>OW203765.1:4708912-5355888 GCA_934045905.1 Leuctra nigra
TTCTTCTTCTTCTTCTTCTTCTTCTTCTTCTTCTTCTTCTTCTTCTTCTTCTTCTTCTTCTTCTTCTTCTTCTTCTTCTTCTTCTTTCTTCTTCTTCTTCTTCTTCTTCTTCTTCTTCTTCTTCTTCTTCTTCTTCTTCTTCTTCTTCTTCTTCTTCTTCTTCTTCTTCTTCTTCTTCTTCTTCTTCTCTTCTTCTTCTTCTTCTTCTTCTTCTTCTTCTTCTTCTTCTTCTTCGTATTTTTAACCATTTTCTGCTTTTTAGACTTGATGTTTAGAGTTTTTTTCGAAGAGATCTTGTTCCTCTTACGTTTGCTCTGACACTGAAGAATGCGTAACCTCTTCAACCTTTTTATCCCATCACCAGTCATATTTTGAAATTTGTCTTCTACTTTTCGTTTGAGATTTGCACCTGCTTCACCGACTCTCCTATGAAATGATTCTTTCACAGGTTTATTCTCAACTAAATCACCCAGAAAATTTGCTCCCGTTCTAGCCGTCTCATGAGCAACAACACGAGCACCGCTTCTTAGTAGAGGAATAGCAGATTTAAACAACCCTTTGAAGAAGCTTGCAAACCCATGACCACGTTGATAACTTGCACCATGATAAACATTCAATCTTCGTCCAGCCTGGTCTCGGTAAAATTTTGTGTAAGTTCCACATCCATTATGATCGGTGGCGAAAATGAAGCACCACAGCAGAAGTTCCAGCTTGAAATGGTAGCGAATCACCAGTGTCTCCCTCTTAAATCAATTTCGATGCTTCTTATCTCATGAATCATAACCGGAACGTACAGTAAATTTAAAAATCTTTGAGTGACTTGTTCACCAAATTTGTGAGTTTTATATTGTGTATTGACAATGCGTTATAGAGGAGCAACCACGTCCGCTACAATTTGAGGTTCTATTATATTACAATACACAAAGATAGATTTGGGAGTCCCAGCATCAACATCTATTGCTCTGCCAACTAATGGACACACGCCATTTGTAATGTTGTGTTCATAGCCCAATTGAATAGCGAGATTAGGCGCAAAATTTACTTCATGCTCTTCATCTTTACTATTCTTCACAGAAATACAGCCGCTTGCATTCAAATCGCTGAGCGGTGTAATGCTGATATCCAGGTGTTTTATTGCATCATTGATGGTTTTCAACAACATGTCTCCAGTTTCATAGTAGCCCGGCTTTATGTCTACTCTTTCATATACCCTAGTTTTTTTCTTTCCCAGAATAGTTTTTCGTGAAACACCAACATAATTTTGTCCTTTAGTCACATTGAACAGCGTTTGTGGGTAATGAAGTTCAACCAAAGCCACATCCCAGGAACCTCCTGACAATTTTACAGGTTCCTGCAATTGAGTGACAAAATTTGCCGTCGTATTATCCTTAAACATTTTCATTGAACTGTTGCTAGGCAACGTCATGTAGAGAGAACGATTCATATTTTTTGAATGTCAGAAGCTAATATCCAAGAGTTGAATTTGGCAGGCAGACCCTTCCACTGAACCAAAACTTTCGCACTGACGCCCTGCCCCGTTTTGCGTATGATTTTATGTATTTTGTAAAGAGAATTATCACCCTTCGTAACTTTTTGCAATTCTTTTTCATAAAACGTTCCAACAATTTCCTCGCCTTCTAAATCTTCAATTCTATACACCACTTGGTGTCGATCAACAATACAAATGACTTTGAATATTTCATCAGACCAATTTTGTTCGTAACCCTTATCAAAAATTATTTTTTCTCTGCTGATACGCACATAATCACCTACCATTAATTTAGGTTTAGATCGTTTCCTTCTCTCAAATTCATTATCTTTATAAAGATGACGCCAAACTTCAAGAGCATTTTTGCACACCGCAGCTGGCATCATACCAATTGACCTATGCACTCGATGATTATAAGCATTCATCAGTTTTGGTAGTACATTTATGTAGCGATACGTGTTCTTTAATGTAAAATACTTCCACATCATTTCCTTGATTGATCGGTTGAGCCTCTCAGCTATACACGCTTTGGTGTCAGGGTTATTTGTGTAGTAAAAATGAACATTATTTTTGGTGAGAAATTTTTGAAAATGTAAATTTTTAAATTCTCGGCCTTTATCGGTCTGTATGCGAACAGGTTTGCGTTTACTTTGTTTGAAAATCTTTGCGAAAGCCTGAGACACTTCTTTACCTGTCTTTTGTTTAAGAGGAATCAACCAAGCAAATTTACTGAATACATCAATTACAGATAACAAATAGTTGTATTTATCATTAAATTTACTGAGTGATCTCATATCATTTAAATCAGCCTGCCATAGTTCATCAATGCTGTTGACTTTGTATCGGTTACGTTTAAATCTTTTTCGAACAGGTTTATGTAAACTATAAGTATCTTGAGATTGAAGCCATTGCAAAATAATTTTTTTAGGAATCTCTTTATTAGTTGCCTTCCACAGTGCATTTAAAGTAGAAAATCCAGCTGGATGCCCAGGATCATTATAAATACGAGACAATCTTTTACATATTTTAGAATTCATTTAAACACAAATTCATCCCAATCTCCCATAGAAGTTGCTCCTCTTGTTCGTTTTGATGGCTTCTCCGAAGGTGATGGCAGAGGTCTGTTCAGTTGACGGTATCGCTGAAGAATGTCTTCTCTTCTTCGAATGTTCCCTATAAGTGTGAGTGGTAGATTTATGTCGGTGAGAATTTTGGCAAACATGTTCCAACAAATCGGTTCTGTTTCTCCTCGACGATTGCGAACAAGATCAGATATCAAATCTGTGATTGTGGAACCGAAAATTTTCACACCGTTCACACTGACAAGTCCCGAATCATCCCATGAAATAGCATCAGATGATGCCAGCTTATCGAAAATAAGTCCAGCTTTTCTTTTAAAAGTGCCGGGAACAGCTTGTAACACTTGTGTTCTCATGGGTTCTTCAAAAACTGCATCATCTTCATCCTCTTCCACCATCTTCTTCACAGGGATTCCAGGGTGAGTTTCAACTTTTTCAGGACGTATCTCCATAGAAATAGGTTGACGGGCTTCATTTACAAAATATAAATACCTTTGTAGAACTTCATAATATTTACGCCATTTTTCGTCATCGGAAATTTTGCTAGCGTGAAGTATTTGATGTTTATCTCTATCAAGAGATGATAATGTATCATTGAGAGGATGTATTTGCGGTTGTTGAAGTCGTTGCATACTCTCTGGGTTTACAAGAATCATCTTTTTAGTATTATCCATAATGATTATGATGATGATGAGTTAAAAATACTTCCCAAAAGTCCACTAATATGCGGAGCAATCAAAAGTGGGAGAAACGCACCACCAGACTGAACCAACATTTTTTTCTTAGTTTTCCAGCTATCACCCTTGCGTGCAATTATTCGTAAGAACTTCTTATGACGACGAAGTTTATTCTTCTGAGAGGGTTTCAAGAGAACACGACCTTTTAATGTGTTTAATACACAAGCACAAATCGATTGAGTCAAACCTTTATCTGCTGATTTTAATATACTCTTGCGCATAGCAGGGGTTGCTTTACTCAATGCCTTGAGGAGTTCACTATACCTCCTCGTTGAGTCAGTCATCATGATGAAATGAAGCTTTTATGCCAATGTAGTGTCATTTAGTAGATTTTGGTGTGTATACGACACAGGCTTCATCATCAGGGAAAATATGAGTACGCAATCTCATACTCTCAGGGCAAGTCTGTGTAAAATCAAATAGAATATAACCGTGAGGTTGACTCGTTGCATCTTCGAAAGATTCTTGCACATGTTTCATGTTCCTTGGGCATACCTGCCTTGCGAGATGTAAAATTTGAGACTTATCACGAGGATTTTTAAAAAGAATAATATAGTGGGCATTCAAAGAGATATCACGTCGTCCCTTACCTTGATTAAAAATATTTTGAGAAATGAGAAATACACTCACTTTACGATGATGTGAGATTTTGGTAAACAAGTCCACAACCCTATCATCTGCTTCTCGCATTAGATCATCGATAATCAAAATTTGAGCCCCGGAAGATAAGACAAGTCGGCAGGATTAATAATTCCCTCGTGGAACTTTACTCGTGGATCTTGAATAGATTCATATAAACTCTGCCACTCGGCAAAACACCAAATAATATTTTTCATAGGTTCATCTACCATAGAATCCAAATTTGTTAAAAAACGGCGTATAAAATAAGACTTGCCACATGATGTAGGCCCCGCAATCAAAGCTGTAAAAGGAACCTTCCAGGTGGGATCCATTTTGTTGAATGAGATTTAAATATATTTGTTGATAAATTTATAACATTTTTGAGAATCATAAATTGTCAAGGAATGAGGATTGAGAGTGAAGAAGGGAACAAATTATTCATAAAAAACATAAGTTTAGAATAAAACATGTATTTTACAAACATGTGTCATGTTTTATTACAGGTACATTGACATTGATGTGATGTTGATGTGATATTATTATAACTAATTCTAAATTCTCTAATCTATGTCCATTTCCGTGTCTATTCTAAAATGACCGTATGCTAGGGTGTTGAAACCATCATGTAGAATGTATCTCTTGTCGTCGAACGGTTATAGTGTACTCTTCCTCTGACTGACAGTAAATATTTCATGTTTGAAGCTACGGATAGACATCATTTTCTCACTTTGTACACATTTTTCGAATAAGGCGTCTCTATACTTTTGATGAGTAACATATTTTTTCATTGTGGCTCTAGTTATACCTTTGCCAACCTTTTTGTTTCTACCGTCCAACTCCAAGAGACTGTACATTTTTGCTCTTAAACCCACAAATTCCTTCACAATTCTACCGTCCGACTCGTCTTTCATTTTTCCCAACACCTTTTTATTAGTGTTGGAAAAAAGGAAGTGATCTTTCGGCAAATTGGAAGTATCAAATAACGAAATGTCATTGGCCATGTCTTGATACAGATCATCAGTCTGGATCTCATAACACAGTGAGTCTGTGTTTGTGAATAATAATTTTGAATTTTGATTGTATTTAGTTTTTACATAATTATAGTGAAAATCATACATGATGGTTTTACTTAAATCTAAAATACTGAAGCCTGCATAGATTGGTCGATTTAGTTTCAGACAGATTTTCTTACACTGTACTGCAACTAGATTGTTGGAAAATATTTCAAATCTTTCGAATGCAGGGTTTGCCGCATATTTTAACATTTGTTTCTCATCATTGATAAGCGTAACGTTTATCCGATTTCTGACATTTTCCAAAGTTTTGCCGAAAACAGCGTTGTTCATTAATTTAAAAAAGTCTTTTTCAAAGTCATTCTGTGCCTTCACACGTTGCGCTGTATTGAAATCAATATATTGTTTCAACCATTGCGTTTGTGTGAATTCTAGAACGCGGTGAATTTTTGTCAATTTCAAGCCAAGAGAGGTGTATTGCTTCAAGTTCTTGTAGTGTACAATATACTTTTCTTTGTTTTCCAAATTTGGAATCGGCTTTTTGATTTTAGAATGACCAAGTTTTAGGTCGTCTGAGAGTTGCTTGGCATAAGGCGAGAGTTCACTCACAGAGACACATTTTCGCTGGGGTGCCAAAGGGTAATCATTGTGCTTGTCATGTAATTCTTTTGGATATTTGAGATCAACCTCCAAAATATATCCTTTATCGGAGTCATCTGCAACAGTTGTAAAGTCAGTTTTCCTGATTTCTGCCGGACTCATCCACTTGAAATCACGGATGGGGAGGAAATCTGACATCGCAACACCGTACAAATTATTAACATCCCAATAAATGATATATTTCGAAGGTTTCTCGGCATCGAAATCGTCCATGTATTTATTATTAGCTTCCGAAAATCGCGTCGTGATCGTTGCCACACCGCCCCGTACACCCTCCTCCATAAACAAATACATATCGGGGTCTGTAAATAACTCTAACTCTACCTTGGTCATGCGGAGGCAAGCCTCCCATGCCAGACCCGGAGCAGTGTATGTGTGGCAAGGATCAAGTTTGTAGTTGGCGAGGAAAAGTGTTCGAAAGTTTTCAAACACATCCGGTAGTAGCAGTACATCAGTCAACACATAGAGATCTTGATACTCTCCCATGTGTTTCATTTCAAAACTCCTCCAAACATTTTGGGCGTGTTCGTAATCATCATCACTGATGCCCTCTTCAGTGAGATCATTCTTAAAGGCAGATTTAGGAGGTAGGCAACCTTCCATCAGCTTTTCTTCTGAATCAAAATAACTGTATGGGAATACACCTTTCCTCAAGAGTAGAGGGAGAAGGTCTTCACTGAAGAATGATTTTAAAATTTTGAATCTGTCAGAACCATAGTTGACAAGATTTTTGACTAGTGAATCTAGAGAAGTGCTCATAAATTGAAAAGAGTCAATGAATCTTAACTGCCCCAATGAGAATGACACATACTTCTCTGTATTTTTGGGGATTACAATGATTTTCTGATTTTGAATTTTGCCATTGCCTTGCATAATAAGATGCGAATCGTAATTTCGAAGATTATGAAATATAACAGGAATATGCTCGGCTTGAGGTGCATTTATATTACATTCATTATGTGCTGCATCCCTAAATTTGCCAGTTATGTGATCATGATCACGAACACGATCAACATCGTCCAGAGGCTTTTCACAAATGCTACACATGGTGGCCTGTGCAAAGGAAATCTCGTCTTCACCTGTCATCTTAAGAGGGATAATTTTGAACATTATTTTCAATAATTTCTCCTGCATGACCAGAAGTGAATTAAGAAAATGATCCACAACATTATCACCACTGTACACACGAGGTGGCTCGAACGCTTTTCCCTCCGCATCAATCACAACGAAGGCATATCCTGAAGGATCATGCAAGGCGGGGTCTTATGCGTATGTGATCGTGCATCATCAGGTTCACAACCATTCAACTTCCTCACAAAACACTCAAAATCCGCATATATAGTGAAAGGTGCTTTAAATGAAAAACCTCTTTTGCTAAACGTCATGGAATTTTTACCCTCCTGCGGCATAGCAATTCTTTGAGGGTCGTGTGAGTCGCAGAGGGTGTGATGTGCTTAAAGCCTTTCCTCTATGGAAAATCTATGCAGGCAACGATGACAATAAAACTTTTTATTTGTATTTTTGGTTAATGAAAACAACAGCTTATTTAGGTCCTTGTAGAGGAAGAAGTGACTATTTTCCTCGTCGGACATGAATAATAAATTAATATGACTATCTCTATTTTCTTTCGTAATTCTAAGTGGGTACACTATTTTAAAATTACCAAATTTATCAGGCATTACACCATATACATTTACGGAAATGGACTTGTTTTGTTTCTCAAATCTATCGATATTGCTAATTTTTACAGGGTATTCTATTCCACTCATATTTACACTAGATTCAAAATTAACATAATTATTTACACGGTCAGAATGATCAGCTGCTGGGTGAAGATGGGCTAAAATACTCCATAAGAAACACTTTTAGTCGTCATTTTTTACATTTATAATCGATTTTGTATAATATAATTTAGGTGGTAGAAGCATATAACTACTTGCAGCTAATGGAGCATATTTGACTGATTTTAATTCTAATTGTAAAACTCTATCTACGATCCAACCGCTCCCTTCACGTTGGAAATTTTGACATGCTTTAGCCATGGATGAAAAAGCTTCATTAAATTGTTCGTCAAACTCATACATATTATTAATTAAAACACTATTCTTACTCCTAAAGCATGCTTTTGTGATGACCTCATCTTCACCCTGATTCTTTTTAAATTGAACCACTAAACTTAAGTACCATTTTACACCTTTAAACACTTCTAAATCTTTTGCTAATTTCACTCTCACCGTGTCCATTCTGTCCGAAACAAATTTTAAAACGTCTAAAGAATCATGTTCAACTTCGTCACTGTCTTCACTCCCTGTATACGTATAGGTCTTAACTTTACCTCGGAAAGCGTTTCTCACTTCACACGTGTACTTGTCAGGTTCTTCTGCAGGCAGCGATGATGTTGACGGCTCAGGAGTTGGTGGATCAACAGCTGAGTCGTCGGCATGTCCAACCTCAGCGTTTGAAGCACGCGGGGGTTTGTAATATTTGACATGCTCCTGCAGTTTGTCCTTCCGGTTGAAAGATTTGCTGCAGAGAGTACACGTGTGAAGAGCTGTTGAAGTGTCACCAGCAGATGGAGGAGGAGGATGCATAGCCAATTTTTGGTGTTTTAAATTTGAGTTTAAAGTAAACGTTACACCACAAATCGGACAGGGGAACGTTTGATTCTCCCCCTTACTATGCACCCTGCCATGCCGCTTCAGACTATCCTTGCGCTTGAAGCTGGCATTGCACTCCTCGCACTTGAAGTTCTCCATCTTTCTACAAAAATAAAATACAAATATTTGTAAAAATGTATTTTCCAATATGGAAATGAATGACCTAATTGCTATTCAACTTTATCTTTAAAATTATTATTTAAACGTACCTTGATTAAACTTCTGGTTTTCCCTTCGAAGACAGAAGATGAAAATGTATCGCAGCAGATCCAGAAACTGTAAATTAAAAATATGATAATTAGTTTACCTATATTGTAAAAATAATTTCAAGACAATCATTTAACTTCTTTTAAAAATTAAGAAAAACTCACCGTAATGTGTGAATGTAAAAAAATGTAAAAATGTAAAAAATAAAATGCAAACATTAAATTCTATTCATATAATAATATTTGTTATAAATACCTATTTTACTTGAAGGTGAAAAAAAAACTTACCTCAAATCTTTGTAACACGCACTTGAAGAAAAAAATGTGTAATAATAATTATAATTAAATAAACATTGAATAACCACTCGGATAAAACGCTGCTTGAAAATTCACTCGACACAAGCTTCAATTCTTCTAACGCAATATGAAGATGAACCGCACTGGTCGATTGATTCGAAGAGAATGATTGATTTGGCAATCAACACTAATTAATATTGTAACAAGAGGTCATACACCTGATATTAGTCTCGTACGAGGTACTCACTTATGGATGAACTAGCCTCAAACCTGGTGCTAAAATTGATGATGCAGCGATTTCATTTCCGTTCAACTATGAGATGCAGGGTCCAAAGTCCAATATACGTCGCAATTGTCTCACGGATGTGATGATGCAGGTGTTCAATTGCGTCTTTAGAGTATCTTGTAACCTCAGCAGTATTGTGTATTTGATAAATGCACTTGACATGAGACGCATTCATTACAATGCTTTATTTAATATTTTGCTCAATAGTTGGAATATGTGAACACAATTCAAAATTTCATAATAATAATTAAAAAGATGCTACCATCCACATCCTCATCCACATCCACATCCCAATCCTTTATAAGATGTAGGATTCAATGTCCAAATATCAGTTGGATTATGTGAAAACAAAACAAAATTTAAAATTATCTTTACATTCTAATTATTTGCGTTAGTTTTAATTAATACAATTATTGACACCTAGAGAGGGCTACAGTCGAGTATGAAATATAAATTTAAATTTCTACACCACTTTTCATAAATACAATTATTGTCACCTAGATAGCGTTGTAGTCGAGCGCGAAATATAAATTCAAATTTTTGTGCCGCTTTTAGTAAATACAATTATTGTCACCTAGATAGCGTTGTAGTCGAGCGCGAAATATAAATTCAAATTTTTGTGCCGCTTTTAGTAAATACAATTATTGTCACCTAGATAGCGTTGTAGTCGAGCGCGAAATATAAATTCAAATTTTTGTGCCGCTTTTCGTAAATACAATTATTGTCACCTAGATAGCGTTGTAGTCGAGCGCGAAATATAAATTCAAATTTTTGTGCCGCTTTTAGTAAATACAATTATTGTCACCTAGATAGCGTTGTAGTCGAGCGCGAAATATAAATTCAAATTTTTGTGCCGCTTTTCGTTAATGTAATTATTATCACCTAGATAGCGCTGCAGTCGAGCGCGAAGTTTAAATGTTTGCGCCAATACCTACATTGACAACTGGATGACGTTGCTGCACAGGTCATTAACCACCTATGTATATGCTTATTGCATCGTCTTTCTCTCATCGCTTAATTAGCCGAGTGGTTAAGGCGTTGGATTCCTATTCCAGTGGTAGCAGGTTCAAATCCACCTCAAGATACATTTTTAATTTAAAAAAAAGTGACGTCAGAAGAACACACGTGACATGAATGAAGAAAATGGCGGAAATATGCTCGAGCTAGAGTGTAGGAACCGGATATACGTTTGAAAATGCCACCCTGTCAAACGCACATGGCGGAAGAAAATGGCGGATAAAATGGCGGAACAAAATGGTGGATAAAATGGCGGATAAAATGTCGGAACAAAATGTCGGATAAAATGGCGGAAATGTTTTAAATAAGCTGACACTAGATCGCGGGAAACGGAAACACGTGACAAAATGGCGCCAAAACAAGGTGTGACGTCATAAAATAGGCTCACACTCTAAGCTGAGATTTTCCACATCTCCACATCCCAGTCCAGGAACAACAAATGCTATCAACTGACTTATATCTGTGGTATTTTATTCACAGCGGTGTCTCGCCCATTGGGCGTTATTTTTGGGTATTTATGTTTTACTCATATATTTTTATTGTTTGTTTTAAGTAGGTAAGTTATACCCATAAAAAACACTCCGTGTAAAAATACCAGCCAAGTCTCTTCAACTAAAAAAAAATATAATGTAATCTAAAAATTCTGCACTGAAAAGTAGTGATATCAAAAAATGAGCCAAGTCAAAACTTTATTTGAAAATCAAAAAATACTTGGCGCATCGTGTATATAAATAGCTTGGTAGTATAGGCCAATTATAAAATATACATCAAATACACATATACATAGTATACCTATAATGCCCTAAAAAAACGATGCGCCAAGTATTTTTTGATTTTCAAATAAAGTTTTGACTTGGCTCATTTTTTGATATCACTACTTTTCAGTGCAGAATTTTTAGATTTCATTATATTTTTTTTAGTTGAAGAGACTTGGCTGGTATTTTTACACGGAGTGTTTTTATGGGGATATCACTACTTTTTTTAGTTTATTCTTACAACTTATGTTTTAAACATCAAAATAAACAATTACTAAATCCTGTAAAAAATCACATTTACAATTTGGTTAAACCTAAAGAAAAACTGCGAATGGTGCATATGATATATGCTTTAAATTACCTTTCATGAAGAATAGCAAATGTTTCATTACAATTGGTCGACCCAGTTCAGAGATATGGCAACACTCGGTTTTCAAAATGGCTGATGAACTTACTGCATTGCCACATATAATTTATATTTATGTGTCATTATAAGTTTCTGAATATTTATTTTTTGTATGGTAAGGGAATTATAATAAATTTTAAATTTTAATGGCGTCATTTCCGGTTTCATAAATAGGAAAATTCTAGTTTGACTATTGCTATTTCAAAGAGTTGGCCTTACGAATCATTTGTAGCTAGTTTCGTATCGATCGGTCTAGCCGTATTCGAGTTATGACGTTACTTCCGGTTTTAAAATGGCGGCTGAAATCTCTTACACCATAAATTATAATTTAAACATGATGACAATTTATTATAAGCTGTCTTAAATAGTATTTATTTTATCAAAATGTAAATTTGTTAGAGTTTTAAAATGTGTGACGTCATTTCCGGTTTCGGTATGGGAATCTTCAAATATTACTGATGAATATTACTGATAAAGTTGACAGTCTAAATCGTTTAGCGCTGGTTTTGTTTTAATCTGTTTAGCTGTTTTTGAGATATGATGTCACTTCCGGTTTCAAAATGGCGGCTTCCGGTTGGTTTTATATCAAGTCAAATGAAATATCAAAATATGAAATATTTACGTTGCATAAATATCAAAACAATCGGATCAACAGTTGCTGAAATGCAAATCGATGTATTTAAAATTTCATGACGTCATATCCGGTTTCTTTAACATAATGTTTAGTCTTTTGCTACTGATAATGAATATAGATGACCGTCTGAATCGTTTTGCGCAAATTTCGTTCCGATCGGGCCAACCGTTGACGAGATATGACGTCACTTCCGGTTTCAAAATGGCGGCACAAAAAAAGTCAAGGGAAGAAGGGCAAATCAGACGCCAAAAGTGCACACGTGGTAAAAATGTGAGATCAATTGGTTCAGCCGTTTAGGCTGTGGCCTGTTTACCGGATTCTAGCTCCAGCCTACTAAGATTATTATTACTGAAAACCGCCCTAAAACACTGTTTTCACGGCCCTCTAGCGCGCAAAGGGCGTAACCTATTGTTCCCAAATTTGGTATATGTTGTAGGGTGGGCCATAGCTCGAAATTAAGATATATCGCAACAAAGTGAGATTTTCCAATTTTAAGATCCAGTAGGCCGAAAATGCCACTTTAATGCTTACAGTAAAAGTGGGTTTGCTCCAGCCTGTATAAGAGAGTGTGCGCGCGCCGTACGACTTGGCTGGCGTGGAGCGACCGCTCCACTAGATTATTTCCAAAATCTGGCAAATATTATAAGAAATTGTAACAAAATGGGACATGTTGCTTTACATGATTGGACAAATGTGTATTTCCTCTTTAGTAGTTGTCCCCTGATAGTTGTCCCCTGCACTCCGATCCATATTATTTGTAGGTATGATGCATTCAAACTATAAATGAATAAATTCCTTCAAAGAAATGAATGATAGCAGCTGATCTGACGCTGTCAAATGTTGGTGTTTGTTGTCGGTGTCCCGCCAGTGATGCAAAAATGCTTCACTTTTTTTTGGTGGAGTGACCCTTCCCCTGTCCTGTCAGTGTTAGTGTATATCTATCGATCTATATATTATATCGCTCTGTCGTGTGTTTAATATATTAAATAAGGCATTTTGAAAAGGCTTTCATCTTAATATCGTGGAAAATGATCTACCTAATCTAGGAAATTATGTCCTAATTTAGGAGATGGATATCCTCAAAAAAGGCAGCACCTCCTAAAAAAAGGCAGTACTTCCTAAAAAAAAAGGCAGACCTTCCTTTTTTTAGGATTGTCCTCCCTTCCCAGGATGTACCTGGGAGGCATTAAGGATCCCCATTAGGAAGCTGTGGGGAGGTTTTTAGGATCATTTTAGGAAGGATTGGGGATATCCTACATCCTTTATTAGGAGGGACTGGGGAGGTCCCAGGTACAACCTTGTGTTTGCTGGGAAGCCAACAAGATACACACAACATGAATCAGCCAAGTCAATCTTGACACCTTGACATTACTGAACATACCGCCCGCCTGGTCTCTATATTAAGGAGACGAAATAGGCAAAAGGCACAATTTCACTATTGGTCTCTTCAATGTTGATGCTTGGGTTTTCATGGTAGCGACTCGAATAAGCCAATCCGTACCAGGATGAACTTCTGTGATTCGGCCGCTAAGTGGCCACTTGGCTGGAGGATAACGTCGTTCATCCGTAATAAGGACGAGTGATCCAATGTGAATTGGAACCGTCTCCTTGTGCCATTTGAAATATCTTGACATCGCTGAAGATACTCGGTAGACCAAGGATTCCAGAAGCCATCTAACATTTGACGTAATAACTGCCATCGATTTAGTCTTGATACTGGAAAATCCCAAAGAAGGTTCTGGAATTGTTGTAATAGCTGATCCAATGAGAAAGTGGCCTGGAGTAAGTGCATTAACATCTGTTGGGTCATCTGAGAGAGGGCACAATGGCCGAGAGTTGAGAACAGATTTGAATAAGCAATGTTGAGAGTTCTTCGTAAGTGAGTGATGTGTCTCCTATGACTCGTCGAAGGTGAAACTTGACTGATTTTACGCCAACTTCCCACTTTCCGCCAAAGTGTGGAGCAGAAGGAGGGTTAAACTTCCACTCAGTACCGTCATTTGCTAGTAGATTAGCTATTTGTTCTAGTTCCGAGGACGATTCAGCGAATAGTCTCTGAAGCTCACGATCAGCTCCAATCAAGTTTGTTCCACAGTCGCTTAAGAGTGTGGCACAGATGCCTCGTCGTCCTGTGAATCGTTTATACGCAGCAATGAACCCATCTGTTGTGTAATCTGTTACAACCTCTAGATGAATTGCTGATGTAGAGAAACAAACGATCAATACAATGTAGCCTTTATATGATTTTGAAGGTCTTCCTCTCCAATTCTTTAATGTTAATGGACCGGCATAGTCCACACATGAGTGAAGAAAAGGTCTCGGTGGCGTGACTCTTGTAGAAGGCAGTTGTCTCATTAGTTGTTAAGCAGTAACGCCTCGATGTCGAGCACAGCGGACACACCGAAGTATGAACGATCGGACAGGAGCTCGACCGCCCAGTATCCAATATGATCGTCTAAGATAAGCTACCGTGACTTTCGTGCCTCCGTGAAAAGTCTTTTCATGGGCATCGGCAATTATCAAATTGGTAAGCGATGAATTTCGTGGAAGAATCATAGGATGTTTGGTATCAATATCAAGTAGAGTGTTTCGCAACCTACCTCCAACTCGGAGGACACTTTCAGAATCAACAAAAGGTGTTAACTTTATGAAAAAATTGGTTCTTTGAAGTGTTTTTCCTGCCGAGAGTATTGTAAGTTCATTTTTGAAGTAAGCCAGTTGTATTGATTTTACCCAATAAAGTAGAGCTGCATTAAGTTCAGTGGGTGTAACTAGGAAAACGCTATGTGTAACGCGTTGATGAGCGAGCACCCAAAACGCGCAATATCTCAAACCGGAATATCGTAACGTACAGAACATAATATACATCCATAAATCCACGCAATAGAACATTGCCAGTGAAATTAAACTATAGTCAATTAATGTACAAAGGTGCTGCTTCAATTGCGAAAATAAAACTAGCACCCCTCTAAAAGAAACAGGACGCGAATTAGTTGCTTCATTGAAGATGAACTTCCGGAGCTAGCCGCTCCTGCTGGCTACATGATAATAAAAGAGGGGTAGGGGAAAGGGGTTTTTGTCGTCACTATCTTATCTTATCTTATCTTATCTTATCTTATCTTATCTTATTTTATCTTATCTTATCTTATCTTATCTTATCTTATCTAGATAATTAAATAATTGGTTATCTTTATCTAGATACAAATATTGTTATCTATTGGCAATTATCTAGATACAAAATATAAAATTTAAAATGTATTTGTGTGTATGAACATGCACACACCTCAAATGTCAGATGATATTATGAAAAAGGAAAATCATTTTCATTTAGCCACATTAGTTGGCTTGTTTTGACGGTCCCATTTTTAAAAAGCGAGCACCGAAATATACAACACCTAAAACCAAACAATCCACCGGCAACTACCTGTCTTGCACGCGTGTAAAAGGGTAGCTGCGACTCCCGCAGGGTAGGTGGTCAAAACAATGACACAGACCGGATATCAGGAACAATACTGAGACTACGGATCCGCATGGAAAAGAATGTACTGTCTTAGTATCAAATATAATCAAGTCAATATCTAACCAATAATGATTCATTACAACCAATTGAAGGATTTGGCTGAAACTTTGTAAGATTTGAGACGATGTTGTTTGCAATGACTTGGCAAAATTTCAAATTGATCGGACCTACCAATCGGAAGATCATATTTTCAAAACTCAAAATTTTAGTTAACCAATCATCGGATTTCAAAATTAATCAGCAACCCCCAGAGATGATCCGAACATGTGTGCAAAATTCCAGCTCGATCGGATAAAAACTGTGACCTGTATTGCTCCAGTAACAGAAAAAAACACAAAAAAACAGATGTTCGTGCCAAAAGAAGCCAAAGGGAGACGCTCGCTTCGCTCGCTCAATTATGGTATATGACTTGAAGTGTTGAGTCTTTTCATCTGACTGATTACACCTTTACAGATCGCCGTAATTCTTAATAGACGTTTTAACGATGAATACCGCTCGATAAGATTCCAGACATCAGAGTTTGCTTTGAAAGTTGTTGTTGAGGCAGTGACTTTTGACCTTTCTTTCAGGTCAACATTTGAATTCAGACGTAGAGTTGATGTGGGCCAATCAGAAGAGTTGTGTAAGACCCAGCTCGGTCCATGGCACCATAGAGGATCATCACTTAATTAGACCTCGTGATGCACAGTCAGCCGGGTTTTCCTTTCCTGCTACGTGATGCCAATGAGCTGTTGGCAAAGTGTCTTGAATAACAGTAACTCGGTTTTGAACATAGTCCTTCCATCTTGATGGAGGACTACGTGTCCATGTCAGTGCTACAGACGAGTCTGTCCATAGATGTATCGGAACATCATGGATTTGAAATATGGAGCATATTTGAGCGGTTTGTCGAGTGAGTAATGTTGCAGCCGAAAGTTCGAGTCGAGGAATGGTCATACGTTTAAGAGGAGCAACTTTCGATTTAGCACCAATTAGAGTGAATTGTGTTTCTTTTCCATCCCTTTGGACGCGAATGTAAACCCCCAGTTTACCCAGTTTACTTGTTTACCCAGAAATACCAACCTTTTGCAACAACTCCATTTCACATCTCACCATCTCCGAAACAGACATTCACGCGAAAATAATACGTCTATCTGCAAGTAAGTCACCTGGTGCCTACGAAATACCTGTCAGTTTCCTAAAGCGCTGTGCTCGACCTCTCTCCAAGCCCATCGCCATTGTATTCAACCGGTGTCTCCAGGAGGGAATGTTTCCATCCAGGTGAAAGCTTGCCCACATCACGCCCGTGTTGAAGAATGGAGCACGTGCCGCAGTCACAAACTACAGGCCTATTTCACTTCTGTCTATAATTTCCAAAATTTTCGAAAGTTTCATCCACAAACATATGTACAATCATTGCAAACAACACATCTCTGTTGCGCAGCACGGTTTCCTGCCAGGAAGGTCCACCGTCACGTACCTCGCTACGTACGTGGAGGACGTCGCGTCGCACATGAACATCGGTGAACAGACGGACGCCATCTACACGGACTTCGCCAAAGCCTTCGACAGTGTCGATCACTCGCTACTCATTCATTCATTGCGATCTTTTGGCATTGGCGGTCGCTTCCTTAGCCTTCTCAAATGCTACCTGTCTGATCGGAAGCAAGTGGTGCTAGTGAACGGAGTGAAGTCCAGTTGCGTAGCCGTTACGTCCGGTGTGCCTCAGGGGTCGGTGCTCGGGCCTTTGATGTTCCTTCTCTTCGTGAACACCATCCCACAGATGGTCACATTGTGCCAGCACATTGTGATGGTCACACCAGCTCACATTGTGAGCTCAAAGTGCCTTATGTATGCCGACGACCTGAAACTGTAGTTGCCCATAAGATCTGAGGCTGACGCAACTCTCTTGCAGGCTGATCTGACAGCCTTCTCCGTTTGGTGCGACTCTTGGCGTCTCAAACTTAATGTAAATAAATGTAAATCTTTAACCCTAACTTTAAATACATGTCCGATCGTTACCAATTACTCATCTCAGGGCGTCTCCCTCGAGCGGGTTGAAGAAATCCGCAGTAGCGGCCGGTCAATAGGGGCACATGGGGCACTGCCCCTCCAAGAATATCACCCTCAAAAAATCATATTTGAAGCATTTAAACATTTCTATCGCTAAATACTGAATAAATCATATAAATATAATATGTGATTATTTGCCTATGATTTATTTAGTATTTATAGAGGGGGCCTTTTCCACCTATTTTCTTATGCGAGTTGATTTCTGACGGACCTATATTTGCATCGAGTGCAGCTTTACTGGTGCCCATGGATAGTCTAGATGCTAGTAGTTATAGATACCGGGATTATATAGTCTTTTCCACGCGACTTGACTGAAACGCTCGGGCACTGCCCTAACGTACGTAGATCAGCTATCAGTCCGCCCCATGATTTTAGCTCGAGTAATAGCCTCCGGCCGACGACGGCTGACATGACGAACACTTGCATCATAACACCACGAGTTTTACGATTGGTTTGAAATGCTTTTCAAGACAATATATCGCCTACACTAGACCGAAATGAAATAAAAACAGCCACATTCAGTAGCCCAGAGCCCGTGGTGAGTGAAGTTCGTTTGTGTTTGAGCTTTCATAGTACCTGTGTATATTTTATTGTAAAGTGAAGTTTTTTTAAAACATTGTAGTCAAAGTGTAATGATATGAATAACACGGATTCATTAATTTTATTCTTAGAGAAGGTATTGCCAAAGCAAAACCTTGTTCGTGAACAATGTAAAATATTGGGACCAAATCAACCAAATATTACAATAAGCCAAGCTTGCACAGTAAAAGGACGAATTATTCACATAAAATTTCATACCGAATCTCCATTAACAAATAAATTGTCGCAAATATGGATTCATTCATAGACAAATTCGTGGCCATGAAAGACCGACGAATGGACTTCATTTACAAATAAAGGTAAGAGTGTCTTGTAAGCAACTTTACATTATTGATTGTTGGTTGTGCCCCCCTACAATTTTAGGTCACCAGCCGCCACTGGAAATCCGGGACCTTGGTGTCATCATTGACAGAAAACTCTCTTTCAAACAACATGCCAAGGTAGTCACCACCAAAGCATTTAAGATGCTGGGTTTCCTCAAACGTCATTGTCTGTCTGATTTCTCAATCTCCACAAACCGGCTCATCTTCCTGTCAACCATCCGACCCATTGTTGATTACGCATCAGTCATTAAAACAGTCATAAGTCATAAACCCGAACCCGTACCACACAACCCTAGCGGCGTCAGTGGAACGTATCCAAATGCGTTTCATCAAATGTATCGGGTTCAAATCCCGTGTTGACTATAACTCCTCCAACTACAACAATCACTGCACTAAACTAAATATCCCGACGCTCTCGCAGCGTAGAGAACTGACAGACTTAACTTTTCTTCACAAGCTGACAAATAACCAAATTGACAGTCCCGAAATACTATCTTGCCTTAATTTCAATGTTCCTTCTCGATCAACCAGAAACTATCTTCCATTCAGACTTAACAAAAGTCGAATCAATGTACATAAACACTCCTGCCTCCAGAGAATAGCGAGCACCTACAATAAATTCGCTCAGTCGAACCCAGAACTCGATATTCACGCTGATTCCCTGTCAACTTTTAAAAATAGATTTAAAACTGTGTCATAGTTCGTGCAATTTACCATGTACAGACAACGCATTAAGTCGTGATAATTCTTCACCCTTACAGAATATCATGATACCACCACTCGTACAGCGAAGCTCGATAAGTTGCCTACAGCAACCCATAGTTATTTTATCAACAGACGGATGACTTGAAAAACTGGTTTTTGTCTGTCAACAACTCCACCACACTAATATCTACTCGATGCGATGCAATCACAAAAATATCAATACTGTTATTTCCTATGTGATTTCCCAAACTACTTAATTTTTCTGTAATCTGAGTAGACCGTCATTAAACAAATGCTAATTCGACAATTCAAGTATAAAGATTTTCGTTTATTCGACAGATCTCAAGATTTTGATATCAATCGTTAGGAAGATTAGCGTATTTTTAAAATGCTTTTTCTTATAGATTTTTTAGAGGAATAAGAAGAGAAGAAGAGAGTGTTTTAGAGTTGATGAGATCATACTATGATGCGTTTAACATCTGGAGCCCAAGTTTTGAAAAAAGCGTTTTGAAACCGTCTGGCGTTTTCATTGATCAAAACGTAAAAAAGTTGACGACTATACCTTAGCTTTCAACTTTTTTATGTTTTGATCAATGAAAACGCCAGACGGTTTCAAAACGCTTTTTTCAAGACTTGGGCTCCAGAACGACACAGCGATAAAAATAATAGTGATGAAACCTGTTTAACCAGGGGTTACACAGTTGTAGTTTTATTTGAAGAATTACCAAAAAATTCAGTTTTAGCAATAAAATCTTAATTTCCCTTCCCTATAACAAAATTAATATGAATTCACGTATTTGCTGGTTCGAAGTGAATAAAAAGTGTTATTCTATTTGTGCACCAACTTAAAAAGTAACAGCTATTAGGTAATATTATACAATCAGTTCGATATTATATTGATATGTATCTAATTTTACATAAATTTTTATGTATAATATTTATGTTTTATGTTTAAATTTTTTTATTTTTCATAATGCAATTTTTGTGGAGTCTCAGTTACTTTCCGCTTTTTACAAATGAATGTATCCAAGGTTTGATGGTTATAGGAGCTATTTAAGTGTTTACAATAACAATCAAATATTTGCTGATCAATGATTCACATACTGATTGATATTATAGATCAAATTATGTTGTCAGCCTTGACACCAGGTTTCATTTAATTAACCGATTTATTTTATTGGGAAGATTTATTAAATACAAATTACATTCAAATCGACGATCTTACTTCATTTTAATATAAATGAATTTTTAGATAAAATAATTAAAAATAATGATTAAATAATTTTTGTGTATTAAAATTAAATAGTTTAAATACTCCAAAATGTATTATAACAATCTTGATATTATCAATACCAATGAAATCCTAATGCACCAACCAACTATATTTGTTTTAACTGAAAGTAAATTATTAGTTCCGATAAAAGAAATGTGGTTGTTGTTAAGTTATGTTTGTTCGATCGATATAACATTGACTTCCTTATCTGTGTGATCTATCTGGGCCTGAGGAACACAACCCAGTAATTCAGTCATCCCTCTGTTGACAAATAACTATGGGGTTTGCTGTAGGCAACTTATCGAGCTTCGCTGTATGAGTGGTGGTATCATGATATTCTGTAAGGGTGAAGAATTATCACGACTTAATGCGTTGTCTGTACTTCATTGTCATCTTCTGTTTTTACCATGTACATATTGTCAGTGTATGGTGCAACTTTTCGTGCTATCTTATGTTATATTATATTATATTAGATATGTTATTTATGTGTCTGTGACTACTATTTTACCAATTGTTGCGATGTCACCATGTTTATCTTTAGTACCGTAACAACTATTCTCAATTTATCTATGCCTATTTGCTTGCAAAATCTATAATTATTATTGAAATGAAATTTAATTACCATTTGCCGCGCAACAAAATTTCAGTCATAACTTGCCATTGTCCAGCCATAATTTGTAAATTATATTTGTTTTATCATATTCATACCTGTCTGTAAATTTACCAATCGTGCCACATCACCATTACCAACACTGTCAAAGATTTATGATATATGTATTATCTTTTATGTTTCATGCTCTACGATTCTATGTTCTAATTTTATTTTTATGTTTTATGTTCTATGTCTTTGTGATTGTTCTTTAATGTCCAAAAATTTATCATATCACACATGTGGAATCATGTATTCTGTTGTTGATAAATAAATAATATATATATGAAACGTTGGATAAATAAAGATTGTCCAAGAGAGAAAAGAGCACGAACTGATTCCCGAAAGAATAATATAACATATAACTCATATGTTCGTGAAAATACGAAATTAAACATATATATATATATATATATATATTGCGAGTGATTTACAGCCGTGGCCGTGTCTCGCATCCTAGACGCCAGGAATCCTTGTCCCTCCATTCGTCCTCTTCCAGTTGATGACTTTCCATAGCCTCCTTAACCTCGGAGTGCCATTCCTCGGCCGGACGCCCTCTAAACCGCCGTCCAGGTGGCACCCACTCCCACATCCTCTGTGGCCACCTGTTCGCGTCCATCCTTCTCATATGCCCGTACCACTTTAACCTTCGTTCTTCAATCTCTTGTACCACCGTGTCTTTCTTCTCCATCCTTTCTCTAATTTCCTCATTACGTATGTGCTGTAGCCGTGATACTCCACAGCTCCTCCGCAGAAAATCCATCTCCGTTGCAAGAAGTCTTTCTTTATTTCTCTTTGTCAACTCCCATGCTTCGGACCCATAAGTGAGAAGACTCCTCACTACTGCGTTATATATATTTTTTTTGTTTTTTTATGTAGCTGCTCGGACCACAGCAAAGAATTTAACTTCTGAGTTGCCTGCTTTGCTTGCGCTATCCGATTGTCAATTTCTCTCCTGCTGCTTCCATCCTCCCCTATAATGACACCCAAGTACTTACACTCCCTGTAAGACTTCACCACTTTACCGTTAACATCAAGATCACATCCCTTCCCTCCGATTACCAAATACTTAGTCTTTTCAAAATTTATCGTCAAACCCCATTTTCCATAGGTTTCGGTCAATTTCCTAAGCATGTAATGGATATCGTCCATATCCTCGGCCAAAATCACTTGATCATCAGCGAATAAAAGTGTGTGTAAAAACTCTCCATTAACATCAATTCCCATTGGCCTACATTTTTCTTGCCATTCCTGAATTACTTTGTTGACATAAATTTTGAAGAGGGTTGGGGAAAGACAACAACCCTGTCTTAAACCCTTCGTAATGCCGAATACATCCGATATCCTTTGCCCGACTTTCACCACACTCTCCTGGTCTTCATACATGTCCCTTATTGTGTCATAATACTTTCTATGGATCTGACTTGCTGCCAGTACTTCAAATAGTTGCTTTCTAGGAACAGTATCGTAAGCTTTTTCCAAGTCAATAAAGACTAGATGAGTCTCCATTCTTTGCGACTTTCTTTTCTCGATTAACTGCCGCAGTGAAAACACGTTGTCCATGCATGAGCGTCCTGCTGTAAATCCACTCTGCTCTTCTCCTATATCCACGTCATGCTCAATCCTTGTTTTTATGATCCGTCCATACAATCTACCGATCGAGGAGAGGACGCTAATTCCCCTGTAGTTCTGGCAATCCAATCTATTTCCTTTCTTAAAGATTGAACTGATGTAAGCCAGTTTCCATTCTCTTGGCACATTTTCTCCATATATCAAACATGCATTAAATATCTTGCCCAAGATCTGTATTACACCAAGGGGACCATGCTTCACTAACTCTATCGGTATATCTCCAGGACCTGCAGCTTTTCCATTTATTTATTTAAATAAATAATAATAATGATAAATAAATAATAACTGAAGCCATGACCTGTTGTGATGCATCAGAGAAACCGTGAATTTCCTTAACTAGAAATTCAGCCGAGTTAGTACCCAACCACCTGGGTATTGAAATTAGTGGAATGTCATTAAGTTGATTTAAGAATTGCTGCCAGCGCTGAGATATAACATCGGGTAATACGTCATCCCAGTCAGATTTATGTAACCAGAGATCTTGCATGAGAATCTTAGCACGAATGATCACCGGCGTCAGCCATCCTAGGGGACCCGATAAAACCTTTCGTTTCGTGTATGGTGTCATCTTCACGTGTTTAGGTTTTGAAAATACAAATTTATCATCTTCAGACATCCAATATAAACCCAGAGTTTGTAATAGGTTGGCCTATAGGTAGAAAAGTAACTTTAATGGAATATCGGAGCACCCCAGTGAAGGGGATAGGATTGTCGCTGGCTCAGTTAATATTAGGCCATAGTATTAAGACAAAGACTACCTGTGTTAAATTCCTGGAACATCGATGCAATGTAGAGGCTACGAATGTAAATGCAAGAATTCAAAAAAGACAGAAGAAACAAAAAAATTTACTATGATAGGGGGGCAAAAGACTTGAAAGAACTTAAAAATGGTACCAGTTTGTTGGCTCAAAGGAAAAAGGTCTGAGAACCAGCACAAGTAATTTAAAAAGACCGAGCACCCCGATCATACTGGATCAGAGATCAGAACAGTAGAATGTTGAGAAGGAATAGGAGGCATTTAAGATAATCAGTAAACCCTCCCCCACTTGATAGGAGACTGCCCCTGTATGATAAAATCATGGTTGATATTGATCATGGATCAGTACATGAGGCACCCGATCTTAAAGATCAATCTGAGGGAGGAAAAGATGAACAGATAGTACTGAAAATTCCATCCCCGATAAAGTACACAAGGAGCGGACGAGTTATTAACAAACCTCTAAGGTTCAGGGATACAGACTAATGAACGGTATGAGGTATAGTGATTGATTGAGTATTAAGTGTCAAACATGTATATTTCTGAACAGTGTGAGGCACTAGTGATTTATTCCGGTTCGTGTGCTAAGAGCAAGAAAGCAAAACGGAAGGTTGTGACGCCAGACAGCCCCAGTGCAATCCGAGCCAGCAAGCGGGTATGAAGTAATGAACTTTAACACACAGTGCTTAAGAAATAAAACAGACATGATAGATCTCCTGCTACAAGCTCGAGGGATTGACATAATCTGCATCACAGAACACTGGTTGCGGGAAGAAGAAGCGGATAACACCTATATTGAGGGCTATACTAATGTTTGTGGATTCTACAGGACTCATTTCATACACGGAGGAGTAGCTTTGTTTGCGAAAGACAAATTATCAGTCGCTCCTATAAATTTGAGTAAATATTGTAGAGAAAAAATGTTCGAGTGCTGTGGGCTAGAGTGGGAGCTTAGTGGCAGTTCAATAGTTATCATAGTGGTTTACAGATCTTCTAGTGCGTGTTTCGACAGCTTAATTGCTAGTCTACAGTCGGTGCTGGAAGGACAAAGAAGTCATGCTATTTGGTGATTTCAATGTCAACACTGCAGTACATAATAACGACACGCAAACTCTTCAGAACCTGCTGTTGGCATTTAACTTCACTCCAAGAGTTAGCGGCCCAACCAGAGTCACTAAGAACACTAGTTCGGCTATCGACAACATCTATGTGAACTGGTCTCATGGGAAAGCAGACTATAGTTGATACGGGGATCTCCGATCATTTTGCCCAAGTGATCACGGTTGAGAGCAATCAGAACAAGCCCAAAACACATTCACTAGTCCCAAAACGTATTTTTCTAAAGCATCGAAAGCTAAATTCGCTCGCATTCTACGAGATTCCGACTTTGGAGAAGTATATAAAATTTCGGAGGTTAACGGTATGTACAGTGAATTTATGCGGATCTTCTTGAAATGTTTTGATGAATGTTTTCCTCTGAGAAAGTCAGGGAGAGAGGGGACTGCCCACATAAAGTCTGGTATACAAGTGAGCTACGAGAACAATCCAACGCACTGAGGACCCTGTCCACTCGAGTTCGTCTATTCAACTTAGAGATTGACAAGATCAACTATTCGAGGGCTAAACGGGAATTTGCCAAGCAGCTTCGGGCAGCGAAACGAGACCATGTTCACAAATTCATCAATAAAGCTGACAAATAAAGTTAAAGCGGCATGGGCTGTTATAAACAACACCTCTCAGAAAACTAGAGAAAAAACTAGAAGAAAGCCAATTCGTAAGTTAACCACACACCAAGGAAACATCACGGATCCCAAGGTTATAGCCACAACGTTTAGCAAGGGCTTCCTTGATGCAGTGTCAAATATGAACAATGTTGTATCTGGCGCAGCCATTGAAGGGTCGCGGGGTGAACAATCCATGTTCATGAACGACGTTACGGATGGAGAATTGGGAAAGGTTATTGAAAAAGTGAATTCCAAACGCTCGGCGGGAATGGATGACTTACCGTCATCCACTCTCTACTGAAAGGAGAGATATAGCTGGCGATCCTGTCTGTGTTGACTCATATCGTCAACGCTTCTCTGTCGGAGGGGGTATTCCCAGACACGTTGAAAGTGGCCAAGGTGATTCCCGTGCATAAGAAAGGAGACACAACAAATATCCAGAATTACAGACCCATTTCACTTCTCTCGGTGTTTGCCAAGATTATAGAAAAAGTGATGTTAAACAGAATTATAGCATTCTTAGACAAGAATAAGATTATTAACTCTTCTCAACATGGCTTCAGGAAAGATAGGTCGACGGAGACCGCCATATTTAACCTCCTGTAGAAGATTAATGAGGATATTGAAAGTAGAAAACACATATACGGAATATTTTATGACCTTTCGAAGGCCTTCGATTGCGTCAACCATGAGAGGCTGCTGCAGAAAGTGGAAGCTAATGGTATTCGGGGTGTAGCCGGTGCCTGGGTGTGATCTTTCTTGGAAAACAGAAAGCAAATTGTGGAAATAAAATCTGATATGGGAGAGAGTCAGCATTCAGAGGCTATTACCGTATTCCAGGGGGTACCTCAAGGATCCGCACTCAGTCCTCTTTTATTCATCCTCTTCATAAATGACTTGGAGATGACTCAGGGACAGGAAGAGAGCGGAATTATAGTCAAGTATGCTGATGATATAAACCAGATAGTGAGCAGCCATGATCCTAACCAAGCACGCGACAATGTTCAGTTCAGTTCAGTTCAGTTTTATTTCCATTACCAATGAGTACATTTTAAAGAGGTACATACATATGAAATGACTCCTATGGTTGATACCATTCAGTGGAGTATGTGGAAAGGTTACATCGAACTAAATCTAGTAACCTAGTACATCATTACACATTACACATAATTACGTTGCAATTAAATTAAAATAAATTAACATCTATACATGCTACAGTTATTTTTAAAATCTAGTTACATAGTAAATTATTTCACATTCACGAGATTCAATGTAAAGAAAAAATAAATTAAATTAGAAATTATTAGAAATTATTATTAGAAATTAGAAAGAAATTCGAAATATTATTGTTGTTATTATTAAACATATTCAAGTAGGTACTAATATGTTTATTTTTATTTGCCTAGCAGGAACTCATCTATCGAAAAATCAAGTGGAGCGGTCGCTCCACTCAGCCAAGTCTTACCGTACACTCACAGTCACTCAACATACCGTAAATGCCTATATAAACTGAGGAGCAGACCAACTACTTTTACTGTAAGCAACAACATAGCATTTTCGGCCAACTGGATGTCAACAATGGAAAATCTCTCATTATTGTGAAATGTCTTAATTTTGAGCTATGGCCCACCTGACAACATATACATCACGCGACAACAACCAGTCATGCCGTTTACGACCTAGAGGGCAGTGAAAATCGTGAAATTACACCGCTTTCATCTGCTTCTTCTTCTTCTTCTTCTTCTTCTTCTTCTTCTTCTTCTTCTTCTTCTTCTTCTTCTTCTTCATATGATTCCCGAAAAAGTTGCTGTCACCGCCACAGCCTAAACGGCTGAACCGATCAACCAGAAATTTTTACCACATATGCACTTTTGGCGTCTGATGATACCTTGCCTCTTATAAATTTTTTGTGCCGCCATTTTTAAACCGGAAGTGACGTCATATATAAAAAACGGCTTGACCGATTAGAACGAAATTAGCGCCATTCGATTTAGATGGTCATCTATATGAAGTATGATACTAAAAAACATTATTTTCTTATTTTCTAAACCGGAAGTGACGTCATAAATTCACAATATTTAGCTTATTTCATCAAATTATACTTTAAATACACATATAATTAGCTTACATTGTAACATAGACAATACAAAATAATTATAATTTCAATAAAGTGTTCTCGGTCGCCATTCCTGTGACCGGAAGTGACGTCATATATCGAAAACACCTGTACCGATTGCCACTGAACTAGCTCCTGTCTATGCATTCTGCAATCTTTTTGAAAAATCAATTGGGATAAATGAATATACAAATAAACGGTACCGGAAATGGCGGCAGGAACCACTAAATGAAACCGGAAGTGACGTCATATATTGAAAACGGCATGACCGATTTGACGGAAATTAGCGCTAAAGAATTCAGAAGGTCATTCATGAAGTATCAACTAGATAGAACTAGATTGTTTTCTTATTACCTATACCGGAAATGACGTCATAAATATGCTAAATGACGCCATTAATATGCTAAATGACACTAAATTCCCCAATCTATACTTTTAAATAGATATTTAGTAAACATACATTGTGAATAATTATAAATTCAAGATTGCGGTGTACCCGGCCGCCATTTGCAAAAACCGGAAGTGACGTCATATATCGAAAACGGCTGTATCGATTGTAACCAAATTTTGGAATTGTGTAGGACTAATAATTATGAATTCAAGACGACATTATTTTTGGCCGCCATTGTTTAAACCGGAAGTGACGTCATATATAAAAAACGGATGTACCGATTGCAACTAAATTATGTAATTATGTAGGACTTATATTTTTGAATAAAAGACGACATTATTTTCGACCGCCATTGTTAAAACCGGAAGTGACGTCATATATCGAAAACGGCTGTACCGATTGCAACTAAATTATGTAATTATGTAGGACTTATATTTTTGAATTAAAGACGACATTATTTTCGACCGCCATTGTTAAAACCGAAAGTGACGTCATATGTCGAAAACGGCTGTATCGATTGCAACTAAATTATCTAATTATGTTGGACTTATAATTATGAATTCAAGACAACATTATTTCTGGCCGCCATATTTAAAACAGGAAGTGACGTCATTTATAGAAAACAGATGTACTGATTGCAACTAAATTATGTAATTATATAGCCCTTATATTTATGGATTCAAGATGACATTATTTTCGGCCGCTATTTCAAAACCGGAAGTGACGTCATATATCGAAAACAACTGCCGAGATTGCAGCTTAATTATGCAATTATGTTGCACTTTTATGAATTCAAGGCGGCAGTATTATTGAGCGCCATTTTTTAAACTGGAAGTGAAGTCAGATATCGAAAACGTCTGGACAGATTGTAACGAAACTTAGACTATTCTTCTTGGATAATCATTTTAAGCTTGTACCAAATGCAACTTTTCTTACTAACCAAATCGGTTGAGGCGTATTTTTTTAAAGAAATTAGTCCTTGGTAGGACATGTGCTACAAGCTGTATGAATAAACTAACAAAAGAAGTGATATCCCAGAAAAAAACACTCCGTGTAAAAATGGCAGCCAAGTCTCTTTACTTTAAAAAAATTCAACACCGAAAAGGAGTGATATCAAAAAAGAAGCCAAGTCAATGACATTTCCAAATATTTAATCGTATCTTTGAAATAAAAGTATAAACACCGAGAAATACTTTACAAAAGGACTTGGCGCATCGTTTTTTTAAAGACATTTTTCTATTCATAAGCATGCCATTTATATACAACCGTCATTTAGAATTTTTAGAATAATATGGACACATCTTTCAATTACATATTATACATACCTACTGTAAAATATTTTCTATTTGAATATATACGCTATGAAACTTGTTGCCTATGTTTTCTATAAATACACAATAGTTATCTTCGTAATATTGTTTCGTGGTTAACATAATTAAGTCTCATGCGTTATACCTTCGCATCATGAAATACATTTCTATTAATCCGCATTTTATAACAATACATTTCACAAAGTACACAGAGACGGCACATGGAATTTCTTTAAATTTTTTAACTTTATACACTTGACACTTCAAAAATATATAATAGTGTTCCATAGATAGTTAGTAATTATTTTACAACGTTTCATGATTTCCCTCAATCAAGATCAAATTATGAAAACATACCCTTCTAATATCACCATATTAACAGTGCTATAAAAATATAAATGAGCCCACTTCCAATTGTTATTTAATTCTTCCACCCTTACATTACTTATCTATATTACAACATGAAATCTTTCTTCTATCGCCATTGACAAAACTATAAAATAGCCATTACTTAAAGTAGCTTGATTCATAGATACTGGCTCTAAAAAAAAGAGGAAAATGTACCTAATTGTAAATTTCTTTCCACTTATAGGATAGAATGATGTCTTTAAAAAAACGATGCGCCAAGTCCTTTTGTAAAGTATTTCTCGGTGTTTATACTTTTATTTCAAAGATACGATTAAATATTTGGAAATGTCATTGACTTGGCTTCTTTTTTGATATCACTCCTTTTCGGTGTTGAATTTTTTTAAAGTGAAGAGACTTGGCTGCCATTTTTACACGGAGTGTTTTTTTCTGGGTATACCTTACTTACTAACAGTTATTTCTATGGTGGTGTGTACAGTTTTATTATTCTTATTTGTCTAGCATAAATTCTTCTCTAGTATAATAAGCCTTATTTACTAGTAACAGTGTGAGTGACTTTTTAAACTCGGAATGTTTGTTTATTAATCTAAGTTTTTTGGGCAAAGTATTATACAGTTTTGTTTTGAAGTATAAAGAGTTTTTTTGTGTGCATTGGGTACTGTGTCGATCTAGATGAATATTGTCCTTTTTCCTAGTGTCGTGGTTGTGTATGTCTAGTGATTTAACTGCGAGTATTGATTCTAAGATATATATGCTAGGTAGCGTAAGAATTTTGTGTTTGATGAAATGTTGTCTGCAGTCCGGTTTAGTGTAGGAGTTATTGTGATATCTTAGACCAAAGAGAGCACGGATTGCTTTTCTTTGTTATGTGAATAATTTTGGTGCATGTGTTGAGTTTCCCCAGAACTGTATCCCGTATGTTAAATGACTTTCTATGTTGGCGTAATATACTAACCATAAAAAACACTCCGTGTAAAAAAACAGCCAAGTCTCTTCAACTAAAAAAAATTAATGAAATCTAAAAATTCTGCACTGAAAAGTAGTGATATCAAAAAATTTGCCAAGTCAAAACTTTATTTGAAAATCAAAAAATACTTGGCGCATCGTTTTTCTAGGGCATTATAGGAATACTATAAGTATATGTATTTTTAATGTAATTTTATATCTAGCCAGTACTTAAGCTATGTATTATATACACGATGCGTCAAGTATTTTTTGATTTTCAAATAAAGTTTTGACTTGGCAAATTTTTTGATATCACTACTTTTCAGTGCAGAATTTTAGATTTCATTAATTTTTTTTAGTTGAAGAGACTTGGCTGTTTTTTTACACGGAGTGTTTTTTATGGGGATATCACTTATTTTTTTAGTTTATTTACGCAACTTGTAGAACATATTGGAGCAACAATGACTAATTCCTTTAAAAATATACGCCATTTCCGAATTAGTTACTAAGAAAAACAGTGTTTGGAGCTAAATATAAACTTAAAGTGATATGCCATAAAGAATTGCGAAAGCATCGTTCCAATAGGTCCAGCCGCTTTCGAGATATGGCATCACTTCCGGTTTTCAAAATGGCGGCTGAAAGCACTTACACAATGTATATAAATACTAACATTTCACTATAAGCCTTCTGAAAATGTAGTAGGTTTTTATATAAAGAGGAAGTGAATTTAGGCAGATTTCGCTAAACTATGACGTCATTTCCGGTTTCAGTAATTAGAAAACTTTAATTTCACTATTGTTATTTCATATAGAGGACCGTCTGAATCGATTGGTGCAAATTTCATTTCGATCGGTTTAGCCGTTTTTGAGATATGACGTTACTTCCTGTTTTAAAATGGCGGCACAACAAATTATAAGGGGCAAGGTATCTACAGGCTGACAACCTGGATACGTGGTGAAAATTTTAGGCCAATCGGCCCAGCCGTTTAGGCTGTGGCGGAGACCGCGGAATTTATTGGAAGATGATCAATCATTATTATCATCATCTGAAGAAAGCCGTACAATTTCAAGGTTTTCACGGTCCTCCCGCTCGCAAACGGCATAACTCATTGTTCCCAAATTTGGTACATGTGGTGGGGTGGACCATAGCTCGAAATTAAAATATTTCGCAACAATGTCAGATTTTCCAATTTTAAGATCCAGTAGGCCGAAAATGCCACTTTGATGCTTACAGTAAAAGTGGGTTGCTCCAGCCTTTTTAAATGAGAGTGTGCGCGCGCCGTACGACTTGGCTGGCGTGGAGCGACCGCTCCACTAGATTTGGCTGTTTTTGTGTTCGTTATATCTACCCCATAAAAAACCCTCCGTGTAAAAATTCCAGCCATGTCTCTTCAACTATAAAAAAATAGGAAAAATCTAAAACTTCAGCACCGAAAAGTAGTGATATCAAAAAATGGGCCAAGTCAAAACTTAATTTTAAAAACCAAAATGTATTTGGCGCATTGTGTAAAAATAATATAGACGTACTATATGCCAACAATCAAATATATTTATATATATATAATATACCTATAATACCCTTAAAGACAATGCGCCAAGTACATTTTGGTTTTTAAAATTAAGTTTTGACTTGGCCCATTTTTTGATATCACTACTTTTCGGTGCTGAAGTTTTAGATTTCTCCTATTTTTTATAGTTGAAGAGACATGGCTGGAATTTTTACACGGAGGGTTTTTTATGGGGATATCACTTATTTTTTTAGTTTATTTACACAACTTATAAAACATATTGGAGCAACAATGACTAATTCCTTTAAAAAAATACGCGATTTCCGAATTATACTTAGAAAAATAGTGTTTGGAGCTAAATATAAACTTAAAGTGATATGCCAAGAAGAATTGCGAAAGCATCATTCCAATAGGTAGGTACAGCCGTTTTCGAGATATGGCATCACTTCCGGTTTTCAAAATGGCGGCTGAAAGTACTTACACATTGTATTATTATGTATATAAATACTAATATTTCATTATACGCCTTCTGAATATATAGTAGGTTTATATATAAAGGGGAAGTGAATTTAGGCAGATTTCGCTAAACTATGACGTCATTTCCGGTTTCAGTAAATAGAAAACTTTAATGTCACTATTGTTATTTCATATAGAGGACCGTCTGAATCGTTTGGCGCAAATTTCGTTCCGATCGGTTTAGCCGATTTTGAGATATAACGTCACTTCCGGTTTCAAAATGGCGGCACAAAAGATTCATAAGGAGCAAGGTATCTACAGGCAGACAACCTGGATACGTGGTGAAAGTTTTAGGTCAATCGGCCCAGCCGTTTAGGCTGTGGCGGAGACCGCGGAATTTATTGGAAGATGAATCATCAGAATCATTATCTGAAGAAAGCCGTACAATTTCACGGTTTTCACGGTCCTCCAGCTCGCAAACGGCGTAACCTATTGCTCCCAAATTTGGTATATGTTTGCTTGGCTCTTCATAGCTTCATCTGTTACTTGTCTTACTGTACCCCCCGGGATGACACTGGCTGTTATTTTATATTTCGTCCCCAGGTTCATTTGTATTAATTCCCTACATTCCCTTCCTTGGCTATCAGAATTCAAATGAATGTGAACTTTTTCAGTGTTGTACACTTGCGTGTGCGCAAGTGGAGTAGAGCGGTGGGCGTCAAACAGATTTCCTGTAATTTCTTTTATTGTCGAATGTCGTCGTTGGTCAGGAAGTGGACAGAGCGGTGGTGCCGTTTGGCTGACAGCTGCATCTCTGTAGCTGCCACTTCGCGTTGGTGCTGGCTGGCGGCTACCCGATGCAGTGCCACTGTGGCCAGCACTGTGCGGAGGTCCCATCTGCCGGCCAATCGAGTCACTGGTACCTACTCTGCTGGGCAATGCCGTTTGCTGGCCGACCGAGCCACTGTGGCCAGCACTGTGCAGAGGTCCCATCTGCCGGCCAACCAGCTCAACTTGGGCGTTTCTGGGACGAGCGTCTAACGATAGAGTTCATCACGTGCGCGCGCACCTTATATACTTGGATCGGCCCTCGGCCAGTTGGGGGGTTATGTATACACTAAAAGCGGCGAGAAATGTCAGCGTCACTGTAGCGCCGTGGAAACACGCTGGGCTGGTATGCGATGACCCCGGGTTTGATTCCCGCTCGGATCGTCCTTTTTTATTTTGAATTCCCGCATGTTTGAGTTTGCCCACCCATAGAGTTTTTTTTAAGGTTGCCCAGCATTAATTTTTGCCAGAAAAGTTAAATTACCTTTGGAAATAACTTGCACCTTCATCCTCGCACGGTCTGTGGGTGGGGCTTGTATGCTCTCAGCCAATCACTATGATGAACTCTACGATTAGACATTCGTTTTCGACGCGGTGCCGTTTGCAGGTCGCGGCTGGCCGAGCCACCGGCGCTGCTTGGTGGTGCCATCTGTCGGTCCTCCGTAGCAACACGACCTCGTGCATTTTGATATATTTGATTTTGACTAATCAAAAGCTTTATCTGTCTGTCTGTCTCCTCTCTATCTTTAATCAATGAAAGAAGACTCGTTCTTAAAGAGTGAACTTCATGTAACAGAGTTTATGGCTGATTAGTTTGAGCTAGGATTATAACCCCACTGTCGTGGGGATAGGCGTCTTCCCAGTTTAGTATTCGCAAGTTCTGTCTCAAAAGAATTGCCGACAAAGCGCTGACCAATCACGAACGAGATATTTCGACCAATCAGCGTTACGCTGTGTCAGCTGTTGGCCTTGAGAGGTCTTCAGTATAATTCAAGATGGAAGATTCGTGGGCTCATCTCTTGAATGTTTCCGATGATAACAGTATATTTTTTAACATGTCTGGCCAAAGTAAAGAAGAAGATTTAAATAACCCATCATTTGTTCACACACCCCATCTTATAACATCGACACCCAAGTCTACTCGCGTCAAAAAGGCGAAAAATGCAAAGAAAAAACCCGTCACCACAGCTGTCAGCTGCAAAAAGTGCAACTCGAGTTTCAAGTCACAGCTCTCTTTAAATCGACATGAAAGAGTTCACCGCTTGTCAGGTGAGAAAACTATATTATTTATAGGTACCTAATCAAGAATTATGATTTGATAATCATTGTTATATAACAAGAGCTTTACCTGAGCATTCCAATGGTTTTGATTGATACTAGATATAACCTCAAACGTGTCCAATTTATTCACTGACATTTCTTTATTTTCAGAGTTCAGAGCCAAGATACTATCTAAAGAAGAAGTTAAACTGCAATTACCATCATTGGCATTGAAAAGCTTAGAGATAGTACGGCAAATTACAAAGATTACCACTCATGGAAAACTGGGTAGCGCGAATCTCGGTTTTACAGAAACTCTAATATAAATCCCATCAGAACAAATATATCCATTTTATAAGTGTGTGTGGCCGATCAATTATTACCATACATGTTCTCAAAAACAGTGTCCGTCAATCCGTCTTCCGATTACGAGTCTGCTCTAAGTTTATTTTCTATTTTAATGTCTAAAGAAGAATTTCTAAAATCCTGCCAACTTTCACTTGCAACAGTCACGGTCAATTCAGATTTAGATTCATTCAGTGTTTTTTTGTTCAAATTTTGCGAGTGTTTACTCAAACAATTCCTTCAATACAAACTCCATAAGCTTAAATCGACAGTCCTAGCAGCACCTGCACCTTCAACCTCGGCACCTTCAGCTTCAACCTCGGCACCTTCAGCTTCTTCTGTGGTGACCTCAGAAGAGAGTGAGAAGGAGGCACAGATAGTCCATCACGTTGGAGGGTACATTGTACACGGATTTGCCAAGAAGTGTCGCCGTTTCCAAAGGAAAAACCGAGTTTTTAAGTGTAGACTTCAGTGTATTGAAGAAAAGTTTCTTAAGATCAAGGGTAGCATTAGTACGACGAAATCTTCCGCATGGACAGATAAAATAAACCGGGGCGGATTGAAGTTTCTGTCGGATGATGCTACCCAATTTTTCTCTCAACTCAATGACGTTGTAAAGTCGGCTGGTTTAATTCATTCGGAAGTACTGGATCGAGTATATGCCAATCAGGAATGCTTACGTATATGGATTTCGTTGACGCCTCATCTGAATGAATTGAACCAATTGATCTTTTTGGATGCTATTGTTAAGAGTTTCACCAACATAATAGGCCATGCCACAGCAAAGCGTGATTGCCGGTTACAGGGTGTAAAGCGTGATGCGGTAGTTCGTACAGCTCTAAAACGATAGGTATCACAAAACTTACGCCTTTTGACACGGACCTGTTTTATTTTAAATTTAATTTTAATATTTTAATTTTTGGCTGCTACCTGGAGCAAAAGAAGTTTCACCGATCGATCTGAAATTTTGCACACATGTAGATACAACCTTTTCTGTTTACAGACCCAAATTTTTTGGAAATCCATTCATTGGTTAAATTTTAAATAAACATCTCCTGATAGGTTGAAAAATGAAAGTGGTATTCAATAAATCTGATCAAACTCATATTTTGCATGGTCATTAAGACCAACATTGTCTCTTATTTTACAAATTTTCATCCCAATCAGTTAAGAAGGTATGAACTTATTGTCATTTTTAATAGCTGTCAGAAATGAAGTAGGTATGTACATATGTATCGAAGACGAAATGAATGTTTTCAAGTGCCCGTGCTCGCTCATCAACGCGGTACACTGAGCGTTTTCCTAGTTTAAATTATTATCCATTTCGTTTTTTAAATATTTCTATCAAAATCAATCAGCTGATTTCACTTTTAACTTGATTTGTAGTTTTTATCTACTCTGCTGGATTAAATGACAATCTGATAGCTAGGCTGATAGACAATCTCTGTGAAAATTAAAACTGGAACAAGTTGACCAATCAAATTAAATGTGTACATGGCCATTGGATAATGAAGGGATTGAAAAAATTAGACTTCAATAGGTATCTTCGGTTACTTGACTTAAGGTGCCTAAATCATATATTCTTTTCAAACAATTACATGGGTATTTTGAAAGAAATATACTTCCATAACACACTAGGTACCGGCAGGTACTTATAACTTTATATCAAATTCAAACATTAAAATATTAAAAATTATAGAAAAAATTATAATTCATTACATCTGTTACTTGACTTCTATCAAATATATAGGTATTCAAACAAATATTGCTCTACATCTCTGATCTAATCATTCACAGAATTATTCCTGATACATCCTGATTCCTGATACAATGAATGAAGTAGTATACAATGCACAATTGTTATGTAGAACGTGCTACTTACATAGTTGACACCAAGATATATTTGTACCAATCATTCATAGGATGAGTACACTGTTTACAGAAATAAATTTAGGTAGTACGGTAGTAAGACTTTGAACAGAAATTTAAATATTTGTTTTATCGATAAAAACTCACAAAGCACCTTGAACGCTTCATTAGATTGTCTTTAGAGTTGAATTCAAGGTTCAAAGAGCATCATCTTTTACCAAGCATTAATTCACATAGTTCAATGCAAGCAAGCTTCTCAATGCTCTAAACAAAAAGTTTCCAGTAATGTTTTCATTAAAAACACACTCCAATCTTTCTCACTAGTTATACAATACCTATTCCTATTTCAGGTTTTTAAAGCTTTTAACAAATGAAATTACTCTCAATATAAAAAACAGAAATCTAATTATAATGTGTCACAGCAACATAACAAAATAGGCATAAAATTATTAGGGTTTAAAATTTAAAGTTTTGAAATACGATGTCCAACAAGGTGAAAAATTCGCTACTTTGACTTTCTTTTTCGCTTGGGCAATGGTTCGTCACTCGTAGTAAAACCCCTTTTTTTAGTTTCTGTATTTCCTCGCTTGCTTGTGGAGGCCAGTTCTCCTTGCAAACGCAATGACACGTATTCTGTAGGAACTGGGCAAGATCTGGATTGTCATTGGAACCGCCACTTCTGCGTTGTTTTGAAAAGTACTGCTCGCGCAAGTCTTAGTTGAATGATCGAGCATTGACAAACTTAACACCATGTGTCAGCATGTACTTGACAGCACCTGTAAAACCTTTTATTGCAATGTTTAATCCGGCGATGGTTTGACGGCTGATCATCATTTTTCCCCGCTGTGTTGCGTTGAATGGACCTATTCTGGATTCTACTGAAGCTCTCCACTTATTAAAATAGCCGAGAAATTCGTCTTCAAGAAATGCGAACCGTTGGTCTTCAGTTGACGTATAGGCGTCCAAGTACGGGTTTCGTTTCTTTAATCCTTCCTTTGAGTGAGCACCATTCAAGCAATCAAAAAACCTGTTACACATTCGGATAAATTCTACAGTTTTCTCTACTTTGTAGTCAGTTTTGCCCTTAAATGTCTCTTCTAATGCACTGGCAACAGTTTCACTTAATACTTGTGCTGCAAATTTAACTTTCATACATGAAAATGCATTCAAATACACATGATTGGCAGTTAATTTTGGAGCAAGGCGCAGTACATTCATCTTTGACGTCTCAAACAACTTTGTGATGAGAAACCAGGAAATATCACCGTCATTCCACAAAGTTCTTGACTTGTGATGGCCGTAGGAATTTGAGAAGCAATTGCGGAGAGTTTTTAATAGGTGTGGAGGATCCGAAATGAAGAAAAGCGGTCTACGATTAGCGGAACAAAAATTAATAGTGTCAAACACGTATTCACATTGAGTTATTGGACTATGCATTTCAAAAAACTTGCGATTTGGTGCGGCACCATCACATACAAGACAGAGGACCTTAATGTCAATATTTTCTAGGTAATAAATGACTTCCCATGTTCGTGAATAAATCTGGGAAGCGTTAAGATTACTTGTGCTATACACGGCAACAACTTCTCGCAATTTGCATGACAGCCCTTGAATCATATAAACTAGGACCTTTTTTGCCATTTCCTGTTTGGGAGAAGAATCTGCATCTAACAAATGTTGAAGGTGCTGAAATTCCTTTTCCACTCCATCGAGCCGGACATACCCGACAAATTCTCCACTCGAAGCTTTGAAAATTAGATTGTTCTTTATGTTCATTTCATCAAACATGAGAGAAAAAAATTGTTTTTCCTCTACTACTGAGTTTTTCTTTGAGTTCTCTGTAATTTTTTTTAAACTTCCAATTGGCATCCCTCAGTTGCAGTCATATGATGGGTATAATCATACAGTGTGCGCTGTGATGATAATGTGATGCAACCAGACTCTTGCAATGCTTCGTAAGCTGCATTGGACACGGTTTTAATCCTCAGCGCCAAACGAATCATAAGAGGATGCCATCTCATTCCTTTCAAATTGCTCTTGGTTGCCGCTTTCTTCTGCTGATCCCAGAAAAGTTGTTGAACATCAGTAAAACTGTTTTTGCTTTCATTCATAACCGAAGTCAAATCGCCTTGCAATTCACTGTCCAGATAGACTCCCTCATCCTTGATCATCTTCTTGATTTTGTTGTCTCTGTACCTTACTTTGCTTTTTAGCGACTTGACTTTTGTGACATAGGTGCTCAATTTCTCTTTGAGGTCTTTCTCACTCATTGCGGAATGTGGACGCTGAGTTATTGACGGTGAAATTACTGCAGTTTCTCTATTACGCTCCCGTGAATGTGTCTTTTGCAACAATTTTTTAAATACGTTGCAATTCTTACACTTAGCCTTCTTAGCCAGAAGACTGCAGTCTTTAACTCTGAATGTGAATGGAAAATCTGATGGACGGTCCAAATACAGTTCAATTCTACCATATTTAACATAGCCGTCTTCTCGCCACAGATAGGTATACGTCTCCTCAAAATTACCGGGGCAAACTGAAGTTCGTGCCAAAGCAAAGATAATGTTGGTTATGCCCATCTTCCAAGAGTCAATGTGAGTAACGAAGTCTAATGATGATAGGTCTTTAACAGTGTTCCACATTTCATCATCTTTGGGAAGAGGAATCTTTCTGATGAAGATATCTATATTTCTATTCTTGTGGATGAAAAGAGAACGTTTTACAGCTATGTTTGGGCCTGGCGTTGTTTGATAAACCTGGATTCCATTACTGGCATTTATGACAACCCAATTCGTACCTGGTACACAGCATTTAATGTGACTGAAGAGACTGTTAAAAACTGAGACGAACCCTGGTTCTGGTGTTGACGATGGACCCGTAGAAACTGAGACGAATCCTGGTTCTGGTGTTGACGATGGACCAGTAGAAACTTCGACGAACCCTGGTTCTGGTGTTGACGTAGGACCCGTAGAAACTGAGACGAATCCTGGTTCTGGGGTTGACGTAGGACCCGCAGAAACTGAGAACCCTGGTTCTGGAGTTGACGTAGGACCAGTAGAAACTGAGACGAACCATGGTTCTGGTGTTAGTGCAACATGTTCAGAATTAGTATCTTCTGTTTCAGATTCTTCGAAAATCTGCAAGTAACACAATAATCTTGAAAAATAATATAAAATCAAGGCAACTTATTAACTATATTTAACACACTTAGATACCTAGTTACCTATAGGTTTATATTAATAATTAAATTTCTATGAAATTGTCATCTTTTCAAACAAAGATGTACCTAATTTTGTGTGAATTATTAGAATTATTAACTCCACAATGAGTGGGTACATTAATTTACTTACAATAGATAACATTAGGGCTTTGCTGATATCATGTGCATGTGAATCTTCAGACTCCACATGCGAACCTGTGTCTAATTCTTTCTGCAAACTAGGACTATTCTTTGAACTCGATTCAAGAGTTTGTTCTTCTGTCAACTGCTAAAAAACAACAAAATTGTGGATTACAACAATAATACAGGAATTACAATCAATTAATTTTTATGCACCTATATCTAGCTAGATATTTAACTAGCAAGCAATTCTTACCGAGGGCAATTCTTCGGTATTTTCAAATGATACGTCATGTCCGGAATCGGAGGAAACAATGTCTACGGCTTCTTCTAATGCTGCTCGAACTTCCTCTTCAACGTTCACCTTTGTTTCTAGTTCACCCTATAAATGAATTAACCATAGATATAATTAAGACAAATCTGTATGTGAAAGATAACCCTAGGTAGGATCCTTTTTTACTTATTACATGCAATATTTGTGCTATATTTTATCACATACCTTCTTCCAGTAGTGCTTCTTTCTTATACCAATTCTCTTGACGCCCCTTTTCCTGGGAAAAGGCATTTTTGCAGTAAGTAGGCCCAATTATTTGGTGCTAACAATGACTGACAATGAATGTAGTTGTAACTAGGTACGACAATAAGGCAGATCTGTATAAAAATTGAATGTAGGTACCCAAATGTCACCACATTCAAAATTCTTCACTGAAATCTAAAAATAAAATTTAATAATTAATAATTTGTTTATGCTTAGATATTTATTTCTGAACATGCAGTAGGTAAAAGCATTTTATTTACCTTGCTTCAAAAGAGGGCTGTCGAGTGTCAAAAAAATTCTTCCAAGTCGTAGTTTCAAGCACCCTAGGTCTTTGACCCCTAGACAGCACATGTTCAACAGGTTCAACCTACGACCTACGACCTTGGTCTGTTTGGTGCAACAAGTGGGCGTTCGCCTGATTTCAGCCGTGATTTACCATCTTTTTTACAGCTCATAACAGCTCTTATTGTTTAAAAAGATACAACATAAAAACATCAATTTTTTCGTTGAACTGTCAGGAAGACGATAGAACATGTTGGACAACTGTCTAATGTCTCGAATCGACGCAAATGTAAAAGTAACTAACTGACATTTTGCCACTTCGCATTTTTCTTGAAACTACGCACTGGCTACGCCGACACTGTTCACTCTCGCACAAAACTAACGAAACAAATACACTCAAATGCAATTACGTCAGTTTCTGCATTGATCTTTCATGAAGATATTACGATAGCACACATTACTTTTCAACGCCAGCCGATGAAGAAAATATGCAAAAAAGAATATGCTTATTATCGAGCCTCACGCAAAGAAAAAGGGCGCCATGTTGATCTCAGGTAGTGCGGAGAAATTACGCTAGGCGCTCTGCTACCAACGGGCGCCAAGATAAAAATAAAGCTTGCCATTTGAATAACGTGGGTGACGTCACCATGTCGCCTATCCCCACGACAGTGGAGTTATAATCCTAGGTTTGAGGCTACGTTAAAGTCAATGGCATACTGTAGGCCTGCGCTCATTGGGGTCCAGTTTTGGCAGATATTGTTTTGCGCCATGATTACACTAGGAACACTTTTACACTTCACAAATTATTTAAAATACACTAGTTTAATACGGACACTGAAAATTTTATATGTAACCCACTACAATTTGAAATTGAATATTTAAACGGCAGAATAAATGAGATAGTAGAGGCCCAGTGAACACAGGTCGTCCCAGGGACAGACTATTTTTAGGATATCCTAGCCTAAAGTAGGACATCCTACTAGGATGTCCTGGGTACCTCCCTGGGATATCCTAATAAAGGAAGAAGATCCTTTTTTAGGAACATTCTTCCTAAATTAGGCAATTGCCTTTTTTAGGAAGAATTGTCCTAAAAATGGCTGCTACTGAAATCCTATTTTAGGACAATTCTTCCTAAATTAGGCAATTGCCTTTTTTAGGAAGAATTGTCCTAAAAATGACTGCTATTGAAATATTTTTAAAAGTTTCTACAACTGTCAACAGAGTACTCTGCCCTTCGACTTCACAATATAGATTTTTAATTTCAGCATATCTCTTTATCGTTTGTTTTTAAGTAAGTTATATTATTTCCAAAATCTCCCAAGTATTATAAGATATTATAACAAAAAGAGACATGTCCTATTGGATGTTAGGAAAAATGTGTATTTCTTTTATTTTGTACTGGAACCTAAGTTGTCACCTTGGAGTCGGAGCCATATTTTTTGGATGCAAACATTGATAACTGAATTAATGAATATGAATAATGCGAATCGTGCGAATTGGTGTCTGTGCAAATAGAACCTGTCTATTAAATATGGCAATTGCATCCCAATAGGGGAAAATTATCTTCCATAGGAAATACCATTCTATTATAATAATAATGAAAAATTATATATTAAATTTGTCATTTTCATCCTAATTTAGGAAAAGCATCTACCTAAATAAGAAAATGACGTCCTAAAGTAGGACAATGGATATCCTAAATTAGGCAGTGTCGTCCTTTTTTAGGAAGGTCCGCCTAATTTAGGACGTACCTGGGATCGAAAAACTTGTGTAATTAGGACACTCTGGGGACACTCTGGGGATCATTTTAGGCCGAGTTTAGGACGGACTGGGGATATCCTACCTAAGTAAGTAGTCTGTCCTGGGGACGTCCCAGGTACGTCCTAGTGTTCACTGGGGGAACCCACACTTCCCACACTAACCACGTGTGCTGGATTTTTATTCTGCACGTAGTTCACTATTTTAGCACTTAATGTTATATAAAAATGGATATAAACACGCGTCTTATTTATTTGAAATGATTTATGATGATGCACTTACACACACTATGACCAAACCACACTATGACCAAACATGTAAGCAACATGGGCGAGTGGTGCAGCGACAATATGCTACACATAAATAAAAGTAAAACCGTGTATATGGAGTTCCATCCCCGGCATATAAAGGAGAATGAACCCCTGACAACCCACCTTAATGGGGAATGCATACAGAAAGGTACGAACATGAAGTTCCTTAGAGTGACCATTAGCAACACCCTCAGTTGGAGTCCCCATGTAGATGATGTCTGTAGTAGGGCATCTAGAGGTTGCTACCTCATAAGACGGGTCCGGGAAATATCTACACAGCAAACAAGTAAACTGGTTTACTATGCCCATGTGTTTTCGCACCTAAACTATGGAATCATCTTCTGGGCCAACTCAGCTCAGAATCTACTCAAAGCGTTCAGAATACAAAAGAGAGCCATCAGGTTTATGTGTGGAGTGAGGAAGATGGGAGAACGGCTGCCTTCTTGTAAGCCACTATTTGCTAATCTTGAAATCCTAACGTTGCCTTCAATGTATATTTATGCTGTAGTTATGTTCATTACGAACTTTTAAACATTGTCTTAAACACCAACGGCAACTGGCATGACCACCAAACGAGGCAGAGGAATGTTTTGCGGCTTCCTCGCCATAGGACAGAGGTGGCCAAGAAGGACCCCGCCTATATGGGCATTAAATTTTACAATAAATTGCCTGACGACATAAAAAATTGTAATAGTAAGCTTGTTTTTAAATATCAACTCAAACAGTTTTTAGTTCGTAACTCATTTTATTCGATCGACGATTTTCTCAATAAGAAATAATTGTGTATGCGCTATTTGAATGTAAACATTTTTGTATTGTATTGTAAATGTATGACGTGTCCAATATTATGTATGTAATCACAAGGACAAAATAAAACAAATATCAAATCCTCTTACATAATGTAATTCACGCATGCGCATATCGCGTATGTCCGGGTGTCCTGTATGTCCTGTATGTCCGACAATGGAAATGAATCGAACTGTCATTTCAAAACGTCAAAATGTAAGCACGAATCTTTATATCCACTTTCAAGTAAGTTATAACAATAATTCGTTCAACTAATATACGAAATCACATTCTACATACCAGATCGATGAATAACTCCGTTTCACTAACGTTTGACAGTATTTTGAGAGAAATAACATGAGAAGCAAGAGTGTAGCCAACTTGCCAAGCCGTGTAGCCCATGGAAGAACAGACAAACTTCAAACTTTCAAATTGGCGCATGTAGGCCGTGATGTTTTTTTTTACATTGAACGAAAATTGGAATTTACTCTTGGGACCTTGACTTAGTAGAACTACGGGTAAAGCAATATAATGTAAATAGATGATATTTTTGGGGTTGCAAAGGGTGAGGGGTTAGGGGGGGGGGGCGTAAGTGAACTTTTAAGCCCGAGTATACATACCTAACGTCGCAACTTCTCATTAGTAGATTGTCAATTACGTTTTGGGAATCAAAATTGTACTAAAGCGATCGATCGTTGATGTTTCAATTTCAATTTCATTTATCTTTATTTGCATCTTTAAGTACAAAAAGGCGACATTCAGCAATGTGGGAATCGACTGAGAAGCTCAGCGGCTCCCTGCTTATCTGCCATGTAACCTGATGTGAATTCCTGATGTTGATGTGAATTGTGCAGAGATGCAGACTTTTATTTCATCAGGAGGCAAGTAAGATCACGTGACAGATTTCAGTCAATGAGAGAGCTGCTCTGGTTTTATCTAAATTTGATATGAATATTCCATGTTTTCTTAGAAACCTTTTTAAAATCTTTTTACCCAATTTTTAATTTTTAATTTCTTATGTACTCATTGGGCCGTTATTTTTTTAAGTTGCGTATAATTCACTAATTTATGATTTCAGGTTTGTAACTTGGATTCGTTTAGAAATTTTAATCTGTAGTAGATTTGTAATTTCCATGTAGGTACCTATTTATTTTAGTATTGTATAACGTCGCACTGTTCTGCAGCTAACCTATTATGATGATGGGAGATGATGGTGAATAGGAGGTAAAGATGGAAGGTGGGAAGGAGGCGGTCGTGGCCTATTAGTTGGGTATACCTTCCCAGCATTTGCCTGTCGACTGAGGTAATACCACGAACAAAACCGTCAGGAAGGACGCTTTTTACCATTTCCCAAACTTTGGTACGTAGTTGGTGATAAATTAATCATAAATTCGAATCGCACAACTTAGATGATGGTGAATAGTAGGTAAAGATGGAAGCAGGGAAGGAGGCGGTCGTGGCCTATTAGTTGGGTATACCTTCCCAGCATTTGCCTGTTCACTGAGGTAATACCACGAACAAAACCGTCAGGAAGGACGCTTTTTAACAATTCTCAAACTTTGGTAGTTGGTGATAAATTAATCATAAATGCGAATCACACAACTTACAAATTGTAAGTTGTGTGATTCGCATTTATGATTAATTTATCACCAACTACCAAAGTTTGGGAAGTTTGGGACGGTTTTGTAAGTTGTGTGATTCGAATTTATGATTAATTTATCACCAACTACGTACCAAAGTTTGGGAATTGTTAAAAAGCGTCCTTCCTGACGGTTTTGTTTGTGGTATCACCTCAGTGAACAGGCAAATGCTGGGAAGGTATACCCAACTAATAGGCCACGACCGCCTCCTTCCCACCTTCCATCTTTACCTCCTATTCACCATCATCTCCCATCATCATAATATGTTAGCTGCAGAACAGTGCGACGTTATACACTACTAAAACAAATAGGTACCTACATGGAAACTACAAATCTACTACAGATTAAAATTTCTAAACGAATCCAAGTTACAAATCTGAAATCATAAAAGAGTGAATTATACGCAACTTAAAAAAATAACGGCCCAATGAGTACATAAGAAATTAAAAATGAAAAATTGGGTAATAAGATTTTAAAAAAGTTTCTAAGAAAAAATGGAATACTCATATCAAATTTAGATAAAACCAGAGCAGCTCTCTCATTGACTGAAATCTGTCACGTGATCTTACTTGCCTCCTGATGAAATAAAAGTCTGCATCTCTGCACAATTCCCATCAACATCAGGAATTCACATCAGGTTACATGGCAGATCAGCAGGGAGCCGGTGAGCTTCTCAGTCGATTCCCACATTGCTGAATGTCGCCTTTTTGTACTTAAAGATGCAAATAAAGATAATTGAAATTGAAATTGAAACATCAACGATCGATCGCTTTAGTACAATTTTGATTCCCAAAACGTAATTGAAAATCTACTAATGAGAAGTTGCGACGTTAGGTATGTATACTCGGGCTTAAAAGTTCACTTACGCCCCCCCCCCCTAACCCCTCACCCTTTGCAACCCCAAAAATAACATCTAATTTACATTATATTGCTTTAACCCGTGGTTCTACTAAGTCAAGGTCCCAAGAGTTAATTCCAATTTTCGTTCAAGGTAAAAAAAATATCACGGCCTACTGCGCAAATTTGAAAGTTTCAAAACTTGTTTGTTCTTCCATGGGCTAGACGTCTTGGCAAGTTGGCTACACTCTTGCTTCTCATGTAATTTCTCTCAAAATACTGTCAAACGTTAGTGAAACGGAGTTATTCATCGATCTGGTATGTAGAATGTGATTTCGTATATTAGTTGAAAGAATTATTGTTATAACTTACTTGAAAGTGGATATAAAGATTCGTGCTGACATTTTGACTTTTTGAAATGACAGTTCGATTATTTTCCATTGTCTGACATACAGGACATACAGGACACCCGGACATACGCGATATGCGCATGCGTGAATAGTGTACATTATGTAAGAGGATTATATGGGGGTGAGGTGTAGTATAATTGGGTCTAACAGGTTGGCAACCATGGAGAGGCATGACCTAGAAGACTAGATGGGTCTGGATTCTTGCCAGCCATTGCTCAGCAGCCATTGGGGAATCATGTGAACACTTGTATATTACAATTAATAAATATATATGAACGCTGCAACGCTCATATAGTATTCTTAATGAATAATACAATTTATATACAACCGTCATTTAGAAATTTTAGAATAATAGGGACACGTCTTTCAATTACATATTACATATTATACCTACTGTAAAATATTTTATATTTGAATATGTACGCGATGAAACTTGTTGTCTATGTTTGTAATTAATACACAATAGTTATCTTCGTAATATTGTTTCGTGGTCAACATAATAATTAAGTCTCATGCGTTATACCTTCTCATCATGAAATAAATATCTATTAATCCGTATAACAATACATTTCACAAAGTACACAGTGACGGCACATTGAATTTCTTTAAAAAATTTCACTTTATACACTTGACTTGACACTTAAAAATATATAATAGTGTTCCATAGTTAGTTAGTAATTATTTGACAACGTTTCATGATTTCCCTCAGTCAAGATCAAATAATGTAAAGATACCCTTCTAATATCACCATATTAACAGTGCTATAAGAATATATATAAGCCCACTTCCTAGTTATTTAATTCTTCCACCATATTACTTATTTATTACAACTTGAAATCTTTCTTCTATCGCCATTGACAAAATTATAAAATTGCCAATACTAAAAGTAGCTTGATTCATAGGTACTGGCTCTAAAAGAAAGAGGAAAATGTACCTACTTGTAAATTTCTGTCCACTTTTAGGATAGAAGAATGTGTTTAAAAATGCGACGAGTTCTTTTGTCAAGTTTTTCTCGAAATTTATATTTTTATTTCAAAGATACGATTAAATATTTGGAAATGTCATTGACTTGGCTCCTTTTTTGATATCACTCCTTTTCGGTGTTGAATTTTTTTAAAGTAAAGAAACTTGGCTGTCTTTTTTACACGGAGTGTTTTTTTTCGGGATTTTATTATTACACAGTACAAAACAGCACTATAAGTCTCCGCTTTATTCCATGTCGACTTTCGTGTACCTACTCCGTATTTCACTCAATGTGTTGCAATCGTTTTGATTGTCATGGCCTTCCTTACTGCTGCTCAATGGATTTCAGGATGTTTTTCTTCGAAACCTCATTAATATTCAGGGAAGCGTTTTCATTATTAAAGTGTGTGTATGTATGATATAAAGTTTTTTCTTATGACCAAGATTAAAATATTATGCAAGTCCAATAAATATGAAATTATCACAGATATGTAGGAAATTAAGTCACGTGACTCTGGCCTGCTTGGATGTTCTGCGCAGGTCTTGCGGGAAAAAAGTCAGGCAGAAGGATGGGAAATGTTCCAACTACAACGAAGTCAACGGCACATTGTGCTGTGATGGCGCCAGATGTAACTTCGGACCCTCCACAGTCCACACGTGCTGGGAGTGCCAGGTAATACATTGTGCTGTGATGGCGCCAGATGTAACTTAACAGTCCACACGTGCTGGGAGTGCCAGGTAATACATTGTGCTGTGATAGCGCCAGATGTAACTTCACAGACCACACGTGCTGGGAGTGCCAGGTAATACATTGTGCTGTGATGGCGCCAGATGTAACTTAACAGTCCACACGTGCTGGGAGTGCCAGGTAATACATTGTGCTGTGATAGCGCCAGATGTAACTTCACAGACCACACGTGCTGGGAGTGCCAGGTAATACATTGTGCTGTGATGGCGCCAGATGTAACTTCACAGACCACACGTGCTGGGAGTGCCAGGTAATACATTGTGCTGTGATGGCGCCAGATGTAACTAAACAGTCCACACGTGCTGGGAGTGCCAGGTAATACATTGTGCTGTGATGGCGCCAGATGTAACTTAACAGACCACAAGTACTGGGAGTGCCAGGTAATACATTGTGCTGTGATGGCGCCAGATGTAACTTCACAGACCACACGTGCTGGGAGTGCCAGGTAATACATTGTGCTGTGATGGCGCCAGGTGTAACTTCACAGACCACACGTGCTGGGAGTGCCAGGTAATACATTGTGCTGTGATGGCGCCAGATGTAACTTCACAGACTACACGTGCTGGGAGTGCCAGGTAATACATTGTGCTGTGATGGCGTCAGATGTAACTTCACAGACCACACGTGCTGGGAGTGCCAGGTAATACATTGTGCTGTGATGGCGCCAGATGTAACTTCACAGACCACACGTGCTGGGAGTGCCAGGTAATACATTGTGCTGTGATGGCGCAAGATGTTACTTCACAGACCACACGTGCTGGGAGTGCCAGGTAATACATTGTGCTGTGATGGCGCCAGATGTAACTTAACAGACCACACGTGCTGGGAGTGCCAGGTAATACATTGTGCTGTGATGGCGCCAGATGTAACTTCACAGACCACACGTGCTGGGAGTGCCAGGTAATACATTGTGCTGTGATGGCGCCAGGTGTAACTTCACAGACCACACGTGCTGGGAGTGCCAGGTAATACATTGTGCTGTGATGGCGCAAGATGTAACTTCACAGACCACACGTGCTGGGAGTGCCAGGTAATACATTGTGCTGTGATGGCGCCAGATGTAACTTCACAGACCACACGTGCTGGGAGTGCCAGGTAATACATTGTGCTGTGATGACGCCAGATGTAACTTCACAGACCACACGTGCTGGGAGTGCCAGGTAATACATTGTGCTGTGATGGCGCCAGATGTAACTTCACAGACCACACGTGCTGGGAGTGCCAGGTAATACATTGTGCTGTGATGGCGCCAGATGTAACTTCACAGACCACACGTGCTGGGAGTGCCAGGTAATACATTGTGCTGTGATGGCGCCAGATGTAACTTCACAGACCACACGTGCTGGGAGTGCCAGGTAATACATTGTGCTGTGATGGCGCCAGATGTAACTTCACAGACTACACGTGCTGGGAGTGCCAGGTAATACATTGTGCTGTGATGGCGCCAGATGTAACTTCACAGACTACACGTGCTGGGAGTGCCAGGTAATACATTGTGCTGTGATGGCGCCAGATGTAACTTCACAGACCACACGTGCTGGGAGTGCCAGGTAATACATTGTGCTGTGATGGCGCCAGATGTAACTTCACAGACCACACGTGCTGGGAGTGCCAGGTAATACATTGTGCTGTGATGGCGCAAGATGTTACTTCACAGACCACACGTGCTGGGAGTGCCAGGTAATACATTGTGCTGTGATGGCGCCAGATGTAACTTCACAGACCACACGTGCTGGGAGTGCCAGGTAATACATTGTGCTGTGATGGCGCCAGATGTAACTTCACAGACCACACGTGCTGGGAGTGCCAGGTAATACATTGTGCTGTGATGGCGCCAGATGTAACTTCACAGACCACACGTGCTGGGAGTGCCAGGTAATACATTGTGCTGTGATGGCGCCAGATGTAACTTCACAGACCACACGTGCTGGGAGTGCCAGGTAATACATTGTGCTGTGATGGCGCCAGATGTAACTTAACAGACCACACGTGCTGGGAGTGCCAGGTAATACATTGTGCTGTGATGGCGCCAGATGTAACTAAACAGTCCACACGTGCTGGGAGTGCCAGGTAATACATTGTGCTGTGATGGCGCCAGATGTAACTTAACAGTCCACACGTGCTGGGAGTGCCAGGTAATACATTGTGCTGTGATGGCGCCAGATGTAACTTAACAGTCCACACGTGCTGGGAGTGCCAGGTAATACATTGTGCTGTGATGGCGCCAGATGTAACTTCACAGACCACACGTGCTGGGAGTGCCAGGTAATACATTGTGCTGTGATGGCGCCAGATGTAACTTCACAGACCACACGTGCTGGGAGTGCCAGGTAATACATTGTGCTGTGATGGCGCCAGATGTAACTTCACAGACCACACGTGCTGGGAGTGCCAGGTAATACATTGTGCTGTGATGGCGCCAGATGTAACTTAACAGTCCACACGTGCTGGGAGTGCCAGGTAATACATTGTGCTGTGATGGCGCCAGATGTAACTTCACAGACCACACGTGCTGGGAGTGCCAGGTAATACATTGTGCTTTGCTGGCGCCAGATGTAACTTCACAGACCACACGTGCTGGGAGTGCCAGGTAATACATTGTGCTTTGAAGGCGCCAGATGTAACTTCACAGTCCACACGTGCTGGGAGTGCCAGGTAATACATTGTGCTGTGATAGCGCAAGATGTTACTTCACAGACCACACGTGCTGGGAGTGCCAGGTAATACATTGTGCTGTGATGGCGCCAGATGTAACTTCACAGACCACACGTGCTGGGAGTGCCAGGTAATACATTGTGCTGTGATAGCGCAAGATGTTACTTCACAGACCACACGTGCTGGGAGTGCCAGGTAATACATTGTGCTGTGATGCCGCAAGATGTAACTTCACAGACCACACGTGCTGGGAGTGCCAGGTAATACATTGTGCTGTGATGGCGCCAGATGTAACTTCACAGACCACACGTGCTGGGAGTGCCAGGTAATACATTGTGCTGTGATGGCGCAAGATGTTACTTCACAGACCACACCTGCTGGGAGTGCCAGGTAATACATTGTGCTGTGATGGCGCCAGATGTAACTTAACAGACCACACGTGCTGGGAGTGCCAGGTAATACATTGTGCTGTGATGGCGCCAGATGTAACTTCACATACCACACGTGCTGGGAGTGCCAGGTAATACATTGTGCTGTGATGGCGCCAGATGTAACTTCACAGACCACACGTGCTGGGAGTGCCAGGTAATACATTGTGCTGTGATGGCGCCAGATGTAACTTCACAGACCACACGTGCTGGGAGTGCCAGGTAATACATTGTGCTGTGATAGCGCAAGATGTAACTTCACAGACCACACGTGCTGGGAGTGCCAGGTAATACATTGTGCTGTGATAGCGCAAGATGTTACTTCACAGACCACACGTGCTGGGAGTGCCAGGTAATACATTGTGCTGTGATGGCGCAAGATGTTACTTCACAGACCACACGTGCTGGGAGTGCCAGGTAATACATTGTGCTGTGATGGCGCCAGATGTAACTTCACAGACCACACGTGCTGGGAGTGCCAGGTAATACATTGTGCTGTGATGGCGCCAGATGTAACTTAACAGACCACACGTGCTGGGAGTGCCAGGTAATACATTGTGCTGTGATGGCGCCAGATGTAACTTCACAGACCACACGTGCTGGGAGTGCCAGGTAATACATTGTGCTGTGATGGCGCCAGATGTAACTTAACAGACCACAAGTACTGGGAGTGCCAGGTAATACATTGTGCTGTGATGGCGCCAGATGTAACTTCACAGACCACACGTGCTGGGAGTGCCAGGTAATACATTGTGCTGTGATGGCGCCAGGTGTAACTTCACAGACCACACGTGCTGGGAGTGCCAGGTAATACATTGTGCTGTGATGGCGCCAGATGTAACTTCACAGACTACACGTGCTGGGAGTGCCAGGTAATACATTGTGCTGTGATGGCGTCAGATGTAACTTCACAGACCACACGTGCTGGGAGTGCCAGGTAATACATTGTGCTGTGATGGCGCCAGATGTAACTTCACAGACCACACGTGCTGGGAGTGCCAGGTAATACATTGTGCTGTGATGGCGCAAGATGTTACTTCACAGACCACACGTGCTGGGAGTGCCAGGTAATACATTGTGCTGTGATGGCGCCAGATGTAACTTAACAGACCACACGTGCTGGGAGTGCCAGGTAATACATTGTGCTGTGATGGCGCCAGATGTAACTTCACAGACCACACGTGCTGGGAGTGCCAGGTAATACATTGTGCTGTGATGGCGCCAGGTGTAACTTCACAGACCACACGTGCTGGGAGTGCCAGGTAATACATTGTGCTGTGATGGCGCCAGATGTAACTTCACAGACTACACGTGCTGGGAGTGCCAGGTAATACATTGTGCTGTGATGGCGTCAGATGTAACTTCACAGACCACACGTGCTGGGAGTGCCAGGTAATACATTGTGCTGTGATGGCGCCAGATGTAACTTCACAGACCACACGTGCTGGGAGTGCCAGGTAATACATTGTGCTGTGATAGCGCCAGATGTAACTTCACAGACCACACGTGCTGGGAGTGCCAGGTAATACATTGTGCTGTGATGGCGCCAGATGTAACTTCACAGACCACACGTGCTGGGAGTGCCAGGTAATACATTGTGCTGTGATGGCGCCAGATGTAACTTCACAGACCACACGTGCTGGGAGTGCCAGGTAATACATTGTGCTGTGATGGCGCCAGATGTAACTTCACAGACCACACGTGCTGGGAGTGCCAGGTAATACATTGTGCTGTGATGGCGCCAGATGTAACTAAACAGTCCACACGTGCTGGGAGTGCCAGGTAATACATTGTGCTGTGATAGCGCCAGATGTAACTTCACAGACCACACGTGCTGGGAGTGCCAGGTAATACATTGTGCTGTGATGGCGCCAGATGTAACTTCACAGACCACACGTGCTGGGAGTGCCAGGTAATACATTGTGCTGTGATGGCGCCAGATGTAACTTCACAGACCACACGTGCTGGGAGTGCCAGGTAATACATTGTGCTGTGATAGCGCAAGATGTAACTTCACAGACCACACGTGCTGGAGTGCCAGGTAATACATTGTGCTGTGATGGCGCCAGATGTAACTTCACAGACCACACGTGCTGGGAGTGCCAGGTAATACATTGTGCTGTGATGGCGCCAGATGTAACTTCACAGACCACACGTGCTGGGAGTGCCAGGTAATACATTGTGCTGTGATGGCGCCAGATGTAACTTCACAGACCACACGTGCTGGGAGTGCCAGGTAATACATTGTGCTGTGATGGCGCCAGATGTAACTTCACAGACCACACGTGCTGGGAGTGACAGGTAATACATTGTGCTGTGATAGCGCAAGATGTAACTTCACAGACCACACGTGCTGGGAGTGCCAGGTAATACATTGTGCTGTGATGGCGCCAGATGTAACTTCACAGACCACACGTGCTGGGAGTGCCAGGTAATACATTGTGCTGTGATGGCGCCAGATGTAACTTCACAGACCACACGTGCTGGGAGTGCCAGGTAATACATTGTGCTGTGATGGCGCCAGATGTAACTTCACAGACCACACGTGCTGGGAGTGCCAGGTAATACATTGTGCTGTGATGGCGCCAGATGTAACTTCACAGACCACACGTGCTGGGAGTGCCAGGTAATACATTGTGCTGTGATGGCGCCAGATGTAACTTCACAGACCACACGTGCTGGGAGTGCCAGGTAATACATTGTGCTGTGATAGCGCAAGATGTTACTTCACAGACCACACGTGCTGGGAGTGCCAGGTAATACATTGTGCTGTGATGGCGCCAGATGTAACTTCACAGACCACACGTGCTGGGAGTGCCAGGTAATACATTGTGCTGTGATAGCGCAAGATGTTACTTCACAGACCACACGTGCTGGGAGTGCCAGGTAATACATTGTGCTGTGATGGCGCCAGATGTAACTTCACAGACCACACGTGCTGGGAGTGCCAGGTAATACATTGTGCTGTGATGGCGCCAGATGTAACTTAACAGTCCACACGTGCTGGGAGTGCCAGGTAATACATTGTGCTGTGATGGCGCCAGATGTAACTTCACAGACCACACGTGCTGGGAGTGCCAGGTAATACATTGTGCTGTGATGGCGCCAGATGTAACTAAACAGTCCACACGTGCTGGGAGTGCCAGGTAATACATTGTGCTGTGATAGCGCCAGATGTAACTTCACAGACCACACGTGCTGGGAGTGCCAGGTATTACATTGTGCTGTGATGGCGCCAGATGTAACTTCACAGACCACACGTGCTGGGAGTGCCAGGTAATACATTGTGCTGTGATGGCGCCAGATGTAACTTCACAGACCACACGTGCTGGGAGTGCCAGGTAATACATTGTGCTGTGATAGCGCAAGATGTAACTTCACAGACCACACGTGCTGGAGTGCCAGGTAATACATTGTGCTGTGATGGCGCCAGATGTAACTTCACAGACCACACGTGCTGGGAGTGCCAGGTAATACATTGTGCTGTGATGGCGCCAGATGTAACTTCACAGACCACACGTGCTGGGAGTGCCAGGTAATACATTGTGCTGTGATGGCGCCAGATGTAACTTCACAGACCACACGTGCTGGGAGTGCCAGGTAATACATTGTGCTGTGATAGCGCAAGATGTAACTTCACAGACCACACGTGCTGGAGTGCCAGGTAATACATTGTGCTGTGATGGCGCCAGATGTAACTTCACAGACCACACGTGCTGGGAGTGCCAGGTAATACATTGTGCTGTGATGGCGCCAGATGTAACTTCACAGACCACACGTGCTGGGAGTGCCAGGTAATACATTGTGCTGTGATGGCGCCAGATGTAACTTCACAGACCACACGTGCTGGGAGTGCCAGGTAATACATTGTGCTGTGATGGCGCCAGATGTAACTTCACAGACCACACGTGCTGGGAGTGCCAGGTAATACATTGTGCTGTGATGGCGCCAGATGTAACTTCACAGACCACACGTGCTGGGAGTGCCAGGTAATACATTGTGCTGTGATGGCGTCAGATGTAACTTAACAGACCACACGTGCTGGGAGTGCCAGGTAATACATTGTGCTGTGATGGCGCCAGATGTAACTTCACAAGCCACACATGCTGGGAGAGTTTGTGCTGTGATGGAGAGTTTGTGATGGAGAGTTTGTTTGTATTGTATGTGTTACAGATAAAAGACAACGCCCCTGCATCTTGTCCACACTTCTTTGTGCAAGAGGAGAATGTGCCTGAAGGAACGACTCTATAATAATATGATGTTTGTATTGTATGTGTTACAGATAAAAGACAACGCCCCTGCATCTTGTCCACACTTCTCTGTGCAAGAGGAGAATGTGCCTGAAGGAACGACTCTATAATATGATGTTTGTATTGTATGTGTTACAGATAAAAGACAACGCCCCTGCATCTTGTCCACACTTCTCTGTGCAAGAGGAGAATGTGCCTGAAGGAACGACTCTATAATATGATGTTTGTATTGTATGTGTTACAGATAAAAGACAACGCCCCTGCATCTTGTCCACACTTCTCTGTGCAAGAGGAGAATGTGCCTGAAGGAACGACTCTATAATATGATGTTTGTATTGTATGTGTTACAGATAAAAGACAACGCCCCTGCATCTTGTCCACACTTCTCTGTGCAAGAGGAGAATGTGCCTGAAGGAACGACTCTATAATATGATGTTTGTATTGTATGTGTTACAGATAAAAGACAACGCCCCTGCATCTTGTCCACACTTCTCTGTGCAAGAGGAGAATGTGCCTGAAGGAACGACTCTATAATATGATGTTTGTATTGTATGTGTTACAGATAAAAGACAACGCCCCTGCATCTTGTCCACACTTCTTTGTGCAAGAGGAGAATGTGCCTGAAGGAACGACTCTATAATATGATGTTTGTATTGTATGTGTTACAGATAAAAGACAACGCCCCTGCATCTTGTCCATACTTCTCTGTGCAAGAGGAGAATGTGCCTGAAGGAACGACTCTATAATATGATGTTTGTATTGTATGTGTTACAGATAAAAGACAACGCCCCTGCATCTTGTCCACACTTCTCTGTGCAAGAGGAGAATGTGCCTGAAGGAACGACTCTATAATATGATGTTTGTATTGTATGTGTTACAGATAAAAGACAACGCCCCTGCATCTTGTCCATACTTCTCTGTGCAAGAGGAGAATGTGCCTGAAGGAACGACTCTATAATATGATGTTTGTATTGTATGTGTTACAGATAAAAGACAACGCCCCTGCATCTTGTCCACACTTCTTTGTGCAAGAGGAGAATGTGCCTGAAGGAACGACTCTATAATATGATGTTTGTATTGTATGTGTTACAGATAAAAGACAACGCCCCTGCATCTTGTCCACACTTCTCTGTGCAAGAGGAGAATGTGCCTGAAGGAACGACTCTATAATATGATGTTTGTATTGTATGTGTTACAGATAAAAGACAACGCCCCTGCATCTTGTCCACACTTCTTTGTGCAAGAGGAGAATGTGCCTGAAGGAACGACTCTATAATATGATGTTTGTATTGTATGTGTTACAGATAAAAGACAACGCCCCTGCATCTTGTCCATACTTCTCTGTGCAAGAGGAGAATGTGCCTGAAGGAACGACTCTATAATATGATGTTTGTATTGTATGTGTTACAGATAAAAGACAACGCCCCTGCATCTTGTCCATACTTCTCTGTGCAAGAGGAGAATGTGCCTGAAGGAACGACTCTATAATATGATGTTTGTATTGTATGTGTTACAGATAAAAGACAACGCCCCTGCATCTTGTCCACACTTCTCTGTGCAAGAGGAGAATGTGCCTGAAGGAACGACTCTATAATATGATGTTTGTATTGTATGTGTTACAGATAAAAGACAACGCCCCTGCATCTTGTCCACACTTCTCTGTGCAAGAGGAGAATGTGCCTGAAGGAACGACTCTATAATATGATGTTTGTATTGTATGTGTTACAGATAAAAGACAACGCCCCTGCATCTTGTCCACACTTCTCTGTGCAAGAGGAGAATGTGCCTGAAGGAACGACTCTATAATATGATGTTTGTATTGTATGTGTTACAGATAAAAGACAACGCCCCTGCATCTTGTCCACACTTCTCTGTGCAAGAGGAGAATGTGCCTGAAGGAACGACTCTATAATATGATGTTTGTATTGTATGTGTTACAGATAAAAGACAACGCCCCTGCATCTTGTCCATACTTCTCTGTGCAAGAGGAGAATGTGCCTGAAGGAACGACTCTATAATATGATGTTTGTATTGTATGTGTTACAGATAAAAGACAACGCCCCTGCATCTTGTCCACACTTCTCTGTGCAAGAGGAGAATGTGCCTGAAGGAACGACTCTATAATATGATGTTTGTATTGTATGTGTTACAGATAAAAGACAACGCCCCTGCATCTTGTCCACACTTCTCTGTGCAAGAGATGAATGTGCCTGAAGGAACGACTCTATAATATGATGTTTGTATTGTATGTGTTACAGATAAAAGACAACGCCCCTGCATCTTGTCCACACTTCTCTGTGTTAGAGGAGAATGTGCCTGAAGGAACGACTCTATAATATGATGTTTGTATTGTATGTGTTACAGATAAAAGACAACGCCCCTGCATCTTGTCCACACTTCTCTGTGCAAGAGGAGAATGTGCCTGAAGGAACGACTCTATAATATGATGTTTGTATTGTATGTGTTACAGATAAAAGACAACGCCCCTGCATCTTGTCCACACTTCTTTGTGCAAGAGGAGAATGTGCCTGAAGGAACGACTCTATAATATGATGTTTGTATTGTATGTGTTACAGATAAAAGACAACGCCCCTGCATCTTGTCCACACTTCTCTGTGCAAGAGGAGAATGTGCCTGAAGGAACGACTCTATAATATGATGTTTGTATTGTATGTGTTACAGATAAAAGACAACGCCCCTGCATCTTGTCCACACTTCTCTGTGCAAGAGGAGAATGTGCCTGAAGGAACGACTCTATAATATGATGTTTGTATTGTATGTGTTACAGATAAAAGACAACGCCCCTGCATCTTGTCCACACTTCTCTGTGCAAGAGGAGAATGTGCCTGAAGGAACGACTCTATAATATGATGTTTGTATTGTATGTGTTACAGATAAAAGACAACGCCCCTGCATCTTGTCCACACTTCTTTGTGCAAGAGGAGAATGTGCCTGAAGGAACGACTCTATAATATGATGTTTGTATTGTATGTGTTACAGATAAAAGACAACGCCCCTGCATCTTGTCCACACTTCTCTGTGCAAGAGGAGAATGTGCCTGAAGGAACGACTCTATAATATGATGTTTGTATTGTATGTGTTACAGATAAAAGACAACGCCCCTGCATCTTGTCCACACTTCTCTGTGCAAGAGGAGAATGTGCCTGAAGGAACGACTCTATAATATGATGTTTGTATTGTATGTGTTACAGATAAAAGACAACGCCCCTGCATCTTGTCCACACTTCTCTGTGCAAGAGGAGAATGTGCCTGAAGGAACGACTCTATAATATGATGTTTGTATTGTATGTGTTACAGATAAAAGACAACGCCCCTGCATCTTGTCCACACTTCTTTGTGCAAGAGGAGAATGTGCCTGAAGGAACGACTCTATAATATGATGTTTGTATTGTATGTGTTACAGATAAAAGACAACGCCCCTGCATCTTGTCCACACTTCTCTGTGCAAGAGGAGAATGTGCCTGAAGGAACGACTCTATAATATGATGTTTGTATTGTATGTGTTACAGATAAAAGACAACGCCCCTGCATCTTGTCCACACTTCTCTGTGCAAGAGGAGAATGTGCCTGAAGGAACGACTCTATAATATGATGTTTGTATTGTATGTGTTACAGATAAAAGACAACGCCCCTGCATCTTGTCCACACTTCTCTGTGCAAGAGGAGAATGTGCCTGAAGGAACGACTCTATAATATGATGTTTGTATTGTATGTGTTACAGATAAAAGACAACGCCCCTGCATCTTGTCCACACTTCTCTGTGCAAGAGGAGAATGTGCCTGAAGGAACGACTCTATAATATGATGTTTGTATTGTATGTGTTACAGATAAAAGACAACGCCCCTGCATCTTGTCCATACTTCTTTGTGCAAGAGGAGAATGTGCCTGAAGGAACGACTCTATAATATGATGTTTGTATTGTATGTGTTACAGATAAAAGACAACGCCCCTGCATCTTGTCCATACTTCTTTGTGCAAGAGGAGAATGTGCCTGAAGGAACGACTCTATAATATGATGTTTGTATTGTATGTGTTACAGATAAAAGACAACGCCCCTGCATCTTGTCCACACTTCTTTGTGCAAGAGGAGAATGTGCCTGAAGGAACGACTCTATAATATGATGTTTGTATTGTATGTGTTACAGATAAAAGACAACGCCCCTGCATCTTGTCCACACTTCTTTGTGCAAGAGGAGAATGTGCCTGAAGGAACGACTCTATAATATGATGTTTGTATTGTATGTGTTACAGATAAAAGACAACGCCCCTGCATCTTGTCCACACTTCTCTGTGCAAGAGGAGAATGTGCCTGAAGGAACGACTCTATAATATGATGTTTGTATTGTATGTGTTACAGATAAAAGACAACGCCCCTGCATCTTGTCCACACTTCTCTGTGCAAGAGGAGAATGTGCCTGAAGGAACGACTCTATAATATGATGTTTGTATTGTATGTGTTACAGATAAAAGACAACGCCCCTGCATCTTGTCCACACTTCTCTGTGCAAGAGGAGAATGTGCCTGAAGGAACGACTCTATAATATGATGTTTGTATTGTATGTGTTACAGATAAAAGACAACGCCCCTGCATCTTGTCCACACTTCTTTGTGCAAGAGGAGAATGTGCCTGAAGGAACGACTCTATAATATGATGTTTGTATTGTATGTGTTACAGATAAAAGACAACGCCCCTGCATCTTGTCCACACTTCTCTGTGCAAGAGGAGAATGTGCCTGAAGGAACGACTCTATAATATGATGTTTGTATTGTATGTGTTACAGATAAAAGACAACGCCCCTGCATCTTGTCCACACTTCTCTGTGCAAGAGGAGAATGTGCCTGAAGGAACGACTCTATAATATGATGTTTGTATTGTATGTGTTACAGATAAAAGACAACGCCCCTGCATCTTGTCCATACTTCTCTGTGCAAGAGGAGAATGTGCCTGAAGGAACGACTCTATAATATGATGTTTGTATTGTATGTGTTACAGATAAAAGACAACGCCCCTGCATCTTGTCCACACTTCTTTGTGCAAGAGGAGAATGTGCCTGAAGGAACGACTCTATAATATGATGTTTGTATTGTATGTGTTACAGATAAAAGACAACGCCCCTGCATCTTGTCCACACTTCTCTGTGCAAGAGGAGAATGTGCCTGAAGGAACGACTCTATAATATGATGTTTGTATTGTATGTGTTACAGATAAAAGACAACGCCCCTGCATCTTGTCCACACTTCTTTGTGCAAGAGGAGAATGTGCCTGAAGGAACGACTCTATAATATGATGTTTGTATTGTATGTGTTACAGATAAAAGACAACGCCCCTGCATCTTGTCCACACTTCTCTGTGCAAGAGGAGAATGTGCCTGAAGGAACGACTCTATAATATGATGTTTGTATTGTATGTGTTACAGATAAAAGACAACGCCCCTGCATCTTGTCCACACTTCTTTGTGCAAGAGGAGAATGTGCCTGAAGGAACGACTCTATAATATGATGTTTGTATTGTATGTGTTACAGATAAAAGACAACGCCCCTGCATCTTGTCCACACTTCTCTGTGCAAGAGGAGAATGTGCCTGAAGGAACGACTCTATAATATGATGTTTGTATTGTATGTGTTACAGATAAAAGACAACGCCCCTGCATCTTGTCCACACTTCTTTGTGCAAGAGGAGAATGTGCCTGAAGGAACGACTCTATAATATGATGTTTGTATTGTATGTGTTACAGATAAAAGACAACGCCCCTGCATCTTGTCCACACTTCTTTGTGCAAGAGGAGAATGTGCCTGAAGGAACGACTCTATAATATGATGTTTGTATTGTATGTGTTACAGATAAAAGACAACGCCCCTGCATCTTGTCCACACTTCTCTGTGCAAGAGGAGAATGTGCCTGAAGGAACGACTCTATAATATGATGTTTGTATTGTATGTGTTACAGATAAAAGACAACGCCCCTGCATCTTGTCCACACTTCTCTGTGCAAGAGGAGAATGTGCCTGAAGGAACGACTCTATAATATGATGTTTGTATTGTATGTGTTACAGATAAAAGACAACGCCCCTGCATCTTGTCCATACTTCTCTGTGCAAGAGGAGAATGTGCCTGAAGGAACGACTCTATAATATGATGTTTGTATTGTATGTGTTACAGATAAAAGACAACGCCCCTGCATCTTGTCCACACTTCTCTGTGCAAGAGGAGAATGTGCCTGAAGGAACGACTCTATAATATGATGTTTGTATTGTATGTGTTACAGATAAAAGACAACGCCCCTGCATCTTGTCCACACTTCTCTGTGCAAGAGGAGAATGTGCCTGAAGGAACGACTCTATAATATGATGTTTGTATTGTATGTGTTACAGATAAAAGACAACGCCCCTGCATCTTGTCCACACTTCTCTGTGCAAGAGGAGAATGTGCCTGAAGGAACGACTCTATAATATGATGTTTGTATTGTATGTGTTACAGATAAAAGACAACGCCCCTGCATCTTGTCCACACTTCTCTGTGCAAGAGGAGAATGTGCCTGAAGGAACGACTCTATAATATGATGTTTGTATTGTATGTGTTACAGATAAAAGACAACGCCCCTGCATCTTGTCCACACTTCTCTGTGCAAGAGGAGAATGTGCCTGAAGGAACGACTCTATAATATGATGTTTGTATTGTATGTGTTACAGATAAAAGACAACGCCCCTGCATCTTGTCCATACTTCTTTGTGCAAGAGGAGAATGTGCCTGAAGGAACGACTCTATAATATGATGTTTGTATTGTATGTGTTACAGATAAAAGACAACGCCCCTGCATCTTGTCCACACTTCTCTGTGCAAGAGGAGAATGTGCCTGAAGGAACGACTCTATAATATGATGTTTGTATTGTATGTGTTACAGATAAAAGACAACGCCCCTGCATCTTGTCCACACTTCTCTGTGCAAGAGGAGAATGTGCCTGAAGGAACGACTCTATAATATGATGTTTGTATTGTATGTGTTACAGATAAAAGACAACGCCCCTGCATCTTGTCCACACTTCTCTGTGCAAGAGGAGAATGTGCCTGAAGGAACGACTCTATAATATGATGTTTGTATTGTATGTGTTACAGATAAAAGACAACGCCCCTGCATCTTGTCCACACTTCTCTGTGCAAGAGGAGAATGTGCCTGAAGGAACGACTCTATAATATGATGTTTGTATTGTATGTGTTACAGATAAAAGACAACGCCCCTGCATCTTGTCCATACTTCTCTGTGCAAGAGGAGAATGTGCCTGAAGGAACGACTCTATAATATGATGTTTGTATTGTATGTGTTACAGATAAAAGACAACGCCCCTGCATCTTGTCCACACTTCTCTGTGCAAGAGGAGAATGTGCCTGAAGGAACGACTCTATAATATGATGTTTGTATTGTATGTGTTACAGATAAAAGACAACGCCCCTGCATCTTGTCCACACTTCTCTGTGCAAGAGGAGAATGTGCCTGAAGGAACGACTCTATAATATGATGTTTGTATTGTATGTGTTACAGATAAAAGACAACGCCCCTGCATCTTGTCCACACTTCTCTGTGCAAGAGGAGAATGTGCCTGAAGGAACGACTCTATAATATGATGTTTGTATTGTATGTGTTACAGATAAAAGACAACGCCCCTGCATCTTGTCCACACTTCTCTGTGCAAGAGGAGAATGTGCCTGAAGGAACGACTCTATAATATGATGTTTGTATTGTATGTGTTACAGATAAAAGACAACGCCCCTGCATCTTGTCCACACTTCTCTGTGCAAGAGGAGAATGTGCCTGAAGGAACGACTCTATAATATGATGTTTGTATTGTATGTGTTACAGATAAAAGACAACGCCCCTGCATCTTGTCCACACTTCTCTGTGCAAGAGGAGAATGTGCCTGAAGGAACGACTCTATAATATGATGTTTGTATTGTATGTGTTACAGATAAAAGACAACGCCCCTGCATCTTGTCCACACTTCTCTGTGCAAGAGGAGAATGTGCCTGAAGGAACGACTCTATAATATGATGTTTGTATTGTATGTGTTACAGATAAAAGACAACGCCCCTGCATCTTGTCCACACTTCTCTGTGCAAGAGGAGAATGTGCCTGAAGGAACGACTCTATAATATGATGTTTGTATTGTATGTGTTACAGATAAAAGACAACGCCCCTGCATCTTGTCCACACTTCTCTGTGCAAGAGGAGAATGTGCCTGAAGGAACGACTCTATAATATGATGTTTGTATTGTATGTGTTACAGATAAAAGACAACGCCCCTGCATCTTGTCCACACTTCTTTGTGCAAGAGGAGAATGTGCCTGAAGGAACGACTCTATAATATGATGTTTGTATTGTATGTGTTACAGATAAAAGACAACGCCCCTGCATCTTGTCCACACTTCTCTGTGCAAGAGGAGAATGTGCCTGAAGGAACGACTCTATAATATGATGTTTGTATTGTATGTGTTACAGATAAAAGACAACGCCCCTGCATCTTGTCCACACTTCTCTGTGCAAGAGGAGAATGTGCCTGAAGGAACGACTCTATAATATGATGTTTGTATTGTATGTGTTACAGATAAAAGACAACGCCCCTGCATCTTGTCCACACTTCTCTGTGCAAGAGGAGAATGTGCCTGAAGGAACGACTCTATAATATGATGTTTGTATTGTATGTGTTACAGATAAAAGACAACGCCCCTGCATCTTGTCCACACTTCTTTGTGCAAGAGGAGAATGTGCCTGAAGGAACGACTCTATAATATGATGTTTGTATTGTATGTGTTACAGATAAAAGACAACGCCCCTGCATCTTGTCCACACTTCTCTGTGCAAGAGGAGAATGTGCCTGAAGGAACGACTCTATAATATGATGTTTGTATTGTATGTGTTACAGATAAAAGACAACGCCCCTGCATCTTGTCCACACTTCTTTGTGCAAGAGGAGAATGTGCCTGAAGGAACGACTCTATAATATGATGTTTGTATTGTATGTGTTACAGATAAAAGACAACGCCCCTGCATCTTGTCCACACTTCTCTGTGCAAGAGGAGAATGTGCCTGAAGGAACGACTCTATAATATGATGTTTGTATTGTATGTGTTACAGATAAAAGACAACGCCCCTGCATCTTGTCCACACTTCTTTGTGCAAGAGGAGAATGTGCCTGAAGGAACGACTCTATAATATGATGTTTGTATTGTATGTGTTACAGATAAAAGACAACGCCCCTGCATCTTGTCCACACTTCTTTGTGCAAGAGGAGAATGTGCCTGAAGGAACGACTCTATAATATGATGTTTGTATTGTATGTGTTACAGATAAAAGACAACGCCCCTGCATCTTGTCCACACTTCTTTGTGCAAGAGGAGAATGTGCCTGAAGGAACGACTCTATAATATGATGTTTGTATTGTATGTGTTACAGATAAAAGACAACGCCCCTGCATCTTGTCCACACTTCTCTGTGCAAGAGGAGAATGTGCCTGAAGGAACGACTCTATAATAATATGATGTTTGTATTGTATGTGTTACAGATAAAAGACAACGCCCCTGCATCTTGTCCACACTTCTCTGTGCAAGAGGAGAATGTGCCTGAAGGAACGACTCTATAATATGATGTTTGTATTGTATGTGTTACAGATAAAAGACAACGCCCCTGCATCTTGTCCACACTTCTTTGTGCAAGAGGAGAATGTGCCTGAAGGAACGACTCTATAATATGATGTTTGTATTGTATGTGTTACAGATAAAAGACAACGCCCCTGCATCTTGTCCACACTTCTTTGTGCAAGAGGAGAATGTGCCTGAAGGAACGACTCTATAATATGATGTTTGTATTGTATGTGTTACAGATAAAAGACAACGCCCCTGCATCTTGTCCACACTTCTCTGTGCAAGAGGAGAATGTGCCTGAAGGAACGACTCTATAATATGATGTTTGTATTGTATGTGTTACAGATAAAAGACAACGCCCCTGCATCTTGTCCATACTTCTCTGTGCAAGAGGAGAATGTGCCTGAAGGAACGACTCTATAATATGATGTTTGTATTGTATGTGTTACAGATAAAAGACAACGCCCCTGCATCTTGTCCACACTTCTCTGTGCAAGAGGAGAATGTGCCTGAAGGAACGACTCTATAATATGATGTTTGTATTGTATGTGTTACAGATAAAAGACAACGCCCCTGCATCTTGTCCACACTTCTCTGTGCAAGAGGAGAATGTGCCTGAAGGAACGACTCTATAATATGATGTTTGTATTGTATGTGTTACAGATAAAAGACAACGCCCCTGCATCTTGTCCACACTTCTCTGTGCAAGAGGAGAATGTGCCTGAAGGAACGACTCTATAATATGATGTTTGTATTGTATGTGTTACAGATAAAAGACAACGCCCCTGCATCTTGTCCACACTTCTCTGTGCAAGAGGAGAATGTGCCTGAAGGAACGACTCTATAATATGATGTTTGTATTGTATGTGTTACAGATAAAAGACAACGCCCCTGCATCTTGTCCACACTTCTTTGTGCAAGAGGAGAATGTGCCTGAAGGAACGACTCTATAATATGATGTTTGTATTGTATGTGTTACAGATAAAAGACAACGCCCCTGCATCTTGTCCACACTTCTCTGTGCAAGAGGAGAATGTGCCTGAAGGAACGACTCTATAATATGATGTTTGTATTGTATGTGTTACAGATAAAAGACAACGCCCCTGCATCTTGTCCACACTTCTTTGTGCAAGAGGAGAATGTGCCTGAAGGAACGACTCTATAATATGATGTTTGTATTGTATGTGTTACAGATAAAAGACAACGCCCCTGCATCTTGTCCACACTTCTCTGTGCAAGAGGAGAATGTGCCTGAAGGAACGACTCTATAATATGATGTTTGTATTGTATGTGTTACAGATAAAAGACAACGCCCCTGCATCTTGTCCACACTTCTCTGTGCAAGAGGAGAATGTGCCTGAAGGAACGACTCTATAATATGATGTTTGTATTGTATGTGTTACAGATAAAAGACAACGCCCCTGCATCTTGTCCACACTTCTCTGTGCAAGAGGAGAATGTGCCTGAAGGAACGACTCTATAATATGATGTTTGTATTGTATGTGTTACAGATAAAAGACAACGCCCCTGCATCTTGTCCACACTTCTCTGTGCAAGAGGAGAATGTGCCTGAAGGAACGACTCTATAATATGATGTTTGTATTGTATGTGTTACAGATAAAAGACAACGCCCCTGCATCTTGTCCACACTTCTCTGTGCAAGAGGAGAATGTGCCTGAAGGAACGACTCTATAATATGATGTTTGTATTGTATGTGTTACAGATAAAAGACAACGCCCCTGCATCTTGTCCACACTTCTTTGTGCAAGAGGAGAATGTGCCTGAAGGAACGACTCTATAATAATATGATGTTTGTATTGTATGTGTTACAGATAAAAGACAACGCCCCTGCATCTTGTCCACACTTCTCTGTGCAAGAGGAGAATGTGCCTGAAGGAACGACTCTATAATATGATGTTTGTATTGTATGTGTTACAGATAAAAGACAACGCCCCTGCATCTTGTCCACACTTCTCTGTGCAAGAGGAGAATGTGCCTGAAGGAACGACTCTATAATATGATGTTTGTATTGTATGTGTTACAGATAAAAGACAACGCCCCTGCATCTTGTCCACACTTCTTTGTGCAAGAGGAGAATGTGCCTGAAGGAACGACTCTATAATAATATGATGTTTGTATTGTATGTGTTACAGATAAAAGACAACGCCCCTGCATCTTGTCCACACTTCTCTGTGCAAGAGGAGAATGTGCCTGAAGGAACGACTCTATAATATGATGTTTGTATTGTATGTGTTACAGATAAAAGACAACGCCCCTGCATCTTGTCCACACTTCTCTGTGCAAGAGGAGAATGTGCCTGAAGGAACGACTCTATAATATGATGTTTGTATTGTATGTGTTACAGATAAAAGACAACGCCCCTGCATCTTGTCCACACTTCTCTGTGCAAGAGGAGAATGTGCCTGAAGGAACGACTCTATAATATGATGTTTGTATTGTATGTGTTACAGATAAAAGACAACGCCCCTGCATCTTGTCCACACTTCTCTGTGCAAGAGGAGAATGTGCCTGAAGGAACGACTCTATAATATGATGTTTGTATTGTATGTGTTACAGATAAAAGACAACGCCCCTGCATCTTGTCCACACTTCTCTGTGCAAGAGGAGAATGTGCCTGAAGGAACGACTCTATAATATGATGTTTGTATTGTATGTGTTACAGATAAAAGACAACGCCCCTGCATCTTGTCCACACTTCTCTGTGCAAGAGGAGAATGTGCCTGAAGGAACGACTCTATAATATGATGTTTGTATTGTATGTGTTACAGATAAAAGACAACGCCCCTGCATCTTGTCCACACTTCTTTGTGCAAGAGGAGAATGTGCCTGAAGGAACGACTCTATAATATGATGTTTGTATTGTATGTGTTACAGATAAAAGACAACGCCCCTGCATCTTGTCCACACTTCTCTGTGCAAGAGGAGAATGTGCCTGAAGGAACGACTCTATAATATGATGTTTGTATTGTATGTGTTACAGATAAAAGACAACGCCCCTGCATCTTGTCCACACTTCTTTGTGCAAGAGGAGAATGTGCCTGAAGGAACGACTCTATAATATGATGTTTGTATTGTATGTGTTACAGATAAAAGACAACGCCCCTGCATCTTGTCCACACTTCTCTGTGCAAGAGGAGAATGTGCCTGAAGGAACGACTCTATAATATGATGTTTGTATTGTATGTGTTACAGATAAAAGACAACGCCCCTGCATCTTGTCCACACTTCTCTGTGCAAGAGGAGAATGTGCCTGAAGGAACGACTCTATAATATGATGTTTGTATTGTATGTGTTACAGATAAAAGACAACGCCCCTGCATCTTGTCCACACTTCTCTGTGCAAGAGGAGAATGTGCCTGAAGGAACGACTCTATAATATGATGTTTGTATTGTATGTGTTACAGATAAAAGACAACGCCCCTGCATCTTGTCCACACTTCTCTGTGCAAGAGGAGAATGTGCCTGAAGGAACGACTCTATAATATGATGTTTGTATTGTATGTGTTACAGATAAAAGACAACGCCCCTGCATCTTGTCCACACTTCTCTGTGCAAGAGGAGAATGTGCCTGAAGGAACGACTCTATAATATGATGTTTGTATTGTATGTGTTACAGATAAAAGACAACGCCCCTGCATCTTGTCCACACTTCTTTGTGCAAGAGGAGAATGTGCCTGAAGGAACGACTCTATAATAATATGATGTTTGTATTGTATGTGTTACAGATAAAAGACAACGCCCCTGCATCTTGTCCACACTTCTCTGTGCAAGAGGAGAATGTGCCTGAAGGAACGACTCTATAATATGATGTTTGTATTGTATGTGTTACAGATAAAAGACAACGCCCCTGCATCTTGTCCACACTTCTCTGTGCAAGAGGAGAATGTGCCTGAAGGAACGACTCTATAATATGATGTTTGTATTGTATGTGTTACAGATAAAAGACAACGCCCCTGCATCTTGTCCACACTTCTCTGTGCAAGAGGAGAATGTGCCTGAAGGAACGACTCTATAATATGATGTTTGTATTGTATGTGTTACAGATAAAAGACAACGCCCCTGCATCTTGTCCATACTTCTTTGTGCAAGAGGAGAATGTGCCTGAAGGAACGACTCTATAATATGATGTTTGTATTGTATGTGTTACAGATAAAAGACAACGCCCCTGCATCTTGTCCACACTTCTCTGTGCAAGAGGAGAATGTGCCTGAAGGAACGACTCTATAATATGATGTTTGTATTGTATGTGTTACAGATAAAAGACAACGCCCCTGCATCTTGTCCACACTTCTCTGTGCAAGAGGAGAATGTGCCTGAAGGAACGACTCTATAATATGATGTTTGTATTGTATGTGTTACAGATAAAAGACAACGCCCCTGCATCTTGTCCACACTTCTTTGTGCAAGAGGAGAATGTGCCTGAAGGAACGACTCTATAATATGATGTTTGTATTGTATGTGTTACAGATAAAAGACAACGCCCCTGCATCTTGTCCACACTTCTCTGTGCAAGAGGAGAATGTGCCTGAAGGAACGACTCTATAATATGATGTTTGTATTGTATGTGTTACAGATAAAAGACAACGCCCCTGCATCTTGTCCACACTTCTCTGTGCAAGAGGAGAATGTGCCTGAAGGAACGACTCTATAATATGATGTTTGTATTGTATGTGTTACAGATAAAAGACAACGCCCCTGCATCTTGTCCATACTTCTCTGTGCAAGAGGAGAATGTGCCTGAAGGAACGACTCTATAATATGATGTTTGTATTGTATGTGTTACAGATAAAAGACAACGCCCCTGCATCTTGTCCACACTTCTTTGTGCAAGAGGAGAATGTGCCTGAAGGAACGACTCTATAATATGATGTTTGTATTGTATGTGTTACAGATAAAAGACAACGCCCCTGCATCTTGTCCACACTTCTCTGTGCAAGAGGAGAATGTGCCTGAAGGAACGACTCTATAATATGATGTTTGTATTGTATGTGTTACAGATAAAAGACAACGCCCCTGCATCTTGTCCACACTTCTTTGTGCAAGAGGAGAATGTGCCTGAAGGAACGACTCTATAATATGATGTTTGTATTGTATGTGTTACAGATAAAAGACAACGCCCCTGCATCTTGTCCACACTTCTCTGTGCAAGAGGAGAATGTGCCTGAAGGAACGACTCTATAATATGATGTTTGTATTGTATGTGTTACAGATAAAAGACAACGCCCCTGCATCTTGTCCACACTTCTCTGTGCAAGAGGAGAATGTGCCTGAAGGAACGACTCTATAATATGATGTTTGTATTGTATGTGTTACAGATAAAAGACAACGCCCCTGCATCTTGTCCACACTTCTCTGTGCAAGAGGAGAATGTGCCTGAAGGAACGACTCTATAATATGATGTTTGTATTGTATGTGTTACAGATAAAAGACAACGCCCCTGCATCTTGTCCACACTTCTCTGTGCAAGAGGAGAATGTGCCTGAAGGAACGACTCTATAATATGATGTTTGTATTGTATGTGTTACAGATAAAAGACAACGCCCCTGCATCTTGTCCACACTTCTCTGTGCAAGAGGAGAATGTGCCTGAAGGAACGACTCTATAATATGATGTTTGTATTGTATGTGTTACAGATAAAAGACAACGCCCCTGCATCTTGTCCACACTTCTTTGTGCAAGAGGAGAATGTGCCTGAAGGAACGACTCTATAATATGATGTTTGTATTGTATGTGTTACAGATAAAAGACAACGCCCCTGCATCTTGTCCACACTTCTCTGTGCAAGAGGAGAATGTGCCTGAAGGAACGACTCTATAATATGATGTTTGTATTGTATGTGTTACAGATAAAAGACAACGCCCCTGCATCTTGTCCATACTTCTTTGTGCAAGAGGAGAATGTGCCTGAAGGAACGACTCTATAATATGATGTTTGTATTGTATGTGTTACAGATAAAAGACAACGCCCCTGCATCTTGTCCACACTTCTCTGTGCAAGAGGAGAATGTGCCTGAAGGAACGACTCTATAATATGATGTTTGTATTGTATGTGTTACAGATAAAAGACAACGCCCCTGCATCTTGTCCACACTTCTTTGTGCAAGAGGAGAATGTGCCTGAAGGAACGACTCTATAATAATATGATGTTTGTATTGTATGTGTTACAGATAAAAGACAACGCCCCTGCATCTTGTCCACACTTCTCTGTGCAAGAGGAGAATGTGCCTGAAGGAACGACTCTATAATATGATGTTTGTATTGTATGTGTTACAGATAAAAGACAACGCCCCTGCATCTTGTCCACACTTCTTTGTGCAAGAGGAGAATGTGCCTGAAGGAACGACTCTATAATATGATGTTTGTATTGTATGTGTTACAGATAAAAGACAACGCCCCTGCATCTTGTCCACACTTCTCTGTGCAAGAGGAGAATGTGCCTGAAGGAACGACTCTATAATATGATGTTTGTATTGTATGTGTTACAGATAAAAGACAACGCCCCTGCATCTTGTCCACACTTCTCTGTGCAAGAGGAGAATGTGCCTGAAGGAACGACTCTATAATATGATGTTTGTATTGTATGTGTTACAGATAAAAGACAACGCCCCTGCATCTTGTCCACACTTCTCTGTGCAAGAGGAGAATGTGCCTGAAGGAACGACTCTATAATATGATGTTTGTATTGTATGTGTTACAGATAAAAGACAACGCCCCTGCATCTTGTCCACACTTCTCTGTGCAAGAGGAGAATGTGCCTGAAGGAACGACTCTATAATATGATGTTTGTATTGTATGTGTTACAGATAAAAGACAACGCCCCTGCATCTTGTCCACACTTCTCTGTGCAAGAGGAGAATGTGCCTGAAGGAACGACTCTATAATATGATGTTTGTATTGTATGTGTTACAGATAAAAGACAACGCCCCTGCATCTTGTCCACACTTCTTTGTGCAAGAGGAGAATGTGCCTGAAGGAACGACTCTATAATATGATGTTTGTATTGTATGTGTTACAGATAAAAGACAACGCCCCTGCATCTTGTCCACACTTCTTTGTGCAAGAGGAGAATGTGCCTGAAGGAACGACTCTATAATATGATGTTTGTATTGTATGTGTTACAGATAAAAGACAACGCCCCTGCATCTTGTCCACACTTCTTTGTGCAAGAGGAGAATGTGCCTGAAGGAACGACTCTATAATATGATGTTTGTATTGTATGTGTTACAGATAAAAGACAACGCCCCTGCATCTTGTCCACACTTCTCTGTGCAAGAGGAGAATGTGCCTGAAGGAACGACTCTATAATATGATGTTTGTATTGTATGTGTTACAGATAAAAGACAACGCCCCTGCATCTTGTCCACACTTCTCTGTGCAAGAGGAGAATGTGCCTGAAGGAACGACTCTATAATATGATGTTTGTATTGTATGTGTTACAGATAAAAGACAACGCCCCTGCATCTTGTCCACACTTCTCTGTGCAAGAGGAGAATGTGCCTGAAGGAACGACTCTATAATATGATGTTTGTATTGTATGTGTTACAGATAAAAGACAACGCCCCTGCATCTTGTCCACACTTCTTTGTGCAAGAGGAGAATGTGCCTGAAGGAACGACTCTATAATATGATGTTTGTATTGTATGTGTTACAGATAAAAGACAACGCCCCTGCATCTTGTCCACACTTCTTTGTGCAAGAGGAGAATGTGCCTGAAGGAACGACTCTATAATATGATGTTTGTATTGTATGTGTTACAGATAAAAGACAACGCCCCTGCATCTTGTCCACACTTCTCTGTGCAAGAGGAGAATGTGCCTGAAGGAACGACTCTATAATATGATGTTTGTATTGTATGTGTTACAGATAAAAGACAACGCCCCTGCATCTTGTCCACACTTCTCTGTGCAAGAGGAGAATGTGCCTGAAGGAACGACTCTATAATATGATGTTTGTATTGTATGTGTTACAGATAAAAGACAACGCCCCTGCATCTTGTCCACACTTCTCTGTGCAAGAGGAGAATGTGCCTGAAGGAACGACTCTATAATATGATGTTTGTATTGTATGTGTTACAGATAAAAGACAACGCCCCTGCATCTTGTCCACACTTCTTTGTGCAAGAGGAGAATGTGCCTGAAGGAACGACTCTATAATATGATGTTTGTATTGTATGTGTTACAGATAAAAGACAACGCCCCTGCATCTTGTCCACACTTCTCTGTGCAAGAGGAGAATGTGCCTGAAGGAACGACTCTATAATATGATGTTTGTATTGTATGTGTTACAGATAAAAGACAACGCCCCTGCATCTTGTCCACACTTCTCTGTGCAAGAGGAGAATGTGCCTGAAGGAACGACTCTATAATATGATGTTTGTATTGTATGTGTTACAGATAAAAGACAACGCCCCTGCATCTTGTCCACACTTCTCTGTGCAAGAGGAGAATGTGCCTGAAGGAACGACTCTATAATATGATGTTTGTATTGTATGTGTTACAGATAAAAGACAACGCCCCTGCATCTTGTCCACACTTCTTTGTGCAAGAGGAGAATGTGCCTGAAGGAACGACTCTATAATATGATGTTTGTATTGTATGTGTTACAGATAAAAGACAACGCCCCTGCATCTTGTCCACACTTCTTTGTGCAAGAGGAGAATGTGCCTGAAGGAACGACTCTATAATATGATGTTTGTATTGTATGTGTTACAGATAAAAGACAACGCCCCTGCATCTTGTCCATACTTCTCTGTGCAAGAGGAGAATGTGCCTGAAGGAACGACTCTATAATATGATGTTTGTATTGTATGTGTTACAGATAAAAGACAACGCCCCTGCATCTTGTCCACACTTCTCTGTGCAAGAGGAGAATGTGCCTGAAGGAACGACTCTATAATATGATGTTTGTATTGTATGTGTTACAGATAAAAGACAACGCCCCTGCATCTTGTCCACACTTCTCTGTGCAAGAGGAGAATGTGCCTGAAGGAACGACTCTATAATATGATGTTTGTATTGTATGTGTTACAGATAAAAGACAACGCCCCTGCATCTTGTCCACACTTCTTTGTGCAAGAGGAGAATGTGCCTGAAGGAACGACTCTATAATATGATGTTTGTATTGTATGTGTTACAGATAAAAGACAACGCCCCTGCATCTTGTCCACACTTCTTTGTGCAAGAGGAGAATGTGCCTGAAGGAACGACTCTATAATATGATGTTTGTATTGTATGTGTTACAGATAAAAGACAACGCCCCTGCATCTTGTCCACACTTCTTTGTGCAAGAGGAGAATGTGCCTGAAGGAACGACTCTATAATATGATGTTTGTATTGTATGTGTTACAGATAAAAGACAACGCCCCTGCATCTTGTCCACACTTCTCTGTGCAAGAGGAGAATGTGCCTGAAGGAACGACTCTATAATATGATGTTTGTATTGTATGTGTTACAGATAAAAGACAACGCCCCTGCATCTTGTCCACACTTCTCTGTGCAAGAGGAGAATGTGCCTGAAGGAACGACTCTATAATATGATGTTTGTATTGTATGTGTTACAGATAAAAGACAACGCCCCTGCATCTTGTCCACACTTCTCTGTGCAAGAGGAGAATGTGCCTGAAGGAACGACTCTATAATATGATGTTTGTATTGTATGTGTTACAGATAAAAGACAACGCCCCTGCATCTTGTCCATACTTCTCTGTGCAAGAGGAGAATGTGCCTGAAGGAACGACTCTATAATATGATGTTTGTATTGTATGTGTTACAGATAAAAGACAACGCCCCTGCATCTTGTCCACACTTCTTTGTGCAAGAGGAGAATGTGCCTGAAGGAACGACTCTATAATATGATGTTTGTATTGTATGTGTTACAGATAAAAGACAACGCCCCTGCATCTTGTCCACACTTCTCTGTGCAAGAGGAGAATGTGCCTGAAGGAACGACTCTATAATATGATGTTTGTATTGTATGTGTTACAGATAAAAGACAACGCCCCTGCATCTTGTCCACACTTCTTTGTGCAAGAGGAGAATGTGCCTGAAGGAACGACTCTATAATATGATGTTTGTATTGTATGTGTTACAGATAAAAGACAACGCCCCTGCATCTTGTCCACACTTCTCTGTGCAAGAGGAGAATGTGCCTGAAGGAACGACTCTATAATATGATGTTTGTATTGTATGTGTTACAGATAAAAGACAACGCCCCTGCATCTTGTCCACACTTCTTTGTGCAAGAGGAGAATGTGCCTGAAGGAACGACTCTATAATATGATGTTTGTATTGTATGTGTTACAGATAAAAGACAACGCCCCTGCATCTTGTCCACACTTCTCTGTGCAAGAGGAGAATGTGCCTGAAGGAACGACTCTATAATATGATGTTTGTATTGTATGTGTTACAGATAAAAGACAACGCCCCTGCATCTTGTCCACACTTCTCTGTGCAAGAGGAGAATGTGCCTGAAGGAACGACTCTATAATATGATGTTTGTATTGTATGTGTTACAGATAAAAGACAACGCCCCTGCATCTTGTCCACACTTCTCTGTGCAAGAGGAGAATGTGCCTGAAGGAACGACTCTATAATATGATGTTTGTATTGTATGTGTTACAGATAAAAGACAACGCCCCTGCATCTTGTCCACACTTCTCTGTGCAAGAGGAGAATGTGCCTGAAGGAACGACTCTATAATATGATGTTTGTATTGTATGTGTTACAGATAAAAGACAACGCCCCTGCATCTTGTCCACACTTCTCTGTGCAAGAGGAGAATGTGCCTGAAGGAACGACTCTATAATATGATGTTTGTATTGTATGTGTTACAGATAAAAGACAACGCCCCTGCATCTTGTCCATACTTCTCTGTGCAAGAGGAGAATGTGCCTGAAGGAACGACTCTATAATATGATGTTTGTATTGTATGTGTTACAGATAAAAGACAACGCCCCTGCATCTTGTCCACACTTCTTTGTGCAAGAGGAGAATGTGCCTGAAGGAACGACTCTATAATATGATGTTTGTATTGTATGTGTTACAGATAAAAGACAACGCCCCTGCATCTTGTCCATACTTCTCTGTGCAAGAGGAGAATGTGCCTGAAGGAACGACTTTGAAACTCTGCGCCAAGGAAGTGTTGACTTGTGTTGCTACGGATACTGGAAGGTCAGTCAAAACTTTAGAGTAGTCCGGGGCAAAAGTCCATACTCTTTTTTAAATGGCTGGTGTGGAGCCCTAAAACATTTTTAATGTATATAAGCAATGTTGTACTTGAGTGATGTTTTGGGCATTACCCTAATTTTTTCAACTATTTATATGTTATCATTACTAGGAAAACGCTCAGTGTAATGCTTTGATGAGCGAGCACTTTTATAGTACGTGTAAATTCTCCAACAGAAGTTCCGTATCAAACGCACAGAATCATATTAATCAACATAAAAGTAGTTTTCTATTGAAACTTAAGAATTGCAATCTATACTTTTTGGTACAAAAAGCAAATCAGATCCATTTGGCAGTGGAAACATTCATTTGATACGTAATTTCTGACTGTTACTAAAACTGTCAGTAAGGGCATATGTGTGAAATATGGTTTTTACTGATTTCCTCAGTAAGGTGAATGTTAATAAATACCAACTGTTACATGAAAAGATTTTCCTCGAGTATGTTCTTGACTGATTTGACTGAAAATGTGTAAAATAAGAGATAATGTTGGTCTTAACGACCATGCATAATATGAGTTGAGTCAGATTTCTAGAAGAATATTTGATAGGTCAAACGGTCGTGTAGCTACATGCCATTTAAAATTAAGCATCACAAATGTCAGTAAAATGTCTATTACTCTTGAAGTTCATTACAGATTTGTCAAAGTACTCTTATAATGCTGGTGCCAATGGCATTGCACAATTTGGTGATGATCGGTCAACCGATTCCAGTTTTATTGGCACACAGAGGTGACGTTTCTTTCATATTGCCAAGCCAAGTACTACTAACTACAAATCAAGTTTCCGATGAAATTAATAGATCGATTTTGCTGGAAATCAATAATCTTTTGTGAAAAAAATTAGCCAGATCCATTACTTCGTTTAGAAGATAATGCGAAATACACAGATAAAAAAAAACAACAAAAAACAGAGGTTTGTGCCATATGTTTCAAGTGGAGACACTTGCTCCGCTCGCTTGATAAAATTACAGCAGTTTTCACACAAAAAGTCAAGTATGGAGTAGCCGGTAGCGTATTTACGTAGGCTAACTGAATTCGAGACACAGGTCTTGAAATACTTCGTAGTCGCATTTTGCAACTCCGTAGCCCAACTGAATTCGAGACCATTACTTCGTCGGTTCTCGGCTGCTTTCGGCTGCCTTCGTTCTTCCGTTTCTTAATCAGCTGATCGGGTATGTCTGGTTGTCAAAGGTGTTTGAATGCCGTTATAAATCATCATGCCAAGTGATTTGATTTAACTAAGATTTGATTTCGATAGTGAATATCAGTCCTACACTCTACAGGCTCTATAGTATATAGTATCTATGGTACACTCTATAGTAAATCTAAACAAAATAATCATTAATAATGAATCTTATAGTATCACGCTCAGAATTTATTTGAACTGACAAATATTTATGGATTTTCATTGACGGTTACATTACATAGTAAATTCTCTTGTAGATACGTAAACGGTTTTATATCAGTAAATCTATTCAATGTATGTTACTTTACTAATTAAACTCTTAAGGGGAAGGATCGGCTGACTGCTCCCAGAGAATCAGCTCTAATTCCTATTGTAGGCGGGGTTTTTAAAGGTAAATAAGGCGGGATCAGATTTGGCGACGAATTTGTTGTCATTACTGTGATTGGTCTAGCTGGGAACAATGTTTGATATGAATGTTTTCTTCCGACTTTAGTTCCCATGCAAAAAATGTAAACAGAAGTGAGATCGGATACCCCGAGTATTGTTGTTAGGATCGCTGGGTCCAGACTGGTTACCAACTCAAATGACATCATTGGCATCACTTTCACAACACGAACAAAATCATCGAGGATCAAGAATAATCACACGCAATAAAGTGTTCAACACTTATCTAATAGATTCAAAGATTGCAAATCCTTTTATTGATTTTTAACCATTATAACGGCGATATATGACACTGATCTTATTTCACCACCTGAGAGTATAATGCCATTGGAAAAATTTGTTTACGAATAGGTATAGGTAGTCTCATTTCTCTCTGGGTTCTTTACTAAGAGAATAATATTATCGCAATCAGAGCAAGAAAATCATTTTAGTTTTTGTGCATGTGGTTCTTGTAGTAGAATGTAGACACTGTCTACTGTCTACTTCTTGTAAGTAGAGAGTAGAAAATACGAAAAATAATGAAATAAAGTAATTGAGCGAGCGTAGCGAGCGTCACCACGGTACTCTTATGGCACTTTCTCTGTGTGTTTTTTTGTTGTTTTTTTTGCCTGCACTGCCCAGGTCAAACCGCACAACCAATCGATCTGAAATTTTGTACACATACTAACGTATTCTATGCGATCCCTGGGATCTTTTCTGAACGATATCCTGTGATTGGTTCAAATTTTATAAAAATTATCTTTCGATTGGTTGGTTCGATCAATTTGAAATTTAGCAAAGTCATTGCAACCAACATTGTACCCAATCAAAAAAAAATTCAGCCAAATCCTCCAATTGGTTCAAATTTGAAACCATTTTTCCTGTGATTTTTGAAATTTAAACTGGAACCGATTGACCGACTAACTAAAAACTTCGCATGGTCATTGGTACCAACATTTAAGCTATTTTTGCCAATTTTCACTCTAATCTGTCGTTATTTTCAAAAGTTTTTGTCATTTTAGGGACTTTTTGCGTGTTGGCTGTCAAATTCACGGCGACTTCGAATCTACAAGGCAAGGTAGTTAGAGCAGAAAGTTTTAAACGATATGAAACTAATAATGACCGTTCAACAGATTGATCTGATATTGTGTACACACACTACATATCATATCATATGGGTGGTCCCAGATATATTTTTTGAACGAGATCCTGTGATTTTTGAAAATTAACAAGGAACCGTTCAATCATAAAGGTTTAATCGATCAACTTAAAACTTAGCAAGGATTGGCAACTTAAAACTTAGCAAGGATTGGCACCAATATTTTTCATTTGTATACTTAATTTAAAACGGCCTATAGCCACACCACCATTTGACCTATCAAATGGTCTTCGATTAATCTGATCAATCAAACTCATATTTTGCATGGTCGTTCAGACCAACATTGTCTCTTATTTTACAAATTTTCAGCCCTACCAGTCAAGAACATAGATGCACTTATTGACAGTTTTAATAACTGTCAGAAATGACATTTCAAAACAGAAATTCCACTGCATTCTGGGTTGCTCTATGTAGCAAAGCAAAGTTTATAGATGGCTATTCTCAATATCAAGTAAGACAGATTCTTTTCTTAGTTGATCATATTGCAATACATAATGTAGTCAAAATGTAATGTAGGTATTTCATATACATAGGTATAGGTATACCTTATCTAAAATAATTTATTTTACGATATGGATTGTGTTTCACAGTTATGAAAACGACGTTTTGACTAGATAACATCATATTTTACACATTTCCAGCCCAATCGGTCAAGAATTTACAGACTTATTGCTGTTTTAAGTGTTTGAATATCTGTCCAAAGAGATTGATGGAAAAATATCAGTACAATAATATGTTATTTAATTGATCCAGAGTGTTTATGAAAAGTTGCAGGGAAAATTGGTAATAAATAATGTATAGTTAGTTATCTTTGATTGAATGGATCGTGCTATGATTGGCGATGTCGTGCGTGTCGGTGCTCGCTCATCAACGCGTTACACCGAGCGTTTTCCTAGTAAAAATACACATGAATATTTCCAGCCTTTTCTCCGGACTATATAAGTGGTATGTTGTGAAATTTATAAATCAATGAATTAGGAAATTTTGAAATAATATCATATATTATTTCATTGCTCAAAACTAGTAGAAAAAATCAACAAAAAGTCACACACTTTATATGTTATATTTTGAAACCTTTGACACCTACATCGTTTTTTTTTTTTAAATGGAATGGTTGGAGTAATGATAACGGTCAATACAACAATTAAATAATTATTCGCCGTTTGTCTGACAAATCATTGCTATCGGTGACCTAAACCTGTGTTCGGGATTAACGTGTGAAATAACACGTACAATGTATAATTATCATTCAGTTGCTATGATACACATTGCAACCAAAAATATTTCTTTACCTTTATAACATACAGTTTTCAGTTATAAATAATAAAATAGTGCGGACAGTAGAGACACACATTGATGTGCTCTTAGCGAGCGTCGAAATTCATCTGTTATTCTGCACTAGTAATTGTAGACGGGAAAACTGTTCGACATTGTTGTCACAATGAGAATAAATACATATCGTGACATAACCTTGCCGAGATTGATTCAAGAATAATAGATAGCCCGAGATGCTACTATTTACAGTGAATTATTATGGATGCTTAGAGAAGTGTTGCCGATTTCAACAGTTATTCAATTAGCAAAAATATATTTATATCTTCAAAAAAACATAAATATTCAAATTTAAATTTAAAAAATAGCATAAAAAATAATATTAAGTGAAGTCTTTATTAATACAACAGCGAATTTTCTTATGATAAATTAAATTGTTGGGAAGATTTGTACATGGCTGTTTTGAATATCAACATTCTATGTTTCTGAAAATTTTCACTTACATTTTATCAACTTACAATGAAAATTTAATTTTAGGCCATTTCCAACATTTTAGACGGTATACACTTTATGATAGATAGATTTTTATAAATTAGGTAAGATGATTTAGACAACTCTGAGGTCCGTCTGTCTCCAGTCGTCGTTGATTGTGTAAATGCCGGGGAAACTGATGATTATTGTTGACATACAAACTCTCGCTATTTCCATGCTGTCTCTTAGGACCCTCCCATCATCCCCTTCCACACCGTTACTGGAACTCCCAGAATGTTTACTTGCAACTTCAGTCGGTTTCAGTGCCCCTGGTTTTATGCAAAACTCATAACATTGATGGTGTGAGAAAGCAAATTGTGCCTCTACCGATCAAGTTAGAAAAAAAGTTTCAAGAGCAAAGTTGCTTGAAATTAAATCTAGTTTAAGCGTCGTTGAACCAATTTTTAAAATTATTAGTTTTATTTACTCAATAATTACGCAACATATAACTACTTATAACTTTAAGGTGATTAAAAATTTCAAATAAGTGGTCAACGCTGCATAATCTGCAATTCATTCTCCACAACTTTGTCGCTTTAACATCTAGTCTATCTTCAACGAGACGGGACGATAACTGCTTTCCAGCCGAGGTCCTCATTCAGAGGCTCTTCCTTCCCCTTAAGTGGTGATTTCGGGGTATCGGCTCGCATTGACGCAGTTTGAAATGGAATCTTAAACCATGGTTATCGGGTATTATTAGTCACCTGACAACACCTTCCATATTTCAAAGTGCTACGACCATCCCTTCAGGGTGAAATTTTGGCCTGAAACACGACGGAAAACACTTTCATGGTGACTGGCTGGCTGACTGGCTGGCTGACCACGGTTTGCCCCTCGCAACAGCCCGAACCGTTTGGTTGAGAGAGTTGAAATTGGCAGAGACATAGATATGGTGGGTATGTAGGTCCTTTTGAAAAGAAATCCGAAAAATTTTGACCGGAAGTGAAGTTATGCTCGAAAATTGTATGGTATAAATCGAACGGTTTCATCGAGATATTTGAAATTTGGCAAAATGAAAGACAATATATTGCTTGACACGATATTTCAAGAAAAACCAAAAATTTCTGACCGGAAGTGGAAAAATTATCAATATTTACGTTCCGCTCGTCCTCTTTAAGGTAGTAACAAACCAGCTGCGATCTTTGTTCGTCTCACTGGCTAATTTACCTGCGTCAATGCCATTCCTGTGGGGTCGTGAGTTCGATTCCCACAAGAGGCTAATCTTTTTTATTTTTTTCAATATACTTCCTTCCTTACGGCGTTCATGGATAATGTGCAAAATGATAATCCGATATGCATTCAACGCTTAAACATAGCTGCACTTTTAATATTATACTTAAATGGAATATAATAATGATTTGACAATACACGTTGAACGTTGCATTAAATAATAGAACAATTCGTGGTCAGAACTGAACTTTGGTGGCTCAGTTACTACACTAGAAAAATGCTCCATTAGTTGGTGTATAAGGTGTTCACAACTTTTAATTTGTAAAAATTATTATATTATTTAATTTATGTTCATTTGTCAATCTTGGTGGCTCAGTTACTAAACAAGAAAGCACACAACTAGGCTCAATTACCCGGTGTAATTATAGGTGTACACATTCACAACATTTTATTTCTCAAAATTATTTAATTATTATAATTTTGTTAATTTGTGAATCTTTGGCTCAGTTACTTAAAGTAAGATTGTACTAAAAAAATATTTTTTATTTTTATTTTTTATTAATTAGTTTAATTATATTTAAATCGTTTTGTGAAAGTGTATTGCTGTGGTTAAAATCTAAATAAATTATTTTTAATTTACTATATTTTCGTTGAAAAATAGTCTCCTGCAATAATAAATGCAATGGCAACTTGTTCTGTATATTTCAAATGCGTTTATCTCTTTTAAATTTTTTTTCAAGGTCATGTTCTTTTTTCTTGGAATCCATTTTAGATAATGAGCTGAAATTTTTATTGTACCTTCAGCAAGTTTATAAGAAGATATGAGTCCACTTTGAATGCAATACCATTAATATGTATTGTTATAAAAATTAAAATGTATTAAAAATTTGTGTTATTTTGATAATGTAAAATTAATTGACCTTGGCAAAATATTAAAAGATAAGTGCACCATCAAATTGAACAAAAGTGGACTTAAATTGATCTCTATTCTGTCCTCAATACATGGTAAAAAATTCAAACATGTAGGTCAAGTACTTCCTGAGAAAAAGGTACATAAACAAACTCAAAATTAACATTGCCAGTACAGGGCGTACAATCTTACCTTAACCAGAAAGCACATTAAAGGCTCCATACGCAGGTAGCGTATTTCCGAAACATACACGATTTGGGGCCTGACTCCGCCCCCTGTGTTATACGGCACTGGCGCATGCGCTCATTGACGTGTAGTCGAACGCCAATATGGAGCAGTTGAATCGTGTTTTAAATTTTGACAGTGAGGTGTTTATTAGTGAAATTAAAGTGTTCATTGATGATAAAAAGTCTGAATGTAAACTTGCTGTCAGAAACATATTCAATAAGGGTAAGTTAAGCAGGAATAGAATAATTTTAAAATTGGTTAATATACTTTTTTGAGTAGGTACATAACTTTTTTATTTTTTTTACCAATTGGTACACCTATATATTCTTACTTATTGAGCGAGCGAATTGCGAGCGTCTCCTTTTGGCTCTTTTGGCACGGACCTCTTTTTTTTCCCCATTTACCGACGCTATACAGGTCAGAGTTTTTCTTCGATCGAGCTGAAATTTTGCACACATGTGGAGACAACCTTTTCTGTTTGCTGACCCCTATTATTTTTGAAAAAATTGATTGGTTAAAATTTAAATAAACATCTCCTGATGGTAGGTTGAAAAATGAAACTGGTCTTCGATAAATCTGATCAAATTCATTTTTTGGCTATACAGGTCAGAGTTTTTCTTTGATCGAGCTGAAATGTTGTACACATGTAAAACCAACCTTCTCTGTTTGCATACCATTTTTTTTTTGAAATCCATTTATTGGTTAAAATTTAAATAAATATCTCTTGATAGACTGAAAAATGAAAACGGTCTTCGATAATTCTGATCAAACTTATATTTTGCATGATCATTAAGACCAATATTGTCTCTTATTTTACAAAATTTCATCCCAATCAGTTAAGAACGTATGAAGTTATTTACATTTTTAATATCTGTCAGTAATGAAGTATCGAAATGAATCTTTTCCCTAAAGTAGACTTCTATAATCAAGACAATCTACTTCGTTCAGAAGGATGTCACTTTGAGCGTTCGAAGAATCATCTCCAGCAGTGCGATTGTATAACTTTCCCAAATGCTAGCAATATCAATAACAATAATGGTTTCCTAACGATCATTATCGTTCACTAGCAACCAGTGTGATTGTATAAGGATAACAATAAAAATCGTTTAGATATAAATTGTATTTAGATCTTTCAAAGTTGGCGGTATCCTTACGTCACTTCCGTTCTAAACCATCCAATGAAATTGCAGTATTATTTTAAAATGAAAATTCGAATGTTTAAAGTATGTTGTAATTTAAGTTTTGTTTCAAACTCTTTGAAGAAAAAATTTTAGAATTAAAATATGTCTTCAAGGTAGGTTTTACTTTATTTAAAAATATATTATTTAATTAGTTGACACACAATTTTGCTAAATATATTCACAAATATTTTTTACAAAATTTTGCCAAAATTTTATAAATCTTTAAAAATATTTTTTATTTAATATTTAAAAAAAAATCATAAGAAAAGCAATTTAAAAATATTAAAATATTTTTTCTATGTTATTTTGACTTCTATTTTCACGAATCATTATTTTGGAACATTTTCTGTTAATTTTGAAATTTTTGACAAAATTTAGCCAAAATCTTGTAAAATGTTCCCCAAAAAATAATTTGTCAAGATTTTTAAAAATTATAAAAAAATTATGAAGCTATTAGGTAAAATATTTGACGTGAGACAGAGTGAGACAGAGATGACGCGGCCGGGATGCTGTGGTTAGCACCGTGTTAGTGTGAGAGAGAGAGGGGGGGGGGGGGGGGGGCTGTTAATGATGTTAGTAGGGAACCTTCCCATCATGTGCCTCTCGACGGAGACAAACAACGAGACAAAATCCTCCTTATAGGAATCGAACCCGAACACCCGGAGTGCAATTCCAAAGCATTATGATTGTACCAACGAGCTCCGTTAGTGAAACTCGCAGACATCTAGAATGTCTGAAGGCTTACAACGGAGGCCAGGACTTTTTGTCTCACAACATTTGGTGGCAGTGCACGGACGCGTTGTAATCTGTAGCATCAAGCAAGGAAACAGAAGAGATGGTTTATAGTGAAGAGATGCAGTGTTTCAATTGAGTAGCCATCCGATGTCCCGGGTTCAAAGCTCCCCACGTGACCTCCATGTGTGTGCTCACTGCCATCATGACGTCATTGACACGTGACCAGCGAGCCAATCAGCGCGCAGGACTGAACTTGCCGAGTTCATGGACCAATAGAGACGCGTGCTCGCGGCGAGTACGTCCAGCACTCTTACTTAGCTCATGCATTCATGCTGCTGGGATGAAAAGACTTCAATATAAATACAGCTCGCTCTCAGAACGTATTAAGTCTGAGTGAATACTAAAAAGCAGAGTGACACAAAAAATATAAAATAATCACCTTAATCAATACCTAATTATTCTTGAATTTTTGGAATTGGGCAAGGAAAGTTGGTACTTACAGTTACTGGGGGGGTCTGAATGTTTCTAAATTTCATTTTATTTGATTGTCAAATTGTTATTTTCAAGGTAACTATGGTTACTTACTATGGTAGTTTTATTTTTTATTTATTTTTATTTTTAAATAACACTATTCATTAATACTGTTAATTAAATTTTTTCCACAAAGCCAATCGCCTTTTCTGTGGATTAATAAACTAAAAATTGGTGAATGCAAGTAAATGCATTGTTACGCTTGATTCTCGTGCCTGAGTCTCTAGGCCAATGCTGGGACGGTTCCACGTGCACCTGCTTCGCATGATGATCAGCGCTGCAGGAGGCGAGACAAGACAAGTGACGTGATGTGATGACCGGAAGACGCGCGGGTTTCGAACCTCGGACTGGAGGCTGCGCGAGTACCAAGTTGTCGCGAGTTCTGGGAAGACAGACGCGGCGTGATCCCTGCACGTGGTCCAGCAGCTCCACAGAGATGTGTAGAGGCAGAGGCTGAGGCTGGAGGAGAAACATCACGTCGAATAACAACAGTTGACGTGATGCAAATAAATAATACATCATCGTGGTGCAAGCGCTCGGCTGTTTTAGCAACTTATGAGGGAGACAAATTGTTTCATAAGTGGGTGGAACTTTGATAGAATGTTCACGTGATAAGTCTGATTGTATACTAGGTAAACGCTCTGTATAACGCGTTGATGAGCGAGCACGGACACGCGCAACACTTCGAACCGAAAATATGTCGATCGAAAATATCATTAAAATCCAATAATTCTTGAAATTCGTCAGACTTGTAGGTATAAAAATCTCCAAATATTCCTAAAGTATTAGTCCCAATAGCCATGCAAAGTTTTAAGTTGATCGATTGAACCTTTATGATTAAAATGTTCCTTGTTAAAATTCAAAAATCATAGGATATATTTAAAAAAATATACCTGAGACCACTCATATGATAAAAGCATAGTATAAAGATCGGCCCGTTCACTCCTGTGAAGGAGTGAACAGGCTATAAAAGATAAAAGTGTGATAAAAGTATGAAAAAAGTATGATAAAAGTATGATAAAAGTGTGTGTACTTACACAATATTAGACGATCTGTTGAACGGTCATATCAGTTTCATACGTTTGAAAGTTTCTGCTCTAACTACCTTGGAACTATAAAGAGTCGAAGAAGCCGTGATCAACAATTTCGAGAAATTTGACAGATAGCACGCAAAATGTCAGTAAAATGTCAATAACTTTTGGATTTAAACACAGATAAGTCTGAAAATTGTCAAAAATACAGATAATGTAGGTCCCAATGACCATGCAAAGTTTTAAGTTGATCGGTCGTACGGTTCTAGTTTAAATTTCAAAAATCATATGAAAGATGTTTTTAAATTTTAACCAATGGGAGGATTTGGCTGAAACTTTGTACGATTGGGTAAAATGTTAGTGGTAATGACTTGTCAAAATTTCAAATTGATAAAACAAACCAATCGAAAGATATTTTTTTTTTAAATTTGAACCAATCACGGGATCCCGTTTAAAACGATCCCAGGGACCGCATAGAGTACGTTAGTATGTGTACAAAATTTCAGATTGATTGCTTGAGCGGTTTGACCTGGGGTGTGACCACAAAAAAAATACAAACAAAAAAACAAACAAACAAACACACAGAGAAAGTGCCATAAGAGTACCGTGGTGACGCTCGCTACGCTCGCTCAATTAGTATTGCACTTTTCATTTTTGCTCTGTACCTTGATAATTAGGCGCCGGTTATTCAAAAAAACCGCTAAAAGCTGTGAACTTTCCGATGCGATTGGAGACCAAACCCGTCAATCAATTGATATCACATTTTAATCATTATTAAATAAAAGACAAACTAAGGGTTATCACTTGTTAAATTTTTAAATGAAATTTCGTACGGCACCCAGCTAGACAATGAAAAATATACTATTTTTCTTAATAATATACCAAGTGATAACAATACCTAAGTTTGTATTTTTTCTAATCATGTTTAAAATTTCAAATCATTTGGTTAACCCATTTCGTCTCCAATCCAAAAAAAGTCTCTGCAGCAAGCGGCAAAATCTCATCACGACTGTCAAGACAATTATTAAAAACCAAAGTGTCCGATAGCTATCTGTCAGATAGATGTTGCAATGTGGAAGTGCTGATGAAATGCCAGGAAGAAGGAAAGATAGAATGTGTGAGGAATCCCGACAAACCACATCCAGGATAGGCGCTCTCACCACTGAGCCAACTCACAGGCCTGGCTCTTGCACTGGTTCAGATTCATCTTAATCGTTAGAGTGATCCACAGCAAGGATAGGCGCTCTCACCACTGAGCCAACTCACAGGCCTGGCTCTTGCACTGGTTCAGATTCATCTTAATCGTTAGAGTGATCCACAGCAAGGATAGGCGCTCTCACCACTGAGCCAACTCACAGGCCTGGCTCTTGCACTGGTTCAGATTCATCTTAATCGTTAGAGTGATCCACAGCAAGGATAGGCGCTCTCACCACTGAGCCAACTCACAGGCCTGGCTCTTGCACTGGTTCAGATTCATCTTAATCGTTAGAGTGATCCACAGCAAGGATCTTGTAACATCTTGAGGGCCAAGGACGTATCCAGGAGGCCAAGTCTTGAAACTTACGCCTTCAGGACGCAAACGCTCTAGGACGTCATAAAGTCCCATTTACTGTAAGAGTGATCGACATTGAAACATAAAGTCAAGCCACTTATTTGATTGTCATCCAGCAATCTATTGGAAACAATTTATTAACATTATAATTATTATTACAGATGTTATTTAGTCATAAACCTTATTCAAAATTAAGATAAACAGTTAACAGTAGATTTCAAGGTCGTCATTCTTACAGTAAATGGGACTTTATGACGTCCGAGAGCGTTTGCGTCCTGAAAGCGTAAGTTTCAAGACTTGGCCTCCTGGATGATATATCTGGTGGGGGGGGGGGGGGGGGATTATTGATATTATGAAAGAAAACTTATCGTATAACACTTTGGCGTCGTACCAGACGTCATAATGTACTCCAGTGTGTTTTTAAAAGTTCTGATTTAACGACGCACGATGGTGGATATTCTCGGAAGCAGGTGACCATTGTTTCCGGCGAGAGATCATTCATCTCTTTCAAGATAACGGAAAACCTCCTCATCACTAGTAAGGGTAGAAGCCTTTGACTGATGTCAACAAATACAGATATTGAAGTATTCTCTTACACAATGACTCATGTCACATTATAATGATTGGATGAAGAACGAATTACTGGTTTTTGAGCTCACTTCAAGAAACATTGTAATTGACATCCGCCCTTCTCTCTGAAGTAAATTATTTCGTTTTTGAAATATGTTGTAATGATTTAGTCTTTATGTAAGTGGTTATACGAAACCCTATTTCTAAAAGAGCAGCCTTGCGGTCCCGTGTTCGATCCCTTTCAGAGCATCAATATCAATGAACAGAACAAATGGCTGCTAATCGTCCTCGCCTGTGGGTTGAGTCAAGCGGCTGACAATGGCGGTACAAGAGGGTGGTAATCCCCTGTCGCCCCAACAACCCCCACCCCTCCTGGACCACAATGATGATGTTAAACGCCCTCGTCTTCGCATCGTCACCCCGCAGCAACAACACACTTCATTCATGTGGTGATTCATTACATGACAAGCGATTAGCAGGACGAGAAGTCAAACCAGTGTTTTGCACGCCAAGGTAGGAACATTAGAGATAATATTTACTGAATTACTCATAACTTTGTAACGATTTAAAATATGAAAAATGTGAAAACCTAAGCAGAACGCCAACTTTATAAATACATTATTCTTACCCTATACCTCTTGCAAAAGCTGAAAAACTAGGGATATTTTAGCTTTGGCATGTATGTATAAGTTTAGTGTCTACTCAAATTTATTATTTTTCACATTTTCCATTTATAGAATGGTTAAAAGTTATTACAATCAGGACATTATTGTTAATGTTTACGCTGTGTTTACCTTGTTCTGCAACTATATAGGCTAATATATAAGCTAATATAGGCTAACTATATAGGAAAAAACAAAAGAAAGAGAGAGACACACAGAACGTGAAGTCTGAAGCTCCACAGTTTGTTCTAAGCAAATAGTGATATACCTTCTTCTGGAGATCGATTTATTGCTCATCATATTCCTCCAAAAAGCGTGAGTGTTTTGAAATATAATTTGTCTGAATCCAATAGTTTTCTGAAGAGATATTAGCAAAACTGATTTCAAGCAGGTTAGACTTTTGAAGGGGGGAAAAGAAGAAAGTTGCCAGCCACTTCAATCTCAAGAAATCTATTCAAGTCACTTAGATTGCTACAGACAAATTCTTTTCTTTCTTTCAATAAATTACCACTCAAATTATGTCTCAGAGAAGAGGAAGAAATCAGAAGAGTAGTAATAATGATGAGCTTCTAGCTGAAGATACTATTACAAGCTGTGATGAGAATGAAAAGAATGGAAACAAAGTTTGCATGAAAGTATGTGGAGAAGTTGTAGCCCTGGATAGTATTGCTGAAGTTAATGCGAGGAGTAATGTTATGGAAATAAAGAACGGAAAACGTGTGACAGGCGCTACGAGGAAACAGCAGAAAACTATAAACATAGAGGTGCAGAAGGAGAAGAAGATGCCTGACACTGTGAGTCCTCCAGTTTGCTTAGTATGTCACAATGGTGTTCTTGAGGTTGATAAGGGTATGAACTGTGGGGGTTTCTGCAATAATGGGCTCACACAGTTTGCCTCAATATTAGTGACAAGCAGTACACAACCTTGTCAGCGGTCAGCTCATTACAATGGTGGTGCAAGCCATGCACAACGAGACATAGGAACCGTACGGCAGAACTTGGAACCAGCTCTGCATGCGGCTGCCTTCATACAATTGATGAACATTTCAAGGATAGCTCTTATGCACAATCCCTTTCTAAAACCAAACTGAATAAAGTTTTAGGGGAAATCCAAGAGCTAAGAGCAGGTTTAATTAACGTTACTTCATCTGTTAGTAAATTGCATCGGCCCGATTTGAATCAGAATGATACTCAATCTCTTGTCGGTGATATGGTTGGTCACATTGAGCAAGTCAACATTACGCTATCAACCAGCAATGAAGAATTAGTAGACACAAATGGATTGAGGGGGAAAGATTCAGTCCACATGGGATCAATTAGAGCTCCTGAAATGATCATTTCAGAGATTAATGTCACTGCAGATGTTAGTAAAGTACAGCCGTCAGCTTTAAAGTTGGATGATACTCATTCAATTGTCGGTAACACGGTTGAAAACATTGAGAAAGTCAACAATAATGTTCCGCTAGCGAACAGTGATGAAGAGGTGGTTGTCGACACATTTGGAATGACGGGAAATGATTCAGCCCACAAGGATTCAAGTGCTCCTGAAATTCTCCTGTATGAGGTGCAAGGAAACCTGTTTGATGCTGAAGCTGATTATGCATTTGCGAATTGCGTTGCGGCTGACTTATCAATGGAACGTGGCATTGCAGCACAATTCAGAAATAGGTTTGGAGGAGTTAAAGATTTGGAGGAGCAGAAGAAACAAGTAGGGGAAGTTGCAGTTCAAGTTGTCGATGATCGTACGATTCTACATCTGATTACCAAAGAACACTCTAATGAGTGTTCTCAATCTTAAGAAAACATGCATCGAACTGGGTATTGAAAAGTTGGCAATACCAAAATTAGGGAGTGGAGAAATGAGTTGGGAACTTGTTCGAACAATTTTAATGGAGACATTTAAGAAATCTGGTATTTGTATAAAGGTTTACAAATTGAATGCTGGTTATGAGCTTATCACTCGAAGAAGTTCGAATTGGATGTGTGCTAGAACACAGGATAAAAGGAATAACCCGAGCATAGAAGTGAAACATTTTACAAATCAGCAAAACCATTCAAGTTCGTTTAGTAAAGATTGTTCTAACAGCTTCATTGGGACTGCAAGTAGACTTGAGCAGCTCAGAGGTAATCAGCGCACCTGGATTGGTAAGCAAACATCAACACTGTTGCCAGGGATCAGGCCAGCACTAATCGCTAATTCAATACTTGCAAGAGGTCGTGGCGCTCAAACGGGATCTCAACCTGGGATGGACCATCCATCGTGTCAAATAAATCCACGTACGCAGAAGTTACACTCAAATGATCATAAGATGATAATATTGAGTGATTCCACCCTCAAGAATGCGTCTGAATTTTATCAATGGAAGTGTCAAGAGGCAAGGGTTCTTCCTGGAATTCAAATCAATGAACTTACAAATCATATGAAATTGTTTCCAAAAAGTTCTAGCCATGATGTTGTGTTCTTGCAAGTAGGGGTTCATGATATTATGATGGGTATTGATGAAGCTAATCTAGTCAACGATATGAAAAACTTACTTCGAGTGACCGAGGAGACATTCAGAGGCGCGGCAATATGTGTCAGTGGAATACCACCGAGATCTGATTTGGGTAGTGAAGCTGTTAGTCTCGCAAATTGTATTATGAAGGAGTTGGCGGAAGGAAGAGGACACAGTTTCACTGACCCAGGTATTAACATGCGACCCGACATGATGCATAACAGTGGAACGAAACTGAGCAACTCGGGACTTAACCACTGGCTAAATGAATTGAGGGAAGTGGGAATTAAGTTGCAGCGTTCGGGAAAAGGCCGATGGTAGAGGGGGTTGTTCATCGAGATGACCACGTAAGAAATTGGACAGGGAATAATAAACCTAAGATGCAGAATACTCCTGGTATATTACGGATACTTTTGTTAAATTCACGAAGCGTTGTGAACAAGATTGATAAACTTCGAACAATTGTTGAAACATGCACTCCAGACGTGTTTGTAGTCGTGGAAACATGGTTGTGTGTAGACATCTTGAACAGTGAAATATGCGTGGAGGGATATACCATGCATAGAAGAGATAGAAATAGACATGGAGGTGGGATTTTAATTGGCACAAAACATGAATTCCAATCGAAAGTGAAATGGGTGGAGGATATAACTGAGATGTTATGTATCACAGTCAAATGTGTAAATGGATGTCTTGTAGACATTATAGGTGCTTACAGAAGCGGTAGTGGAGCCAAAGAATTCCTACAAGTACTGAATAACAAGCTTCTAAACCTGAATGAAGAACGTCGCGTTATAATAGCTGGGGACCTCAATTTGCCTAATGTTGAATGGAAACAAGGTGACACAGGAGAAGAATCCACATTGCAAGAACTAACACGTGCCATCATGAACAGAGGTTTTGAGCATGCGGTGAAGGAAGGTACAAGAGTTATTGAAGGAGAGAGAGCCAATTTGCTGGACATTGTTCTTGTTCCTATGAACAGCCTTATCCGCAGTGAGATAATGGATGTCGACCTCAGCGATCATAAAGCGGTTATAGTGGACGTTGGGTATGATGTTAGAATTCATGGCGAGACTGGTGACCCAGCAAAGCTTATTTGGTGCTATAAGAAAACAAACGTTGTTGGTTTAAAAAATGAATTGAGTGTCAAGTATTACCAACCCAGAAAAAACACTCCGTGTAAAAAAGGCAGCCAAGTCACTTTACTTTAAAAAAATTCAACACCGAAAAGGAGTGATATCAAAAAAGGAGCCAAGTCAATGAAATTTCCAAATATTTAATTTTTTTTTGAAATAAAAGAATACACACCGAGAAATACTTTACAAAAGGACTTGGCGCATCGTTTTTTTAAAGACATCATTCTATCCTAAAAGTGTACAGAAATTTACAAGAAGGTACATTTTCCTCTTTCTATAAGAGCCAGAATCTATGAATATCAATATCAATTTTATTAGTAATGGCTATTTTATAGTTTTGTCAATAGCGATAGAAGAAAGATTTCATGCTTTAATAGATAAGTAATATAAGGGTGGAAGAATTAAATAACAATTGGAAGTGGGCTCATACATGTTCTTGCAGTACTGTTAATATGGTGATATTAGAAGGGTATCTTTTCATAATTTGATCTTGACTGAAGGAAATCATGAAACATTGTCAAATAATTACTTACTATCTATGGAACACTATTATATATTTTTGAAGTGTCAAGTGTATTAAGATAATTTTTTTAATATAAATTCAATGTGACGTCACTGTGTACTTTGTGAAATGTATTGTTATAAAATGTGGATTAATTGAAATGTATTTTATGATGCGAAGGTATAACGCATGAGACTTAATTATGTTGACCACGAAACAATATTACGAAGATAACTATTGTGTATTTATAGAAAACATAGGCAACAAGTTTAATCGCGTATATATTCAAATAGAAAATATTTTACAGTAGGTATGTATAATATGTAATTGAAAGATGTTTCCCTAAGATGTTTCCCTACGATTGTATATAAATGGCATATGCTTATGAATAGAAAAATGTCTTTAAAAAAACGATGCGCCAAGTCCTTTTGTAAAGTATTTCTCGGTGTGTATTCTTTTATTTCAAAAAAAAAAAATATTTGGAAATGTCATTGACTTGGCTCCTTTTTTGATATCACTCCTTTTCGGTGTTGAATTTTTTTAAAGTAAAGTGACTTGGCTGCCTTTTTTACACGGAGTGTTTTTTCTGGGATATCACTTCTTTTGTTAGTTTATTCATACTGCTTGTAGCACATGCCAGAGCAAGGACTAATTTCTTTAAAAAAATACACCTCAAACGATTTGGATAGGTACTAAGAAAAGTTGCGTTTGGTAAAGGATTAAAATAATTATCCAAGAAGAAAAGCTAAGGTTTCGTACCAATCGGTCCAGCCGATTTCGATATATGACGCCACTTCCGGTTTTGAAATAGCGGCCGAAAATAATGTCGTCTTGAATTCATAATTATAAGTCCTACAAAATTACATAATTTGATTGCAATCGGTACAGCCGTTTTCGATATTTAACGTCACTTCCGGTTTTGAAATGGCGGCCGAAAATAATGTCTTCTTGAATTCATAATTATTAGTCCTACATTTTTCCAAAACTTGGTTGCAATTGGTACAGCCGTTTTCGATATATGACGTCACTTCCGGTTTTAAAAATGGCGGCCGAAAATAATGTCGTCTTGAATTCATAATCAATAATCATATGTCCTACATATTTACATAATTTTGTTGCAATCGGTACAGCCTTTTTCGATATATGACGTCACTTCCGGTTTTAACAATGGCAGCCGAAAATAATGTCGTCTATAATTCATAATTATTAGACCTACACATTTCCTAAATTTGGTTGCAATCAGTACAACCGTTTTCGATATATGACGTCACTTCCGGTTTTAAAAATGGCGGCCGAGAACACTGCAACCTTGAATTTATAATTATTTACAATGTACGTTTACTAATATCTATTTAAAAGTATAAAGTGGTGAATTTAGTGTCATTTAGCATATTTATGACGTTATTTCCGGTAGGGTAATAAGAAAACAATCTAGTTTTATCTAGTTGATACTTCATGAACGACCATCTGAATTCATAATCCCTATATTTCCGTAAAATCGGTCATGCCGTTTGTAATATATGACGTCACTTCCGGTTTCATTTAGTGGTTCCTGCCGCCATTTCCGGGACCGTTAATTTGTTTATTCATTTTTCACAATTGATTTTTCAAATAAATAGCAGAATGAATACGCAGGAGCTAGTTCATTTGGAATCGGTACAGGCGTTTTAGATATATGACGTCACTTCCGGTTTCAGGAATGGCGGCCGAGAACACTGCAACCTTGAATTTATAAATTATATTGTCTATGTTACAATGTAATTTAATTATGTATGTATTTTAAGTATAATTTGTTGAAATAAGTTAAATATTGCGTATTTATTACGTCACTTCCGGTTTAGAAAATAAGAAAATTATATTTATTTTTTGATACTTCATATATATGACCATCTAAATCGAATGGCGCTAATTACGTTCTAATCGGCCCAGAAGTTTTTGAGATATGACGTCACTTCCGGCTTAAAAATGGCGGCACAAAAAATCACAAGAGGCAAGGTATCATCAGACGCCAAAAGTGCACATGTGGTAAAAGTTTCAGGTTGATCGGTTCAGCCGTTTAGGCTGTGGCGGTGACAGCAACTTTTCCTGATATCATCATCATCATCAGAATCAGAATCAGAAAGTGGTGTAATTTTATGTATTTCACGGCCCTCTAGCTCGCTGATGACATAACCTGTTGTTCCCAAATTTGGTATATGTAGTGGGGTGGGCCATAGCTCGAAATTAAGATATTTCGCAACAATGTGAGATTTTCCAATTTTAAGATCCAGTAGGCCGAAAATGCCATGTTGTTGCTTACAGTAAAAGTGTTTGGTCTGCTCCTCAGTTAATTAGGCATTTATGGTATGTTGAGTGATTGTGAGAGTACAGTACGACTTGGCTGGGTGGAGCGACCGCTCCACTAGATGAGCATCAGTACAAATGACTGTTGAAGAAAGGTGGGAATCGTTTAAAAACATTTGTGAGGAAGTAATGTTGAACCACATACCTCAGAAGAAAGTCAGCAAAAATCAAGACCCTCCTTATTACAATAAGAAAATCAGAAATTTAAAGAAGAAGTCAAGGAAATTATACAACAAATTGAAATATACTAGTAACAGAAGAGAACTAACAGATGTTACTCAGAAACTTAACCAAGAAAAGTCTTATGCTAAGGATAAATTTATGAAAAGAATGTTTAATGAAGGAGATGAAGGAGGAGGTTGGACAAACCTCTATAGAAACATACGAAGACAAAAGGGGATTGAACGTAACTTTTCAACACTTATTGATCTAGATGGTACTGAACACGAGGGAGAGAAAGATAAGGCAGACTCTCTTAACTTCTACTACTCGAAGGTATTCAATTATATGTCTCAATCCGATTCAATTAACATTGGAGAGGGTAGAGGAGATACCCCTATGTCGATAACAGTTGGAGGAGTTCTGGATGTTATTAAGAAGCTCAAGAAAGGAAAAGCCCCTGGAATGGATGAACTGACAACTAACTTTTTAAAAAAAGGAGGGTTTGATATAGCTATTTATTTCAATTGTATTTTCAATCAAGTTCTAAAGGAAGGCAGAATGCCCATGGACTGGAAAACAGCAACTGTTATCCCGATTTTCAAAGGAGGAGAAAAGTGTCGAGTCTCGAACTACCGACCCATAAGTTTGACGTCAGCAGTCTGTAAAGTTTTTGAAAAACTTATCAACAATTATATCTGGTCTATATTGAGCGGCATTGACTGGGTGGTAAAAGAACAGCATGGATTTCGACACTTCTTCTCTTGCGAAACGCAGCTGACTGGACTGGCCCAAGAAATATCTGATACTCTGAATGCTGATGGTGAATCTCACGCAGTCTTTTTAGATATGATGAAGGCTTTTGACAAAGTCCACCATGAAATTTTGATTTCAAAAGTAAATGTAGTAATTGAAGACAAAGCAGTTGTAAGAGTCATCCAGAACTTTTTACAAGGAAGAGTCCAAAGAGTAAAAATGGGATGTAGTTTGTCAGATGAAGTCAGAGTGACATCAGGGGTTTCACAGGGAAGTGTACTTGGTCCACTTCTCTTAATCATGTACATTAACGATTTAATAAGTAACATCATATCGTCAATTCGGTTGTTTGCGGATGATTGTGTCCTGTACAGAAGAATCTTTGATGTAAGGGATGTGGACACACTGCAACAGGATCTTCAATCGATTGTTGATTGGATGGAAGTCAACACAATGTTTTTAAATATAAATAAAAGTGAAGTCGTTAAATTCTCTAGAAAAAGAGTCAGCTGTTCAGCCAATTACAACATTGATGGCCAAGAATTACAAACAAGAAGCGGATACAAATACTTGGGAGTCTGGTTAGACGAGAAGTTTGAGTGGAAAAATCAAGTTGGGCGGGTCATTGAAAAAGCAACCAAGAACATACATTTTGTATTTAGAAACCTTTCGGGATCAAGTGTGGCAACAAAAAATCAAGCATACAAGACCATTCTTCGTCCATTATTAGAATATGGTGCAGCGGTATGGGACCCATACAGGAAAAATGAAGTTGAAGCACTTGAAAAGGTACAAAAAATTGCAGCCAGGAGGGTGACAGGACGAGTGAAAAAGTGGAGGCTGGAGAGAAATGCAAGGAATGAACTGGAGAAGGTGTGGGAAAGTCCAACTGAGATGATGAAGGAGCTGGGATGGGAGAGTCTGGAAAGTAGAAGAAGGATTACACGCCTGAGTAATTTGCTAAGAGTTAGAAAAGGGGAACCAGGGTGGAAAGAATTGGATGGTAAGATGAAGGGAGGAAATTGTAGAGGAAGAATCAAGAATGCATTAATTGAACCACGAGCACGGAAAGACATCGGAAGATTTTCATTTTTAAATAGAACAATAAGGGATTGGAATGAATTGGGTAAAGTGACAGAAGATTGGATGAAAATGGATGTAAGAAATGTAAGATATGAATTAACGAACCGAGGAGCAAGACAAGAACGAGAAGAGATGGATGATGATGTTATTATTTAGTTGTTAAGTATTTAGTGTTTAGTAGTAGTATTATTAGTTCCTTACCACCTGTCTGTGACAATCTGTAAGATGTAAATGAATAAATAAATAATGGGAGGGATGAATGATTATGATGATGAGGTAAGGATGAACGGTGTGAAGGAGGCTGTCGTGGCCTATTAGTAGGAACCTTTCCAGTATTTACCTCACGACCGAGGTAAACCACGATAATCTCTCCGGAAGACTGCCACAGGGATCGAACCCGGATCTCGGAAGGGCAAGCAACGTGACTGCTGAAGTTACTGATAAGTTAACTCAAGATAACAATAATCTATTGAGGAAAATCACTAATCAGTTAGTTTACTCAACATATTGTCCAAGAGTTATGAGCAAAAAGTTAAAAGAGTTAACTCGTAAGTTAAAAGTTACTAGAAGTGCCTTCTTTGTATACGTTTATGTCTGTCGGACATAATAATGATCTTTACCGACACTGGACGGATCTTGCTTCTCTACAAACCACGAAAATGAATCAATTTCGTCACCAACTTTCGACAGCGGCGAATTTCTCGTCGCAAAAACATTGTGACATCGTTGCCACATTTCTGTCCTTTCCTTGTGTGGACATCCTATAGGAAACCGATCTCTTGCAGCCAAACCCTTCGATTACATCAATCCAGTCTCAAGTCTGTAATGACGAGACTAAGGACAATGTTCAGATGGAAATTGTTGGGTTTCTCTGCGCCAACGGAAGTTCCCTCATCCGCTGTCCGAATCCACTGCAGATGGCTTCTTATTTATTATTATATTCCACTATCTCGACGGCTATAATCATCTGGTAATAATAATTTTATGCAAGTGGCTACAAGCGAGTTGCTTGACGCATGAGAGCGCATGCGCTGGAGATGAGACTGGCACGACATCACCCTGTTCCGGTCCAGCAACCGGAAGTGGGCTCTCTCTCTCACTCTTTGTCTTCATCTTACCTGGCGGAGATGTAACGACTTGTTCTCTCTGCATGCTTTTTCAATAAATACTCGAACACCACTTTTAAAGCTCCTACATATTGCCAGCTTTTAGAATCTTCTTGACGAGAACCGTTGCATCGATTTGATTTCAATAATTCGACCTCGAACTGATTGTGAATTCAAATCCGTAGAATCGCACAATTTTAGTTACAAATTGCCACTTTTTACCGGTCGTGTCTGAATTTTATCTCGATTTTATCCACTTTGCTTTCTTTTGTAAGGCAAAGTGCCATGTATAATGTACAGTGTGTAATGTGGTATCTATAATGTATGTGTTCTATAATGTACAAACTGTTTCTCAAAGAACTTATTTTGTATATTTTCTGATCACCTGTCGGCGCGTCTTGTACTTGTTCCAACTGCTTCACATGAGGGCTGATCGAAACGCGAAGTACTGTGCTGGGGAATGATGTGTATTCTGCGGCCCGATTCAAGATGTGGGGGGGGGGGGGGGGCACATTCTGGACATCACTTAGTTTCACATCTAAACATGGCGTTCGACTCATCGAGTGTAAACTATCGACTCATCGAGTGTAAACTATCGACTCATCATGTTCTTGTCGTCTTGCATGTCCTATACTGCTGACACGGCTGGTGTCTCGATTCTTCTTGGGAGGTTTCAAAATGCTAACAATGTCAGGGTTGAAATGTTCTTTCAATGTGTGTGGGGAATCACGTGAAACCACAATCAGTGTAGTCGGACACAGGACTCGAACCTGGATTACCACTGAATCAGATGTCTTGGTGTTAGCTTTGTTATTTCTTGTCATTTTGGAATATTTCAAACTCTGCATGAAGACAGATTGTTTTCTCTTAGTAAATGATTTTTCTTGAAATCCACCACTTAATTGACAATTAGTTTAAAACTAGTACTTGTGGTTCATTCTCTACATGTCACTTGAACCCTTATCATATTTTTTGTGGATGTATTTGACGATGTTTCATAGGAAGTAAAAAGCCAGTCAAATTTCTCGAAGCTCTCAAAACAATTCTACTCTTCCATTTGTTTTAATTGACCCACAGTTTCTCACTCGTAAACTTAGCATTTTTCACTCGTCTCTTGTTTATTACATGATAATGAATTCCAGATTCCATCTGAAGTGTCATATAATTGTGCATATCCACTTCTAAACTGCAGCGGTAACACTGCCTACTGTATGGAAATACATCAGAAGATAACACATAAGAGCCATTAGATACACATTTATATTCTAATTTAGTCGTGTTTAACGTCGCACTGTTCTGCATCTAGGCTGATCGCAACGGATCAATGACTTGTAAGGTGGGAGGGGACTAACAGGGCACCGTCCCAGCATTTATCTACTCTACTGCCTGAGCTAACTTGCTCTCTACACTGTAAAATCTTGTAGCCTAACCAAGCCATTTCGGCTCGCATCTTGCCTGAAACATACCCTAAAATATACGCCAAAACGGCTTCATGATAATAACAGTTATTTTGTCTATGTTAGGGTTGAGCCAAGATGCGAGCCGACTTGGCTTGGTTTCGGCTGCTCATGTTAGGGTCTGTATGAGCCAAGATGCGAGCCGACTTGGCTTGGTTTCGGCTGCTCATGTTAGGGTCTGTATGAGCCAAGATGCGAGCCGACTTGGCTTGGTTTCGGCTGCTCATGTTAGGGTCTGTTTGAGCCAAGATGCGAGCCGACTTGGCTTGGTTTCGGCTGCTCATGTTAGGGTCTGTTTGAGCCAAGATGCGAGCCGACTTGGCTTGGTTTCGGCTGCTCATGTTAGGGTCTGTATGAGCCAAGATGCGAGCCGACTTGGCTTGGTTTCGGCTGCTCATGTTAGGGTCTGTATGAGCCAAGGTGCGAGCCGACTTGGCTTGGTTTCGGCTGCTCATGTTAGGGTCTGTATGAGCCAAGATGCGAGCCGACTTGGCTTGGTTTCGGCTGCTCATGTTAGGGTCTGTTTGAGCCAAGATGCGAGCCGACTTGGCTTGGTTTCGGCTGCTCATGTTAGGGTCTGTATGAGCCAAGATGCGAGCCGACTTGGCTTGGTTTCGGCTGCTCATGTTAGGGTCTGTATGAGCCAAGGTGCGAGCCGACTTGGCTTGGTTTCGGCTGCTCATGTTAGGGTCTGTATGAGCCAAGATGCGAGCCGACTTGGCTTGGTTTCGGCTGCTCATGTTAGGGTCTGTTTGAGCCAAGATGCGAGCCGACTTGGCTTGGTTTCGGCTGCTCATGTTAGGGTCTGTTTGAGCCAAGATGCGAGCCGACTTGGCTTGGTTTCGGCTGCTCATGTTAGGGTCTGTTTGAGCCAAGATGCGAGCCGACTTGGCTTGGTTTCGGCTGCTCATGTTAGGGTCTGTTTGAGCCAAGATGCGAGCCGACTTGGCTTGGTTTCGGCTGCTCATGTTAGGGTCTGTATGAGCCAATATGCGAGCCGACTTGGCTTGGTTTCGGCTGCTCATGTTAGGGTCTTTTTGAGCCAAGATGCGAGCCGACTTGGCTTGGTTTCGGCTGCTCATGTTAGGGTCTGTTTGAGCCAAGATGCGAGCCGACTTGGCTTGGTTTCGGCTGCTCACGTTAGGGTCTGTTTGAGCCAAGATGCGAGCCGACTTGGCTTGGTTTCGGCTGCTCATGTTAGGGTCTGTTTGAGCCAAGGTGCGAGCCGACTTGGCTTGGTTTCGGCTGCTCATGTTAGGGTCTTTTTGAGCCAAGATGCGAGCCGACTTGGCTTGGTTTCGGCTGCTCATGTTAGGGTCTGTTTGAGCCAAGATGCGAGCCGACTTGGCTTGGTTTCGGCTGCTCATGTTAGGGTCTGTTTGAGCCAAGATGCGAGCCGACTTGGCTTGGTTTCGGCTGCTCATGTTAGGGTCTGTATGAGTCAATATGCGAGCCGACTTGGCTTGGTTTCGGCTGCTCATGGTGTTACGGTGTATTCGATGGAGGAAGTGGGTTTCGTATGCAGAGATAAACTGCATGCTGCTGGAGAGATTAGCTGAGGTTTGTTTCACACTGTGGTAATAAATATTTTAATTGCGGCTTGGACAGAAGAGCCGACCATTGTTCTGGGTTAACAGCGAGGACTCGGTTATTATTTATCAAGACGCGTACGACTTTCTGTATCGTAAAACACATTTACATACAAGTCATACAGTTTCAAGTTGACCAACACATTTTAGTCCAAGTATATTTGAGTACAAATGATTTTAAGGATAGTTTGAGACATTGATTGCGCATATCGGGTTTACTTTACGACTTCTGTAATCTGTGTACTAACTTATATGCATCTAATAAGTTCCAACTAAGACAACTAAGTTGGAATAAGATACAGATAATTATTGAATAGCAGTTTTAAAACGCATGGAGTTGGAAGCACATGAAGAGCAACTTTATTTATCCAACCTGATACTCAATCTGGTAGAAACCTTTATAAACCTCACTATAATAATTAATTAGTAGGTACACAATAGGTTTCTGCTTCTCTTCCATGCCGTAGTTAGATACTATTGTGTTGATGTTCAATGTTTAGCGACACATTGCTACTTAAAACTGTCCCGAATGTCTTGGAACTGTTGCTGAGAGTGCCTTGTGTTTTGTCTGTGTCTGTACGCGTCGAGAAGATATTCGCAGGTTGCGGGACTCAACCCTTGCATATCATTGCGTTGCACCCTTCAGGAAGCGATGGTCAATTGGGTTGTTCACGCAAAGCTAGCATAGAGCGCGCCACCGCACTAGTGCTGATGCTACTGCACTTGACAGCTGCCGTGCCATTGCAATAAGCCAGAGCAGCTGACAAACCATAGAGTGTAGTTTGACTTATACGTAGTGTTTTATTTTGTTATTAATTTTGGCTACGCATTTAACACATGTAATACATTGTTAATATTTGCTCCGTTCACCATGGAAACGTGGACAGTGACAAAATTAAAGGCAGAACTTCGAGGCTGTGGTGCTTCACTGCGAGGCAAGAAAGCTGACTTAATTGCAAGGTTAGTTCTGTTCAATTAAACTCCAAATACTTATATAGTTGCACTCATGTTCATAGGTACCTAGTGTAAGTCACAGTGCATGTAAAAATAAAATTTAAAATACCTAGGTAAAGCCAAAGGTAGGTAGGTAGGTACCAATAACATGGAACATAACAAGAATGTAAACATAACCAAACATTATTTTGGAGTGGTTGATTCTATGCTCAGTACTAGCAAATTAATGCATTCTTCTGTCATAATTTCAGATTACAAGCGTACATTCGCAACAATAACTTCATTCAAGAAGATGCTCAGAAGGCAGAAGAGGTCAGCTTCAAAATGGTCAAGCCAGAGCCTGAGGCCTACCGAGATATTCATGGTGCAACAATTCTTCCAAAAGTAAACTCACAGAGGTTGGATCTATTTCTGAAGAGATTTGGAAAGAGTCTGGACAACAAGCCTTTGCGATTATACCAAGGGCAATATCTACAATATGCACGGTTCGCTGAAACGCCCTCAGGAACATTTGTCTCCGGTCGGTGCAGAGCGCAGATGAAGCAAGTGTGCTACGAAGTTGACTTGTTATTGCAATCAGATGGGAGTGTTGTTGAAAGCCAGTGTGAATGTGCCGCTGGGGAAGGTCCTAACTCACATTGCAAACATGTTGTTGTCCTGCTACTAGCAGTACAGGATGTTGTAGAACATGAGAAGATAGTTACAGCGGAAGTCTGCACACAAAAACTTCAGACATTTCACAAGCCTAAACGGCCCTTCCATGGATCTCCGGTCAAGTCTGCAAATTTGAGGAAGAACTGTGGAAACGGAAGCTCGTTTGATCCTCGGCCACATCACGTAATAGACTTACCACATTATCAATCTATAGTAAACAATCTGTGCATAAATTATGCCGCAAATAAATTCTTGTCATCTTCAAGAATGCCCTTGATGCAATCAATTCCACCTGCTAATCCGTTTGCTGTAGCAAACGACCATGATTACGTCGGTGATCATAAATCACAACTGATGAACAAATTGAAGCTGCATAATCTATCTGATGAAGACAGGAATCAGATTGAACTGACAACAAGAGGCCAATCGCAAAACAAAGCATGGAAAACAGCGAGGGCTTGCCGTTTAACATCAAGCCACTTTAAGGCAATCGTATGTGCCACCGAAAGAAAGGACATGAAGTTACTTGCTAAATCCATTGCAGAGCCAACAAGTTTCATCAGTCGGGCAACGGAGCACGGTGTTGTAAATGAATCCGTTGCGATTAAACAGTTTGAACGGCAGAGGGGCGTCGTGGTTCAACAATGCGGATTATTTGTGGTGCCATCGCACAATTTTTTGGGGCCTCACCGGATGGACTTGTGGTGTATTTACCAAAAAACAACTCGTAGACATATAATATTTCATATGTTTTATTACACTGAGGTATATCTAACAAATATCAAATTGTAGACATTCCATTGCAAATACTAACTGACGACTGACTCCTACCACGAGACAGGAAGTCTGGTCTCGCTTCATGTCAAAGCACATAGTTGCAAGATATGTTGCATTACAAAGAATGAATGGTCAAAGCACATAGTTACATTACAAGATGTTTATGTTATCTAACCTAGAAACACTACAATTCCTCCTTCTAAATTATGAACGCATAAATTCCCAAATGTTCAATTAACCACAACCAACAATATACTGTGTTGAATGAATAGCATTTCAACACGTACTTTGCAATACAAATCAAACATGTTATAACAATTAAATTTACCCCTTCCCATAGTGTCACACATAGAAAACACACTGCAGACTGCATGTAACAACATCCAAAAAATTTCTCAAGTTAATATACCTATATATATAACACCTGGAAATATATCCTCCTATTTCCTGAATAATACACACATTAAAAATCAAGCTTATTAGGTGGCCGTCTACTCCGGCTTGGGTTCCGCCGTGGCGTTCGCACTATTTTGGCATTTACAGTGTTTGGATGTTGCAATTCCTCTATTACTACTTCTGGAACCCCCGGCTCTGGCAAAAGCACTTCCTGTACTTCTGGATCATTTACATTAGTTACATTTTCCAATTCCACATTAACATCATATTCGTCATACTCATGGTTTGAAGAACCTTTATACTCTAACATCTGGTTGACATGTCTCTTCCATATTTGACCCAAATCCTGAGAGATTATCACTTCATAAGTGACTGGACCAAGACATTTCTTAACCACTGCGGGAATCCACGACTCCTTTCCCCCTCGAAAATCCTTGACCAACACCTTTTGCTCAGGAGTAAAATCTCTAATATTAGACCCTGAATGGTTTTTCACCTGTTTTTCTTGTTGTTGCTGCACATGATTTCGTACACTAGGTTTTATACAATCTAAACGGGTGCGTAGAGGCCGTTTTAAAAATAATTTCGCCGGGGATTCATTCGTGGTGCAGTGTGGGGTGTTCCGATAATCCAGCAAAAATTGACAAACACACAAATTGAAATCTTTCCCTGCTTTCAAACCTGCTCCTATCTTTTGCTTGAAAGTTTTAACCTGGTTTTCGGCCAACCCGTTAGTCGAGGGATGATAGGGAGGTGAGAAAGTGTGACGGATACCACTCGTTTTCATGAATGTGTGGAACTCTTGTGAGGTAAATGGGGGGCCATTGTCCGACACAACATGTAACGGCATTCCAAACTGAGCAAATAGCGGCCTCAACTTCTGGATGGTTTGATACGCCGAGGTGGATGTAACCTCGAAAACTTCTACCCACTTTGAAAATGCATCGGTTACTAATAACATTAACTTTCCGTGGAACGGACCCAGAAAATCGAGGTGTATGCGGTCAAATGGCTTCTCCGGGTATTCCCACACATGAAGCATGTTCTTGGGAGGGGCACGGTAACTGGATGCACAATGTGAGCAATCAGCAGCCATCTGTTCGATGTCTTTATCCAGGTTTGGCCACCAGAAATAAGAACGGGCCATCGATTTCATTTTTACGATTCCGAAATGACTTTCGTGTACTTCCTTGAGCAACCTGGAACGCAAACTTGTTGGAATTACTACACGGAAACCCCACATCAGACAACCTTGTTCCAAGGACATTTCCAACTTCTTTTTGAAATACGGTTTCATATCATCATTAAGAGTATGTGGCCAACCATGGTGCATGTAATGAATCACTTTACTCAGTATAAAGTCTCGTCGGGTGGCCGCAGCGATCTCTTTACTGTCTACCGGTAAGTTGCTACTCTCAATGAAATGAAGATAGGAGACCGCAGACGATTCTTGCCTAGATCTACCCAAAGGAATTCGAGATAACGCGTCAGCCATGTTGTCTTCTGAACGTACGTAGCGAATTTCGAAGTCGAATCCAGAAAGGAAGGTAGCGTAACGTTGTAACCGGCCTGCTGCCATCAACGGAATTCCTCTTTTCGGACCGAAAATTGTGGTCAAAGGTTTGTGATCAGTTTCTAATATGAAAGCACGTCCATAAAGGTACTGATAAAACTTTTTCACGCCCCAATAAATGCTAAGTGCCTCCTTATCAAGTTGAGAATAGTTTTGCTCCTGTTTGTTTAACGTCCTGGAGGCATAGGCCACAGGCTTTTCTTGCCCATTGGGGAAAACATGAGCAATGACTGCTCCAATGCCATATGAACTAGCGTCAGTAGTCAGTTTAATCGGTAGTGCAGGGTCGTAATGAGTTAACACTTGTGATGATGATAGGATTTGTTTAATCTTGTTGAACGCTTTTACACAGTGTTTATCGAAATTGAACTCTACATCCTTTTTAAGTAAGGTATACAACGGTTTTAACAACTTGTAAAACATATTGGAGCAACAATGACTAATTCCTTTAAAAAAATACGCCATTTCCGAATTTGTTACTAAGAAAAATAGTGTTGGAGCTAAATATAAACTTAAAGTGATATGCCAAGAAGAATTGCGAAAGCATCGTTCCAATAGGTCCAGCCGTTTTCGAGATATGGCATCACTTCCGGTTTTCCAAATGGCGGCTAAAAGCACTTACACAATGTAATTATATGTATATAAATACTAATATTTCATTATAAGCCTTCTGAATATGTAGTAGGTTTTTATAAAAGGGGAAGTGAATTTAGGCAGATTTCGCTAAACTATGACGTTATTTCCGGTTTCAGTAATAAGAAAACTTTAATTTTACTATTGATATTCCATATATAAGGACCGTCTCAATCGTTTGACGCTAGTTTCGTTCCGATCGGTTAAGTCGTTTTCGAGATATGACGTCACTTCCGGTCTCAAAATGGCGGCACAAAAAATTCATACGGGCAAGGTATCATCAGGCAGACGAGCTGTATATGTGGTGAAATTTTCGGGTCAATCGATTCAGCCGTTTAGGCTGTGGCGGAGACCGCGCAATTTATTGGAAGAGGAGGAATCATTATTATTATCTAAAGAAAGCCGTACAATTTCACGGTTTTCACGGTCCTCTAGCGCGCAAAGGGCGTAACCTATTGTTCCCAAATTTGGTATATGTTGTAGAGTGGGCCATAGCTCGAAATTAAGATATTTCGCAACAATGTGAGATTTCACATTTTTAAGATCCAGTAGGCCGAAAATGCCACTTTGATGCTTACGGTAAAAGTGGGTTGCTCCAGCCTTTTTAAATGAGAGTGAGCGCGCGCCGTACGACTTGGCTGGCGTAGAGCGACCGCTCCACTAGATTTCATACCCTTCTTCACCTATAATTTTAAGCAAGTCTGCTCGCTGCTTCGAAATCTTCCTATTGTCTATATCAGCTGCATCATAATATAGCTCATATTGCTGCCTCCAACGTGACCATGCTCTGCTGGGTGAGGTCCTTCGTTGAACGGCTCCGGTGGCTTGTACTGGGTTGTCGCTGTCATTTCTTGCCTTTTCTGTTTGCTTTCTTGATTCTTCTTCCAATTATTCATACAATGCCTTTACAGCATTACTTTACTTCTGACGCCATATTAAGTTATTAAATAATAACCTGTAGACATTTAACTTCTTAGTCTTTATTCAACAAACTCCATTCCAATACATGTCACATGTTTTATATCTGAATCCCAGCCACCTGGTTCTCACACAATCACCAAGGTATCATAATACAATTATATAACAGAAACTAGGTCCACTCAACCATAGAGGGTGATCCAACAGCTGGGACGGTAAGATGCCACGAGACGCGCAGTCTGCCGGGTAGTCGGTCGAAGCAGAGGACTCCAAAATCTCCACAACACGGTTGGTGACAAAAGCCTTGAGGCGATGTGGAGGCGTGGCGAGCCAAGCCAGGACGATGGTAGAATCCGTGTAGAGCACAACGGAGTCCACGGCGAGGGCGCTGAGCGACGGAGAAATGTCCTTGAGTAGACGAGCGAGTAGCACGGCTGCTGACAATTCAAGTTTGGGAATAGTCAGAGGTTTGACGGGAGCTACTTTACTGCGAGCGCGCAATAAAGAAACAGAAGATGAGTCGGGAGTCGAGGTATGCAGGTAGAGCACGGCAGCATAACCTCGTTCAGAAGCGTCGCAAAAACCAACTAGTCGACAGACGCCGCGTTTGTCCGGTAGGACACGCGGGACACGAAAACTGAAAATGGCTGACACTTCGGATACTGCTGTAGACCAGCTTTGCGTCAGCTGATCGGAGAGAGGATCGTCCCATTGAGTCGGAACAAGCCACAATTGTTGCAAGAAGATTCTCATCCAGCAGACGAAAGGAGTGACAAATCCAAGCGGATCAAATATCCGGGCAATGTAGGAGAGCACAGTGCGCTTTGTCACAATACCTTCGAAGGGGCGAGTTTGAAACGAGAAGGTGTCAGTACGAGGATCCCATAGAAGTCCGAGAATTTTGATTCCCTGGTCTTCGTTGGCGAAAACAAGAGGCATTTCCAGGTGGTCAGAAGGTAGAGTATTCAAGGCGTCTGGAAGATTGGAGGACCACTTCCGGGGTTCAAAACCTCCTCTTGCGAGAAGACCTTGACGTTGCGCTTGAAGATCTTGAGCTTCAGGAAGGTCACGGGCACCGGTGACGACGTCGTCGATGTAGGTGTGGTCCCTCAACGCACGCAAGGCGAGAGGAAAACGCGGACCTTCGTCAAGGACAAGCTGGCGGAGAACTCGTTGAGCGAGAAACGCAGAGGGTGAGAGTCCGTAGGTAACGGTATTTAATTCATACTCGATTACCGGGGAGGTCGGAGAAGATCGCCACAAGATGTGTTGAAAACAGCGGTCTTGAGGATGAACCAAAATCTGCCGATACATCTGCTTAATATCTGCACAGATGGCGATAGCGTGAGTCCGAAATGATGTGAGAATGTCAGGAAGCTCGGCTTGAAGCTTCGGACCACTCAAAAGCTGATAATTGAGTGAAACTCCTTTGTCGTCAGGAGCAGAGGCGTTGAACACGACTCGGAGTTTCGTGCTGGAACTGGACAACTTGTAGACGCAGTGATGAGGGATAATGTAACTCGAAGATCGTGGTGCAGTCGTCATGTGACGAGACTCGGAGTAATCTTGCATGAAGGCTTGGTAAGCTGTATCATGGTCGGGTTCCCGCTTCAGGCGTCGTTCCAGGCTGAGGTAATTCCGGAGGACGGCGTCATGGTTGGCGCCGAGAGGAGCTGACGACGGCTTGAACGGAAGAGCCACTGAATAGCGACCAGACGAGTCGCGCTGGTGCGTCTTCACGAAGTGTTCCTCACACAATTGATCGTCAGGATCCAGTTGTGGAGGGCGATGAACCGATTCTGATTCCCAGAAGAGACGAAGGGTGCGGTCCAACGGCGTCGTCGAACACGCCAACAAAGAGAGTGGGAACTGGGTCGAGACTTGATCTGACTGTACAGGTCCCAATATAACCCATCCAAATATGGTATTCAGAGCAGAGGGATTTCCTCGAATGACCATGTCGCCCGACGTCTTTAAGATGTCTGGGTACAGGTCTGCGCCGATCAGAAAGTCAATCTGATCCGGTACATCGAAGCGAGAGTCGGCCAGAGAGAGGCCACGATAACGTTCGTAAACGTCGAGAGAAACTGGCGAAGATGGAAGTGGATTCGAGATGGTGGACAGGACGAGAGCCTGAACACTGAGGGGGGTATATCAGGATTATGACGCGAGGCGAGACTGCACTGAACGACGCCGTTAACATGAGCAGAAGCGTTACCAATTCCAACTAGCTGAAAATGACTGGGAGTGATTTTCAGCCCTAACTTTTGAACTAACGAGCGAGAAGCTGCAGAAACCTGTGAACCACAGTCTATGACGGCTCGAAGAGGGTGGTATCGACCTTGACAATCGCTAATCAAGGCGGTAACGGTGCCTAGCAACACCGTCTGATGAGTAGGTTTACTTGTCTGGATATGCCAAGCAAGAGATTGCGTGGGAGAGGCGTCGCTGTTAGCAACGGTTTCATTGTTTGCCGAGGTTGAAGTGTTGACAACTTCCTGCTGAACTTCTGGCGCGGAGCTGGCTGGACGCTGTCCTTGGGCTGTCGAAGTGTTGGCGGGAGTCGGAGGATGAAGCATTGAATGATGCGAATTGCTACGACACCTTGAGCAAACACTTTTAGAAGTGCATGCAGATCGTAAATGTTTCCCCAAACAATTAAAACAGCGTTGTAAGCGACGTATAGTGACGTATCTCTCTGCAATAGATTGCGCTGTGAAGAGAGGGCAACGATAAAGAGTGTGACCTTCCTTGCAAAGAGGGCACGAGGCATGGCTGGGCATGGCAGAGGCGCGCGCTGAGAGAACTGGTTTCGTCGCGAGAAATGAAGTCATTTTCCTGGCGGGGTAGGGGGTAGGTTTCGCTTAAGAAATACTCGTTGAAACATTCAAGCCGCACAATTCCATGGTTCGCGATTGTTCTTCAACAAAGGTAATTAGCGAAGCATACGTGGGAGTTGATCGCGAGGAATGTTTATTCTCGAATGCCTTGCAAGTACCAAGGTCAAGGTTATGCAAGGTGAGCGAGAACAGAAGATAATCTGCCAAATCGCCGATGTCTTGCAGTGATTTTAGAGCTTCCATGTTGTTTTTGTGAACTTGTAGAAAACTCTGAAGTCCAGAGTGCTGATTAGACTTGAGAGGCGTGAAATCAAGTATTTGCTTCACGTAGACAGATGCTAATAGCCTTGGGTTATAATAGCGATTCACGGATAAAGCAGTGCCTGACAAAGTAGAACGCAAGTAATGATCATTTGAATGTCATTCAATGTATCATTTTCATGAATGAGTGAGGTAAACAGCGAATAATATTCTATCCAATGATTCATGTTACTCCCATCGAATTTGGGGATGTCAATGACAGGCAGTGTATTTGTCGTCAAGGTCATTGTCGGCGTAGTCACTGACTGAGTTTCCTTGCGGCTATCTTGATATTCATTAAGTACTGCGATATATTTCGCCTGTGCGCCGTAGAGTACGGTTTCAAAGCTATCTTGCACTTTCTCCACTTCATTGCTTTGTTGGGAGAAATGATATCCGAATTTGACTCGAGGATTTTCGTTTGAATAGCGTCAAACTCAGATTGTTGATGCATCAGTCTGTCATACCTAGGTTGAGCGGTCAAAACTTGATCGCGTTGCAATGCTTTAAACGAATCGAAAGTTCGCTGAACAGAACTGAAACCTTGTTCTCTTTGTTTAACAAACATATCTTGCATCTTGCGGTGGGGTTCCATAACGAATACAAAAAATGAAACGACACGAAACAGCGAAGAGATACACGTACGAAATGTACGAAATATCACGAGAGAGTGACCTTGAACTGAAATTCATGCGTCACGAGAACAAAACGAAAAACGAACACGTGATGAGAAAAGCTAGGCTCAAGACTCCGTAGCTCTAAGGAACCAAGTTGATTGCGCCAAGGCGCAGAGATGAAAAAAGGGTTGAAGGGTTTGACTGTACGATAGTGGTTGAGAAAGCAGTAACACTTACGTAGTTCACGGATGCAGCGAGATGTTGTATGCGGCAATGCGTCGAACTCCGTGGCCTTGATGTTGGAAAAGAAGGTACTGCAGTACGGGGAGGGTGTTAGGAGTGATAATGAAAATGATACGAGTAGAGAGAATTAGAATAGCCAACTTGGCTTTTGAACTAAACTAACGAACACGGACTGTCTGCATGAGGCAGAATGTGGCACACTGAAACTCAACCTTCCTCGATGATAGGTCGAGACAGAGTGAAAGAGGGGAAGGTCAAACTGATAAGGGATGATGCTTGGCGATGCCAACATAATAAACAAAAACTGAGCGAACGGAAAAAACGGCGCGAATACATTTCTTTATAATGCTATCCTTAAGGGAAAAATTAAAACCTCAATAACTTGTAAAATGTTCAATCGAATTAGCTAAACATTTCAGAATGTCATGTGTAGACAATGGTCTTAAAAGCGTGAACATTATCACTTCTAACGGATTAACTGTGTGAGTGTGAGCCTATGCCATTTCAAAACATGAAAAAATCAGGACACAGTATTCATTTCATTGACATTGACATTTCATTGACGTAGAAAAACAAGATTATGAAAAACGTTTACCAAGTAATAAAATCATCCTCGTATTTGAGGGGGTCGGGGCCAGATAGTGCTAACCAACACTGAAGTGGTTTTGAGATGGATGAACTTTAATGTTTGATCAAATCTGTAATTCGTTATATGTCATAAATAAATGAAACCTTCTTTGGATATTTTTCTTTAAAGGTATAGGAATGCACATTGTATCATTAAATATTTATCAATTTATTCTTTTGTTGTAAGAAAAAATAAAACAAATTTACATTTTGTTTAATCATCACTATTTGCGTCAAAATAGTGATTATGTCAGCACAATGCATTCGGCAGCAAAATAGTGCTAACCCTGTTTACAAAAATGCTCATAATACATTAAATAGTCGTTTCCACAACACAACGATTTTTTTTATACTCACAAATAATATACTACATTATATGATGTGAATTATTCCGTTAAAATTACAATCGATTAACGAAATTAAACATTTTACCCTAAGCGTAATGTCTACATCATTTTTACAGCAATATAGTGCTAACTGCAATTTGAGGTTATGTCATATTTTACCACTGTTATTACCGTGAAATATACTTGTACATGAGTTTTAATAAACTCATAATCTAGATCATTATCAAAACAGTCATATTCCTTGTTTGGTCCGTGTAGTGGATGGTTGTGTCTAGCAGTAGCTCCGCATCGTTTCAGTGTATTGACAATTTACTGTGTTATTATCATTATTATGTCGTGCCTAAACTCCAAGTGCAAGTTAGACTTTTCAGCTGATGCTGACTACATTCAGTGCTCAGGTTGTTCTTTAAATTGTCACTTTGACTGTGCTAAATTGAAAACGCAGGAAAATAGGAAGTTGTGGCGTTGTCCGAAGTGCATAAAGGGTAAAGTTAAAACGCCCAAGGACGATACACCGTTTGTTTTTCCTGACTTTACTGCGGCAATTGCTGATTTAAAGCGTGAACTTCTGGAGAGTTTCAGAGTAGTGTCTGAAGATTTGCGCTGTTTCAAAGACGACATAGCGAAGAAAGTTATTGCCATTGAGGCTGGGGTGGCTGACTTGCAACAACGTTGCGACGAGAAAGACGAGCGGATTGAGTTTCTGGTGCAGCAGGTCAACGATCTTGACCAATACGGTAGGCGCAATAACATTGAGATTGACAACGTATCTGAAGTCGTGGGTGAAAATATTGAAGCTATCGTTATTAAAGTGGCGGCAAAACTATCCGTGGATTTGTCTGCAAGTGATATTGAGGCAGCGCATCGCCTTCCGTCGAGGAATACAGTCAGACCTCCTAGAATCATTGTTCGATTCGTAAACAGAAAGAAGAGAGACGAAATTATAAACAAAAAGAAGCTAGCAGCTACAATTAAGAGTCAAGATATTGTACAAGTGGGTCAGTCCCGCATATACATCAACGAGAATTTGGCTCCTTTCTTCCGCGAACTCCTCTGGTCGGTCAAGACTAGGGCAAAGGAAACCGGCTACAAGTTCGTTTGGTGGAGCCACGGAAAGGTCTTGGTGCGCAAGGACGAAAATTCCCGTAAAGTATTTAGAATTACTTCTTACCAGGATATTGACCTTTTGGTTTCTGATAGGCAGGCTGAGTCAGCCTTAATACTTGCTTCCAGTTTATGCAAAACATAGAATTTGTGTTTACAGAAGAAGTCGAGAGGGAAGTAATATCAGATATTGACAGTTGGTTTTCTAAAGTAGAGGAATTTTTCACTTGCTTACATGTGAACATCAGATCAATAAATAAAAATTGGGACCAATTAAATGGTATATTATGTAAGCAAATAGGGGTTGTGGATGTCATTGCGATAACCGAAATCGCAATAAGCGAAATCGCAATGTGGTTGCATCAAACTGCAACCACACCTATTTCTCTCTTTAGCATTGAAGGTTATGATAGATTTCATTATACTCGTATAAATAGGGGTGGAGGAGGAATATTGTTATTTGTAAAATCTGTATGGCATTTTGTTGTAAATGATGATGAATTTCAGTATTTTGAAGGAGTAGGAGGAATCTTTTCTCTGGCAAATGGAAATGTTATTACCTTGTTGGCAATTTATAGGCCACCTAATTTAAATAGAGGTGGTTTCGTGGAGGAATTGGAAATGTACATTGGAAATTATTCCAAATAAATAATGTTGTAATATTTGGAGATATGAATTTAAACCTGTTCGATTCAGATGATTGCAATGTTCGTTCATATTTATCGCTAATGGCTGCAAATGGTTATATTAATTGTATTAATGATGCAACACGCGAGGAATGTAGAGGTGATGTTTTTACGAGTACTTGCATTGATCACATTTTTATTAAGTCTAGTTGCCATGATATTAAGTCGGCTGTGTACACTACCAAGATATCTGATCATTATATAATTATTGCCGGAATCATGTTTCATGGCTCATCTCAGAAATTTCAACATCAAATTCCAGTAAATTAATGCATTAATGAAGTTAAATTAACACGTTTGTTGAGAGAGTGTGATTGGCTTGATCCTATGACATATGATACATGCACTGACGTTTTTGACAACCTAACTGCCAAGTTTGATTATTGTTATGATGAATCTTATTACCTAAATTACCAGCAGGGGAAACGTAAGAAAAAGTCTTGGTTGACGGCTGATATTATTAAATCCTGTAAAGGAAGAGACCGTCTATTTAAGAAATGGAAGAATTGTAACGGTGTATTGAAATTTTACTATGGCGTCGAGTACAAAAAAAATCAGAAATAAAATAAATAATGCTATTCGTAATGCCAAAAAAATTTATTATACAGGTGTCTTTGAGAAGTCTAGAGGAAGTATTAAGGACACATGGCAATCTATTAATGATGTACTTGGTAAAAAGAAAAAGGATACTGTAGATCAGGTTTTAAGTAAATATTTAGGGAAACAATTCAATGATAAGCAGATTGCAGATAGATTTTTGCACTGTTTCATCAGTGAGGTAGAATCTTTGAAACATGTTTGCAACATTCATACTTTAAGTTACAATTATGATGTAGTTCAGCATCAGTCTTTATACATGCCTCCAGTGTGTGCCACCCGCATAAATTATATTATAAATTCATTAAACTCTAACAAACAACCGGGTTTTGACAGGATACGAATAACTGATTTGAAAAATATAGCGGAAAAAGTAAGCCCAGTTATTGCTAAAATTATTAATACTTCAATTTCAGAAGGTGTTGTTATATCTAAATTAAAAATGTCAATAATTCGACCTGTTTACAAAAAAGGTGACCACCTCGAGTTCAATAATTACCGACCAATTGCTTTGCTCCCTACTATTGAGAAAATTATGGAGCGGTGTGTTGCAAAAATATTAACTGATTATTTATCAAAGTTTAAAATCATCAATTCACATCAGTTTGGTTTTCAAAAAGGTAGAAGCACCACTGATCTGCTTACTCTTTTCGCTGATTACATAAATTCTAAATTAAATGAGAATATGCACGTTCTGGCTCTTTTTATAGACTTTTCAAAGGCATTTGATACGTTAAACCATACAAAATTGTTAACATCTCTTGAAAATGCTGGTATTCGGGGTCCCCTCTTATGTTGGTTTCACAATTATTTAACGGATAGGCAAATTATAGTTAAAGTTGGTGAAACTGTGAGTATAGCTGGGGTATGTAATTCTGGTGTACCTCAAGGGTCAATATTGGGTCCAATTCTTTATCTCTTATATGTGAATAACATGCCTATAGTTATATTCAAAATTGTAAAATTTATATGTACGCAGATGACACTGTTCTAGTATCTGCTCATAAAAATTTAGAACAGGCTCAGATTATTCTTCAGTCTGATTTCAATACATTGTTGATGTGGACTCATGATAATGATTTGTTAGTAAATAGTACAAAAACTAAGTTAATTCACATTTGTTCACCTTCAATTGCAAGTAGGTTAGACCCTGTAACATTATTGTGTCATAGTTTTAATTGTTTACATACATTAGATTTTGCTTTGTGTACTTGTACTGATCTGATTGAGGAGGTTGATACTTGTTTATATTTAGGTATAACAATTGATAAATACTTTTCCTGGAGACCTCATATAAATAGCTTAGCTTCCAAATTACGTTCTTGCTCGTTTCAATTGTTCCATGTAAAATCTTTTTTACCTGTTAGAATTTTAAAATTAATATATTCTGCTTTAGTGGAATCTGTAATTTCTTACGGTTTACTTGCTTGGGGCAGCACATCCAATGTTCACCTTCAAGTCATTCGATCTATACAGGATAGAATGATCAAGAATTTGACCCCTGATGCCGTTAAGCTCAAATGTAACAATAACACTCTCTTAATGTACGATCATCTTAATTTCCTTCCAATATCTGATTTGTATAAATATAAATTCATAATCAAATATTTTTATTCGAACGAACTTAAAATTATCTACAATCATTCCAGGGCCACTAGATCAATGGTGAATCCAGTTTCTTTTTACTCCCCCGATTTACTAATAAGTATGGAAAGCGATGATTAAATTACTCTGTCCCTTTTATTTTCAATCAGTTGCCTCAAGAAATTAAGTCTTTAGATAATTATAGTAGTATTAAGAAAGAAGTGAAATCTTGGTTGTATGAATACTCTGATGATGTATAAAATATTTTGTTTTTTTTCTTTGTTAATCAGTTTATTATGTATTTTTCTCTCTTTTCTTGTATATTGTTTAAACATTTTTGTATCCACTAATTTTCTTTAAATTAATCCACAGAAAAGCCGTTTGGCTTTGTGGAAAACGGAATGTATGTATTTTTGTGTGTTTACGATAATAAATAATAAATAAAAAAATAAAAAAATGTCTTCATCTGAATCTAATTTGCCGGGAAACAGTTTTTGGCGTACACCTGGCACATTCTCCATTTCAGCCATGGGATAACACTATATTATTGCCCCAAAGATTGCTCAGAAATGAGTCAAAGGCAATTCGCGGTTACCACCTCCGCTAGTAGCGCAGAGATCGCCTGCGAATGGCGGACCGGGTGCGGATAAGCAGGTGGAGATTTCACGCGCTGTGTGCTATTCTTATACCGGGTGGCGCAAAACATCCCCTTGTTTGAGAGGTCACTTACATCAACACTGGAGGGACACCACTGAAAATCCCAACTTCTATGTTTGTTACCCAAATGACTTGATTTTTTATATTATTGTCAAACTTAATCTAAAAAAAAATAAAAAAAATATCAAAAAAATTACAAAAATTTTGTAACATTTTTTTTTTTTTTTTTTTTTTAAATTATGGTATTCATGGAGACACTTTTTTCTTGAAAACTGTTTGATTTAATTTGCTATAAAAATTCCATTCTGTTTAATAAAAGGTATTTGACAAATTAATGTATTGGCGTTAATTTATGATTATAATTATGGGATTGAAAAATTTATAAATTTAACACATTTCTTTTTCAGCTAATTTTACAAAATTTCCCATTTAATACATTTTTTTTGTGCATGATACTTTCAAGATATACAATTGATAATACATAAATTTGTTCATTATTATGTTTATAACATACACACAAAAATTTGTGCAAATCCACTGATAACTTTAGATTTTATTTTATTCTCCATTCCGAAATAACTTGAAAAAAAATATTGCTAGGAAACGGCCTTCAAACATTGCCAGTATGTAACCGCCAAATGCAAATGCGAAATGTTAAATGTTAAATATATTTTATTCCAGTTCACTTATTCACATAATTTTTTCACAAGTCAAATATTAACATTTGAAATAATTTAATGACATTAAAAAAATATATGTCAAAAAATTTAAATAATTTCACGATTTTCAGTGGTGTCCCTCCTTAAAGATAGGGGTTTGAAACTTCAACATATTTTAGAAAACATACTGGCATTATAATATATGTAAGTTTCAAACATATTTATTGAATGGGAAAAATGTACAAAATTACCGAAGTTGTTTTTGAAAAAACAGAATAAACCATACAAAATTACGGTTTTGAAGGATTTGTTTGCAGTTACTTTGTAGGAAGTAGGTGATTTTATGTTTACTTATGAATTCATAAATGAACATGAAATAACTTTTAATACATCTATGTGAATTTATCTTTTTATTGAGTTATGTGTGAGAATGTATTTAACTTTCGTCCACTGACATTAACGGGAGTTTAAATACCTACATTGTCTAAATCTTCGCTGAAAACACATACACAATTATTTTCTTCCCTCTCAATTTCTATTCTTGAAACCACAATTATCAATAAGATACTTTATACTAAATGGAGACACCTTTTATGGCAAATTATGACAACAATGGAAACTTCTTTGCAAAACGGAGCTGATTCTTTATAACAAGCTACCAAATTGTTTAATCTCTAACGTGTGCTTTTCGAACGCTAGGTATAAACTGTTGATTAAAGGCTCAATTCAAATGTATGTAACTTTTTCTCATAACTCAAATATTTCTACAAATCGCATGCAATAAATTATCATATGTGTCCTATACGTGTACAAATTTCAGCTCCTTATCATTTGTAATTCTGTCGGAGTGAACTCGCAAACAGCGGGATTTTTTCGGCGAGTTTTGGGGGAGTTTTATTTTATTTACGAATTAATATGGATACCTCGGACATTTAATTATATAAAATCATGAAGTACGTGGGAAATTTTCAGCAACCTATTATAGAGTGGCAGAAATTTAAATGCGTAATGATGTATGGATGGAAACCTAGACAGGAAATGGGTCAAATTCACATAGATTTTGTACCCAAGTAACAAATTCGCTTTTCATTCATAAGTTCTGTTCTCATTTCGATTTTTGTGTCAATTAATTAATTAATCATAAGCTAAAGAAGAGATTAGAAGGTTTTATATTTCACTATAGAACTACAAAAGTTTTAATCAACCGAACCATCAAGATTGTATGAAATTTCCACTGGTTTCGCCCAATTTGCCCGCATTAATGGTTCATTTGGAAATGTATGAAAGGAATTTATTCCCGCTCTATTTTACATTGTGGCACTGAAAAGTATCTATTACTAACGGTACTCTTTGTTCCTAACGCATATCCGTGCTTTGACACTATTTCCATAATTATATTTAAGAAAAATCAAAAAAATAGCAGTGGCCAGCGTCAATGACTAATAGCGTGCATAGCAGCCATGTTGGGTTCTTCAATCCGCACCTGGCGGGTTCAGCGTTTCGCCGCCAGATGTCACTGAGCTTTGCTGTTAATCGCCAATAAACCTATGTTACTCACGATATCTAGTGACAATTTAAGTAACTGTATTTATTAGTTCATGCATTACTTCATAGACAGCAGCTACATACACTCAACTCAAATTTTGCAAATATGTGGGTTAGCACTGTCTAGTCCCGACCCCCTCATTTTATTTTTACATTTTAAGAACCTACGCTTTTAAATATAACGATAGACGCATTCGTTATTATTATTATACATTTTAAAATCTACCGCCACTTGCGTGAGGGAGGAGTCACAATCATATATATATATATGACAGAGGGACTGAAATCATGTATGTTTCGGAAATACGCTACCAGGTATAAAGGTGTACACATTCACAACAATTGAGATCTAAAAGAAGGGCCAAGCAATAATATATTGTTTAAACATTTTCGCACTTAAAATTCGTGAAATCATTTCGCCCAGTTACTGCCGCCAAGCACAACACTATAAACCTAACGTTGTATCCAAATTTGAAGAATGAAATCTATGTAAACCATCATTATAACCTTTAACAAAATTATAAAAATTAAAAACAACTTATGAAATAAATTGAAAATCGAAACTACAAAAATTAAAATTAAAGCTTGGCGCATTGAATTTGCACCCACCATGTAGACTTCTTCTATCTTCTTCCTACTTTCTGTCTTTCTTCGGCTCCTTTATCTTCATCTTCTTTCTTATGTTGCCTTCTTCTTGACACATTGCGCCCAGCTTAATTTTTAATTTTTTTAATTTCGATTTTAATATTATTTTTTAAGTTGATTTTAATTTTTATAATTTTGGTAAAGTTAACAATGATGGTTCACATAGATTTTATTCTTCAAATTTGGATACAACGTTAGGATTATATTGTTATGCTTGGCGGCAGTAACTGGGAGAAATGATTTCACGAATTTTAAGTGCAAAAATGTTTAAACAATATATTATTGCTTGGCCCTTCTTTCAGATCTCAATTGTTTTAGGTTAGTCCGGGCGGGATGTGAAATGATTGTGCATTTTGGTATAAAAGCACCAAATTTTTACCACACATACTAGATACCCAAACATTCATTAAAAGACCGGGAGGCATCTCAGATATTGCCCATGTCTCCCGTGGCAGCCATTTTAAAAACATATTTGATGTATTGTGCTAAATACGACGGGAATATGGCATGCAAAAACAACTCGAATATAACATCAGAATTCTCCATTTGCTTAACGCTTACCCGTTAACAGTGGCGAACATATTTGATATGACGGCCAAGCGATGTGGGCAACATGACATGCGACACCATATTTCCCACCAAATCGACCATGAAGAACTCGAATTTGACATAAAAATATTCGATTTGTTTACTGGTCACCCGTGGCAGCCATTTTAAGAAATGGCGCCCACTTAAAAATGGCACATGAATCTAAAACTGTCATGCGACACCATCTTTCCAACTAATTCGACCATGGAGAACTCGAATATGAAATCGAAATACTCAATTTGCTTACTGGTAACCCGTGGCAGCCATTTTAAAAAATTTGCACCACATGAAAAACATATAAATCTAAAATTGTCATGCGATCCCTTAGAAAAATTTCCTATAGTATATTTTGAAGTATTCCAAAGTATTCTGTAATAAAGTGTAGTAAACTATAGTATGTGCTATAGTACTTGAAAGTTGAAGTACATGCAAAAACTTACTGCATAATACCATAGATTACTGAAGTTAATTCTACAGTATCGGTAGTAAACTAAAGTCTAAACTACAGTATTTTTACTACAGCTGAAATAGACTGTTTTTTACTAAGGAGTAATCTAGTGGAGCGGTCGCTCCACGCCAGCCAAGTCGTACGGCGCGCGCTTACTCTCATATAAAGGCTGGAGCAAACCCACTTTTACTGTAAGCATCAAAGTGGCATTTTCGGCCTACTGGATCTTAAAATTGAGAAATCTCACATTGTTGCGAAATATCTTAATTTCGAGCTATGGCCCACCCTACAACATATACCAAATTTGGGAACAATAGGTTACGCCCTTTGCGCGCTAGAGGGCCGTGAAAACAGTGTTTTAGGGCGGTTTTCATAATCAGTAAACATAGTAGTAGGCTGGAGCTAAAATCCGGTAAACAGGCCACAGCCTAAACGGCTGAACCGATTGATCTCACATTTTTACCACGTGTGCACTTTTGGCGTCTGATTTAACCTTGTCCCCATGAATTTTTTGTGCCGCCATTTTGAAACCGGAAGTGACGTCATATCTCGTCAACGGTTGGACCGATCGGAACGAAATTTGCGCCAATCGTTTCAGACGGTCATCTATATGGATTATCAATATCAAAAGACTGAACATTATTTTAAATAAACCGGAAATGACGTCATGAAATTTAATATACATCGATTTGCATTTCAGCAACAACTGTTGATCCGATTGTCTTGATATTTATGTAACGTTTGTACTTTTGATATTTCATTTGACTTGTTATAAAACCAACCGGAAGCCGCCATTTTGAAACCGGAAGTGACATCATGTCTCAAAAACGGCTAAACAGATTAGAACAAAACCAGCGCTAAACGATTTAGACGGTCAACTTTATGTAATCAGTAATATTTGATGATTCAAATATCGAAACCGGAAATGACGTCACACATTTTATGACCTATACCGGAAATGACGTCATAAATATGCTAAATGACGCTAAATTCACCACTTTATACTTTAAAATAGATATAAGTAAACGTACTTTGTAAATAATTATAAACTCAAGGTTGCAGTGTTCTCGGCGGCCATTTTTAAAACCGGAAGTGACGTCATATATCGTAAACGGTTGTACCGATTGCAACCTAAGTTTGGAAATGTGTTGGACTAATAATTATGAATTCAAGACGACATTATTTTCGGCCGCCATTGTTAAAACCGGAAGTGACGTCAAATATCGAAAATGGCTGTACCGATTGCAATCAAATTTTGGAAATGTGTTGTACTTATAATTATGAATTCAAGACGACATTATTTTCGGCCGCCATTGTTAAAACCGGAAGTGACGTCATATATCGAAAATGGCTGTACCGATTGCAACCAAATTTTGGAAATGTGTTGTACTAATAATTATGAATTCAAGACGACATTATTTTCGGCCGCCATTGTTAAAACCGGAAGTGACGTCATATATCAAAAACGGCTGTACCGATTGCAACCAAATTTTGGAAATGTGTAGGAGTAATAATTATGAATTCAAGACGACATTATTTTCGGCCGCCATTGCTAAAACCGGAAGTGACGTCATATATCGAAAACGGCTGGACCGATTGTAAAAAAACTTAAAGCTATTCTTCTTGGATAATTATTTTAATCTTATATACCAAACGCAACTTTTCTAAGTATCCAAATCGGCACAGGCGTATTTTTTTAAAGAAATAAGTTCTTGCACGGACACAAGCTGTGCTACAAGCTGTATGAATAAACTAACAAAAGAAGTGATATCCCAGAAAAAAACACTCCGTGTAAAAAAGGCAGCCAAGTCTCTTTACTTTAAAAAAATTCAACACCGAAAAGGAGTGATATCAAAAAAGGAGCCAAGTCAATGACATTTCCAAATATTTAATCGTATCTTTGAAATAAAAGTATAAACACCGAGAAATACTTTACAAAAGGACTTGGCGCATCGTTTTTTTAAAGACATTTTTCTATTCATAAGCATGTGCCATTTATATACAACCGTCATTTTGAATGTTTAGAATAATAGGGAAACATCTTTCAATTAGGTACATATTATACATACCTTCTGTAAAATATTTTCTATATGAATAGATACGCTATGAAACTTGTTGTCTATGCTTTCTATAAATATACACAATAGTTATCTTCGTAATATTGTTTCGTGGTGAATATAATTTAGTCTCATGCGTTATACCTTCTCATCATGTAACAATTTCTATTAATACACATTTTATAAAAATACATTTCACAAAGAAGACAGTCATATTGAATTTCTATTAAAAAATTTAACTTTATACACTTGACACTTCAAAAATATATAATTTTGTTCCATTAGTTAGTAATTATTTGACAACGTTTCATGATTTCCTTCAGTCAAGATCAAATTATGAAAAGATACCAGTCTAATATCGCCATATTAACAGTACTGCAAGAATATGTATGAGCCCACTTCCAATTGATATGAAGGGATGTGTGTTGTGAAAAATATCCGACCGAACCGGGGCACGAACTTGGGACCTCTCACTTGCCGGGCGAGAGCTCTACCAACTGAGCTACCCGATCGGACGGGCGGACATTAGACACAACACACTGATGAGGATCCTGACTCCTGACTCCATGGAAGTTTTCCAAAGAAACCTACATTCTCACCACTTCCAATTGTTATGTAATTCTTTCACCCTTATATTACTTATATATTACAGCATAAAATCATGCTTCTATCGCCATTGACAAAACTATAAAATAGTCATTACTAAAAGTAGCTTGATTCATAGATTCTGGCTCTAATAGAAAGAGGAAAATGTACCTACTTGTAAATTTCTTTCCACTTTTATGATAGAATGAAGTCGTTAAAAAAACGATGCGCCAAGTCCTTTTGTAAAGTATTTCTCGGTGTTTATTCATTTATTTCAAAAATACGATTAAATATTTGGAAATGTCATTGACTTGGCTCCTTTTTTGATATCACTCCTTTTCGGTGTTGAATTTTTTTAAAGTAAAGAGACTTGGCTGCCATTTTTACACGGAGTGTTTTTTTCTGGGATCTGTTTTACAGTATTTATACTGTTACCTGTACAATTGCAGGCTGCAGAAGAAGTTCCCCCACTTTTACAAACTATCTTCAACTAACCGATTGAAGACTGTCAAGTCTTCAATGAAGACTCTTCAATGTAGACTCTTCAATTGAAGACTTGACAACGTAGATACACCAAAATTGCCGAAAATATACGTTTTTACATTGTTGATGTAAAACAAAAGAAGCTCGAGCAAACTATGAATACATAAAAAGTTAGAAACGGCGATTCGGAACCTTTGCAAAATTGGCAGGTTTGGAACGTCCGGTGAACCCACCTACTAAAAACTACTTTAAAGACAATTCAAAGATTTTATCCCTGGTTCTTTGACAAATCAATTTCAGAGTCATGCAGAGCAGTGCGTCCGCGCTATAGTGCGGTTTCACATAGAGATTCACAAAACGCGAAACGATAGCGTATACCCAACAAAATATTAGGACTACACCACTGCTAATATTTAACGTTTGTTTTGCACTAGTGGCGAAATACATCTGATTTTATTTTACATCTAGACGTTATTCCATTGGAACAAGGACTATTTAACTTGTAGTCGTCATTCGAAGAGAGAAATACCATAAAATGATTTAGACGTTATTCCACTGGAATATCATCTAATTTTATTTTATATGTTATTCCATTGGAACAACGACTAATTCCCTTTTAGTCGTTATTCCAACAGAAAAATAGCTTATAATGTTTTAGGCATTATTCCACTGGAACTACATCTAATTTTATTTTAGATGTTCATCCATTGGAACAACGTCTAATTTCATTTTAGCTGTTATTCCATTGGAATAATATCTAATTTTATTTTAGCCATTATTCCAGTGGAACAACATCTAATTTTAAAACGACAATTTAATGTGGAATAACGCCTAAAACAATTTATACGTTATTCCATCGGAATAACATCTAACGGCATTTTAGACATTATTCCAAATTAGGCGGTATTACATTATTCGCGAACCTAATCATCTTTTTGACCTTGATTAAAGTCTAATTTTATTTTAGGCGTTATTCCATAGGAACAACGTCTAATTTCATATTAGTGCTTATTCCACTGGAATAATCTCTAAATTTATTTTAGACGTAATGCCAGTGGAACAACATCTAATTTTAAAATGACAATTTCATGTGGAATAACGCCTAAAACTCTTTAGACGTTATTCCATTGTAATAACATCTAACGGTATTTTAGACATTATTCCAAATTAGGCGTTATTCCATTAGGCGCTATTCCGCTTCCCCGTGAAGAGCCATCGTGGATAACAACATTGTCTTGGGCTGGGCTGCGGAATATACGTACGAGGGCTGTACCGAAAGTATGCCACTTTGGCCATAACTTTGCTATTAATTGAAACACATCGTTCAAATTGCTCATGGTGATTGAGTATCAGTTCGTTTATACAACGGTATGACTCAACATTCTCTGAGTCACAAGAGATCTGATTGCGTGAACTTTGAACCTAACACTCCAATTATATTTGCACCTGCCTATGTGCTGCTTTTTGGCAATAAGACAGGCATTCGGCAGATTGGGCCAGTCAATGTATTCCCATCCATGTAACATACACATTTCAACTTCTACCATTCAGTTTAACTAAGATCAATAATTTGGGACCCGATTTGAGTACGCTCTCATAGCATTGGCTGTGAAGAAGAGGGTAATAAACGGTAGACCCCACATAAATTAAATTAGATTAAAATTGTTAAAAAGCGCGTCGACAACTAGGTCATTTTGCGCACATTATTTTTTTTATTTTTAGCTTAGTTGTTAATAAGTGAAGGACATGGGGAGGGGTCGATCCAGCGGACCCGATCTGGGGGAGTCTGCAACTGGTGGGAAAGCTAGTTCAGAATGGTGACATCTCGGGGGAGGGAGACTTCGGGCCGGTGGGACCCGATTGCAGGGCGATCAGCATCTCGAGGAGGGAGGCCGGCCCGAGGGGTCCGCGAATTTGGGGAGGGCATTGGACTAGGTCGACCCTGAAAGGCTGAAATGCACTAAGTTGGGGCCAACTCGAAATGTGAGTTGGCCCCTTTAGCCACCACCACCGCGTCAAGGACGCAGTCCATCGGTTAGGAACCCCACATATTTTAACCCGAATATTATTCAAGTGTTGAGTTCAACCATCGTGCAATCGCATCTCTTGTGACTCAGAGAGTGTTGGGTGGAAACGTTGCACCCACAGAGGAACATTTACTTTATCACATTATGTAATTTGAATATAGTTATTTGAATAAGTAGCACAGCTATACCCAAGTATGGCATACTTTCGGTACAGCCCTCGTATGTATATTCCGCAGCCCAGACCAAGACAATGTTGTTATCCACGATGGCTCTTAACGGAGGTAGGAAAAATTATATTGGCCAAATGATTGATATAATGAGCCAATATAGTATGTACTCTAATACCAGTTTCAATTTTGTACCATGGATGAAGCCACGTTACATACTACGGACTTATCTATCAAATATATTATTTTATGAATAGCTGCCATGTTTAAATAATGCCCGCTACGGGTGACCAGTAAGTAAATCGAAAATTTTGATGACATATTCGAGTTCCCCATGGCCGATTTAATAGGAAAATTGGTGTCGCATGACAATTTTAGATTTATAAGTTTTTTATGTGGTGCAATTTTTTTTTAAATGGCTGCCACGGGTTACCAGTAAGCAAATTGAGTATTTCGATTTCATATTCGAGTTCTCCATGGTCGAATTAGTTGGAAAGATGGTGTCGCATGACAGTTTTAGATTCATGTGACATTTTTAAGTGGGCGCCATTTCTTAAAATGGCTGCCACGGGTGACCAGTAAACAAATCGAATATTTTTATGTCATATTCGAGTTCTTCATGGTCGATTTGGTGGGAAATATGGTGTCGCATGTCATGTTGCCCACATCGCTTGGCCGTCATATCAAATATGTTCGCCACTGTTAACGGGTAAGCGTTAAGCAAATGGAGAATTCTGATGTTGTATTCGAGTTCCCCATGATCGAATTAGTAGGAAAGATGTTTTTGCATGCCATATTCCCGTCGTATTTAGCACAATACATCAAATATTTTTTTAAAATGGCTGCCACGGGATACATAGGCAATATCTGAGATGCCTCCCGGTCTTTTAATGAATGTTTGGATATCTAGTATGTGTGGTAAAAATTTGGTGCTTTTATACCAAAATGCACAATCGGGCTGTTTTCTTGCACATCCCGCCCGGACTAGGTGGAAAGGTGCTTGTCAGTCTTTATTCAAGTTTTTGTTTTTGTACTATTTAAAGTATCACATATTTCATATCAATCGTGCGAATTGAAGACATTGTGCAAGTCTCGCAATCAGTTAGGCTGCGGAGTTGGAAAAGCTCACTCGGAAGTCTATACGAATTCGAAACTTGGATTGGTCTCGAAATCAGTTAGGCTAAGGAGTTGCAAAATGCTACTACGAAGTCTATACGAATTCAATACCTGTGTATCGAATTCAGTTAGCCTACGTTAATACGCGCCCCGGTACCCGGGGCATAAGTCACTTATTTCCGGGGTATAAGTCCTGCCATGAAAAAACTAAATTAACACCTACATGGTCCTAGTTAAGAGTCTACGATACTTGATGAAATCCATGTTTTATGAAGCACAAAAAGGCGGCCCCTACTTTTTTCTAAACGGCTTTACCGATTGTCTTCAAATTTTCACAGGTTATAGATAAAGAGTAGATCCGTGTCTCTAGTGACCCCAAAGTTTTATTTTTTGTTTAGTTATTTCATGGCAGAGGTGCCAAAAAGACTCATATATTGCCCTTGTTAGCACTTCCTCAAAACGAGAAAAAACATTTTTTTTTTATTTTTTCGATCGCTAGAGACACAGATTTACTCTTTATCTCTATGCTGTTAAATTTTGAAAACAATCGGTAATGCCGTGAAGAAAAAAGTAGGGGCCGCCTTTTTATGTTTTTTTGTGGTTTTCCATGTCTGAATTAAAATAACTTACTTCACATCAGTATATGCAACATGCAACACACGATTAAATGTCACAAATGTCAAGTACAACCCAGAGCTAATGCATTGTCATGCATTTTTTTTTAAAATTACATCGGAATCGAAATTTTCTGCGAGTCCTGTCGACTCTTAATCATTTTATTGTGCAAAATCAGCATAATGGACACTCTGCAACCTATATCAGATTCCCGGATGATTCGCCTGACCCTCTATTAAGCCCAGTACACACGACACATCCACCTCGAACATTGGATGTGAGCTTGGATTTTAGAACCTATCTCTATAATGTTATTTCACGCGCATACAGATCGCGCATGTGTGGCCTTGAACATTTTAACATTGAAATCCACGCATCCAATTCGATCGAATGTGTCGTGTGTACTGGGCATTATACCTGTCGAATGAGAGGTTGGAAGATTCGCCTGCATGGGTTCAGGTAATCAGAAGGGCACACGGAAGATTCGCCTTAAGGAAGGTTCAGGCGAATCTTCCAACACAACTTGGAAGATTCGCCTGACCCTCTAATATACCTGTCTAACGAAAGGTTGGAAGATTCGCCTGCTAGGGGATGTGAATCGGAAATGAAAATTAGGGGTCAGTCAGGGTGCACAAAATGGTCTGAAAGTGGGCGGGGCTTCGTGAATTTGGTCCCGCCCTTTTTTCACTTTTAGTTTTTCGATTTCCTCAAAAAGTAGTGACGCACTAATTCTGAAACTTGGTACACTAAATCCCAGTGCCATACACTAAATATATTGAGAAATTCAGAATTTTTGCTTGCATGGGGGGGGGCTGCGTGAACTTGCCCCCCCCTCCAAAAATCGGACATTGTTTTTCGTTTTACTCCGAAAGTAGTGACGCACTAATTCTGAAACTTGGTACACTAAATCCCAGTGCCATACACTAAATATATTGAGAAATTCAGAATTTTTGCTTGCATGGGGGGGGGGGGGGGGCTGCGTGAACTTGCCCCCCCCCCCCAAAATCGGACATTGTTTTTCGTTTCACTCCGAAAGTAGTGACGCACTAATTCTGAAATTTGGTACACTAAATCCCAGTGCCATTCACTAACTATATTGAGAATTTCAGTAATTTTGCTAGCATGGGGGGGGGGGGGGCTGCGTGAACTTGGCCCCCCCCCCCCAAAATCAGCCGTTGACGCGGGATGGGATGGGAACTGCGTGTATCAGCCCCCCCCCCCCCCCCCCCACCATCACAAAAAATATTGTTGTTTTTCAATTTTCTTCATGAGTAGAGTGACGCACTAATTCTGCAACTTAATACACTTAATCCCAGTGTTCACTAACTATCAAGGAGATGTGGAGGTGCCGGATCAAGCTCCAGGTGATGTGGAGGTGCCGGATCAACCTCCAGGACATGTGGAGGTGCCGGATCAAGCTCCAGGACATGTGGAGGTGCCGGATCAAGCTCCAGGAGATGTGGAGGTGCCGGATCAACTCTGGAGAGTGTCAGAATTTTAGCTCGCATGGGCGGGGCTTCGTGAATTTGGTCCCGCCCATTTTTCACTTTTAGTTTTTCGATTTCCTCCGAAAGTAGTGACGCACTAATTCTGAAACTTTGTACACTAAATCCCAGTGCCATACACTAATTATATTGAGAGTTTCAGACATTTTGCTCGCATGGGGGGGGGGGGGGGGGGCTGCGTGAAATTGGCCCCACCCCCCCAAAATCAGCCGTTGTTTTTCGATTTACTCCGAAAGTAGTGACGCACTAATTCTGAAACTTTGTACACTAAATCCCAGTGCCATACACTAATTATATTGAGAATTTCAGAATTAGTGCGTTCATGGGGGGGGGGGGGGGGGGGCCAAGTTCACGGACCTGAATCTTCCGTGTACCCTTCTGATTACCTGAACCCATGCCGGCGAATCTTCCAACCTCTCATTCGACAGGTATAATCGAGGGTCAGGCGAATCTTCCGCCGACCCTATATCAACATTATTGATCAAGAAGCGGAATGTTATCAATCGATCGGGAGGTAATCCGCTCGAATCTCTGGACCCTTATTTAATATCACGAACCACTAGTACGGTTATTTGAAGTCCAGGTCATAGCTATATATATCAATAACATTGCGGGACTAGCCTTGGACTAGGAGAACAATGCTAGTCCACCACAGAAGTCAAAGCCTATATGGATATTAAATAAGGGTCCTGGTATGAGGGGGGGAGTGGGTAAGACTTTTTGTCATACATGTCTTGAGTTAAACCCTTCTGTTTTTTCTTCTCACCCAGTTGCGAACCACTGCAGAAATAGTTTTTACAATATTAAAACACGTCATACAGGTCATCTAATGCCTTTGTCTGTGGGGAAATAGGAGTCAGGACTTTTGCCCCGGTACAAAATTTATCGTTTAACCCTTTATAATTAATTCCTAATTAACAAAAACAATAAATAAATATGTCAATATGTATCACAAAAGTACATTCAATCAAAATAAATGAGCATTGATAATAATAATATTATAATTCTGAAGAATACATATTTGGCGCAAGTGTGATATAGTGAGGGTGTGGGTGACGGTTTGGTGAGTGGTCGAGACAGACGTAACAGTAACAACGGTTTATTAAAGATCAAGTTACAGGTTGCAATAGCGGTGCACGTCTGTCCCACTCGATGTTCTGACATCGACTGGCAATGGCTGCCTTAATAACGAAGAAGGTGATTGGTCGAGACGGCGAGCGCGTTGCATGTTGGGACCGCCTGTATAGGGTTGGCGGGATGCCTGAATAATGTCGACTGGAATAATGACGACTTACACGTGTGACATGGTCTTTTCAAGAAGTGGAATAACGATTTCAATAAAAGTACTTTATGCTTTTATCAACTGAAATAACGTCGACTGATAGTCGACATACTTCCAGATTTGGCACTTAAAATAAATTTTGATAAAGTGGAAGAACGTCGATTTAAAAGTCGCTCTTATTCCAGTATCGTGAAAACAGTCCCCAATTGGAATAACGTCGACTCTCAGTCGACATTATTCCACTGGAATAATCTCGACTACAAGTCGACATTCTTCCATTGGAATAATGTCGACTCCCCTGACGTCACTGTCAGTGAGTCACTGACGTATTCCACTGACGTCACACCTTGATTTGGCGCCATTTTTAAACGTGTTTACGGTTCCCACAATTTAGTATGAGCTTATTCTAACGCTGGACTTGTTGCATATTTCATGTAAAAAAAATCGGGAAGGAAATATTGGAGGTAAAAAAGGTCAAGTGGGATAATAATGATGAAAATACATTTTCTTCCTTTTATGAGCCATAGTTTGGCAAATTTCGTGATTTATATGTTTAGTCACGTGGTGTACCACTTGAATTCCCTTGACGTCGCACTGTTCTGCAGCGAGGCTAATGGATACCGATGAATGATTATGATTATGATTGGGAGATGATGGTGAAGAGTAGGTAAGGATTGAAGGTAGGAAGGAGGCGGTCGTGGCCTATTAGTAGGTTACCTCCCAGCATTTGCCTGTTTAGACGGTTTGCCTGCTTAGACGGACGTTTATTTGCCTGTCAATATACGGTTCTCTATTGATTGCAAATACATCCATATTGAATAGAAATATGTTCCACTTAATCAACATAAAAGTTTTTTTCATTGAAACTTGAAATTTTTTATTTTTTATTTAATGTTTTCTTTTGTTTTGTCTCCTACCTGGAGCAATGCAAGTTACACCGTTTCTCCAATCGAGCTAAATTGTGCACACATGTTCGGACCACCTTTTCTGTTTGCAGACCCCATTTTCTTTTTAAAAATCCGTTCATTGGTTAAAATAAAAAATAAAAAAACATTTTAACGAACATAAGCAAAATGAGATTTGAAATGACGTGTGATCACAAGAAGAGAACAAACGCCACTCAATGAAACACACAGGAAGCACGGCCATCAGAACTTTACGAATTTACGAAAAGTCAATCAAGGTCCTTAGTTTTGCGAATACTCAAAATGATTTGTTTGGAAATACGTTCCATATTCGACACTAAAAGTTGCAAGACGCCACTTAGCGGAAAAATTAACATCTTTAGCACGAGTACTTCTGCTCATGCGCACAGGGCGCGAGCAGACAAAAGGTTGCCATAGTAACCTATACAAAAGTATAGGGAAAAACAAATCTGACAGCGGCAATCCAAATCTCATATTTTGAGTGATTACTTGTGAAAGAAAGATATTTAAGTAAGTACAAGCTAATAATAATACGCAATATTTATCTTTACACATGTTCAAGTTAAATATTCATCTGATAAATATGATTTATTGCTATTATTAAGAGCTTTGACACATTTCCCCTACCATAGCAGCCTCCATTTTTCTACCACTGTGACGTCACGAGCAGGATTCCTATAACGAGTTAAGTAAAAGTTATAATTACATCGCGAAATAACAGAAATTGATGCTTACCTCAGTGTCAACAATCAAATACAGTTGGCATATTTCATTACAGCACACATTCATTCAAATTCTTGTGAAAACGAGTTGTCTATTCACCAAAAGCAGCATTTGACAGATTGCAGTTGTTTGAACGATTCGTCAAGAAAAATGTGTGTTCAGAAGACCGTGAGAAAAACAATTTGCATCTGTCAAATGGTGATTTTTGGTGAATAGACAACTCGTTTTCACAAGAATTTGAATGAATGTGTGCTGTAATGAAATATGCCGATTGTATTTGATTGTTGACACTAAGGTATTCATCAATTTCTGTTATTTCGCGATGTAATTATAACTTTTACTGAACTCGTTTCGATTGACATCTAACTAAGTGACTTGCCTGAACGCGCCCTGTGCGCATGTGCACAAGTACTCGTGGTATAGATGTTAACTTTTTCCGCTAGGTGGCGTTTTGCAACTTTTAGTGTCGAATACACCAAAAATCACCATTTGACAAATTGCAATTGTTTTTCTCACGGCCTTCTGAAAACACATTTTTCTTGACGCATCGTTCAAACAATTGCAATCTGTCAAATAGTGGTTTTTGGTGAATAGACAACTCGTTTTAATAAGAATTTGAATGAATGTGTGCTGTAATGAAATATGCCGATTGTATTTGATTGTTGACACTGAGGTAAGCATCAATTTCTGTTATTTCGCGATGTATTTATAACTTTTTACTGAACTCGTTACGATTGACATCTAAGTGACTTGTATGTAAGAGTACGCACGCGCTCTGGGACTGTACTCGCGGGAGCGGCCATCTTACTGATATCAGCGCAATCTCTTGGTACTTTTAGTGTCGAATTGAATTATTAAAATATGATCCATTTAATCAACATAAAAGTATCTGATTTTCACTGAAAATAGAAAATAGCATCTAACCACACTTGTACCTAAATCAAATCAGATTCAGTTGCAGTGGATTGACATTCATTTTCAATGTTTCATTTTTGATAGCTATTAAAAATGTCAATAAGTTAATACATTCTTAATTGATTATGATGAAAATTTGTAAAATAAGAGACAATGTTGGTCCTAATGACCATGCAAAATATGAGTTTGACCAGATTCATCGAAGGCCATTTTCATTTCTCAACCTATCAGGAGATATTTATTTTACCAATGAACCAATGAATCGATTTCAAAATAATTGTGAAACGGTGCGACTTCTATTGCTCCAGTTAACAGAAAAGTAAAAAAAAGAGGTCCGTGTCAAAAGATTCAAAAGGAGTCGCTCGCTACGCTCGCTCAACAAAATTATTTTATTATAATTTTTAATTATTAGAAAATGTTTGATTGTTATTGTAAACACTCGAACAGCTCGTCTAACCATCAAACCTTAGATACATTCATTTGTAACAGAAAAATATAAATTGTTAGAAATTGTCTAATTAGCATTTTGTTCAATGACGGTCTACTCAGATTTAAACAATATGTTACAGGTGATAAGTATTAAGTAGTTTGGTAAATGACACAGCTCAAAGGAAATAAAAATATTGATATTTTTGTGATTGAATTGCATTGCCTTCTTAGGTTATGACAGTTAGGTGAGCATGGAGGGAAGTCAATGAAGAGCACTGCATTTTTGCAGGGAGGACGGTAAGCCCCAATTATATCTAGTGGAGCGGTCGCTCCACCCAGCCAAGTCGTACTATACACTCACACTGACTCAACATACCGTAAGTGCCTAATAAACTGAGGAGCAGACCAAACACTTTTACTGTAAGCAACAACATGGCATTTTCGGCCTAGTGGATCTCAAAATTGGGAAATCTCACATTGTTGCGAAATAACTTAATTTCGAGCTATGGCCCACCTGACAACATATACCAAATTTGGGAACAATACGTTATGCCGTTTGGGTGCTAGAGGGCCGTGAAAACAGTGAAATTACACCCCTTTTAAAAGCTATCTGATGATGATTCAGATTCAGATATCAGGAAACGTTGCTATCACCGCCACAGCCTAAACAGCCGAACCTATCGATATGAAAATTTTACCACATGTGCACTTTTGGCGTCTGATGATACCTTTGTTCTTATAATTTTTTTGTGCCACCATTTTTAAACCGGAAGTGACGTCATATATCAAAAACGGCTGGACCGATTAGAACGAAATTAGCGCCATTTGATTTAGAAGGTCATCTATAAGGAGTACCAATAGTGAAAGAAGAAATGTTCTATATCCTAAACCAGAAATGACGTCATAAAAATGACAAATCTGACTAAAATCATCTCTTATATCAATAACTACATATTCAGAAGGCTTATAATGTTACATAACATTTATAGATACAAATTTTAGGTGGCAGTGATGTCAACCGCCATTTTGAAAACCGGAAGTGATGCCGTAACTCGAGAACGGCTGGACCGATTGGAACGAAACTTTCGCTATACTTTGTAACATATTATTTATAGCATTAACACAGTAACAAGCACAACTTTTCTTAGCAACCAAATCACAAAATCTTATTTTTTAAAAGAATTATAATCTTTGGTGCCACAATATGTTACAAGTTGTAATAATAAACTGAAAAAGGAGTGATATCCCCATAAAAAACACTCCGTGTAAAAATACCAGCCAAGTCTCTTCAATTAAAAAAAACAGAAGAAATCTAAAAATTCAGCACTGAAAAGTAGTGATATCAAAAAATTGGCCAAGTCAAAACTTTTCAAAAAATACTTGGCGCATCGTTTTTCTTAGGACATGTGTAGATGAGTACATTTCATTTCCTGCCTACTTCTATACTATTTATATGCACGATGCGCCAAGTATTTTTTGAAAAGTTTTGACTTGGCCAATTTTTTGATATCACTACTTTTCAGTGCTGAATTTTTAGATGTCTTCTATTTTTTTTAATTGAAGAGACTTGGCTGGTATTTTTACACGGAGTGTTTTTTATGGGGATACAAGTTTCCTTGAGGTCTTATGATCTTGATACACATGGTTTCGTAGAGTGGATCGGACCAGCATAGGATGCTTATTATGCTGTTGCGGATACCAATAAAGATACCACCGCCTCTGGAACATTACCTGTCTAGGCGAAATATATCATAATCATTGGGAAATATTTCGTTTGTTGCAATGTCATCTGTCAGCCAGGACTCGGTGCCGATTATCACATCAGGGTCATGGAGTTCAATTGATGATTGGAAGGGGATTATTTTATTGCAGACACTGCGGCAATTAAGTTGAAGAATCTTCAAGTCCCTTGCTCGTGCAATCGTGATTCCATTTTGATGGCTGACGGGATCAAGGAGAGGCTGATGAGTGCCTTGGGTTATGGATTGTCTGGTTGGGTGATAACTTTCTGAAAATCCTCAGTAACTTTTCGGAACAGGTATCTGCTCACTGTCACACCGTCTGGCCAGAAGGCAGCTTTGTTTAGCTCGGGAAGCAGATTGAGATGAGCTCCTACCTTAAATGATGTGAAACGACTGCCCTTGTACGTTAAGTCACATGTGTAGTCGTAATCAGGGAGATGCTCCTTTAGGTAGGTAATTACGTCTTCACATGGACCACCATTGTTGACCCTAGAGATGTGGAGCCAGGCCTTTTGAGTTGTGGAGCTGAAGCTGGTGCTTGCAGGACCGGACCCTACAATGGAAGGTCGGTTACGTTGTTCCTTGTTATTTTGGGCGGCTTTGGGTGACTTTAGAGGTGATTTTTTCCTCTTTGTGACTTGTTGCCATGACTCATGGTCTAGGTCAATAGCAGCTTAAGTTTGAGCAGGTGTCTGCTGTTGACTAGTGCTAGGGGATTGTTGCCTCTCTTGCCGTGCTTCACTAGCTTGTCTGGTGCTGCGGGCCTTTTTCTCATGCATGAGTAGGTAGCAGACTATGATGTTGATATTCTTGCCCTTTGTTGACTCTTCAAGGAAGTTTTTAACCTTAGGCCATTCTAGCCAGTACCTGTAGCAGCCAATCTTGTTCATTGCTAGGTGTGTTATTTGGTTGGCCTCACATGTGTGATCATTTTTACAACACATTGTTGGAGTGCTGCTTTGTCTGGTTTATCATGGTACTTTTCCATTGTGATAAGATAGTAGATGTACCTTGATCCATTCCTCACTGATAAGCAGTCACCAACGGATGATTGACCCGGGCGAGATTCGCCAATTGGAAAGTTGGTCTTAAATTGCGCTGCCAAACCTTGACCCATGTGGAAGTCGATTGATATACACAATGCAAATGACGTAGTTTCAGGTAGTTTAAAGATGTCACCTTGTATTTCTACTAAAGAATTGTTGAATACAAAGTCTTTTCCCATGACCTTTTACTGAGTTACACTCTTCGGGTAATCAACGCGAGATATTATGAGGCTGTCACTATTCTTATTGTTCACTGGCGCATCAGTAACCCTTGCTGTTGATTGTTGTAGGTTTAGTGGAGCTGTAGGAGATATTATGAGGCTGTCATTATTCTTCTTGTTAACTGGCGCATCAGTAACCCTTGCCGTTGATTGTTGTAGGTTTAGTGGAGCTGTAGGAGATATTATGAGGCTGTCACTATTCTTATTGTTCACTGGCGCATCAGTAACCCTTGCTGTTGATTGTTGTAGGTTAAGTGGAGCTGTAGGAGATATAATGAGGCTGTCACTATTCTTATGGTTCACTGGCGCATCAGTAATCCTTGCTGTTGATTGTTGTAGGTTTAGTGGCGCTGTAGGAGATATTATGAGGCTGCCACTATTCTTATGGTTCACTGGCGCATCAGTAACCCTTGCTGTTGATTGTTGTAGGTTTAGTGGAGCTGTAGGAGATATTATGAGGCTGTCACTATTCTTATTGTTCACTGGCGCATCAGTAACCCTTGCTGTTGATTGTTGTAGGTTTAGTGGCGCTGTAGGAGATATTATGAGGCTGCCACTATTCTTATGGTTCACTGGCGCATCAGTAACCCTTGCTGTTGATTGTTGTAGGTTTAGTGGAGCTGTAGAAGATATTATGAGGCTGTCACTATTATTTTTGTTCACTGGCGCATCAGTAACCCTTGCTGTTGATTGTTGTAGGTTTAGTGGAGCTGTAGGAGATATTATGAGGCTGTCACTATTCTTATAGTTCACTGGCGCATCAGTAACCCTTGCTGTTGATTGTTGTAGGTTAAGTGGAGCTGTAGGAGATATTATGAGGCTGTCACTATTCCTATTGTTCACTGGCGCATCAGTAATCCTTGCTGTTGATTGTTGTAGGTTAAGTGGAGCTGTAGGATATATTATGAGGCTGTCACTATTCTTATTGTTCACTGGCGCATCAGTAACCCTTGCTGTTGATTGTTGTAGGTTTAGTGGAGCTGTAGGAGATATTATGAGGCTGTCACTATTCTTATTGTTCACTGGCGCATCAGTAACCCTTGCCGTTGATTGTTGTAAATTTAGTGGAGCTGTAGGAGATATTATAAGGCTGTCACTATTCTTATGGTTCACTGGCGCATCAGTTACCCTTGCTGTTGATTGTTGTAGGTTAAGTGGAGCTGTAGGAGATATTATGAGGCTGTCACTATTCTTATTGTTCACTGGCGCATCAGTAACCCTTGCTGTTGATTGTTGTAGGTTTAGTGGAGCTGTAGGAGATATTATGAGGCTGTCAATATTCTTATGGTTCACTGGCGCATCAGTTACCCTTGCTGTTGATTGTTGTAGGTTTAGTGGAGCTGTAGGAGATAATCTGAGGCTGTCACTATTCTTATTGTTCACTGGCGCATCAGTAACCCTTGCTGTTGATTGTTGTAGGTTTAGTGGAGCTGTAGGAGATATTATGAGGCTGTCACTATTCTTATTGTTCACTTGCGCATCAGTTACCCTTGCTGTTGATTGTTGTAGGTTAAGTGGAGCTGTAGGAGATATTATGAGGCTGTCACTGTTCTTATTGTTCACTGGCGCATCAGTCACCCTTGCTGTTGATTGTTGTAGGTTTAGTGGAGCTGTAGGAGATATTATGAGGCTGTCACTATTCCTATTGTTCACTGGCGCATCAGTAACCCTTGCTGTTGATTGTTGTAGGTTTAGTGGTGCTGTAGGAAATATTATAAGGCTGTCACTATTCTTATTGTACACTGGCGCATCAGTAACCCTTGCTGTTGATTGTTGTAGGTTAAGTGGAGCTGTAGGAGATATTATGAGGCTGTCACTATTCTTATTGTTCACTGGCGCATCAGTAACCCTTGCTGTTGATTGTTGTAGGTTTAGTGGAGCTGTAGGAGATATTATGAGGCTGTCACTATTCTTATTGTTCACTGGCGCATCAGTAACCCTTGCTGTTGATTGTTGTAGGTTTAGTGGAGCTGTAGGAGATATTATTAGGCTGTCACTATTCTTATTGTTCACTGGCGCATCATTAACCCTTGCTGTTGATTGTTGTAGGTTACGGGAGCTGTAGGAGATATTATGAGGCTGTCACTATTCTTATATTTCACTGGCGCATCAGTAACCCTTGCTGTTGATTGTTGTAGGTTTAGTGGCGCTGTAGGAGATATTATGAGGCTGTCACCATTCTTATTGTTCACTGGCGCATCAGTAACCCTTGCTGTTGATTGTTGTAGGTTAAGTGGAGCTGTAGGAGATATTATGAGGCTGTCACTGTTCTTATTGTTCACTGGCGCATCAGTAACTCCGTCTTTTGATTGTTGTAGGTTACGGGAGCTGTAGGAGATATTATGAGGCTATCACTATTCTTATGGTTCACTGGCGCATCAGTTACCCTTGCTGTTGATTGTTGTAGGTTTAGTGGCGCTGTAGGAGATATTATGAGGCTGTCAATATTCTTATGGTTCACTGGCGCATCAGTAACCCTTGCTGTTGATTGTTGTAGGTTTAGTGGAGCTGTAGGAGATATTATGAGGCTGTCACTATTCCTATTGTTCACTGGCGCATCAGTAATCCTTGCTGTTGATTGTTGTAGGTTTAGTGGAGCTGTAGGATATATTATGAGGCTGTCACTATTCTTATTGTTCACTGGCGCAACAGTAATCCTTGTTGTTGATTGTTGTAGGTTTCGGGAGCTGTAGGAGATATTATGAGGCTGTCACTATTCTTATGGTTCACTGGCGCATCAGTAACCCTTGCTGTTGATTGTTGTAGGTTTAGTGGAGCTGTAGGAGATATTATGAGGCTGTCACTATTCTTATTGTACACTGGCGCATCAGTAACCCATGCTGTTGATTGTTGTAGGTTTAGTGGAGCTGTAGGAGATATTATGAGGCTGTCACTATTCTTATAGTTCACTGGCGCATCAGTAACCCTTGCTGTTGATTGTTGTAGGTTAAGTGGAGCTGTAGGAGATATTATGAGGCTGTCACTATTCCTATTGTTCACTGGCGCATCAGTAATCCTTGCTGTTGATTGTTGTAGGTTAAGTGGAGCTGTAGGATATATTATGAGGCTGTCACTATTCTTATTGTTCACTGGCGCATCAGTAACCCTTGCTGTTGATTGTTGTAGGTTTAGTGGAGCTGTAGGAGATATTATGAGGCTGTCACTATTCTTATTGTTCACTTGCGCATCAGTTACCCTTGCTGTTGATTGTTGTAGGTTAAGTGGAGCTGTAGGAGATATTATGAGGCTGTCACTGTTCTTATTGTTCACTGGCGCATCAGTCACCCTTGCTGTTGATTGTTGTAGGTTTAGTGGAGCTGTAGGAGATATTATGAGGCTGTCACTATTCCTATTGTTCACTGGCGCATCAGTAACCCTTGCTGTTGATTGTTGTAGGTTTAGTGGTGCTGTAGGAAATATTATAAGGCTGTCACTATTCTTATTGTACACTGGCGCATCAGTAACCCTTGCTGTTGATTGTTGTAGGTTAAGTGGAGCTGTAGGAGATATTATGAGGCTGTCACTATTCTTATTGTTCACTGGCGCATCAGTAACCCTTGCTGTTGATTGTTGTAGGTTTAGTGGAGCTGTAGGAGATATTATGAGGCTGTCACTATTCTTATTGTTCACTGGCGCATCAGTAACCCTTGCTGTTGATTGTTGTAGGTTTAGTGGAGCTGTAGGAGATATTATTAGGCTGTCACTATTCTTATTGTTCACTGGCGCATCATTAACCCTTGCTGTTGATTGTTGTAGGTTACGGGAGCTGTAGGAGATATTATGAGGCTGTCACTATTCTTATAGTTCACTGGCGCATCAGTAACCCTTGCTGTTGATTGTTGTAGGTTTAGTGGCGCTGTAGGAGATATTATGAGGCTGTCACCATTCTTATTGTTCACTGGCGCATCAGTAACCCTTGCTGTTGATTGTTGTAGGTTAAGTGGAGCTGTAGGAGATATTATGAGGCTGTCACTGTTCTTATTGTTCACTGGCGCATCAGTAACTCCGTCTTTTGATTGTTGTAGGTTACGGGAGCTGTAGGAGATATTATGAGGCTATCACTATTCTTATGGTTCACTGGCGCATCAGTTACCCTTGCTGTTGATTGTTGTAGGTTTAGTGGCGCTGTAGGAGATATTATGAGGCTGCCACTATTCTTATGGTTCACTGGCGCATCAGTAACCCTTGCTGTTGATTGTTGTAGGTTTAGTGGAGCTGTAGGAGATATTATGAGGCTGTCACTATTCCTATTGTTCACTGGCGCATCAGTAATCCTTGCTGTTGATTGTTGTAGGTTTAGTGGAGCTGTAGGATATATTATGAGGCTGTCACTATTCTTATTGTTCACTGGCGCAACAGTAATCCTTGTTGTTGATTGTTGTAGGTTTCGGGAGCTGTAGGAGATATTATGAGGCTGTCACTATTCTTATGGTTCACTGGCGCATCAGTAACCCTTGCTGTTGATTGTTGTAGGTTTAGTGGAGCTGTAGGAGATATTATGAGGCTGTCACTATTCTTATTGTACACTGGCGCATCAGTAACCCATGCTGTTGATTGTTGTAGGTTTAGTGGAGCTGTATGAGATATTACGAGGCTGTCACTATTCTTATTGTTCACTGGCGCATCTGTTACCCTTGCTGTTGATTGTTGTAGGTTTAGTGGAGCTGTAGTAGATATTACGAGGCTGTCACTATTCTTATTGTTCACTGGCGCATCAGATACCCTTGCTGTTGATTGTTGTAGGTTTAGTTGAGCTGTAGGATCTATGAGGTTAGATTTAACAGATATTGTAGTAGCATCAGCACACATTTTGAGGCTAGAATTCGCATTGTTTGCACTAGAGTTTTCACACTTCCCTGAAAATGTAGAGAGAAGGTATAATACTTGCGATTTAAGAATATCCTTGTTTTTATGTTCATTCTGAAGTTGATTTAGTGCATCCCTGATAATATTTATATCTTGGTTTCTGCAGCAGCAACCACTGTCCACCTTTTTGGGATGGCTTTCTTGATATTGATTGCTTGATAGACTTCTTGATATGGGTTTCATGATATTCTGTAAGGGAGAAGAATTATCATGACATATTGCGCTGTATGTACTACATGTGTGACAAAATTTCAGCTCGATCGATGAAAAAATGTGACTTCTATAGCCTCAGTAGTAACAAAAAAAGAGGTACATGCCAAAAGAGGCAAAAGGAACCGCTCCCTGCTCTCGCTCAAAAAAGTTGACCATAATTTTGTTTAAAGAGAGAGCTGCCTCAAAGCATGAATTGACACATATATCTCGAATTGATTATTCGCAATAATTTCGTTTTGACCCTCGCAGTTCGGGTGTCATGCGGAATGTCACGCATGCGAGTAGCTTGCAGGTCTCTTGTCATGCGGAATGTCACGCATGCGAGTTGCTTGCAGGTCGTGTGTCATGCGGAATGTCACGCATGCGATTTGTTTGCAGGTCGTTTGTCATGAGGAATGTCATGCATGCGATTTGCTTGCAGGTCGTGCTTCATGCGGAATGTCACGCATGCGATTTGTTTGCAGGTCGTTTGTCATGAGGAATGTCATGCATGCGATTTGCTTGCAGGTCGTGCTTCATGCGGAATGTCACGCATGCGAGTTGCTTGCAGGTCGTGTGTCATGCGGAATGTCATGCATGCGAGTAGCTTGCAGGTCGTGTGTCATGCGGAATGTCACGCATGCGTGTTGCTTGCAGGTCGTGTGTCATGAGGAATGTCATGCATGCGAGTAGCTTGCAGGTCGTGTGTCATGCGGAATGTCACGCATGCGAGTTGCTTGCAGGTCGTGTGTCATGCGGAATGTCACGCATGCGAGTAGCTTGCAGGTGTTGCGTCATGCGGAATGTCACGCATGCGATTTGTTTGCAGGTCGTTTGTCATGCGGAATGTCACGCATGCGATTTGCTTGCAGGTCGTGTGTAATACGGAATGTCACGCATGCGAGTTGCTTGCAGGTCGTGTGTCATGCGTAATGTCACGCATGCGAGTAGCTTGCAGGTCGTGTGTCATGCGGAATGTCACGCATGCGAGTAGCTTGCAGGTGTTGCGTCATGCGGAATGTCACGCATGCGATTTGTTTGCAGGTCGTTTGTCATGCTGAATGTCACGCATGCGAGTTGCTTGCAGGTCGTGTGTAATACGGAATGTCACGCATGCGAGTTGCTTGCAGGTCGTGTGTCATGCGGAATGTCACGCATGCGAGTAGCTTGCAGGTCGTGTGTCATGCGGAATGTCACGCATGCGAGTTGCTTGCAGGTCGTGTGTAATACGGAATGTCACGCATGCGATTTGTTTGCAGGTCGTGCGTCATGCGGAATGTCACGCATGCGAGTAGCTTGCAGGTGTTGCGTCATGTGGAATGTCACGCATGCGAGTTGCTTGCAGGTCGTGTGTCATGTGGAATGTCACGCATGCGAGTTGCTTGCAGGTCGTGCTTCATGCGGAATGTCACGCATGCGAGTTGCTTGCAGTTCGTGTGTCATGCGGAATGTCACGCATGCGAGATGCTTGCAGGTCGTGCGGCGAGGCTGGCGAGAAGAATGAGGAATGTCGCACGAGACTGCAAGACTCGCACACGACTAGCCCGTGTTGTGAGATGATCGACGATCCCGCATGCAACGGGAATGAGATCATGCGGATCCAGTGTTACGCATGCGAGTTGAGCCTGGATTCCGCATGCAACTCCTCTGACCTTGACAAGTTCAAGACCTGGTGCGGCGAACTCGTGTTTAACTGCAAAATGGGGCCAAATAGCAGGTGGGTTTACCTGGCAGATAGCTGGTGTGTAGACATGGCAGATAGGTGGTTTTACCTGGCAGATAGCAAGTGTGTTTACCTGGCAGATAGCAGGTGTGTTCACATGGCAGATAGGTGGTTTTACCTGGCAGATAGCAAGTGTGTTTACCTGGCAGATAGCAGGTGTGTTCACATGGCAGATAGCAAGTGTGTTTACCTGGCAGATAGCAAGTGTGTTTACCTGGCAGATAGCTGGTGTGTTCACATGGCAGATAGGTGGTTTTACCTGGCAGATAGCAGGTGTGTTTACCTGGCAGATAGATGGTGTGTAGACATGGCAGATAGGTGGTTTTACCTGGCAGATAGCAGGTGTGTTCACATGGCAGATAGGTGGTTTTACCTGGCAGATAGCAAGTGTGTTTACCTGGCAGATAGCTGGTGTGTAGACATGGCAGATAGGTGGTTTTACCTGGCAGATAGCAGGTGTGTAGACATGGCAGATAGGTGGGTTTACCTGGCAGATAGCAAGTGTGTTTACCTGGCAGATAGCTGGTGTGTAGACATGGCAGATAGGTGGTTTTACCTGGCAGATAGCAGGTGTGTTCACATGGCAGATAGGTGGTTTTACCTGGCAGATAGCAAGTGTGTTTACCTGGCAGATAGCTGGTGTGTTGACATGGCAGATAGGTGGTTTTACCTGGCAGATAGCAGGTGTGTTCACATGGCAGATAGGTGGTTTTACCTGGCAGATAGCAGGTGTGTTTACCTGGCAGATAGCTGGTGGGTTTACCTGGCAGATAGCAGGTGTGTTCACATGGCAGATAGCTGGTGTGTAGACATGGCAGATAGGTGGTTTTACCTGGCAGATAGCAGGTGTGTTCACATGGCAGATAGGTGGTTTTACCTGGCAGATAGCAAGTGTGTTTACCTGGCAGATAGCTGGTGTGTAGACATGGCAGATAGGTGGTTTTACCTGGCAGATAGCAGGTGTGTTCACATGGCAGATAGTAGGTTTTACCTGGCAGATAGCAAGTGTGTTTACCTGGCAGATAGCTGGTGTGTAGACATGGCAGATAGGTGGTTTTACCTGGCAGATAGCAGGTGTGTTCACATGGCAGATAGGTGGTTTTACCTGGCAGATAGCAAGTGTGTTTACCTGGCAGATAGCTGGAGTGTAGACATGGCAGATAGGTGGTTTTACCTGGCAGATAGCAGGTGTGTAGACATGGCAGATAGGTGGGTTTACCTGGCAGATAGCAAGTGTGTTTACCTGGCAGATAGCTGGTGTGTAGACATGGCAGATAGGTGGTTTTACCTGGCAGATAGCAGGTGTGTTCACATGGCAGATAGGTGGTTTTACCTGGCAGATAGCAAGTGTGTTTACCTGGCAGATAGCTGGTGTGTAGACATGGCAGATAGGTGGTTTTACCTGGCAGATAGCAGGTGTGTTCACATGGCAGATAGGTGGTTTTACCTGGCAGATAGCAGGTGTGTTTACCTGGCAGATAGCAGGTGGGTTTACCTGGCAGATAGCAGGTGTGTTCACATGGCAGATAGCTGGTGTGTAGACATGGCAGATAGGTGGTTTTACCTGGCAGATAGCAGGTGTGTTCACATGGCAGATAGGTGGTTTTACCTGGCAGATAGCAAGCGTGTTTACCTGGCAGATAGCTGGTGTGTAGACATGGCAGATAGGTGGTTTTACCTGGCAGATAGCAGGTGTGTTCACATGGCAGATAGGTGGTTTTACCTGGCAGATAGCAAGTGTGTTAACCTGGCAGATAGCTGGTGTGTAGACATGGCAGATAGGTGGTTTTACCTGGCAGATAGCAGGTGTGTTCACATGGCAGATAGGTGGTTTTACCTGGCTGATAGCAGGTGTGTTTACCTGGCAGGATAGCAAGTGTGTTTACCTGGCAGATAGCAGGTGTGTTTACATGGCAGATAGGTGGTTTTACCTGACAGATAGCAGGTGGGTTTACCTGGCAGATAGGTGGTTTTACCTGGCAGATAGCAGGTGGTTTTACCTGGTAGATAGCAGTTGGGTTTACCTGGCAGATAGCAGGTGGGTTTACCCGACAGATAGCAGGTTGGTTACCTGGCAGATAGTAGGTAGCTGTGGCAGATTAGAGATGGGTTAACCCGTGTTGTTGGGAATGGACATTTTTGTTTCATGAAGTTTTATGTTGATTAATCAAACGGTTCTTTGTTAATTTACAAAAAAATTATTAGGATCTAGTTCAAAAACTTAACTTTACCTGGACCCATTCATAATGATATTATAGTGCATGTAGAAAGTTTCTGCTCTAAAGACCGTGGAACAGAAGCGTGGAAGAAACACTGACATAGTATTTTAAATATCCCTATCAAAATATGACATCCAACACGCATAGTGACCGTAAAATATAATAACTTTTAGATCTGGGCATAGGCAACAAAAACTCAAACAAACAAACAAACAAACAAACAAACAAACAAACATACGGAAAAAGTGGGCGATGCAAAGACAGGACGACAGGTCAGTCACTATTGGCGCTAGAGTCGAGGGAGGTCACTTTAAATCAAACTATTTCTTGCTCCTTAACCGTATTTTCATAAGAATAGAAATTAAGAATTAAAAATTGATGTTAATAATTGGTTATTTTCCGAAATAGTGGAAAATTATTAGATATTGCAGTGTAATAATGATATTTTGATCGTGTAATGACAGCTGTCAGTATGTATTTTTGTTTCCAAGGCTCTCTTGAAGACTCACTGCATAATGGAAACAATGAAACAACTGAGGGGGTGTCGTCTCTCATTGACATGGATGTTGATTTAGACATTGCGATATCTTCTTATTTTCAAACATGCTATAATACTGGAGTAAAAATGGATATATATAAACAGTACGTACATCTTCTTATCCCTGTCAAAAATGTTTCGCGCGTTGTAGTTTTGATAGTCCTTGGTTTTGACTCGTCTCGATGGTAGCGCCATGCAAGCGGAGGAAAGTTTGGCCTACCTCTTCCTGTGCACTGTTGCCAGATCTTGCGGCGCTGTGGACGCGACGTGTGCTGGCTTGGCGGGCTGCTGCGAGACACATCTGTGCAACAGCGCCGTGCTGCCCCAGCCCCGGCCCCAGGCGCCCCAGCAGACCCAGAGGAATGGCTCCAGGACCCGGGACCAAGGGGACAACTACCAGGCCGATGACAGCGACGTTGCCGCTCACATGGCGACATACTTGGCAACCCTGCTCACATCGCTCTTCATGGCATTACGTCATTCAATGTAGCATCTTGAAACATGACATCATTTCATGGTGATTATCATCCATTGTGGTTTCAAATATATCTCAATAGTTAAAAGAAGAATAATGATAATAAAAACTTGGTAATAATATAATTGTGTAACTATTTTCTGATATAGTGTCTACATGTAGTGTCCGATGTAGTGTCTACATCTATCTGCGTATCTAGTGGAGCGGTCGCTCCACCCAGTCAAGTCGTACCGTACACTCACACGCACTCAACATACCGTAAATGCCTAATAAACTGAGGAGCAGACCAAACACTTTTACTGTAAGCAACAACATGGCATTTTCGGCCTACTGGATCATAAAATTGGAAAATCTCACATTGTTGTGAAATATCTTAATTTCGAGCTATGGCCCACCCCACTCCATATACTAAATTTGGGAACAATAGGTTATGCCATTTGCGTGCTAGAGGGCCGTGAAAACAGTGAAATTACACCACTTTTAAAACCTATCTGATGATGATGATATCAGGAAACACCGCTATCACCGCCACAGCCTAAACGGCTTAGCCGATCGATCTGAAATTTTTACCACATGTGCACTTTTGGCGTCTGAGGTGCCTTTTTATAAATCAAACCGGTAGTCGCCATTTTGAAACCGGAAGTGACGTCATATATCAAAAACGGCTGGACCGATTAGAACGAAATTAGCGCCATTCGATTAAGAAGGTCATCTATGTGGAGTATCAATAGTTGAAATAGAATTGTACTATTACCGAAACCGGAAATGACGTAATAAAAATGAAAAACATACTAATCACCTCTTCATGCAATAAAAAAACATATTCAGAAGGCTTATAATGATACATAACATTTATAGAAACAAATTTTAGGTGGCAGTGATGTCAACCGCCATTTTGAAAACCGGAAGTGATGCCGTAACTCGAGAACGGCTGGACCGATTGGAACGAAACTTTTGCTATACTTTGTAACATATTATTTATAGCATTAACACAGTAACAAGCACAACTTTTCTTAGCAACCAAATAACAAAATCTTATTTTTTAAAAGAATTATAATCTTTGGTGCCACAATATGTTACAAGTTGTAATAATAAACTGAAAAAAGGAGTGATATCCCCATAAAAAACTTTCCGTGTAAAAATACCAGCCAAGTCTCTTCAATTAAAAAAAAATAGAAGAAATCTAAAAATTCAGCACTGAAAAGTAGTGATATCAAAAAATTGGCCAAGTCAAAACTTTTCAAAAAATACTTGGCGCATCGTTTTTTTAGGACATGTGTAGATGAGTACATTTCATTTCCTGCCTACTTCTATACTATTTATATGAACGATGCGCCAAGTATTTTTTGAAAAGTTTTGACTTGGCCAATTTTTTGATATCACTACTTTTCAGTGCTGAATTTTTAGATTTCTTATATTTTTTTTAATTGAAGAGACTTGGCTGGTATTTTTACACGGAGTGTTTTTTATGGGGTTGTTATTATTGTTAACATCAGGATAATATGTTAAAAATATTAATATTGTGTAATTGTGTATATAAACCTTGTTAAGAGCCATCTTGATAATAGAGAGAGAGTAATTGTTTTAGGAGGACAGATGAATGTATTACTTGGCTTAAATTGTTGTCTTTGATGAGTGAAATAAAATATTTGAAGCACACGGCTGATAATTATTATTTCGTTCTAAAAACTGAACTAATATTCGTTATTAGTGTAAGTTTCAACATCAGAAGTGGGATATAAAAGCCATCACCCAACATTTGAGTAGAATTCGTTTCTAAAAATACTTAGTTGAGAAAATGCAGCCTGCTGCAAATGCAATCCGCCCTCGTGTGTCTACACGCAAGCCAACGAGAGGGAAAAAGAGTAAGGCTGTGTTCCAATTCTCCTAGTGCACTAAATAGTGCACTTCCTTATTAGTGTCCTTCCTTTCAAGTGCACTTACAAGCACACTTCTTAGAGTAGAATTCGAACTCTCCTTGCCACCTTTTTATGCGCCATCTTCAAATAAAATCGATAGAAGCGCCATGAAGTGGAAAAATGAACTAATTTTTGCAGAAATATGTTAGGTTATGTCGTAGTCCCTAATAAGTAAAATTAGTTTAATAAACATAAACATATTATTATTATGCACAAATCAAGTTAAATAATGTATTTTTTATTATTATAATACTTATATTTCATGAAGAATAAAAAAACTACGCTTTAGAGTAGCTAGTGTACATCAAGTGTACATCCAAGGGACCATACGATGTATCCTAACTCAAGCTTCCTTCCAAGGACACTATCAAGTGTGCACTTTTTAACAGTTGACTTTTGGAACACCACTCGCACGTTATGACGTCAGATATGACGTCACAAGGACACTATCAAGTGCACTAAGGAAGAATTGGAACACAGCCTAAGACTGCACCACGAACTTCCAGTCCAGCACCCAGCGAAGCAAGTAGTACATCAACATCTATGACGGCGATCATGAAGATGATGATGGAAGACAACCGTCGACGTGACGAAATGATGACAACTATGTTTGACAAGATCACCACCTTCTTCATGCACTCCTCTCTCCCCCTTCTCCTGCCGTTCAACGGAGCAAGAACGGCTAGAGGCAGAAGGTGCTCCAAGTTTCACATTGCGCAGTAGAGGATGCGCGAACGGTTCACAAGTTTTTATTTATATAGTGGTTACGAACGACATTAAGTATCGCTGTCCTGGTGGCGCAATGGACAGTGCATTGGCTTGCGGTGCTAGGGGTCGCCGGTTCGAAACCGACCTAGGTCGTACTTTTTTTATTTGCAATTTTCACAAGTAATAATCTGCCTAACCATAGAGTTATTTTTTTAGGTTGCCCAGCTTTAATTTTCGCTAGTTCGACTTTGTCTACCCATAGAGAGTTTTATTCCTTGGGCTGCCCAGTAAAACTTATACGCGCTCAATTGGAGCACCTTTTGTCTCTAGCCGCTCGTAACGGAGCTTCCGTAGTTCCAATTTCGGCCTACAGAAGCGCTCAACAACTCTCCAATTTCCAAAGATCCCAACATTGAAGACAAAATGGAATTATTCTCTTGTGAAAAGCTTTGCTTTGTGTTGTTTGAGGCGGCAGCCATTTAAATTCAGAACCAGTTTGAAAATGACAGTTCAAATTATGATTAATCACATTAAACAAAGGTATATTAATTAAAAATTATAATAATATTATTCATGGCAACTAATATTGCCAATAGAATTCGACTTATATGTGTTGTGCAGCGTTTAGCAATGAAATTCTGCAAGTTCTTGTACTATTTTGAAGGTTAGGTTAGCTCAAAGAGAGCTAACATTTTGTTGCTGCAGTCTAACTAGGTAGGTACATAGTCTCCCTTTATTGACTATTGTACAATATGTTAAAATAAACTTATATCCACAAATTATTTAGTTTCATAAGCTACTTCTTTACCTATGTAGGTATACACTCTACAGAGCATAAAACAGTAGGTATTTGAAGCAATCGGAAAATTGTCTGAAAGTGATTTTATCGCACCTTCAGAAGTAGGTAGTTAAACGCTAACTCGGCATCTAGCTCTAGTAGGTTAGCACTCATTTCATTGATTAATAATATGAATAAAAGTCATTCAAACTTATTCACATACCTAGGTACTGTTATGTGTTGCCGAGCGTAGGTCCTACCTATAATGCCTTGGAAGCATTCGGCATTAAGATTTGTAATACTTATATGATTAAAAATTAGTACCTACTATATACTCAACATTATCACTGATTGATCTATTCTATGAATTACTGGCATTACATAGTTCTAGTTCTTTGAATGGATTGTGGGCATTCAACTTGCACGTCGAATTGTCAATGTGGAAGTCGACGTTGACATCAGCCTCTTCGACTGATGAACTTTCAGTTCCTTCTACCTAGAAATATTTTCCATTCACTTGGACAGCGTAGGAGCAAGGAGCCAGCTTCTAAACTACCACACCCCTGGGTCAAAATTTCAGTAGAAATTTTACAAGCATCCATAAAAGTTGTATACCTACTGATGTCAATACGATTATAAAAACCTATCGATATACCTACTTCAGTTGAAAACTAGTTTGGAATAGGTAGGTAGGGGTGAAATGCATTGTTGATAAACACCCAACCATCATAGAAGCCGAGTGATTGAATGCAGCGGCTCTGCGGTGTCACTCACTCCGTTCAGTAGTGGTAGGTATAATATAATGTTTAACAGCGCGTCGACATCGAGGTCAGTTTTGGCACATTAAGATTCTGTTAACCTTGTTGAATAATAGGGGAGGGGTCGACCAAAAAGGGCCCTGCCCGGCCCAGAGGAGTTCAGTACTGGGTGGGAAGGTCAGGCCGTATGGTGGCGGACTGGGGGGGGGGGGGGGGAGGCTTTGGGCCGGTGGGACCCGATTTTAGGGGGATTACTATCTCGAGGGGGGAAGGCCGGCCCGTGAATTTGGGTAGAGCATGGAACCAGGTCGACCTTGAACTGCTCTTAATTGGGACCAGCCCGTAATGTGGGTCGGCCCCTTAAGCCCCACCACAGCGTCAAGGTGGAAGTCTATCGGGGGAGAACTCCGTTCATCACCAGTTCATGCTACCAGGTTCACAATTTCAATTTCTCACAAGCTCTAAATTTTTACATCCATTTGCAATCCTACCAACATTCATTTCATATTAAAACCGTTTGGATAGTTGTGGAAAATTATTTATTTTTTACTGACAGTGGGGATTTAAAAATGTATACATAGTAGGTAGGTACCTTGATAATGTAAACTCTGTGTGGTCTTTTTTCACTAAAAAAAATCATCCTAGGTACTTAAAAATGTGAACCGGTAATATTACAGTAATATTACCACTATCGTTGGTAACATTGTAATTTTCGGTAATTTTAGAGAAAAAAATATTTTAAGTGTTCAAATTTGCCACAGTACACAACAGTGTAAAAAGAGGATGTATTTGAGATTTGATTACTGACCACACTGACATCTGAACAATGTCAAATTTATTATTTTCCATGTTCGTTATTTTTTGAATTTTACTCTTTCTTTTTACATAATACCTACCTAATTATTCTGAATAAAGGGTCATTCAGAGTTCGCTCTTTGATTGCAGGATATTTTTAATGAGATTTTTATATTTAAACATGATGATTATTGTCAATCATGCTCATTCCAACATTAAATGAAAATTTACCTCAACTTGACGTCACTTTTATAAGCAGAAATAACTAGGAAAACACACTGAGCGTTTTCCTAGTTACGCGCTAATGAGCGAGCACCCAAACGCGCAACATCTCCAAGCGGAATATTATCGTAATGCACAGAAAACATACCTAATATAATATCCATGGTAGTGAATTGAAATACGATCCACTCGAACAAAATAAAATTAGTTACCTGACTTCATTGAAACTGAGAATAGCCATCTTCACTCTCGCTATGCTCGCTCAATAAATATTGCTATTGTAAAATTGAGATGTCCTCAATCAATATCTTCAATCAATCCTCAATCAATAAATGCGTACAATGCCCATGTAAAAAAATGTTTTAAGTAATATAAAAATTAATTAATTCACCTGAAAATTAATTTCCTTATGTCATGTAGGTAGTTAAAACTGTGCAGAAAATGCAATATTACCGTGTTTGGTAATATTACCTAATATTACCGATTTCAATGTTACTAGTAACTTTACATCTATAGGTAATACTATATTCACAGCCCCAAAATTAAATGCTGTGCGCTCAAACTTTGACTTTTCAAAGACGGAAACGGGACGGATGTTACTTTTCACCTATAAAAGTAGCAAATTTGAAAATATTAGGGTACAGTAATACAAAAATAGTGAATGCAACATGTAGAAGGGTTGTAATATAATTTTAAAAAATTAATTCCCCTCATTTACATTTAATTGCTTTTAGCAATTCCACTAGGACAGTGAAACTAATATAGTGGGATAACAGCCCATTATTATATTCCTACTGATTTAACTACCCGGGCTGCCTTCTTGTTGCGGTCTTCTTTGCGGATTAGTTCTACATATGATGACGGTGGCTACTGGGCTGTTCAGTAATGTATTTGTAATCTTTCAGTCAGAATAGCTATGAACAATTACCTGATATTTATTCTGATCTGATGTAGAAAGTAGATGGCTAATAATAGTCAGACTATTGTAGACCCATGGTAACTTCAGATTTTTCGAGCTTGTGACAGACGCTCGGCTTCTGTTGTTTAGCAGTGAACTTTATGCAATTTCATAAGCTAATAGCTTCCTTTTTTGCTGGCATACCTAAGTGACCCTTCTGCATTATTAGAAGGGCATTTGCAGTACCACACAAGAACAAATCAACTAACAAGAACAACCTAGGTAATTAATTTTCATTCCCTTATCCAAAACCTCGCTCATTGAATTTATATCAGTCACTATCTTGCATTTTTATATTAGTAATTTGCATCAACAATCACAAACAACACTCACAAAGGCAACCCAGAGAGTATAATGAACAACCAATGTCAATTGAAGCAAAGAAGAAGTTGGAAGAACATTATCTCTTGGCTAAATAACATGAAGGTATACCTTGTTAGAAGCTCATTAGAAAACGTATGTCAATGTGAATACCTAGCTGTTTACTACTATTGCAATCTACAAATTGAAACAATAAATTATATAACATAAACTGCTAAACTTGTCTTTTAACCATTGGACATGAGCATGACATGCTATGTCAAGGAGACAACATAGAATAATATGTGAATTCCTGGACTTCATTCAAACTCTACGATGACATACCTAGAGCGCATATTATGTTCGAGTACTCTTCTTTGATTTTGCGATGTGTACGACACAGCTATTTAATCATGTATAGTCTGTCAATCTCCAAGTCACTTTGAACAGTTTTGATATTTCATCTGATGGATAAAGTAGATGGCGCTTTACGACCCAAGGTAAATTTGGATTTTATGAACCTTCAACAGACTTACTGTTGTCTTGTTTAGCAGTGAACTTGCTGCTATTGTATTTCTAATGATAAATGGCACTTCTGTAATTTTAGGAGGACATTTAACGTGTCACACACAAGTAAACCGATCAGCAAAATAATTGGGTTACTTACATTATTCCTATCCGAAACATTGCATCAAATTGATCTCATCACTATCGAGTTTGTGATTGCATTGACCAGTCATGAATATAGGCCTCAACTTTTATTAGATACTATTACTTTCTTTGTTCCATAGTTATTGACAGAGTTAGAACAATGTGTAAAATACTTTTCTGTAAGGTAATCTAGGAAATAGGTAACCGACCTACCTGCTACGTAGGTATGTACCTACTAGTAGTATAGGTAGCTGTAGTAGGTAGGTATATTAGGTAGCTACAGACCACATACCTACAGCAACAGAATTAAGTGCATGTATTCACACTGCCGAGAGAAAAAATATTCTTTGCTCGGTAGGTAGGTACCTAATTAATTTGTCTTGGCAAAGTCATAAGAAAAAGATTGGTTATGTTGTACGAAATACGCATTTGCTCTTCGATACTCAATAAATCAAGTAAAGTAACATACAATTTATTTCATTGTATGAAGTCTTACATATTTAATCATATTTATGAACAATATATTTGAATTAAACATACAAAATACACCCACGAAACTACTAACTGCACTGACAGAATAAACAGCAGCCATTTGCATTTACGTCGACGTCTAGTAGTACATTTTTCCGCCGTTCGAGTTGGTTCGAGCGCTGAACAACTGTCCACTGAACATCAGCTCTTTGTAGCGGGAAGACTGAATTTTCGATTCAAATAAAATGCTCCCGTTGGACGGCAGGAGAAGGGGAGAGAGAGTGCATGAAGAAAGTGCATGAAGAAGGTGGTGGACAAGATCAACACCGGATCTGCATCAGTGGTACTGCCAGACTTGGTAAAAGTGATTCTCGACTTCGACGGAGAAGGTGGTCAGCATGCTGGTGAGTGGATACGATCACTCGAAGCTACTAGCGTCCTGTACAAATGGCCTGATGCCGTCAAGTTAGAGACAGCTAGGTCTCACTTAACCGGCGCCGCTCGTCAGTGGTTTTTAAACAGATATGATGCTATCACCACCTGGGATTCATTCAAAGAGGCCTTCCGAGCTACCTACATGGTACAGGTTAGTCTCTCAGAACGATGGAAAAGAATGAATGAGCGAGACCAGAAGGAAGGGGAAAGTGTGCATCTCTACTTCCACACTAAAGTGCATTTGTGCAAGAAACTAGGAATGACCTTTGCCGACACGAAAAAGCAAATTGTCATTGGTTTGTTATCACGATCCCTTAGCAATTCACTGGCTTCAAGAAATCACGAAAATGAAGATGAGTTGCTTAGAGATATTGCCGAACTTAAAGAAATTAATCGTGAACGAAGTGCACGAGCACGTGCTAAGAACGTATCTGGGAATGCATCGAAGTAACCGGCTCAGTCATACAGTTATTCGAATCAACGAGACACGAAAATCAAGCTTGATCAGATAAGTAAAACGTCATCTACTACATTATCGAGTAGTAGTACAGACAAACCTCAGACGACATCATCTGCTGTGAATGTCCAGGGCACGAAGGATAAATGATACAATTGTGACAAGACCGGTCATATTTCTCGTGATTGCCGAGAAGCACGGCGTCCATTCAAGTGCACGGAATGCGGTATGAAAGGTCATACCAAGAAGTATTGCAAGAAAACAGAAAATTCCCAACGTCTGATCTCGTCAGATGCTGGTATTGGCCCTGCAAAATACATCAAGACAGCGAAGATTGGCAACGAAGAACTTCAAGCTCTCATCGATCCAAGGAGTTTTGCGTGCACAATCCAAGCTTCAGCAGCGATACGTTGTCAGCTGAAGACAGAGCCGACGACAACCACGCTTGTAGGATTTGGAGAGAATAACAACATCACGAAGCCTTTAGGAAAGACTGTAGCTAAAATCGAAATCGACGGAGTGATTGGTGATAATGTCGACGTCATGATCGTACCTGACAAGGCCCAGCCAATGGACTTGTTGATAGGCAGAACGTGGTTGGATCAACAGGCAATTGCATTCGCTCGTGTTGATGAAAAACTGATTATTGGTTACCGCAACGAACAACCATTTGCAAGCATAAATGTAGGAACATTAACGAGAGTGAATCTGTCACCAATCCATGAAACTGTTTTGCCGCCAAACTCAATGAATTTTCTTCGAGTACACACAGGTATCAACAATGATTTTGCTGTGATCTGCAACCAAGGAAAATGCGAACAAGTATTTTCTGTCGTAGAAGGTGAGACAATCGTTCCTGTCATTAATTTCAGTAATCAAGAGGTCACATTAACAAAAAAGAACTGTGTGGCAAGAGGTGAAGTAATGGAGAAATGTTCGAACGAGATGCTACAGGTGGACAGTAAGCTACAACCACCTCGTATCATTGAAATCAACGAATTGAACGTCGATTGTCATGTTTCTCAACAGCAAGCTGTCAAGTTGAAGGACTTAGTAAATGAATATCGGGATTGCTTCTCACTTACTCTTCAAGAGTTGGGGTGCACCAACTTAGCAACCATGCAGATTGTTGAAGAACCAGGAAGAAAGCCAGTTGCAAGTCGCCCTTACAAGACCAACGCAGCAGAGCGCGAGACCATTCGCGGTATTGTGCAAGAGTGGAAAGATGCAGGTATTGTAACCGAAACAACTTCGCCTTACGCAAGTCCAGTTCTACTTGTTAGAAAAAAAATTGGTGAGCATCGACTAGTAGTCGACTATCGACGACTCAACCAGCAGACTGTCAAAGAGAAATTTCCATTACCAAACATTGACGATCAACTGGAGATGCTATCAGAAGGTAAAATATTTGTAGTTCTCGATTTAGCACACGGATATTTACAATTACCTTTGGATGATGCTTCAAAGGACAAGACAGCTTTCATCACACCCGATGAAACAGGGAAGTTTGAACGTCTAATTTTCGGTTTCACGAATGGACCCGCTGAATTTCAACGCGTCATGAATCGAGCACTTGGACCATTAAGAAACACTATTGCAATGTGCTACCTTGACGATCTTCTCATTCCAGCCAAAGATTGGGAGGACATGTTGGCGAAACTACGCTTAGTATTTGACGCCCTAAGGTCAGCAAAACTCACATTAAAACTCACCAAGTGCGAGTTCGGTAAAACAACGATTGACTACCTAGGATTTCGGATATCCGCGGGTAAAATTACCCCTGGTGAGAAGAATATGGAAGCCATCAAATTGTTTCCAACTCCAGAAAACGTACACGAAGTAAGGCGCTTCTTAGGCCTTACTGGTTTCTTCAGACGGTTTGTGGACCATTACTCGTTGAAGGTTGAACCACTCACAAGACTTACAAGAGCAAATGAACCGTTCGTGTCGCGGAATGAACAGAAAGCTGCGTTCTCTACGCTAAGAGACGCTCTGTCAATTTCACCTGTTCTTGCGCTGTACAATCCTCGAGCGAAGACTGAACTACACACCGACGCAAGTAGTCATGGATAAGCAGGGATGCTGCTACAAGAGGGAGAAGATAAGAATCTGCATCTTGTCTACAGCGTGAGCAAACGAACCAATGCTGCCGAACAACATTACCATTCCAGTAGATTGGAACTAATGGCTATCGTATGGAGTATGCAATGATTAAGGGCATTCTTACTAGGCATACACTTCACCGTAGTCACCGATTGTCAGGCCCTAGTGTACCTGAATCAACAAAAGACCATGAATCCTGTGATTGCGCGAGCGTACGACCTCGTGCAGGAATTCGATTTCGACGTACGTCATCGCCCAGGAATCAAAATGCAACATGTTGACGCTCTCAGTCGAGCACCAGTAGAGGAAGCAAGCGACACCATGGACGATGTCATCGCAGATCGACTTGAAGTACTACTTACGCTCAGTATGTCAGATCAAGTATTAATGATGCAGCGAGCCGACAAAAAGCTATGCGACTTCGTGAAGATTCTCGAGAAGCCAGAATTACAACGAACCAAAGAAGAGAGAAATGAGATTTCTGACATTGAATTGAAGAACGGAATTCTCTTCAAAGTTCAACATATGAATGTTCCACGTAGTGTAGTGAAGTTCCACGATCTTGCCGGACACTTTGGACTTGATCGTACTGTAGCTAATATCCTTGTCAACTATTGGTTCCCAGGATTGCGACGCTACACAAAGCACCATATCTCGCAGTGCTTCGAGTGTCTACTTCACAAAGCTCCTGGTGGAAGACAAGCTGGGTTCCTGAATCCAATACCACCCGGAAACAGACCCTTTTCTACAATTCATATAGACCATTTGGGATCTTTTCCTTCTAGTTCGAAGCAAAACAAGGAGATATTAGTATTGATTTGCAATCTAACAAAATCGTACATATCTATCCTGTTAAAGATACATCAGCAAAGAATGTGCTGAAGTGTTTGACAGACTTTGTCACATCCAAAGGACTACCGGACCGAATCATCAGTGACCGAGGTTCATGTTTCACGTCCAGACAGTTTGCAGAGTTCTGCCAATCTCAAGGTATTGTGCATGTCCTCAATGCAGTTCGACATCCACGAGCTAACGGTTAGTGTGAACGAGTCAATCGAACGTTGATTCCACTGATCGCAATCTCCCTGCAAGATCCTCAGTATCGCGATTGGGACAAGAGATTGAAGGAAATCGAACGAGACTTGAACAACTCGATAAACAAGACTACCAATAGAACTCCATTTGAAGTACTACATGGATATCGTCCTAGATTCACAGATGGAGCATTACGACCTATTACAAATGTTGCCGAAAATCTAGAATGGCAGAAACCTGAATCTGTGCAGTCAGAAGTAAAGACGAGAATCGAGACACAGCAGCCAATGATGAAGGAAGCTTTCGACAAACGTCGCTACAAGGGGGTGACTTATGACATTGGTGAAATGGTAGTAATTAAACGAGAACCTGTACAGACAGGGGAGCCAACTAAAACACAAGCTATATTCCGAGGTCCGCTGATTGTTACCGACGTACTACCAGCCGACACGTATCAAGTGTCCCAACTTCAAGCCGGAAATCACAACAGATTTTATGCGACGACTGTTTACGTTTCCCAGCTTAAGTCGTGGATACATCATGATGATGAAGATGAAGATGATGCTGCTCCAAAAGTCGATTCTGAAGAGGAAGAATCGGAGATTCACCGCCAGCCAAGAACTCGCCGAGCGCCGGCTTATTTGTCTAACTATGCTACTTAAAACTGCTTAAAGTAGTACCCTCATTAGTCCACGTAATTCAAGTCAGTGACTCGCAAACTAAATTACAAATCAACGAAATAAATATTTTACAACTATATTTTGCATTGTTGATGAATATCATAATATTACTTTGTAGAAAAACGATATTTTATAAAGAATTTACAATTATTTTAACTAATTTCATGCAGTACGAATTAAGTACTTGATATGATTTTAAGCAGTTTCTAGTAGAAACTGGCTAAATTAGGGTATTATTCTTGATTATCTCTTTATTTAATCCCGTAACCCCACATTTTTAAGCGGCTAAAATATTGAAAAAAAAATCGGCCATTAAAATAAAATCAATAAATAATTTTACTTTGTAGTTTATATTACGATTTCTACAGAAGATATAAGTGTAATTTTTAAGCTTCACCATGTTATCTTATGGGAAATTTCAAGAATTCCTTTTAAGATATCTCTTAAATTAATCCCGTGACACATGTTTTTCTTTTCGTATTTGCAAATGGTATGCTTGAGGCATATTTGAGGAAAGTTTGAAGCATTTTTATTTAACACCGACTAATGAGGGTACTACTTTAAACAGTTTATCGAGGCCGATAAAATATACAGAATGGCCGAATGTTAAAAATATTAATATTGTGTAATTGTGTATATAAACCTTGTTAAGAGCCATCTTGATAAAAGAGAGAGAGTGATTGTTTTAGGAGGACAGATGAATGTATTACTTGGCTTAAATTGTTGTCTTTGATGAGTGAAATAAAATATTTGAAGCACACGGCTGATAATTATTATTTCGTTCTAAAAACTGAACTAATATTCGTTATTAGTGTAAGTTTCAACAAATATGTTTTCTATTTTTATTTACACTGTGCTAATATTTCGCATAGACCTCCGCACAGGCCAATGGCTTATGGAGGTGCCATGATTTTTACTGTATGACCATGTATGATGTGATAAATAATAATAAATGAAAATAAAATTAACATTAGGTACACTCGGCCAAACATAAATTGATCGTGATGAAATGTTAGAGTATCATCTCTTGTCTATGAATTTTCCGATTGCCTGTACAAACCGGTCAGACCTCTCACTCTAGCTACTATCTCTCTCTGTGCTCGAGTAATAACAAGGGATGGGGGAGATATTGACGTCAAATAGAAACAGGTATTTTCGCATCAGCCTAGAAGGTCGAATCTACATTCGAATATTGCTCCTGGCTAACCCGATCGTGGTCTACCTAGATTTCGGCTCAAATTTTCTCAATATGTGCAATCTATATTTTGTTTCAGATTCATAATTTTAAAAGTATGTATATGGGCCATTATCCCACTATATTAGTTTCGCTGTCCGAGTTGAATTGCTAAAAGCAATTGAAAGAAAATGAGGGGAAATATTTTTTTTAATTTGTATTACGTACCCCTCTACATGTTGCAATCACTATTTTTGTGTTTTTGTACAATAATATTTTCAAATTTGCTACTTTTATAGGTGAAAAGTAACCTCAGTCCCGTGTCCGTCTTTGAAAAGTCAATGTTTGAGCGCACGGCATTTAATTTTGAGGCAATGAATATAGTAGAGTGATATTTTTTTAGTGAAAAGACCACGCAAAGTTTACATTTACACAGATGAAACATCAGTTAGTCCACACAATTAATTGTAGTAAATTTTTTAATAGCTGTCCATCACTTTGGTTGTAACCTCCGTCCCGTTTGAAAACTCCGGTTTATTATACCGGATAATTGAAATCTGTGAAATCTGACCATAAGCAGGAATAAGCTCGTCTGAATTAAAAATCGATTTTGTGGAGAAATATCAGTTTGTTTGAGTGAAAAGAGAACTCGTTGAGTAAAGAAGAAGCTGAGGAGTATTTACAGCTAAAAGGTTCGTAAATATTCTGTTAATTTTGCTTGGAATTGACAAATAAGTTTTGAATTTTTGCTGAGAGAAAGGATCAAGAAATGTAAGGAAGAATTTTTATTTTTCTCACGGTCAAGTGGAATTTTCTTTCGGCAAAAAGCAAGGTCGTTAGAGGATTGAGATGGTTATGAATTTGAGATCGAAGAAGAAAAGAGTTTTGAGTGGTTCAAAGAAGGAAAAGAGCAGAAGAAGAAACGGAAAGACGGAGAGCGAATCTGGAAATGATGGAACAGAAATGCAAGTACAGATATTTAGTAGAAATACGAGTCGGAATGATAAGAGAAACATTATCTCATTACTAAACGAGTTAATTAGTGAAGTAAATGAGTTAAGAAATGATGTGAATGAGATAAAGAACAAAGTTAAGAAAGGAGAAGAGGATATGTATGACATATTTGGCGACAGATTGTTATGGGAAATGGAGATGGATGAGAGCATTGAGAGAATGAAAAGGAATATTGAAGAATATGACAAGATAAATACCTGTATTAGCGTTCAACGTGCAGTATGGGAAGAGAGTGTCGAGGTTAAGAGTGAAATAATCATGGATGAGGTATTCATGTTGAAGAATGAAAGGTATCTTGAGAATAGTCAGAAGATCGAGATGCAAGAAAGAGAATGTGCATTAAGAATGGAAGAGAGAAAACAGCTAATCGAAGATGTTCAGGGAATGATTGATGAATGGCAAATACAGCAGAAGCAGAAACAACAAGAACGACGGCAGCGGCGACGATTACAAAAGCAAGAAAAAAAGATCGTCAATGTCTTAGTCTAAGTCAACCATCTCAACAGCAACACCAACAGCATGAAGATAAGCGGCAAAATGAGGACAGCAGTAACTACATTGAAGAGTGTGGAGAGAAAAATCAAGTAGACGATAGAAGTGAGCCAGCTACTGACATTGAGAAAAGGAGACATACCGAGCAAAATGAAGATTGCAGAGAGAATCTGGAAAGGGAACATAGTATGAAGAATGCTAATGTTCGTATCAGGTATGATACATTGGTAAACAATGACGAGAGTGTAGTAGGCGAACAGTTTGATGGTGTTATTCCAAAAGTGCATTTGATTGGCGACTCTATTATTTTCAACTCTGGGAAAATAATAAGGAATAGGAACGTTGAATGGAATACCCATTGTTTTCCTGGGATTAGAATGGATCAGATGAATTACGTTTTAGGTGACCTGGATTGCTCAACAACTGGACCGATATTAGTTCATGTGGGAACTAATAGTGTCAGGGGATGGTTGAGAGAAGGAAATGTTGCTAGTGAAACATGGGAATTCATGAGTAACCTATGTTATAAATTTCCACTAGCAAAATTGGGCATCACAGGTATTATTCATAGGAGTGACATTAGTAATCGTTCTATAGATCAGCTGAATTCTGAGATCGAATGGGTTGTGACTAAGTTTGGTGTAGAGTTTGTTGATCCTAATAATTGGCTTCTATCTGATTGTTTGGCAAAGGGTGGTTTTCACCTTCACTACAAAGGGAATGAGATTCTTGTGAATGTTTTCATGGGTTTTGCTGATAGACTTTTGAAGAAGGAAAGGAGTTCCGAACCAGTAAAGGAAGTTCCAAGTAATCAATCGGAAAACAAATGGCTGAGAGTGGGATTGTAGAATGTATAATAGGAAATAAATTAAGGTTATTGCAAGTTAATTGTAGGAGTGTATTATCAAAGCAGTTGCTGTTCAGTACATTGTTGGAATGCCATAACCCGGATATTGTAATAGGGGTTGAATCATTTCTGGATGGTGACATATTGGACAGTGAAGTATTTGGTTGTGATTATAGGGTTTATAGAAGAGATAGAAATAGGCAAGGAGGAGGAATCTTCATTGGTGTTAAAGAAAGCATGCGAAGTAGGTTGGAGTGGGTAGAGGATGAAGTTGAAATGATGTCAGTTGAAGTGAGAGCTGTAAGTCAAGTGTTGAAAATAGTTGCAGTGTATAGACCTGGTGGCAACTTAGTGTTGGAAAGGCTTGTAACCAGACTTAATGCCTGGAATGAGAAGGAAAATATAATTATTGGCGGTGACTTTAATCTCCCAGACATCAGATGGGATATGGGGGATGAGAACTGTGGAATTGCAGTACAAGCTCTCGTACATAAAATCATGAATTTTGGTTTTGTTCAGACAGTTCAGAGTGGTACAAGACAATCTAACAACAAATTAAATCTTTTAGATGTGTTTCTAGTTAGACCTCCGGAATTATGGGTGCATTGTGAGGTGGTTGATAGAATAAGTGACCACAAAGTGCCAATTCTTGATGTTGAATTTGAATCATTTAAAAGATATGGAGGTAAATCAGAGAGAATAGTTTGGTTCTATAGGAAGGGAGATAGAAAGGGACTGCAGAAATAACTAGATAGTGAGTTTGATAAATGGAAAAAACATTGCGGAGAAGATATGGAAGTTATGTGGAGTCAGTTTAAGGATATTTTGAGAGTAGGATCTCTAATGTATGTGCCATCTAAGACTTTCAAGGATAATAGTGACCCATCTTACTACACAAAAAAGGTGAAAGTACTTAAAAGAAAAGCTAGAAAGGCTCATAATTTGGGTAAGAAAGACAGGGTATGGAGAGAAAAGTGTAGGGATTTACGTTTTGAGTTGATCAATGCTAAACTTGAGGCTAAAGACAATTACATGATGGCAATGTTTCAGGAACAGGATGTGAAGGGGAGTTGGAGAAAACGGTATGCGCATATAAAGAAACAAAAGTGTTGCAGCAGGACGATTCCATTATTAAGAGGGGATAACTGGGAGGAAAGTGAGGACAAAGAAAAGGCTGATGCTTTAAATGACGTATATGCAGCGGTCTTTCAGAGTAGAGATGCTGCAATAGATACAGAAGGCAACAAAGGCAAATGGGAGGAGTTAGGGATAGAGTATGGCCATATACGGAAAGTTTTAACTTCTCTTAAGAATGGAAAGGCACCTGGTTCTGATGGAATTACTACAGATATTTTGAAATTAGCGGGTAGAAGTGTTGTGCCATTTCTTGAGCACCTGTTTAGGAATTCATTTTACAACAATGTTGTACCCCAGGAGTGGAGAAAAGCAATTGTTGTTCCTATTTTTAAGAGTGGTGCAAGAAGTGAAGCAAAGAATTATAGGCCAATAAGTCTAACGTCTGTAGTCTGCAAATAAATGGAGAGTGTTCTGGCAAATCATATGAGAGAGTTTCTGGAGGGCTCGAAATGGTTTGCACCACAACAGCATGGCTTTAGACATGGGCATTCGTGTGAATCTCAACTTGTAGGTTTCACACAAGATTTGTTAGATAATTTAGACAAAAGAATTGATACAGATTGTATTTTTATTGATTTTGAAAAAGCTTTTGATAAAGTACCTCATCAAAAGCTAATAGAAAAATTGAAAGTATCTGGTTTGTGTGATGGAATTGTATGTTGGGTTGCCACATTCCTGTGGGGGAGAACGCAAAGAGTTAGAGTGGGCTCTGATTTGTCGAATGAAGTAGAAGTTACCTCAGGTGTCCCACAGGGTAGTGTGTTGGGTCCACTTCTATTCATCATTTTCATTAATGATTTAGTTGGAGGCATGTTAACAAATAGCCGACTTTTTGCTGATGATGTTGTCATTTACGGTTCATCTGTTGAGACAGACCTAATTCAGAGTGACGTTAATAAAGTTATTGATTGGGCCAGGCAGAATAAGATGGCAATTAATGCAAATAAATGTCATTTTGTTCGATTTTCAAGAAAGAATGAGGAACAGAGAGAAAGTTATTGGATGGATGTATCAAAGATTGAGAATGAAGAGAGTTGTAAATATTTAGGAATAGTGTTTGATAAGAGGTTGAATTGGGGTGAGCAGATAAGTTATGTGTCAAATAAGGGATTGCGGCAATTGTCGTTTGTTATGAGAAATTTGCAAGGCACAGCGCAATGTGTGAAGAATATGGCTTACAAGACATTGATAAGGCCAATTCTTGATTATGCTGGGTCAATTTGGGACCCGTACAAAATAGGACAAGTAAAGGCTGTGGAAAGTGTTCAGAGAAAGGCTGCGAGAAGAGTGACAGGAAAGATGAGAAGAAGGAAGTGGGAAGTAGTGAAGACAAAGAAGGGTAGAAAGGGAAGAAATGAATTGACTTTGACCATGAGGCAAGTTCCAGAGAGTGTTTCAGACATGATAAAGAACTTGGGTTGGGAATCGCTTCAAGATAGGAGAAGAAAAGCAAGGCTCTGCAACATTTACAGAGCCTTCACTGGAGTGGAAGCATGGAAGGATCTGTCTCGAAGAATTAAGAAACCCGATTATGTAGGAAGAAAAGATCACTCATTTAAGATAAGAAGAAGAAACGTGAAATTAGATGCGGCACGAAACTCACACGCCGATATTGGATTTCAAGAGTGGAACGAACTAAGTTTTTCAACGTTACCGGAAACACTCGCGGAGATGAGATTGTTCCTCGATGTATCTTAGTTTATATTTATTATTAATAATTATGTCTTTTCAATTGTCTTAATATAACTTTAGTTGATAGTATCTCTGCCACCTGTATATATACAATTTGTAGAGCAATAAAACTTATTATTATTATATTATATTGTAGAGTTGGTAGTACAGACCCAGATTTTTTTTTATTGGTTCGTCAACCTGTCTTCATGAATTTGCTGCTTACTTCATGGCGCTCTGATTAAATGACAGAAAATGAGAAGTCATTTTCTATCAAAAAAGGTGAGAGTTCCCTTTCTCTCGTAACTCCTGTCCACCCCGGTATAATTAAAACGTGTCAAGCTACATACAAGCATTAATTTTTATTAATTTGTACTGTGTTGCCCTGATATATTTCCAGAGTTTCGAGTTTCTGGCACCTACCCTTAAATTACTGTCGTCATTTTCCTTCTTAAAAGTAACTCCTGTCCCGCGTAACTCCTGTCCCAAAACAGCGATTTCAATGGGGTCGGGAATAACGAAAATTTTGAAATTTTCATTTTTGTATGATCTGATGCGTTACAAGTTACCATTATATGTATAATAGTATGTTAGAATAGAAAAACTCTTGCAATGAGTGCTGTAAATATGATTTTCTTGGATTTAAGTAACTACCGATTCTCCGAAATATCCACTTTCCCTCGCTTAAAACAGCCGAAAAAAAATATTTGCTGTTAGCATCTGTTTATATTTTTTTCCTGAAAATATATATAATAGTTTACTCATTTTATTTTAGTTTGTGTTATTTGCATTATGATTTTCATGTGCAAATCTAAATGTAATGTTAAATTTTGTTAAATTCCTTCAAAATAGTAAGTACTTTCGGCACAATTTTTAAGTTATTGGTATTTCTAAGTCACGTACATTTTTTTTATAAAAAGTTATATCATAAGCTTACGAATAAATACTATAAACAAGTTATCTGAGAAACATATTTTATATTGTAGGATTAAATATGTGTGGGACGGAGGTAACTAAAATGTACGTTTCATCATGCAAAATCGCAAATAATTTCGTAACACCCGAGAATCGATCGAAGGTACTTTCCAGTTGGTTACCCAACTATGTAAGTAACATAAAAAAAATAATGCAACATGAAACAAGTAAAAAAAAAATCTGATTTTTTTTTTCATAACTAATATAGGTAGTGGGATAATGGCCCATATGATCTAATGCTTATGCTAATGTATTAACTAGGAAAACGCTCAGTGTAACGCGTTGGTGAGCGAGCACGGGGACGTGCAAATTCTCGAACAGGAAATGCGTACACAATCACAGAAAACATATACATCCATATTGAATTGAAATATGATCACACAATCAACACAACATATTATTATGCTTTTCATTGAAACTTGAAAATAACATCTAAGCATCCTGGTAAATATAGCAAATCAGATGCAATTCAACTGGCACTGGAAAACATTCATTTTGATACTTCATTACTGACAGATATGAAAAATGTTAATAAGTTCATACGTTCTTAACTGATTGGGATGAAATTTTGTAAAATAAGAGACAATGTTGGTCTTAATAATCATGCAAAATATGAGTTTGATCTGAAATATCGAAGACCGTTTTCATTTTTCAGCCTATCGGGAGATATTTATTTAAATTTTAACCAATGAATGGATTTAAAAAAAATTTGGGGCCTGCAAACAGAGAAGGTTGGTTTTACATGTGTGCAAAATTTCAGATCGATAGGTGAAACGGTGCGACCTGTGTATCGTCTATTAACAGACAAAAAAAAAAAAAAAAAAAAAAAAAAATACAAAAAATAAAAAATAAAAAAAAAAAAAAAAATACAAAAAAAAAAAAAAAAAAAAACAGAGGTCCGTGCCAAAAGAGCCAAAAGGAGACGCTCGCTTCGCTCGCTCAATTATTTCATTTTCAAACAATCCGATCTAAGTGCAGTTAAGGTCCCTGTATATCACGTGACTTTTTAACTAAAAAGCTACACATTTTCTATTGGAAGGGTTTAGTTTGGCAAAGACTTCTCCCTCATCAGATAAGTTAGGACACGTCTGTTGGAACATATCTACGCAGAAAAGATCTGCGAAAATAACATATTAGATGATTTTACTTCCTTGCACCTAAAAATTCTCAAATCAAGACCTGAAGTCGAAGGAAATTCTACGAGTTGCCAAGAACAGCAAACATTACTCTAATAAAAAGGCATATATATGCATCACAAACCTGACGCAATGTCAGAATATATAACATGCGCTCTTTCTTCCTCTTTCCAACGAAATGTTGAGATATTAATTATATCCACTATTATGAATGTAATGTTTAAACGAACAGCACTTGGTTTTGACAGTCTTCACACGCGTATGTATACATGATATTTGTATTGTTTTTACTATTAAAATCACTGCAAAATTAAATAATATTGACTGCAAATATTGATAAGCTCCAGTATGCAGTGAATTTTCTTCATAAATCACCTTGGATTACTCAACATGAACGATGTAAAGTGGGTATCACACTGAGTTGCAACCCGTGGTTGGAACTGTCGTATGGAAACTTTTGTTGCAAAAGGAGGCAACCGCCTATCACACGCAACTGTTTGCTTTGATGTTGGTTGGTTCACATTGACACTCATGAGTTGCGCAGAAAGCAGTTGCCATAGTAACCAAAATAAAAGTGGGAATAACAAAATCTGACAGCGGCAATCGAAATCTCATATTTAGAGTGATTACTTGCGAAAGAAAGATATTTAAGTAAGTACAAGTTAATAATTATACGCAATATTTATCCATACACATGTTCAAGTTAAATATTCATATGATAAATATGATTTATAGCTAATATTTATAGCATCCTATTGGTAAGTTCACGTCACGTGGTACCACAACAAATTGTTGGAACCGGAAAATAGAGACTTCTCTATTTTTCAACCCAACCCGTGGGTTGACCAAATTCAGTCTCTGCACATGCGCGGCCAACCATATTTTCCAACCGCCGGTTCCATACACGGGTTGCAACTCAGTGTGATAGGGCTTTTACTCATAGGTAACTATTTCTTTTGATCGGATGTAGAGAAATAAAGTCACGTAATATACAGCCACCTTAATCAATGGAACAAAATATACACGTCTATAGATTGGGCTAACATAACATACCCTTTAAATTAATTTTATGAGAAAACGTAAATTTCAAATTAACCCTAACATTTTGATTTATACTTTTAGTATATACACAAAATGTTACAAATTGCCAATAGGACAGTTACGATTAACTTTTGAATTTATTTCAAACCCGACTATAATATTCCTTTATTTATAACAAAAAATATACAATTTTCATTAATAAATATCAATTTGAAATTCCGTAAATATTATTCAGTATGTGGAAAATCAGTGTGATGTTATATTTATCAACCAACAATGATGTTGCTATGGCAACAATAAAACTAGGACAGCACATGACGTTAATTCTTTGTCCCGCCATAATGTGCACTGAAATAATATTCATATTGACGGAGGAAAATTTTGGCTATTGATTATCCTGACAAAATTATTCTACGCCCACTATTTATGGTATTCGTGAGCATAGGCGTGCGCACAGGGGGCCGGGGGGGCCTTGGCCCCCCCTAATGGGTCAGCCTCAACTAAAAAATTACAAAAAAGGGTTCTCATAGTGTCAAAATTTTGTTTTAAATGGGTTTAAACCAAAAAATCTCTCTGCGGGGCAGACTGGAGTTGCTCAAATCACTGGACTCAAGTACTGGGTTGATCAAAAACACAAAATTTTGGAAAACAATGCCTATAAAGTACCTTCCAAAAACACGATATTTCATGAATTTCTAGGTTTTTCCCATAAAAATTTCTTTTTCATATGCCTCAAAATTGCTCTAATATGATGTATGACCTTCAGAGAATATTTTCTAGGGGGCTTTCGCCCCCGAACACCCTTTCATATCTATTTATATTTTTATGTCGTTAAAAAAGTAAGTTTTGGGAACAAAATGCACCTTAAAACGTCTCAAATTCATTTTGAAGTGCCCAAAATACTAAAACGCTCTGCCGGACCAGGTTTTGGGATTGTAGTGAAAAGGTGTGTAAAATTAAAAAAAAATGTAAAGAAAATGCTCCTCACAATGTCTCAAAATTGATTTCAAAGTGTTACAAAACCAAAAAACGCCCTACGGGGCAAGGTGGGGGGCGCGCCCCCCACACCCCCCTTAACCCGTGTCAATTTTTTTCCTTGGACTTTACCCCCCTGTCATTATTCCTGCCGGCGCGCATGTTGGCCCCCCCCCTAATGATTTCTTCTGCGCACGCCTATGTTCGTGAGTATGCGAATCAAAGGAAATTTATAGTTGAAAAGTGTGCGCCGTTAATATAAAAGTGACGTTGTTACCATAAACTGCATGCATTGCATTTTATGTAAATAAGAAACTATGGAAAACTATTAATCGTAGAAATCAATGTATGTAACAATGATCTTTTCTTTGCTAAGTGTGCGTTGTTAAAGAAACTTGCCAGCCTTGTTGCCGTGTGTGCGTCATTAATATTCAGTCAAAGCGTGATACATTATGTGTATTTATTCAGTGAGAGCAGAAAATTTAGTTTTGGACATAAGATTTAGCTCGTTTTATTAATTACTTTTTTTAGTGAATAAATATTCATTGAGTAATTGAATGGATAGGTAACATTTTTCTGATATTATAACCGTTCTAATGCATCTCCACTAATTGGTATTGGAAAGTGGAAGTTTCTGTACATAGGGGATGTTGCAGTTTGAGTCCAAGTCTTGATGGATGATAAAGGGTTGCCGGTGGAAGGTGGGAAGGAGGCGCTCGCGGCTTATCAAAGCGAATAAAGCCAGCATCTTTATCTGAAACGTATGGCTCGAATCTATGATTTTTTGTCTATTTGTTGTTCCTTATCCATTTAAGGTCAAACGGAATAACGGATTAGGCCAATTTATTTACAACACTTTTTTACTATCCTGATTGAGGATTTAATGAATTCAAATGCATTTCCATGCAGTCATTCTGACTCAAGCAACTCGTTCAGTCGAGTAAAAGAGGGTTGCGCACGCAGGTGCAAAGATACAGGGTGACAGCATCGTCACCGGTGGTATGACAGTTCGTAGAAGCATTCTCTACCTTCATTCCATTCTCCTCGGAGATCTCTAACCCTCATCAGTGCGTTGTGTCTAATGTCCGTCCGTCCGTCCGACCGGATAGCTCATTTGGTAGAGCTCTCGCCCGTCTATTGAGAGGTCCCGGTCCGATAGGATATTTTTACAACGCACATCCCTTCATAACAATCTGAATATAGGATAACGTTCATTTGTCGTTCGTGTTATGCTTTTTATAACCTGTCTTATCTGTAAAGGGAATTTCAGTTCGACTTCGAGGTGTTGCCCGTTTCGGTGCTCGATCATCAACGCGTTACGCTGGGCGTTTTCCTAGTTATTAGTGAAAATCATAGCATTGACTCTCGACTGAGGAACACCCACGACGAACTCAGTCAAGTAGGTCGGTCGCGGGAATCGAAGTAAGGACTTCCGGGATACAAGTTTAGGGCGCTACTGCCTGAGCCAACTTGCTCCAGTAATATTAAACTTTATGCATAAATTAGGCTTGGCGCTTAAAATGCACAAGTTGGAATATAATTATTCAAAACCACAAGATGAATTTTATTAGAGAAAAAAAATTTCCTTTAAATATGACATTTTACGGGACAAAGACATGAACGTCATGTTCTGTCATTAATTTATTGTGGCTATTGGCAACTTCTTTGTTGTTTGATAAATATTACATCACAATGATATCCAACATACTGTTAAAGTCCCTCAAAGATATTTACGTAATTTAAAATTGATTGTTATTCTTGAATTTTTTTATATTTTGAGTTATGAGTAAAGTAATTTATTATAGTCGGTTTTGAAATCAATTCCAATGAAAAGACGTAACTGTCCTAATATTGGCAGTAGGTTTTTTTTGTATAGACCAAAAGAAAAACTATAATGTAACTGTTATTATGAAATTTAGGTTCTCTCATCAAATTAATTTAAAGTCAATGTAAGATGTAAGACCAATCACTTATATAGACGTATTCTTTGTGCTATGAATTGATTAACTGCACGTAAACCGGATTGTTTGCAAATGAAATAATACCTACATTAACAAAAGTATCATATTATCAAATTCATTCTTTTTACATTATGAATCTGTAACACAATATAGATTGAACATATTGAGAAAATGAGTCGAAATCTCGCTAGAACTCGGTCACCTTAGCCTGAGCGAGATTCGAACGAAGGTCTACAGGGTTGATTCGACAGTTAGAGAAAATACCAGTTTCCCTGACATCAGTAGATATCTCCCCCATCCCTTGTTTTACTCGAGCACAGAGAGAGAGAGAGAGAGCACTAGTGAGAGGTCTGACCGGTTTGTACAGGCAATCGGAAAATTAATAGACAAGAGATGATACTCTAACTTTTCATCACGATCAATTTATGTTTGGCCGAGTGTACCTACGCAAGGTCCACTAATCTTCTCCTAGCGGAGAACAGACGAACGTCAATGGGTTGATTAAAAATGCAAAGCTCAGAATAGACGGTTCCTGCTATCACTAGGTCTGTTCGTTTACCCTGCCAAAAGCTACAGCAAACTGCCACAAGCACACATCATCCAATCAGATCGTTCCTCTGTAACTTGTGGCAGTTTGCTGTAGCTTTTGGCAGGGTAAACGAACAAACCTAAAGTCTTCTTGAAATCTATGATTGATTGCTAGGGCAACGGATTGACGTTTTGTTTATTGCCGTGAATTTTAAATTATCAAGTGAAAAAAATATTAATTAAAGGCCGGCTGACATTAAAATAAAAGGTGCAAATCATTCTAAAAAGTTTGAAAGTTATTCCCATATAACCTATAGGCATGAACTAATACTGCTATAGGCGGCTGATTCCGTGATGTCACCGCTACGGTAGGCGTGGTTTCTCTATAGTCCAGGGGCCGGATTCACAAAAAGTATTATCTTAGTACTATCTCCTAATACGTATTATCTTTTGACTTAGTACCAAAAAACAAGATGTTCCTAATTCACAAAAGGTATTAACAAATAGTACTTTGAGAAAGTACGTACTAACTTGATACCACTATTGACTAGTATTATCTTCAGTACTATCTTGTTGAAACCATCACTTGACATATTGAAATATTAATTTAAAACGTTCTGTGCTCCCGGCAAACATAAAATGTATATTTTTAATCATTTTAAACGTGTAAGTTACATTTAAAATTTGCCGCCAAGCGAAATTGAATTTGATATCTTTATTAAGAAGGCAGCGGGCGACCTAACCTTACTTTTGATTCTGTCTTGCTTGTTCTCTTCTGTCAGTGTGAATGTGTCTAGGCTAGATTGGTCTGTATAGGTATTCTTCAAAATTAAGAATGTTTAATGCGGCAGCACTGCAAGTACTTGGACAAATTGACAATGATAATTTGAATCGTGTAAATCCCGAAAGAGTTTTTCGTGACAGATTAGATCCTTTAAATGTACATGACCATCACCTTCTACGATACTATCGCTTTCCAAGACATTCCATTATTGAACTGTGTGCTCTTCTGGAACCATTTCTCATCCGGCCTACAGCAAGATCACATTCAATACCTGTTCCAACTCAAGTTTTAGCTGCTTTGCGGTTTTTCGCATCGGGAAGTATGCAGAGTGTGATCGGAGATGTAACGGGCATAAGCCAGTCCAGTTGCTCCCGGATAATGAGAGATGTCACCGATGCACTGACAATCCTTTCCCCGAATTACATTACCTATCCCCTGGATGACCCTGCATACATTGCCCAAGTTAAGACAGGTATCTAAGCCATTTGAAATATCTATTTCGACTATTTATTAGCTTGAAATTATTTTTCATCCAATTTGATAAGGTACACTCGGCCAAACAAAACTTTAACGTTGACCAAATTTAAATGACTGCTGGTCATGTCCCATAGCCAATCAAAGCTTGTTATTATCATTGAATGTGAGGTCATCTACTAGAGTGAGACAAAGAGATCGCTTAGACTGACTTCTGATGGTGCGATCTTACATTTATCAGCCTATCAGATTTATTGAACGTTCAAGTTTTGTTTGGCCAAGTGTACCTACCTACTGACCTACCTACACTTCAAATTATTATTTATTTTTGTAACATGAACTATTCACATGCACACTGATCACCAACTTCCACAGAAAACACAGAGATTTTTTTTAATCAAATAATTTTGTCATAATAATATTCAAATAACTTTGTAAGAACCTGGTAGGCAGTAGAGTAATAGTAGTTTACACCATTACAGAAATTAGAACTTGTGCCTCTTGATGTGATAGCAGAAATTGTTTTCCTTGATGTTTAGAGTTCCACAACATAGCAGAGTTCCCAGGCATCATTGGGATTATAGATGGCACATTAATTAACATTAAGGCTCCAGTCGAAGACGAACCAGCATTTGTGGACAGATACCGCAACCACAGCGTTAACTGCCAAATTGTCTGCGGCCCGAACCAACGCATCGTCAACATGGTCGCTAGGTGGCCTGGATCAGCTCACGACCAGTTCATCTTGAGCCAGTCAGCGCTGAAGCAGCGGCTTGATAATGGTGTGGTGCCTTCTGGATGGCTGCTAGGTATTTGTACCATGGTCCTTTTGCTTGTAAATTGCTAATTAGGTCTGTCCAGTAGAGCCCAAAACTGTAAACATTTCTATAGGTACCTAGGTAGGTAGGTAGGTATCTATTTAATTTTTTGCATATATATTTGTGAAATGTATTCCAGCTATTACAGGATACTAATCACTAATCACAACAGTCTTCACAAAACTACAAATAGGTAGGTACCTATTGTGATTGCTTATTATAAAAATATTTGAAGGTTGAAACAAAAACCTGAAAATTTTTAATTCAACTTCAATACAAGGAACATCACAAGAAGGCAGGACCTTACCCTCACAAATCAGTGATAGTATGTACCAAGGCAGAGACTGGAATCCAAATGAATATCGGTTCGGATTCCAGTTCCAGTTTTTTTTTTAAATATCAGTTCCGGTTCTTGAAAAAATAATATAATGGTTCCGGTTCCAATCAATTCCTTAAAATTAAGACCATAATTTATAACTATTTTTTAATTTTCTTTTTGGAACACAGGCTGTATAACTAAATGCAAGAAATATAACATTAATAGATTCATATACCTATTCATTATGTGAAAACTATTAATGCAATTTGATAATTTGAAAGTGAGAGAATAATGAAAGAACCTTTATGGAACCAACATTTGAATAATGTTAAATATGAAGTGTTCCGGTTCTAACTAAATAGTAATTAATATAAGTTCCGCTTCCAGAAAAAATACCGGTCCTTTTCAGTATTGGTTCCAGTCCCTGGTATTTACTTGTCATTACTCATTACTCATTAAAATATAAATTATTTATTTCTGACACAAAAAAAAAATTCTTTCAAACAGTCGCAAGAGAAAAGTTGGACAGACCCAATTACTAATTAGTCCCTAATCAAAAGCTAACACTCCGTATTAATCTGTGCATGTAGGTGACGGGGGCTATGGTGTAGACGTCCATCTCCTGATCCCTTTCCTGAATCCTGCCACACCGGGACAAAAAAAGTACAACAAAAGCCTCAAGAAGACCCGCTGCTTAGTCGAGCGTTGTATTGGAGTGCTGAAGAGCCGGTTCAGGTGCATCGACACGAGTGGGGGATCTCTGCAGTACAAACCATTGCGTTGTGCAAAAATAATTGTATCATGCACAGTTTTGCACAATTTGTGCATAGAGCGCAGAATCCCTCTCGTCGATGATGGACAACAGAACCATGTACCTCCCGCACACAACAACAACCTGAACTTGATTCATGTCGGTGATCCGAACGCCATAGATCTTCGACGCAGGCTTATTGCAGCATACTTTGATTAAAGGGATGGGGACGGTTACTACCTTCTTCTTAAAGGCTGGACAATGATTAATTATTTTTGGCTAATTTTGGATTTGGATTTCAAAGTGATGGGGATGGTATCTACCTAGATTGAATGAGAATATATTGCACTAATTTATTGGTTGAAGCATTTTATTCTCAAAGTTCAATTGAATCGCAGTATTTTTTAAAGATAACATTTTCGTTAATGTCAGCAGTTGTGTACCACCTGATTAATAGTTCAAAAATTCATTTGATCAAATTATTATTGTAATGCTTAGCTTATTTTCTTTGTTAATTAAACAAACTTGAATTGATTTTATTTTTCTTGTGCATGTATTTCCATAACTAATTCTTATGCAAATTTGTAAAATATTCACTGCTTCAACCACGGATTCCATGATTTCCGTGAGCTTTTCAATGCTCGTATTTACTCGTTCAGCCACTAGATTTGTGGCCGTCATCGAATCTTGCAGATCTTGCAGAAATGTGTTTTCATGATTACATTTGTTTAATATCAGCATATTGTGTGTACCATCCGACTAGTTCAAAAACTATTTTCTTTGTTAATTAAACAAAATGAAATCATCGGTAGCTCAGAAAATGAGAAATCAATTTTATATTCTTATTAGTTTAATAAGCTACAAATAAATGCCAGCGAGGTGTCACTACTTTACTTCATTGACAATAGAAATTATGATATGTAGCCTGTAGGTATTTCAATACTACTTAAAACTAGTAGAGTCGAATCGAAAACTAGAATTCTAAAGCCGAACTTCAGCCACAAAACACTGCATTTAAAATTTAGTCAATGAAACTTTCTGAAATAATTTTTTCATGTTCATGTGTTTTCTGAAAATTAATTCTTGTTCAAATTTGTAAGCATGTTCACTGCTTTAACCATAGTTTCCATTATTACCGTGAGCTTTTCTATGCTAGAGTTCACTCGTTCAGACACAAGATTTGTGGCCGTAATCGACTCTTCCAGCATGTTTCCCATGCGATCCACAGCAGCTAGCATCCTCTCTCCTTGGTTGACTAGGCTCTCTGCTGCAGTAAGGCTGTGTACAGATAGAATGTGTTTGATGAAAACTTCTGCTAATCACACTTAATAGGTACTGACCCTTACACTGAATGTTTTATGCAAATAATATTTAGTTCTGCTTGCTCTACAGAATGGGCAACTTTGGTATGACTCTAACCTCACCAGATGAAGCCAATCGCCATTTATTCTGTCAGGCCGAGAAAGCCCACATTGCAAAGTCGTTGTGCAAAGTCGTTGCAAAGTCAATGACAGTCTTTCTCGGTCTAACGGAACAACTGACGAGTCGCTCCGTCTGGAAAGAGTTCATAATGTTGCCCGGCTGAGTTTGCACTACCTGAACAAGATATTTAAATGAAGTTAATATACATACCCTGTGACTGTAGTCTGACTTTCCTCATCATGTAACACTGTAGACTGTACAAGAACTATAGTGGGCTCGAATGCAGACGGTAGAGATGCAGGAGAGGCAGCAATGTCAGATGCAGGTGAGGCAGCAACGTCGGCAGCAACCGGCGAATCTGGATGATCGTCAACTTGTGATGCCCTTTCCAGTAAATTGTAATCTATTCGGTTGTCTATATAAGGCAAAACAAACCCATTTTACAAAGAATTCTATCGGCACCAATATTTTGCAAATAAGTGGTCTGACGTTCGACCGACATCCAATAAGTTCAATTTATCGTAAAACCATTGGTAAAACTAAGTAGGTTATAATAATAACATAAGGTCCTACAATTGCACATTTCACAGTAAACATACATTGAATGTCCGTCCCTGTCCCTCCTCCAACTTCATATCCTCCAGCAATTCCCTGGAGGCTCGTTTCTCCAATTATGGAAGCTAACTGCTGATCGACTTCATTGGGCATCTGCGGAGGAGGACCTCCACGACCAGTACTGGAGATCGGCTCAGCCTAAACGGCTGAGCCGATCGATCTGAAATTTTTATCACATGTGCACTTTTGGCGTCTGAGGTGCCTTTTTATAAAACCAACCGAAAGCCGCCATTTTGAAACCGAAAGTGATGTTATATCTCGAAACCAGCTAAACCGATCGTAACGAGACTAGCGTCAAACGATTCGGACAGTCATATATATGACAATTCGAAAGTCTAAAAAGTAATGTACTGTTACTGAAACCGGAAATGTCGTCATAAAAATGATTAATTAGACTTTAATCACCTCTTACTACAATAACTACATATTCAGAAGGCTTGTAATGATCAAAACATTTATGAAATAAATTCTAGGTGGCAGTGATTTCAGCCGCCATTTTGCTAACCGGAAGTGATGCCATATCTCGAAAACGGCTGGACCGATTGGAACGAATCTTTAGCTTTTCTTCATGGAATATCACTTTAAGCATATTTTGGTACCAAACGCAACTTTTGTTAGTAACCAAATTGGAAATGGCTTATTTTTTTAAAGGAATTAGTCATTGTTGCTTCGATATGTGTTACAAGTTATTTAAATAAACTAAAAAAAATGTGTGATATCCCCATAAAAACACTCCGTGTAAAAATACCAGCCAAGTCTCTTCAACTATAAAAAATAGAAGAAATCTAAAAATCAGCACTGAAAAGTGGTGATATCAAAAATGGGCCAAGTCAAAACTTAATTTTAAAAACCAAATATACTTGGCGCATCGTTTGTAGGTATTATTATATGTATTTAGAGACTTTTGATTTTGGCATATACTTCTATACTATTTATATACCTACACGATGCGCCAAGTATATTTTGGTTTTTAAAATTAAGTTTTGACTTGGCCCATTTTTGATATCACTACTTTTCAGTGCTGATTTTTTAGATTTCTTCTATTTTTTATAGTTGAAGAGACTTGGCTGGTATTTTTACACGGAGTGTTTTTTATGGGGTTAACTATTACAACAAATCTTTACCAAATAAAAACTGGTGTACGAATAGGCAAGGGACAGATATTGTTCTTATGCTTGATGAATTGATAACTAACTTCAGTGAAGTTAATGACACGTGTATTGCAACAAAAACTTTGAATATAAGGGACAATCATAGCACTAACAAATGGTTTGATAAGGAAATAAAACAAGCTCTTCAAGAAAGAAATAAACTTTTTAGGTTAGCTAAACGACAGGGTGGTTCTAAAGTAAATTCACTATGGTTAAATTACAAATCAAAGAAGAATGATGTCATATTTCACTTATTAGGCTTATAAGAAAAAACAGTTTTTTGAAAAACGTATTACAGATTGTAGGTCAAGCCCGAAGGACATGTGCAAAATCCTAAAAGAATTGTATACAAAAAAGGTAAATGTTAATGTAGAAAAATTAAATTTCAATAATGAATCAATAACTGGAGATTCGAATATTGCAGAAAAATTTAATCAATATTTTGTCAACAGTGTCCAGGAAATTGCAGATGGTATTGTCAGCCCTTTAACTCTAGAACAAGTAGTAAATAACGTTCAATTCACCGCTTCTAATACATTTTCAAAGTTTAAAAATGTCAGTGAGGAAAAATTTTCAAAAAAAATAAACTTTTTAAAAAACTCATCTGCTGGTAACGATGGTATTAACAACAAAATAATTAAATTGGCTTCTCCTGTAATTCTTGGTTTTCTTACGTCTATTATTAATAAAGCTCTGGAAGAAGGTGTGGTACCTTCTATATTGAAAATTGCCACGATTGTACCGATTCCTAAGATCCCAAATACGTTGGACGGCGAAAATTATAGGCCAATTAACACACTTCATGTTTTTGAGAAGATACTTGAACATGTAGTTAAAGATCAAATCTCTCAGTTCTTAGCTTCTAATAAGATTTTGGTAGGTAATCAATCGGGATTTAGGGATCGACATAGTTGTGAAACGGCTCTACAATTGGTAATAAACGAGTGGAAAACAAGTATTAATCGTAATAGAAGCACCCCGACACTTCGGCATTAGACCAGAAGCACCCCGACACTTCGGCATTAGACCAGAAGCACCCCGACACTTCGGCATTAGACCAGAAGCACCCCGACACTTCGGCATTAGACCAGAAGCACCCCGACACTTCGGCATTAGACCAGAAGCACCCCGACACTTCGGCATTAGACCAGAAGCACCCCGACACTTCGGCATTAGACCAGAAGCACCCCGACACTTCGGCATTAGACCAGAAGCACCCCGACACTTCAGTTAACCATTGCAGTGTTTTTGGACCTAAAAAAGCTTTTGACACTGTTGACAGGAATATTCTAATTGGTAAACTAAAATGTTACGGATTTTCCGGAAATGTAATTAAATGGATACAGTCTTATCTCGATACTCGAAAACAGATTGTAAAATATAATAATAGTAATTCTGATTTGCTTCACAATTCTTTAGGAGTGCCCCAAGGTTCTATATTGGGACCTAGAGAGCCTAGCTCTCTATTGGGACCCATGTTCTTTATATTGTATATTAATGATCTAGTGAATGTGCTAAGAGATTGTAGGATACATTTGTATGCTGATGATGCACTTATAACATGTTCTGGAACCAATGTTGCTGATGAATTTGAAATCTTAAATTCTGACTTAAATAATGTTGAAATTTGGCTCAAAGGCAATAAAATGAAACTTAATGTAAATAAAACCAAGGCAATGGTAATAACTTCTAAAAGTAATCGTTTAAAAAATTTGGCGTCAATTAACAATTTGAATAATTATTGATAGTGAACTAAATTTTAAATCACATAGATCACACATTATTAAACAAGTAGCTAAGATAGTTGGTTTTTTTAGAAGAATAAATCATTGCCTTAATATTGAATCAAAGATACTTATATATCAGTCATTGGTTGCGCCTCACATTGATTTTTGTAGATCTGTTTTATTTATGTTAAATAAAAACGAAATTCAGTCATTGCAGAAGTTGCAAAACAGGGCCATGAGAAGTATTTTGTGGGTAAACAGGTATACCTCTATTAAGAATATGTGTTCAGCACTTTCATGGCTTAATGTTAAAGAACGTATTTAAAATACATAAGGGCATTGCTCCAAATTATCTTTGTAAACAAATTACAATTATTAAGGATACTCATAATTACAACACAAGGTTAAAATACAATACAATAATTCCAAAATCTTCATCTACATTTATAGACAATACAATTTTTCATAAAGGTATTAGATTGTATAACCGCGTCCCTATTACCATCAATTATTTAGGATACTCATAATTACAACACAAGGTTAAAGACAAATACAATAATTCCAAAATCTTCATCTAAATTTATAGACAATACAATTTTTCATAAAGGTATTAGATTGTATAACCGCATCCCTATTACCATCAATTATTAAGGATACTCATAATTACAACACAAGGTTAAAAGACAAATACAATAATTCCAAAATCTTCATCTACATTTATAGACAATACAATTTTTCATAAAGGTATTAGATTGTATAACCGCATCCCTATTACCATCAATTATTAAGGATACTCATAATTACAACACAAGGTTAAAAGACAAATACAATAATTCCAAAATCTTCATCTACATTTTATAGACAATACAATTTTTAAAAAAGGTATTAGATTGTATAACCGCATCCCTATTACCATTAGAAATAGTGAGTCACCACATGAATTCAGAAAGGGATGTTGTAAATTCATTAAAGAAAATAAGCTGTAATCGACAACTGCGTATGGATTTTGGGACAATTTTTAACAAATAACTAGCAATATTACAAGCCTGCCTCCTATATTTCATTCTTTCTTTGACTGAATTTCCTTTTTAATTTTTCATTATCTGCTGTTCCAATGTTATTTATGTATTTTATTGTATCTATGTATTTAACATTGATTTTATTGTGTTTTTGACAATGAATGTATATTCAACTGTATGAGTTTTAGGTATTTATGTATATTTTAATAGCAGAACTGCTAAGAAATAAAATGAATATAATCTAATCTAATCTAATCTCTACATAACCGCCTCATTACGATGACGCTTAGTAGCTCTGTGTGTGTTTATGTGTGTTGAGCTTCTCTACATGACCGCCCCATTACGATGACGCTTAGTAGCTCTGTCTGTGTTTATTTGTGTTGAGCTTCTCTACATGACCGCCCATTACGATGACGCTTAGTAGCTCTGTCTGTGTTTATGTGTGTTGAGCTTCTCTACATGACCGCCCCATTACGATGACGCTTAGTAGCTCTGTGTTTATGTGTGTTGAGCTTCGCTACATGACCGCCCCATTACGATGACGCTTAGTAGCTCTGTGTTTATGTGTGTTGAGCTTCTCTACATGACCGCCCCATTACGATGACGCTTAGTAGCTCTGTGTTTATGTATGTTGAGCTTCTCTACATGACCGCCCCATTACGATGACGCTCAGTAGCTCTGTGTTTATGTGTGTTGAGCTTCTCTACATGACCGCCCATTACGATGACGCTTAGTAGCTCTGTGTTTATGTGAGTTGAGCTTCTCTACATGACCGCCCATTACGATGACGCTTAGTAGCTCTGTGTTTATGTGTGTTGAGCTTCTCTACATGACCGCCCCAATACGATGACGCTTAGTAGCTCTGTCTGTGTTTATGTGTGTTGAGCTTCTCTACATGACCGCCCCATTACGATGACGCTTAGTAGCTCTGTGTTTATGTATGTTGAGCTTCTCTACATGACCGCCCCATTACGATGACGCTCAGTAGCTCTGTGTTTATGTGTGTTGAGCTTCTCTACATGACCGCCCATTACGATGACGCTTAGTAGCTCTGTGTTTATGTGAGTTGAGCTTCTCTACATGACCGCCCATTACGATGACGCTTAGTAGCTCTGTGTTTATGTGTGTTGAGCTTCTCTACATGACCGCCCCAATACGATGACGCTTAGTAGCTCTGTCTGTGTTTATGTGTGTTGAGCTTCTCTACATGACCGCCCCATTACGATGACGCTTAGTAGCTCTGTGTTTATGTGTGTTGAGCTTCTCTACATGACCGCCCCATTACGATGACGCTTAGTAGCTCTGTGTTTATGCTTAGGAGTTGTTGGAGGCTTCGGCTTGGGATGGGGCTTCTTCGTTGTCTTCCTGGCCCGTGTTGTAGTGTGAACCTTCCGAGGCCTTGTAGTAGTAGGGGTGGTAGTGGTAGGGGTGGTGGTAGGAGTGGTAGTAGGGGTAGTAGTAGGGGTGGTAGTAGTAGGGGTGGTAGTGGTAGGTGTAGTGGTAGGTTTAGTAGTAGGGGTGGTGGTAGTAGGGGTGGTAGTGGTAGGGGTGGTGGTAGTATGTGTAGTGGTAGGTTCGGTAGTAGTTGGGGTAGTGGTGGGATTAGTTGAAGAAGGGGTGGTAGTAGGCGTTGTGGTAGAAGTCGTAGTTGTGGTAGGGGTTGTAGTAGGTATAGTGGTTGTAGTAGGGTATATCGAAGTAGTGCTGGTGGAGGGTATCCTAGTACTAGTATCTGCTTGATGGGTTGTAGTTGGGGGTAATGAGGTTGTAGTTAGAGCTTTTGCGGTTGATGTTGTTTTACTAGTTGTTGTGAAAGGTCTAACTGAAGTTGTGGTTGTTAATGGTTTCTTTGTTGTTGTAGTTTGCGATTGTTTTTCAGTAGTTGTTATTGTAGTTGTCATTGGTATTACTGTAGTTGAAGTAGTTATTAGTTTCTCTGTTGTTGTAGTTGTTGTGGGTATTTCACTAGTTGTTATTGTAGTTGTCAATGGAATTATAGCAGTTGAAGTTGTTAAAGGTTTCTTTGTTGTTGTAGTTGTTGGCGGTTTTTTACTAAAGGTTATTGTAATTGTCAATGGAATTACAGTAGTTGCAGTTGTTAAAGGTTTATTTGTTGTTGTAGTTAATGAGGGGTTTTCAGAAGTTGTTATTGTAGTTGTCATTGGATGTAGTGTAGTTGAAGTTGATAAAGGTTTCCTTGTTGATGTGGTTGTTGAGGGGTTTTCAGTAGTTGTTATTGTAGTTGTCGATAGATTCACTGTAGTTGAAGTTGTCTGTTTTTCAGGCTTCTCTGTTTTTGTAGTTGTTGAAGGTTTTTCAGTAGTTGTTATTGTAGTTGTCAATGGATTTACTGTAGTTGATGTTGTTAATGGTTTCCTTGTTGTTGTAGTTATTGAGGGTTTTTCTGTAGTTGTTATTGAAGTTGTCAATGGTATTACTGTAGTTAGAGTTGTTAATGGTTTCGTTGTTGTTGTAGTTGTTGAAGGTTTTTCAGTAGTTGATATTTGTGTTGTCGATGAATTCACTGTCGTTGAGGTTGTGTATGGTTTCTCTGTTGTTGTAGTTGTTAAGGGTTTTTCAGTTGTTGTTATTGTAGTTGTCAATGGTATTACTGTAGTTGAAGTTGTTAATGGTTTCTTTCTTGTGGTAGTTGTTGAGGGTTTTTTAGTTGTTGTTATTGTATTTGTCAATGGATTTACTGTAGTTGAAGTTGTTAATGGTTTCGTTGTTGTTGTAGTTGTTGAAGGTTTTTCAGTAGTTGTTATTGTAGTTGTCAATGGATCTACTGTAGTTGAAGTTGTTAATGGTTTCGTTGTTGTTGTAGTTGTTGAGGGTTTTTCTGTTATTGTTATTGTATTTGTCAATGGATTTACTGTAGTTGAAGTTGTTAATGGTTTCGTTGTTGTTGTAGTTGTTGAAGGTTTTTCAGTAGTTGTTATTGTAGTTGTCAATGGTATTACTGTAGTCAAAGTTGTTAATGGTATCTTTTTTGTTGTAGTTTTTGAAGGTTTTTCAATAGTTGTTATTTTAGTTGTAAGTGGTTCTACTGTAGTTGAAGTTGTAAAAGGTTTCCTTGTTGTTGTAGTTTTTGAGGGTTTTTCAGAAGTTGTTATTGTAGTAGTTAAAGGTTTCCTTGTTGTTGTAGTTTTTGAGGGTTTTTCAGAAGTTGTTATTGTAGTAGTTAATGGATTTACTGAAGTTGAAGGTGTTAATTGTTTCTTTGTTGTTGTTGTTGTTGAAGGTTTTTCAGTAGTTGTTATTTGTGTTGTCGATCGATTATCTGTAGTTAAGGTTGTGAATGGTTTCTCTGTTGTTGTAGTTATTGGATGTTTTTCATTAGTTGTTATTGTAGTTGTCGATAGATTTACTGTAGTTGACGTTGTTAATGGTTCCTTTGTTGTTGTAGTTTTTGACGGTTTTTTACAAGTGGTTTTTGTAGTTGTCAATGGATTTACTGTAGTTGATGTTGTTAATGGTTTCGTTGTTGTTGTAGTTGTTAAAGGTTTTTCAGTAGTTGTTATTTTAGTTGTAAATGGTTCTACTGTAGTTGAAGTTGTAAAAGGTTTCCTTGTTGTTGTAGTTTTTGAGGGTTTTTCAGAAGTTGTTATTGTAGTAGTCAATGGATTTACTGAAGTTGAAGTTGTTAATTGTTTCTTTGTTGTTGTTGTTGTTGAAGGTTTTTCAGTAGTTGTTATTTGTGTTGTCGATGGATTATCTGTAGTTAAGGTTGTGAATGGTTTCTCTGTTGTTGTAGTTATTGGATGTTTTTCATTAGTTGTTATTGTAGTTGTCGATAGATTTACTGTAGTTGACGTTGTTAATGGTTCCTTTGTTGTTGTAGTTTTTGACGGTTTTTTACTAGTGGTTATTGTAGTTGTCAATGGATTTACTGTAGTTGATGTTGCTAATGGTTTCGTTGTTGTTGTAGTTGTTGAAGGTTTTTCAGTAGTTGTTATTTTAGCTGTCAATGGTTCTACTGTAGTTGAAGTTGTAAAATGTTTCCTTGTTGTTGTAGTTTTTGAGGGTTTTTCAGAAGTTGTTATTGTAGTAGTCAATGGATTTGCTGTAGTTGAAGTTGTAAATTGTTTCTTTGTTGTTGTAGTTGTTGACGGTTTTTTACTAGTGGTTATTGTAGTTGTCAATGGATTTACTGTAGTTGAAGTTGTTAAAGTATTTTCGTTTGTCGTTATAGTTGTTGATAGTTTTCTTGTAGATTTGTTTATAGTTGTTATCGTTCTTTCTGTAGTGGTAGTTGTCGATGGAATTTCTGTTTTTGTTGTTGATGTTGTTAAAGGGGTATTTGTAGTTGTGGTTGAAGTTTGTAAAGGCGTATTTGTAGTTGTGGTTGAAGTTGTTAAAGGGGTATTTGGTGTTGTGGTTGAAGTTGTTAAAGGCGTATTTGTAGTTGTGGTTGAAGTTTGTAAAGGCGTATTTGTAGTTGTGGTTGAAGTTGTTAAAGGGGTATTTGGTGTTGTGGTTGAAGTTCTTAAAGGCGTATTTGTAGTTGTGGTTGAAGTTGTTAAAGGCGTATTTGTAGTTGTGGTTGAAGTTGTTAAAGGGGTATTTGTAGTTGTGGTTGAAGTTGTTAAAGGGGTATTTGTAGTTGTGGTTGAAGTTGTTAAAGGGATATTTGTAGTTGTGGTTGAAGTTGTTAAAGGGGTATTTGTAGTTGTGGTTGAAGTTGTTAAAGGGGTATTTGTAGTTGTGGTTGAAGTTGTTAAAGGGGTATTTGTAGTTGTTAATGTCATATCTGTGTTTGTATTTGAATCTGTTTCTGGGTGTAAAATGCAAGGATCTTCTTCAGTTGTCTTTGCTTCTTCATCGTCATCTTCTTCATCATCAGGTTTCTGAAAGAGAGAATAAGACTGATCAAGTAAGTATGGGCTGTCCCATAAACATAAAGGAATATTCCAAATTGTGATAAGAAGATGTCACTTGGCACACAATATGTTTATTGGTTCATTAGAAGTTATTTTAAGACCGGGAGGCAATCTAAAATTACGTGCAGACCATGTGGCGACCATTTTTCAATATGGTTAATATTCATATTTGTGATGTAATTTTGTTAAACTTGATATGTTTTCGGAATTGAGTTTAGTCAATAAGCACAAAGATTCAAACAAAAGATATTGTCAGACCCGGACTTTGACTGTAAAAAATAATATCGGTGAAAATTGTACTTTTTGGAGTAAATTTAACAAGTTCTGGCGAGATGAAACAATTTTGAATATTGGTATTTCAACGCAATTTGTTTACCACGAATACTAGATGTCGAAGCAAATATTTTCAGACCGGGAGGCAGCTCGTATCTCACCTAGGTCACCCGTGGCGGCCATTTTTAAATATTGTGGACATTTGAAGTATGATGGACAAAATGATGTCAAAAAATGGCATGCGACACCATCTTTCACAATAAATCGACTATGGAGAACTCGATTGTTGTGTCGATTTGCTCACTGATCACTTCACTGATCACTCACTGAGCACGCGAGATTTAAGATGGCGGCAAGTGAAGAGTTGCAGGTGTTACAGTCTAAACTAAGTGAGTTAAAAGTGGCAAAAATTATCGAGGAATTAAAGAAAAGAGGGGTTGAAGATACATCAGGGAAGAAATCTGTACTAATTGAAAGGTTGGAGGGTGTCATGAAAGCAAATGGTGAGCCCACAAACGTTTTTTTAGTGGCGCTAGATGAGGCACAACAGAGTAAAGGAAGTAAAATGGCGGCAAAAGGCAACCCAGTTTCTGAAGATTCTACGTGTAAGAAGAAATGTTTATCTAAGTGTGGGGGATGTCATAAAGGTGTTGAAAATGAGTCGGAAGTTGTTTTATGTGAAGGGACATGTGAAGCTTGGTTTCATAGAAGATGTGCATGGTTGTCTGAACCTGAATACAAACTGCTAAAAAAGATAAAAAATGTGCTTTGGTTTTGTAGGAGTTGTTTTGGAAAGTCGAATAAAAACTTTACTATGGGCTCTCAAAACAATGTAAAACAAGAGATAGTAAACATCAATACTAAAATTGACAAGCTCACTGAGACTATTGGCAAGTTATGTAGTACCTACTACTAATGGAGCAGGTGCAGTGGAGGAAGTAAGGTTAGATAACACTAACCTCAAAGATGCTGACAAGTTAAAACAGCCTGTAAGTTATAGTGCAGCATGTAAAATCAAGAGACAAGTTAACTCTTAGAGGCACAGCATTTTTTTTTTTTAATGTGATGTATATAAAGTATCAGGTGTGATATCCGCGCTGTCCACCAGGGGCGTGGCCATGTCAGGTGCAGCGCGGAGCCATCTCGCCAGTGTGGAATAAACCATTGAACTGTACGCTTCGATTCAGTTATTAACCCAGTCAAGATCCTTCAATTGGCGACGAGGATGACGAAAACTGGGAAGATGGACAAGTTCGTGCCAGAAGAAGAGGAGTGGGTAGCATAGCGAGAGACTTGATCAACATTTCGTAGCTAACGGAGTAGGGAAGATTACGCCAGCAGACTTAGTTACGAGGAGAGCTGTATTAATTTCGTCCGTGGGAAAAGGTGTGTACGGAATTTTGAAAAATTTATGCGAGCCGAGAATACCGGCAGATAAAACATACGACGAACTAGTACGTTTGTTACAAGAATATTATGCACCAACGCAGTCGGTCATTGCAGAACGTCATACATTCCATGCAAGGAGGCAGAAAGAAGGTGAGTCAGTGGCCGAGTTTGGCGCTGGCCTTCGGAAGCTGACGCGGCACTGATCCTTTGCCGCGTTCCTAGACACCGCGTTGCGGGACCAATTAGTCATTGGGTTGAAGGATCATGCGATCACACAAGTCCTGTATTTAGAAAGGGAGGATCTGACTTTTATAAGAGCTTTACAGTTAGCTTCGCTACATGAAAAAGCAACTGAAAATGCTCGAGGCCCCGCAAGCACCGGCGCAGTCGCAAGCACGTCATCGCAAGCAACGACGGAGGAGGTCATCGAGACACGTCACCGCGCTACATGCAGAGGCCGCAGAGGTCAACGCAACGGACGTTGCTACAACAGTGCTGTGAGTGTTGTGGGAACAAGTTTCATAGATCCAACATGTGTAAATTCAAGGGGTATAACTGTTACCTGTGCAATGGGGTGGGGCATTTGAAGAAAATGTGTCCTAATAAAAACAATAAGTCCGTTTACAACCATTACGCAGTGGAAGACCAAGAAGATGATGAGGAAGATGTTAAACAGCAAGAAGTGGACCCATTGTCACAGACATTTTTTCGGCATTTTCGACATAACCTCTCAAATGGTCCATGGTTTGTGAGTGTTAATGTACATGGAAAGTTACTAAGAATGGAGTTAGATGGCGGTGCGGCCATTTAATGTATTTCTGAAGCCTTGTATAAAACTGAGTTTAAAAGTCTAAAGCTGCAGCCAACCAGAGTCAGATTGAGATTGTACACCAATGATGTAATAGTTCCTTGTGGTACTCTAAATGTAAAAGTTAGCCAAGTGGGAGACAAGAGTACTGTACATGATCTAATTCTGTAAGTAGTGCCTAATAGGGGGCCTCCCATTTTAGGCAGAGATTGGTATTCAGCTTTAAAGTGGCATTTACCTAAAATCGATGTATTGAGTGGTTTGCAGACTAACAAGGTTCCTGATCCAATTAGAAAGGTGGACATGCTGGCTAAACAGGAAGCAACAAAGAAGGTGGAGGATATCCTGCGGAAGTTTCCAGGTTTGTTTGATGGAGGTTTAGGAACATTCAACAAGTGTAAGGCTTCATTTAGGTTAAAGCCAGAAGCTCAGAGCGTATTTTGTTCTCCTCGACACGTAGCTTTCGCATTGTAGAGTAAAGTAAATGACGAATTGGATCGCCTGGTTCAGTTAGGAATAATATACCCCGTGGAATTTAGTGACTGGGCAACTCCTATAGTTCCGGTAGTCAAGTACGAGGGAAAAGTACGTCTCTGCGGGGATTACAAAGTTACATTGAATCCATGTATTTCAATAGAAAAATACCCGTTACCAAGAGTGGAGGAATTATTTTCCAAACTACAAAGGAGGACAAAAGTTCTCAAAAATTGATTTGTCACAAGCTTTTTAACAAATTGAATTGGATGAAAGCTCACAGGTGCTATGTACAATAAACACACACAGAGGGCTCTTCAGGTATCGCAGAATGCCATTTGGCGTGGCTTCATCTCCCGCTATTTTCCAGAGAGTAATGGATCAGGTGTTGCAAGGGTTAAATGGGTTGATAGCTTTTCAAGACGAATTTTGGTAACTGGTAAAAATGATGCGGAACACTTAGAAAACCTAGAGCGAGTCATCGAGCGGTTGCATGCAGTAGGATTAAAGGTGAACAAGCAAAAATGTCAGTTTATGTTGGACTCGGTAAAATTCTTGGGAGACACAGTCGATAAAGCAGGGTATCATGCTTCCGGAGACAAAGTAGACGCAGTCCAGAAAGCACCCAGACCGACTGATGTGCATCAGTTATGGTCTTTATTGGGTTAAGAAGATTATTATGCAATATTTTTGCTCTACAGTGCTTGCTCCAATGCACAACTTGCTCAGGAAGAACACAGTTTGGCACTGGAACAGAAACTGTGAGGAGGCCTTTAAAATGGTAAAAGAAATGTTGGTGTCACCGCAAGTGTTGGCACATTATGACCCGGAACTTTCCATAATTTTGGCATGTGATGCATCACCGTATGGAGTGGGAGCAGTATATCTCACAAGTATCCTTCAGGAGTGGAAAAACCGATAGCTTTTGCATCCCGGTCACTGAGTCAAACCGAAAGAAAGTATGCTCAAATAGATAGAGAGGCAATCATTTTCGGAGTTAAAAAGTTTGTACAATATCTCTATGGTAGACATTTCGTACTGTCAACAGATCACAAGCCCCTGGTGTACACTCGGCACATTTAAAAATGATCGTTGATTTTTCTTCAGAGTCCCACGTTGTATACCCCTAATACCTACCGACCGGTTAGATCACGTGACTTCCTTACCAGTTCTCTCGGAACAAAACAAGGGGAGGTTCGTCGTCAATAGTAAACAAGTAATATTCTCTTTCAATATCTGATCGACATTGCATTACGAGGCCTTCATTCGAATCCCATTTCACTGTGTCGGATCGTGGTTTCACGTGATTTTGACGCAAAGTTGCCCATTAACTCCCCAGTTCTTGGGACATTTCTCGATAAGTTTACTCAATGTCATACGCCAGATGAATGATTTGAAAAGTCTACATTACATTTCATACTTTTACTCAATTCATTGAGTTTCCATTATTGCGTTTCCAATGGGCACTTTTAGACATTTTCTCTGTTTTTTATTTTGTTTGTCTCGACGCCACATGTCACAATATTTTCCGATCGAGCCTAAATTGTGCATACACACCTGTTTTTATGCACCGTCCTAAGATTGTTTAGAAAATTAAAATGACCTGTTGCTCACAGTCACACGCTTTGACGTATCAAATATAAAATGTTCACCGTTGTTGAGGCTGTCTTATCGTTACCTATAAATGTCAGCAAAATAATTATAATTAATACAATTAAAAAAAGTCTGATTGTTCGAAAATTGAAATGGTCAGATCAAGATTAAATATGCCGTGGCTGTTTACACCATCATTTTTCCTTATTATTTTAAAAAATTTCAGCGCAATCAGTAATGCACGTATTAATGTCTTCAGCACCCCCTTTTTGGAAATTTGGAATTCCGCAAACAGCATTCGTTTGTGCTCGTTTGTGCACTTTAAAGTTTTGTTTGTGCCTAACCCCTTCCACCCCTAATAAATAAATTCAATATTTTGTTAAATGTTACTCCAGTAGGTACCCCTACTTCGGAAATTTGGAAATCCGCCAACGGCATTCGTTTGTGCTTCGTTTGTGCTCGTTTGTGCACTAAAAATTTCGTTTGTGCCTCACTCGAACACTTAAATATGGGCCAAGGACGAATGGGGGTGCTGAGGTCACGTTTTCCAAAAATTTAATTTATTAATTAGGGGTTGCAGGGGTTAGGCACAAACGAAACTTTTAAGTGCACAAACGAGCACAAACAATGCACAAACGAATGCCGTTGGCGGAATTCCAAATTTCCAAAAGGGGGGTCCTGAGGTCACGTACCCCACGTATTAACATGTATAACTGTTTGATATGACTGTCATAAGAAATGTCAATTATTTCTATTGTGGATGGCGTTGCAAGCACCTCTAAATTAATTAAGTAAAAGCTTGAAACAAATTTTTTATCTGGCATATGACATTAAGTAAACTTATCGAGAAATATCCCCAGGGCAACTTTGCGTCAAAATCACGTGAAACCACGATCCTACACAGCGAAGTGGGATTCGAATGAAGGCCTCGTAATGCAATGTCGATCAGATATTGAAAGAGAATATTACTTGTTTATTTACGACGAACTATCCCCTCCCCTTGTTCCGAGAGAACTGATAAGGAAGTCACATGATCTAACCGGTCGGTAGGTATTAGGGGTATACAACTTGGGACTCGGAAGAAAAATAAACGATCATTTTTAAATGTGCCGAGTGTACATCTTCGGAGAAAATAAAGGAATACCTCAAATTGCAGCCAACAGAGTACAGAGATGGGCATTGATTTTACAGGGATATCAATATGAGATACGCTATGTACCATCCCATAAAAACAAGCATGCTGATGCTCTCTCTCGTTTGCCCTTAGCAGAGTCACTCACAGAAGAAAGTTTTTCTTACTTGGATGTCGGTAGGAAGGAGTTTCTTCCAGTAACAGCTCATAGGGTTGCCAACTTTGTAAGAATTGAATTCCGGACAATGTAGTTCTAAAATTCTCTGGGAATAAATATCCTCACAATACGGTATTATGGGGAAATTCGTATGCACGAAAAGACGATCTCGCAGGAAATCAATGGGGGGTCTGGGGTGAGGGCCCCCCAGCACCATGCGGGTCCGAGCCGCACAGGCCCGGGAAAATTATGAATTTCGAAAGTGTATTTGGGTAATTTTTATGCGTTCTGGACTACAATATTCAGCGATTTGATATTTGGGAACCAAGGGCGTATCCAGGATGAAATTTCCGGGGGGGGGGGGGGGGCCGGACATTATTAATATTTCGAAAAATCACAGTGGAAAACATGGGGTTCGGGGGCACAGCCCCCGAGAAAATTTTGGATCAAGGTCATTCATTAAGATGCAATTTTGAATCGCAGTGTATAGCTATTTTGGGGAATTATAAATTACAAAATATCCAAAAATTGGTCGAAGAGGTTTAAGACATTTATTGAACTTATTAGGATATTCAAGACCGGGGCGCATAGCCCCGGAAATTTTTTTGATTTTTTTCTCAATTCTAACCATTTTGGAACGTTTTTGACATGATCTGTATATTTTTAAATTGTTTTTTTACAAATTATTTTAAATGTGGTTATTTTCTTAGATGCAATTTTGATTTCGGGTTGGGGGGGGGGGCATGGCCCCCTCGCCCCCCCCCCCCCTGAATACGCCCTTGTTGAGAACTTTGAAAATTTCTTTACATTTATAGCAAACAGACTTGAATTTAACTCAAGATAATAATTAGATTGCTCTCATAATATTATTTCCTTAAAGTTGAAATTGATAAATATGTAGTAAAAATTGTAAATTAATGGGCGAAAGTGAACTAAGTGTTTTCTACCAACCCTACCTGCAAAACTTAATTTGCAAAAGTTATGATGTATCATTGATTATTGAATTATAGCGTAAGTTTCATGAACCAATTGAACAATTCCGGACATTATGCTGTCCGGAATGAGGTAATTCCGACATCCGGACAATATTGTCCAATTCCGGAGTGTCCGGAGAAATTCCGGACAGTTGGCAACCCTAACAGCTCAAGCCATACGAAAAGAAGGAGAGAGGGATGGAGTCATCAGCGAAGTAATCAACTACTGTTTTGGAGGATGGCCGCAGACGGAAAAGGAGGTCAGCGAATCTGCAAGACCCTATTGGAGTAGAAGGGAACAGTTAAACATTGAACAAGGGTGTTTAATGTGGGGACATCGGGTAGTCATTCCTACGAAGTTAAGAAAAATTATTATAACCGAACTGCATGCAGGTCACTTCGGCATTAGGAAGATAAAGTCGTTGGCAAGGTCATATGTGTGGTGGCCTAGGATGGACTCGGACTTGGAGGGAATTACCAAATCATGTGTCCCTTGTATAACTAATACGCCGACTCCTGAAAGGGCAGTTTTGCACCCTTGGAAATGGCCTGAACGACCGTGGCAGAGGGTACACGTGGACCTAGCCGGACCTTTCATGGGAAAGACCTTCTTAGTACTAGTAGACAGCCACTCTAAATGGCCTCAAGTTGGGCAATTGCACAGCACCAGTAGTGAAAGTGTGATAAATTTGTTAACTTGATGTGTCAGAATTTGGGTTGCCGGAGCAGATCGTGTCGGGCAACGGCCCCCCGTTTGCATCGGAGGAGTTTGACGTATTTTGCAGAGAAAGCGCCATCAAGCACACGTTTTCCCCGCCGTATCATCCAGCAACGAACGGGGCAGCAGAGAATCTAGTGAATACGTTTAAAGTAAAGTTAAAGACATTAGTTATGGAAGGAGTGCCACTAAAATTAGCGTTGCCACGTTTCCTGTTCAATTACCGCATCACTCCGCATCGCACCACGGGTGAGGCCCCATGTCAGTTGATGTTCAACCGTCAGTTGAGGTCCAGGTTGATGTTAGTCAAACCCAACGTGCAATGTACGGTGGAGGCTAAGCAAGAAGGGCAGTGCTCTCACTCAGGACAGCGCAAAGTAGGATTCGCTGTGGGGGAGAGAGTGATGACTAAAGACTATCGCAGAGGGGGAACTTGGGTGTTGGGACATATCAAAGGCATAGAAGGCCCCAGATCGTACGTAGTCTTGCAGGTAGAGGGAAATGTATGGAGAAGACACTGTGACCAAATAATCAAGACGGGAGACCACAGAGAAGGGGAACTGCAAGCCATAAAACAGCCAAGTAAGGTGGTAACCGGTGTTGGTCCAGTGGCTCCGAGTCCCCCCTAGAGTCCACCCCCGGTAGCTCTCAATCCGCCCCCGAGTTCGTTGCCAGTGGTTTCTAGTCCACCTCCCAGTCCGTCCCCAGAGGTCACTCACAAGTCCCCGGTCGCGAATACAGTTTCTTCCCCGGGACAGTCGCCCACACCAAGGAGGTATCCCCTGCGACAGAGGAAGCCAGTGGTGCCATATGATGTGTAGATTATCCTTCATTAGGTGGATTAGGGTCTAATTACGATTGGATGTGTTTTATTGCTGATCCCAATACATTCCATTCGATATTTATGCTTGTATTTGTTTTTCTGATATTGGATGTACATTTATATATTTCTGATTCCATGCCATGTGTGATATTATATTTGTAAGTTTGTATTTTTGGGTTTTTGGGGTAAAATTGAGTTTTCAAATATAGAAGAAATAAATGTTTAATTTGACTTTAAACTTTATTGTGTAATTACATGCTATTAGCTAAGGGGGAAGAGTATAACGTCTGATAGGAAGAAAGAAATGTATTTAAAAATGGTTGACTACAAGGTCAGCAGAAGATAGGCAGAACTATGTCCAGGTTAATATAACAGTAAGAAGAAAAAAAAATAATGTGACGTGGCAAAGGAAATGTGCCGAAATAGGTAGTTTTATGGGAGGGACAAGGACAGCTGCAGCTTGGAAGACGATCAATGGTTTGAGGAGAAACTCGAAGGAAGCTTTTAGAAACCAGACGATTAGCGTGCAAGATTGGAAGAATTATTATGAGAATCTTTTAACTGAAAATCGACATCAATTCCTGAGGGAAACGACCCCTGCTCCTGAGAGAGAAGAAGAGGATCCAGTTTCACGTATTACAGTGGAGGAGATAGCGCAGGCTTTGAGGAGAATTAAGAATGGGAAGTCGGCTGGTCCTGGAGGTATTCCAATTGAACTAGTGAAGTATGCACCGGTAAGAGCCCTGGAGATATTAGCAGACATCTTCAATAAATGTCTCTTGGAAGGTGAAGATATCCCGGAAGATTGGAAAACGGGATATAACTACTCAATCTACAAGAAAGGAAAGAATTGCTCTAACTATAGAGGTATTACAGTAACAAGTTCAATTGGACGACTGTACGGGCGTATTTTAGCTTCACGACTTGAGCAAGTAATTGAATGGCCCGAAGAACAAAGTGGCTTTCGAGCAGGAAGATCTTGTATGGACAATGTTTTTTTCTATAAAACACACAATAGAAAAGTTAACATCAAGAGTGAGAGAACCCCATCTGCTTTTTATAGACTTAAAGAAGGCATTCGACAGCGTACCGCTTATACCGCTATTTAACACTCTCAGAGCAAAGGTTCATTCGTCATATTATAATGCAATTAAAACCTTGTATAGAAATAGCGAGAGTGTAGTAAAAGTAGGGCAAGTGGTATCAGATTCATTTCCACTGTCAAAAGGGATCAAACAGGGATGCAGTCTATCTCCGCTTTTGTTTAAGCTGTATATTTCTGAAGCACTTGACTTATGGTGCAGGAAATGTGGGCAGATGGGGATAGAGATGGGTGGTGGTAGAACTTTGTCTACTCTGCTGTTTGCGGATGACCAAGTCTTAGTTGCACGGGATGAAGACGACATACATTATATGGCCCCCAAACTTCAGGAAGAATATGAAATGGGGTCTGGAAATTAACACCGAGAAAACAAAATACCTTGTCACGAATGGTGCTGCTCAGAATCTTGATCTTGGGGCAGATATTATAGAAAGCTGTGAAGGATATGTCTACTTAGGAGTGACTATTAGTAAGGAAGGAAATAGTAATCTGGACATAAAAAGTAGGATTGGGTGTTGAAACTTACACTAATAACGAATATTAGTTCAGTTTTTAGAACGAAATAATAATTATCAGCCGTGTGCTTCAAATATTTTATTTCACTAATCAAAGACAACAATTTAAGCCAAGTCATCCATTCATCTGTCTTCTTAAAACAAACACACACTCTCTCTCTCTCATCAAGATGGCTTTTCACAAGGTTCATATAGGTACACAATTATTAATATTTATAACATTCGGCCATTCTGTAATTTATCGGCCTCGATAAACGCAAATTATGAAGTTAAATAGAATACAAGAAAACAAACAAACAATAAAACAAGATACCACGAGATACAAAACTAATACAATGGTTCGGTCGATGGATCAAACAACGTGGTCGAGTTGGACTGAATATGGCTCCAGTTGTTTCTGCGTCGCGTCGATTCGCTGGTATGTCATGTCTTGTCGTCGATGTTCGTCACAGGTGGTTCACTTTTCGCACCTCCAGGATCGTAGGATACTCGGCTATTGATGTACTTCGGGATACAGTTATCTTCTTTCTCAATGTCGAATCTGAATTCTCTGGTTTGTCTCGGAGTCTCCAAGCAAGCGTTGTCGTGATTCAAAAGATCAGTGCGGAGGTTGTCTCGAATTGTAAGCTCATGGCAAGTCTGGTCTTGATTCGGAGTGTCAAGACGAATGTTTTCTGGAAATTGGATCATAGCATGTTAAAACTTGACTTACGAGATCGAGACAAACATCACAATTCGTAATTTCAGCTTTTTGACTCACGGGCTTGAGACAAGAATAATCATGATTTGAAATGTCAGGTTCTTGACTCACGAGGTTGAGACAAGAATAATCATGATTTAAAATGTCAGGTTCTTGACTCACGAGGTTGAGACAAGTTTCTTCATGATTTGAAACGAAAGGTTCTTGAATCACGGGATTGAGACAAGAATAATCATGATTTCTAACTTCAGGTTCTTGAAGTACCACCTTTGATGTCCCAGCATTTATGCTTACCAATGGTTGTTCATTGCGGTAACCAATAATCAGTGTTTCATCCACACGCGCGAATGCAATTGCCTGTTGATCCAACCACGTTCTGCCTATCAACAAGTCCATTGGCTGGGCCTTGTCAGGTACAATCATCACGTCAACATCGTCACCAATCACTCCGTCAATTTCGATTTTAGCTACAGTCTTTCCTAAAGGCTTCGTGATGTTGTTATTCTCTCCAAATCCTACAAGCGTGGTTGTCGTCGGCTCTGTCTTCAGCTGACAACGTATCGCTGCTGAAGCTTGGATTGTGCACGCAAAACTCCTTGGATCGATGAGAGCTTGAAGTTCTTCGTTGCCAATCTTTGCTGCCTTGATGTATTTTGCAGGGCTAATACCAGCATCTGACGAGATCAGACGTTGGGAATCTTCTGTTTTCTTGCAATACTTCTTGGTATGACCTTCCATACCACATTCCGTGCACTTAAATGGACGTCGTGCTTCTCGGCAATCACGTGAAATATGACCGATCTTGTCACAATTGTAGCATTTATCCTTCGTGCTCTGACCGTTCACAGCAGATGATGTCGTCTGAGGTTTGTCTGTACTACTACTCGATGATGTAGTAGATGACGTTTTACTTATCTGATCGGGCTTGTTTTTCAAGTCTCCTTGATTGGAATTACTCTCTGACTGAGCCGGTTGCTTCGATGCATTCCCATATTCGTTCTTTGCACGTGCTCGTGCACTTCGTTCACGATCAATTTCTTCAAGTTCGGCAATATCTCTAAGCAACTCATCTTCATTTTCGTGATTTCTTGAAGCTAGTGAATTGCTAAGGGATTGTGATAACTAACCAATGACAATTTGCTTTTTCGTGTCTGCAAAAGTCATTCCTAGTTTCTTGCACAGATGCACTTTAGTGTGGAAGTACAGATACACACTTTCTCCTTCCTTCTGGTCTCGCTCATTCATTCTTTTCCATCGTTCTGAGAGACTAACCTGTACCATGTAGGTAGCTCGGAAGGCCTCTTTGAATGAATCCCAGGTGGTGATAACATCATATCTGTTTAAAAACCACTGACGAGCGGCGCCGGTTAAGTGAGACCTAGCTGTCTCTAACTTGACGGCATCAGGCCATTTGTACAGGACGCTAGTAGCTTCGAGTGATCGTATCCACTCACCAGCATGCTGACCACCTTCTCCGTCGAAGTCGAGAATCACTTTTACCAAGTCTGGCAGTACCACTGATGCAGATCCTGTGTTGCTCTTGTCAAACATCATTGTCATCATTTCGTCACGTCGACGGTTGTCTTCCATCATCATCTTCATGATTGCCGTCATAGATGTTGATATACTACTTGCTTCGCTGGGAGCTGGACTGGAAGTTCGTGGTGCAGTCTTACTCTTTTTTCCTCTCGTTGGCTTGCGTGTAGACACACGAGGGCGGATTGCATTTGCAGCAGGCTGCATTTTCTCAACTAATTATTTTTAGAAACGAATTCTACTCAAATGTTGGGTGATGGCTTTTATATCCCACTTCTGATGTTGAAACTTACACTAATAACGAATATTAGTTCAGTTTTTAGAACGAAATAATAATTATCAGCCGTGTGCTTCAAATATTTTATTTCACTAATCAAAGACAACAATTTAAGCCAAGTCATCCATTCATCTGTCTTCTTAAAACAAACACACACTCTCTCTCTCTCTCTCATCAAGATGGCTTTTCACAAGGTTCATATAGGTACACAATTATTAATATTTATAACATGGGAAAGGAAGGTCTGCTATACAAAAACTGAATTCCATTTGGTGGATTGATGAGATCACGAGAAATACAAAGAAAACTATTTACAGTACTATTGTGGAGCCTATAGCTACTTACGGAGCGGAGAGTTGGGACTGGAGCAACCGTAATAAGGGCAGATTGCAAGCTCTGGAGATGGATTTTCTAAGGCGTAGTTGTAGAGTGTCTCGTATTGAACATGTTCCCAATGTAGAAATTAGGAGTAGAATGGACGTACAGGACTTAATAGTGGACAGAGTGGAGGAGAGGCAGTTATCTTGGTACGGCCATATGCGAAGAATGTGTGAAGAGAGGTGGCCAAGGAGAGTTTTTGAATGGACCCCGGCAGAAAGGAGAAGAAGGGGAAGGCCAGCGACATCATGGTTGAAGGGGATTGAAGAGGCCATGCATGGCAGACAAATGCAGGACGTCGACTGGCAGGACCGAGATGCTTGGCGGCAAGGAAGCGGGAGACGACGACAGTTGTAAAAAAACTCGCTATTATTATATTACATGCTATTAGCTAAGGGAGAAGAGTAACGTCTGGCGGCAGCTTGTATTAGAATAACCACGCCCCTTTATTTCGCTGAATACAAGTCCACGCTTCAGAATGAAGGAACATCTCACTTTGTTGGCGAAAATTACAGCTGGGCAACCTAAAAAAATTTACTCTATGGCTAGACAAATTCAAACTTGCGCAAATTCAAAATAAAAAAAACTCGCAGGGGACGGGAATCGACGCCGGCCTGTCGCACGGAATGCTAGCGCACTAACCACTGCGCTGCCGAGGCATTACTGGAATACGCCGCTTTTGGACTACATAACTCAACGTTCTATAAAACAGATGCGCGCGCATACAAACCCAACTAAAACATGCTCTCTTCAGACGCTTCTAGGGGGAAGGGATGTGGTATCCGCGCTGTCCACCAGGGGCGTGGCCATGTCAGGTGCAGCGCGGAGCCATGTCGTCAGTGTGGAATAAACCGTTGAACTGTACGCTTCGATTCAGTTATTAACCCAGTCAAGATCCTACATGAATAATTGTTGATGGGCATCAAAATAACACGTATATATATATATATTTTTTTTTTTTATTTCATCCCTTCAACCCCTAACAGGTGGAAATGCATAGTTACCACCATGCATGAAACTCGGCCAATTGCCGTATCTTTTATGTGATACATTATGCAAAGTTGTGAGGTAATTGGAACCCCATAAAAAAACACTCCGTGTAAAAATACCAGCCAAGTCTCTTCAACTATAAAAAAAATAGAATAAATCTAAAAATTCAGCACTGAAAAGTAGTGATATCAAAAAATGAGCCAAGTCAAAACTTAATTTTAAAAACCAAAATATACTTGGCGCATCGTTTTTAAGGGCATTATATGTATATTATATATAATTAGGTAGGTAAATTTGATTTTTGGCATATGCTTCTATACTATTTATATACACGATGCGCCAAGTATATTTTGGTTTTTAAAATTAAGTTTTGACTTGGCTCATTTTTTGATATCACTACTTTTCAGTGCTGAATTTTTAGATTTATTCTATTTTTTTTATAGTTGAAGAGACTTGGCTGGTATTTTTACACGGAGTGTTTTTTTATGGGGATATAATATACCTATAATGCCCTTAAAAACGATGCGCCAAGTATATTTTGGTTTTTAAAATTAAGTTTTGACTTGGCTCATTTTTTGATATCACTACTTTTCAGTGCTGAATTTTTAGATTTATTCTATTTTTTTATAGTTGAAGAGACTTGGCTGGTATTTTTACACGGAGTGTTTTTTTATGGGGATATCACTTATTTTTTAAGTTTATTTACACAACTTGTAACACACATCGGAGCAACAATGACTAAATACTTTTAAAAAATACGCCATTTCCGAATTGGTTAATACGAAAAATTGTGTTTGGTGCTCAATATACCTAAGCTTAAAGTGATATTCCATGAAGAATTGCGAAAGCTTCGTTCCAATCAGTCCAGCCGTTTTCGAGATATGGTATCACTTCCGGTTTTCAAAATGGCGACTGAAATAACTGCCACCTAGAATTTATTTCTATAAATGTTATGTATCATTATAAGCCTTCTGAATATGTAGTCATTGTAGTAAGAGGTCATTAAAATCTAGATCTTCATTTTCATGACGTCATTTCCGGTTTCGGTAATAGTACATCTCTACTTTAACTACTGATATTCCATATAGACGACCGTCTGAATCATTTGGCGCTAGTTTCATTCCGATCGGTTTAGCCGTTTTCGAGATATGACGTCACTTCCGGTTTCAAAATGGCGACTACCGGTTGGTTTTATAAAAAGGCACCTCAGACGCCAAAAGTTAACATGTGGTAAAAATTTCAGATCTATCGGCTAAGCCGTTTAGGCTGTGGCGGTGATAGCGGTGTTTCCTGACCCTGACATCATAATCATCATCTAAAGATCAAAGTGGTGTAATTTCACTGTTTTCTCGGCCCTCTAGCTCGCAAATGGTATAGCCTATTGTTCCCAAATTTGGTTTATGTGGTGGGGTGGGCCATAGCTCAAAATTAAGATATTTTACAACAATGTGAGATTTTCCAATTTTATGATCCAGTAGGCCGAAAATGCCATGTTGTTGCTTACAGTAAAAGTAGTTGGTCTGGCTCCTCATTTTATAAGGCATTTACGGTATGTTGAGTGAGTGTGAGTGTACAGTACGACTTGGCTGGGTGGAGCGACCGCTCCACTATATCCCTGAGACTCGAATTGACTCGCTGAGACTCCCTGAGGGATTGGAATATCTACAGGTTGTTGAGCGATGAGAAAACCGAGCGGCAAGGCATCTTCGCTGTCCGATGATTCCTCGGCGGTAGGATCGTCTTCCTCTTCAGACGAAGAAATGACGTTACTAATATGCAACATAGTACCTGATGGTCCATGCAGATCACTGGTATCATTTTTAGACAATACATCGGGTGTGGTTACGTGGTCCTCGAAATCTTCGTCTACGTCACTCACGCCAACGATTGACTCGTTGTCGCTTACCAGCCGAAGAATCATCGGCCGATGGAATTTCATCCCACTCCATGTTTAGTGCTTCCTGCAGTTCAGCATTTTTTTTGCTATGGCGTTACAGGACTGGTAGTCCTACTGCCGCCTCAACAACTCTACTCCTTTGACGATGCGCCATTATATCGGAGGTGAAGTTGGTTGAGGATTCGTAACTGGGGATGTCATGCGAGTGAGTAGTTAGCTCCCTGCGCTCTGCTGGTTTTAACGTCCCATCCCAAGGACGGTGTAACGCCCGTCGAGAGACTGATAACAGGTGGAGGGGTGTCGTTACACTAACCCCCAACCACCCCAGTCTCTCTAACCCAACGGCAGCAACTGGCAAGGCAGAGTTGAATGGTCACCCATCCAACTACCGACTGCGCTCAATGTTGCTTAACCTCGGTGATCTGACGAGAACCGAGGTATCCATTACACCAGCCGTTGGGCTACTTCAGCATTACTAAGATTATATTTCTTCCGCACCATCTGGTATTTAAAACAAATATTAGTAGAGTAAACACAATTATTTCCAAAAAGTGAGGTTATGTTTCAAAATTGTCAAAGTGCATGGTGGTACGTCTTTGTTAACTGGCAGTTAGCGCGGCGACCGAGGCAGTGTGACGTTATGCACAGTAAAGTGCGCAAAAGGGACCGCAAATTTCAAACAGGTGGAAATTTTAGTTTTGGTTGGCGGCAACCTAACCTAACCAAAGTACCTAACCTAACATTTGGTTCAGTGACAGTTCAACTGATCACAACTGATGGTACAACTTGACAGTGCATGCAGTCATGTCACATCAGTGTGATTATTGTGACAGGCAGTGACAGGTTGTGACAGGCGACCGCTCCACTAGATTGAGTCACATTAAGAATGTTCATAATTTAGAATTAAAAAGAAAACATTCTTGTCAGTTTGAAAGATGTGAATTTCACTTTGGAGTTTTAAATGAATACCGAACGCATCTCATCACCGAGCATGACATTGCTTGCCCCATGCAAAAACTTGACTTTTCCTCCAAAGAAGGTAAGCACTTATAGTAAATAATGTTATTTTTGTGTTACCTCGGTAAAGATTGTATTTCTGATCCATCTTTTATTATCTTTTAGAGTTTGATACATGGCTGGAGAACATTCAGGCAGAAAAAAATGCCCAGTACACTATTAGGGACAGGAAAAATATCCAAGAAGGATCGAACATAATATATTACTATTGTAATAGAAGCGGCCAGTATAAAGGGACATGAAAAGGATTGCGTCAAATGAAAGCCCAGGGTCCTTGTAATACTGGTCACTGCTGTCCTTCAAGTCTAATTCTGAACGAATACAAGGGCAGGTTCACAGTGCAGTTTTACCCAACACATTATGGGCATGATCATGCCCTTGGACACTTGACTATTCCAAATTCTCTACGCAATGATATTGCAGGTTGGTGTATAATTTTCTACTAATCTATTACTCTGCTCAGTAATGTCGACTTCTAAACTTAAGGTAGCACAACTGATATCTCATATCTTCCAAATAAGCCTATTTTTGGCAGAGGTATCAATAATCACTATTTACACGATACTGTAAAATATGAACAACTTCTCGTGTCTAGATTTTTAGATATTGTAGTTATAAATTCCTATTTTTTACATGTAGTCTTATGGGGGCCATTAAAATTATGACGATTTCCATGCTATTTTTGAGTTTTGAATTTTACTGAGGTTCCACGTTTTTTCAAAACACTGATTTCTAGATAGATAGTTGGACATTCTATTAGGAAAAAAATTGAAAACAATACCAACGTGTGCTATTTTAAAAGTTATCAACCAAAAACTAAATGATTTCCCTATACCTCCTGTGTTACAGTTTTGTTCATTCTCGGAAGGCAATAAATTGAAACCTCGCTATACGACAGGGGTTGCAAGTTAAATGACATTTTATGATTCATTTATACTTAAATATAGTTGAAATGTAGGAAAACGTTTTCTGAACTTGTAATTTCAAGATTTTTTTTTTTATATATACGTATAATGAAAGAAGGTACTACCTTAAGGGAAGGAATGAATCCCAATGCTTAATGAAAAGTGTGAAGAAAGCATCAAGCTGATGCTATGAACATTGTAGTAGCATCCATTAAATTTAAAACTAGTGATAGGTGATTCAGTTCGATTTTCTTCCGAATCGATTTTTTCTTTTGATTTTATCATTGTTTTTTCGTGTTTTGATTAGTCGGTGAATCGATTCTCCCTGACCTGTTTCCAAGATGGTACCTTTATATGGAAATTTTCCTTAAATTTTATCAAATACATTCGGAATACTCGGAATATTCCGACCAATCGGAATATCTTTTAAATTTTAACGAATTAACGGATTTCAACAAATTTACCAAAAAAAGGGAAAGAAAACCGCAGCACTGGTCTTTACATGTGTGCAAAGTGAAACGAAGGTCCATGCCAAAAGAGTCAAAAGGAGTTGCTCGCTCAATAATTTAGTCTAATTTTCAATGATGTAGTTAGGTGGTAAAAATCGTAAGACCTAGTTGAAAATGAGAGCTGTGACTGCAGCTATAAGCAGGCTTCTTTTGGAATCTGAACTAAACGGACTTTCGAAAGAAATTATCTACTTGTTTTATTTTAGGAAAACTATCCCAAGGAATTCCAGAAAAAAGAATCTTGTCGGGTATACGCTCTTCTGTGCAAACCAAGTTGAACAGGGGACATATAGTGACATTGAAAGACATTTCAAATGTAAGAAATGAATTTCAAATTCCACGAGGCTTCAATGACATGGCTGTGCATGTGCAGGACTCTGTTAGTGTAGAAGCATTTGTGGAAAGTCAACGTGCTGCAGGTGAAGACTCTTCAGTATTGTTTTACAAGCGACAAGGAGAAGTGCATCCCATCTTGCGAGATGATGACTTTGTCCTTGTAATAATGTCACCGTCACAATATGCAAATTACCGAGTTTGCATTGATTCAACTCATGGTGTCACAGGATACGAATTTGAGTTGACAACGCTATTGTTAGTGGACAATTTTGAAGAGGGGTTTCCTGCCGCATTCTTCATCACATCCTATGTTAACACTGATATTTTGAGCGTGTGCCTGACAGCTGTGAAGGAAGCTGCCGGCTTAATGCAGCCATCAGTGTTCATGAGCGATGATGCACCACTCATGTACAATGCATGGGCATCCGTAATGGGTGATGACCCATGCAGGTTGCTCTGTGCATGGCAATTCGACAGGGCTTGGCAAGGACATCTCCAGGTAATAAAAGACGTTCAAAAGAGAAAAATTATATACAAATCTCTGAAGACATGTCTTTATGAGCTCGACCAGGATACTTTTCACAGAATGTTGGCTGAATTTATAGAACAACTAAATGATGATCCCGACAAAGATGTTCAGAACTTTAAAGATTACTTTTCAAAGCATTATTGTGACTGTGTGGAGGTGTGGGCATATTGTCATCGTGTGGGGGCAAAAATTAATACTAACATGCACCTTGAAAACTTTCATCGTCAACTAAAGCATGTTTACATGAATGGGAAGAAGATGAAAAGAGTTGACCGGTTGATTGGTGCCCTTATGGATTATCTGAATGATCAACTCTTTAAGAGGATAACCAAACTGCATAAAAGTGAGATTAGCAGGAAAGGTAGGGACACTCTCCAAAAACATCGTTCAGGACAGCTCTTAGCTAATGGAGTAATACTATTGGAACCTCAACGATGGTCTTGTAAGTCCCAGACTTCTCTGGACCAGGTTTATTATGACCAGAAAGTTGCTCACGTTTGCCAAGGTACTACATGCGGGATTAAATGCCCTGAGTGTAATGTTTGCCTTCTTGAATACACATGCAGTTGTCATGATTTCGGTGTTCACATGAATCTCTGCAAACACATTCATGCGGTTAATATTTATGAGCTACTTAATGGTATTAGTGGTATTAATGGTTTTCTTATTAGAATAATAAGAGAACTGGGTGCATTTCGGACAACGGTGTTGAGGACGAGCTTCTTTTTCACACGGCTTTGTTGCAGAAGGAGAGTGCCGTGTTGGAAGGTGAGAGTATCAAGCTATTGTGGAAAATGCCTTTCAGAAGCTCTCTAGTACATTGACCTTTAAAAAGGATCTGCCAACTCATATTGCTAAGGAGATAGCCAATCATTTGCAATGCGCTGTGAAATTATACAATTTACCGCACGAAGAGGAAAAAGCAACCGAGTCCCTGGTATTCTGCGCTGGTGTCGAAAAGGAGCCAGCGAACAAAAAGTTGACACCCCAAAAGCGGTTTTTCTCAACAAAAAAGAAGAGGAAAGCTGCACCACGACTAGAAAAACCTGATGCTGAAGAACAAGTGTCTCTCAAAAAAATATTCAAAAAGGAGAATTTCCTTGTGGCTTCCACCTCGTCAGACCACAATTACTGATATACAGTAATTGAACGAAAAAAGATGTATGTACCTACACGTCATATCAATGTTTCTATTCTAAAATTGTTTTTATCAATTTATATAACTTATTTGTATCAACATGTTGGCTTGAATGACAACAATACAATTGTTTCATAGAATCACATTTTTTTTCTTTAATTGGTTTTAAAAATGTCAATGTAATTATATCGAAAACAGTTAAGTGTGTAGTGTCCTAGTTGCTCGACTTTTCCACACAATTTTTTTTTTATCAATTTATATAACTAATTTGTATCAACAAATGGGCTAGAATGACAATAATACAATTGTTTGTTAAGGAATCACATTGTTTGCAATAATTTGTGCTAAAAATGTCAGCAATGTTAATATAATGAAAAATTAAAAACTGCAGAACAACTACGTTGTTTGTAAATGTTGAAGTTAAATAAAATCAAAATTACTACATAGGTTTTTAAATGCGTTTTTCTTTACCTATACTCGTCATCATTCGTAAATGCTAAGTGTTAGTAAGTGGTTTGGGAGAAATTATTTGACTGATGAATTAACTAGGAAAACGCTCTGAGTAACGCGTTGATGAGCGAGCACGGATACGCGGAACACCTCGAACCGAAATTATGTCTATCGAAAATATCATTAAAAGCCAATAAATCTTGAATTTCGTCAGACTTGAATAAAAATCTCTAAATATTCCTAAAATGTTAGTATCAACCCTTATGATTGAACTGTTCCTTGTTAATATTCAAAAATCACAGGATCTCTTTAAAAAAATATACCTGGGACCACTCAAATCATATGATATTAGTGTGTACACAATATCAGATCAATCTGTTGAACGGTCAATATTAGTTTCATTTCGTTTGAAACTTTCTGCTCTAACTACCTTGCCTTGAACTGAAGATTCGAAGTCGCCGTGAATTTGACAGCCAACACGCAAAATGTCACTAAAATTACAAAACCTTTTGAAAATAACTACAGATTTGACTGAAAATTGGCAAAAATACCTTAAATGTTGGTACCAATGACCATGCAAAGTTTTTAGTTGATCGGTCAATCGGTTCTAGTTTAAATTTCAAAAATCACAGGAAAAATGGTTTCAAATTTGAACCAATGGGTGGATTTGGCTGAAATTTATTATGATTGGGTACAATGTTGGTTGCAATGTCTTTGCTAAATTTCAAATTGATCAAACCAACCAATCGAAAGAGAATTTTTTTAAAATTTGAACCAATCAGGGGATTTCAAAAAAATTAGGGTCTGCAACAATCAGAAATGTTACGTACTTGTGTGCAAAATTTCAGCTCGATCGAAGAAAAACTCTGACCTGTATATCGTCAGTAACAGAAAAAACAAAAAAAACAAAAAAAACAAAAAAAAAGCAGAGGTCCGTGCCAAAAGAGCCAAAAGGAGACGCTCGCTTCGCTCGCTCAAAAAAGCATCTAAAAAATAGTGAGAAATGCTATTGGTATCATTTTAAATAGTGAATTTTAATCGATTTCAATGCAAATATTATACTAGCTACTTCCTTAACTAGAGTAATACATCTGGTACTCGTTCGAATTTGGCGGTCTCTACTGAACACCATTCGACTGTCCACCTGTTTGAAATTGGCGGTCCCTTTTGCGCACTTTACTGCGCATAACGTCACACTGCCTCGGTCGCCGCGCTAGCTGCCAGTCTTTGTTACCACCTTATATATTACCTATTTTTGTTCCATAAGACCAAAATATGTAAAAATTAGTTTACTAATTAACTTGTGTGTATATATTAGCTACAAAGAAAATCAATTGATATGAAGAAATATGATGAAATATACAAACCTTGGAGAATTGACGTCACCAGCAACGCACAGTTTTGGTTAGAGTAGATTTCCACTTTTCCAGATCCTTCTGCACTGATTCTAGACATGCGCGCCATCTGTGATTTGTTAGTAGAATTCTTTGGTGAACTATTCAAGGTGGTATGTAAAGCTTACCACCATGCAGTAAAATATGAAAAATAATGCCTCTAAGAGAGTGAAAGTGAAAGAATGATGGTTATCAAAGAAAGATCGGGTAATGAAATGAAGGAAACTATGAAATTGCTCAAATCTACGGTGTCGCCACCAGATCTCAAGATTGGAATACGCAAGTTAAGAAGACAGGAAGGGGTGAACTAATGATTGGATGCGACACTAATGAAGACTTGGATAAGCTAATGGTGGAAACGAAGAAGAAGTTGGGTAACGAATTTGTCATCCGAAAGCATAAACGTAAAGAAAATGCACGAGTTTTGGTGATTGGAGCAGGGGATCGAACCCGAACCTAAACCCAAACCCGTAACCAGAAAAAAACGATTTTTTTGTGAAACTGAACCCGAACCCGAACCCGCATTACTTTTTTGTCTGAACCCGAACACGAACCCGAACCATTATAAATAATATTTGTGAAACCGAACCTGAACCCGAACCCATATAAATAATATTTGTGAAACCGAACCTGAACCCGAACCCATATTTTTTAGGGGTTTTTACAGGTTTTCAAAGTAAATAATAAAATAAATTTTATATTTAATAATTTCAATAAAAATGTTTAATTCATATTTTACTAGGTAATTTTCAAAGTATACTTAGGTATGAATATTTTTATGTGAGGGTACAAAACATGAATTATAATAAGCTTGTGTCTCCACGCCAAATAACCTAACCGAATAGTTTTTGTCATGAGTCGCCGCTCTGAATTTTGAAATGGGAAAGAAGAGAGGTATTAATCAGATATTTTTAACATTAATTATACGCGTAGAGTTCCTGCCCCCCGTGCTTCAACATACACTAAAAATATTTTTCAAGCGTAATGTAACTCGTGGCCTGAAAAAGTGTCCCAAATTCGTTTTAGTTGGGAGTAAAATTAAAAATCTCCCTGCGGGGCAAACTGGATATCTGAAATACCAATTCTGCCGTTTTGCAAATTAATTATCACGTCATCACACATTCTACCCCTTCGTCGGGATCTAAGTACTAATTTTATAGAAACAAATCATTTTAAAAATAACATTATATGAAATGCCTGGTTCAAAATGCAACAAAATTGCACAAAAATGTATGATAATGAAAAATATCTCCGGGGGCTTCGCCTCCGAAACGGGAATTTTTTAATGATTTTTACTGAATAAAAAAAAAATCTGTAAAAAAACCTCTGTATTGCCGTCTCAAATTTTTTTAGTGGATACATTAATTATATACATAACCCAGCATACGACAAGCATTTTTGTGTCTACCAAATTTTTTTAGAAAATCAAATCGCCTTTACGAATCATAATGTGCCAAAAATGGCGTAAATTCAAACTGATCATTCAGTCCCCCTCCCCCTTCCTCAATGAGTTATCTTGCGTACGACTTTGAGTCACATACGTCAGTTGGACATGCGTTCAATGATAAAGCTTTGACCAAAAATAAATTTTTGGTGAAATTAAATGAAGTTTGTTCATATACCTTCAAATTAAATAAACTGTACACAAGAAAATGTATTGGTTTGGAACACAAATATGTAGGTACATACATACATACTGATTAATCTAAGTGTAGAGCCGGACCCGAACCCGAACCCGAACCTGAACCCGAACCCGTATTATTGCTTTGCCTGAACCCGAACCTGAACCCGAACCCGTATAATTTTTTTGCCTGAACCTGAACCCGAACCCGAACCCTTATTAATTTTTTGCCTGAACCCGAACCCGAACCTGAACCCGTTAACGATCGGGTTCGATGCCCTGGATTGGAGTGCCGAAGGACGAAGTGGATGAATGGGAGATGGAAGAGAAAATTGAAAGACAGAAATGGGCTCGAAAGAGTAAAAATAGTTTATTAGAAGGTGAACTATCATGGCAATAGTGTTTATTGGGTTATGGACATGAACATGAGTGATAAGGACAGGATTATGAATGAAGGGCTGAAAGTGGGATGGAAGATGTGTATATGCTGCGGTGCTACAAGTGTGCTGGCTATGGGCATAGGAGTGCCAACTGCAGAAACCAGCTGGCGAGTAGCTACTGTGCAGGAAACCATACAGTCGGTGAGTGTAGGGCCAGCGAAAGTGAGTCCGACTGCATCAACTGCTGTAAGTCGAACCTGAAGTACGGTAGTAAACTAAATACGTGGCACGACTTGTACAACAAGGACTGCCTGTTAGCTATTAATGTTGGCCAGACTGTATGTCGATAAAGTAGTTCATGTGTTTGTTAGGTTTGCAAGCTGTAGTAATTTTAAAGAACAAAAGAAGAGAGAAAAGTTAATTGTTGGAAGTTGTCTTGAAATGGAAGTTTGATAAGATGTAATGTCCTTGTGAAATTAAACTATAATAATTATATAAATACCGGTGTTATTATTATTCGACGCCCCAAAAACCGTAAAGGAAACTGTAGCCCGATAGTAAGCCTTTAACAATTCAGAAGTGTGGGATTATAAATTTATCTAATTCGGATATTCAAGAGAAGACATAACTCGATGTCTACATCGTTGGAGATTCTGGCAAATGCAGCCGCTTTGCAACATGAAAATGCTGATGATCAAGAAGTAAATGAAATCTATGATGAAACTACTACCGACAACTATTTGACCGAAAACATCAATACACCTGACAACAACATGAATGCCACAGATTTCATCAAGATTATGTTGGAAGAGAACAGACGACGAGATGAAATGTATATGAACATTCTCAGCAAAACTGTAAGTTCGCAATCCACTAACTATCATGTAATGCCAGATCTTACAAAGAATATCAAAGTTTTCGAAGAGGGCACGAGTTTCAAAGCAAAGAATTGGCTAGAGTCAGTTGAAACTACTGCAATGTTACACAAATGGCCATCAAGTTTTACACTAGAAAATGCGAAGAGCCATTTAACAGGATCCGCCCTGCATTGGTATAATGCACGAAAAGCTGATATTCCTAACTGGGAAGAGTTTAAAATCCGTTTCCGAAAAACATTCATAACATCAACTAGCAGTAAAGCTGATCTTTGGAAAAAAATCCAAGAATTGAGTCAAAAGAAAGGAGAAAGCTCATCTTCGTATTTTCACAAAAAATCACAATATTGTATGCAATTAGAACTATCCTTTGAAGAATCTAAACACCAAATCTTAGTAGGACTGTGGTCTAAGAGTGTTAGCGCAATGCTAATGAGTTGTAATCATTATGATATTGACGAATTGTATCATGATCTAAAAAAATTTGAGAAACTAGAAAACGACAGATATGACAAATGTGCAAAACCAAGAGATTTTAAAGCACCATCGCGAACAGAAAATCCGCAAACTTCGCAAAAAAATTATTCTTAAGACAGAGCAAAGACCGAAGTTCCGTCACCGACTAAATCGAAACAATGCGATAAAAAGCAATTACCCCTTAAAAATCAATCAGGAGAATCGCTTTGCTTCAATTGCAACCGGTACGGACATTTTAGTAAGGACTGTCCCGATCCCAAGAGGACCCTTTTCTGTGTGAAATGTCGTGGTACGGGACACACGCAGAAACACTGTCAAGTCACTTCATCCGGAAGCGCATCAGTTAAATCGTCATCTTCCGCAAGCTCAGCTAATGACGTAGTAAGCCAAGTTAATAATATGCAAGATGGTAACACTTCAAGCAAGTACTTGAAGAATGCTTTCATTGATAATCATCAAATCACGGTATTTATGGATTCAGGTTCTTCTAGTTGTATAATGCGTGCAACAACAGCACTGAAATGTGGTATGGTTCTAGAAGAATCAACATCGTCTTTGTATGGTTTCGGAAATATTGACAAAGCAACGCAGCCTTTAGGAAAGGTAACACGTAAAATTACAATTGATGGTGTAACTGCAGAGAATGTTACTATTTTAGTAGTGCCTGACACAGCGCTCTCTGTCAGTATGCTGATTGGACGAACATGGCTTGACCTGCCGCACATTGCGTATGCGAAAGTCGACAACGATTTTGTCATCGCATATCGAGAAGATGAAATGTTTCGCAACTTCAATCTTTCGATTACGTCAAACCGATTACCATTGAAAGCTGTAAATGATGAACTAATTCCACGAAATTCGGTTAGTTTTATCAATGTACAAGCCCCTGCATCAGATTATGATAATTCGTTCATAGTCTGTGGTAACGCTAAGTATGACACAAGTCATGCTTTATTTGAATTGAAATACGGTAAAACTACTATTCCTGTAGTAAACATGACAAATGAAGACCAACAAGTTCGCAAAGATCAATGCATGACGCGAGCCGACATAGTAGAAGATATTTATACGATAAGTGAAGACGATGATCTTCCCGCTGATCTTCCCGAACCGATCAAGATTGCAGACTTGAAAGTAGGACCGAAGATTACTGAAACTGAAAAATCAGAACTTTTGGAACTAGTTAATACGTATCGTGACTGTTTTGCTACAAACATGCATGAACTAGGATGCACAAACATTGTAAAAATGGAGATTCTTGAACAAGAAGGAAGTAAACCCGTAGCTTCTAGACCGTACAAGACTACTGCACAAGAACGCGACGAGATAAACAAGATCGTAAAGGAGTGGAAGCAAAACGGAATAGTTACCGATACTCGTTCCCCGTATGCTAGTCCTGTTCTATTAGTCCGAAAGAAAACAGGTGAATATCGTATGGTAGTTGACTATCGCCGTTTGAACCTCCAGACCGTCAAGATGAAATTTGCCCTTCCGAACGTAGACGACATGTTGGAACGTCTATCGAACAGTAAGATGTATGCTGTACTTGATCTCGCACATGGATATCTGCAAATTCCGTTAGCAGATTCTGCAAAGGAGAAAACCGCCTTTGTAACGCTAGATACAACCGGTCAGTTCGAACGCATGATGTTTGGTTTGACCAATGCTCCTAGTGAATTTCAACGTGCCATGAACATAGCGTTAGGAGATTTGCGTAACACGATTGCTCTCTGTTATCTGGACGATATATTGATCCCTGCGTCATCTTGGACCGAAATGATCCAGCGTTTAACACTTGTTTTTGCCGCATTGCAAAAAGCCGGTTTGACTTGCAAATTGTCAAAATGTGAATTTGGAAAGGAAGAGATTGACTACCTGGGATTTGTAATTTCGACGAATCACCTTAAGCCAGGCAATCGTAAGTTAATCGCAATTGAAGAGTTTCCAAAGCCGAAGAACGTTCACGAGATACGGCGTTGGTTAGGTTTGACAGGTTTCTTTCGTCGTTTTATTCCGCATTACGCACGAATAGCCGAACCGTTATCAAGACTAACTCGGAAAAGTGAAGCTTTTGTATGGAATACTGAACAAGACCAAGCATTCGATGATCTAAAAAGCGCATTAGTATCGAAACCGACTCTGATGTTGTACAACCCTGCAGCCCGAACGGAAGTTCACACCGACGCTTCAGCAGATGGCTTGGGAGGGATGCTACTTCAAGAAGGCACTGATGGAAAACTGCATCTAGTGTATTGTGTCTCGAAGAAGACAACGTCTGTAGAACACAACTATCATTCGTCAAAACTAGAACTCATGGCAATAGTCTGGACATTGGATAGACTGCGTCAATTTCTGTTGCCCCTCGAGTTCACAATCATAACGGATTGTCAATCACTTGTCTACATGAATACTCACAAGACCCTGAACCCGCAAATTGCACGTTGGTACAATCTGATCCAAGAGTTTAATATTCGAGAGATTCGTCATCGCCCTGGTATTAAAATGAATCACGTCGACGCATTGAGTCGCGCTCCGTCCGAAGAAGCAACCGACACAATGGAGAACATTATTGAATCACGATTCGATGTGTTCTTGACACTGAACACAAAAGACCACGTCCTTATGATTCAGCATGGAGACGCCGATCTGCAAGAATTGATAAGAATCTTGAAGAAAGAAGATGAAGAACGAACATCACAAGAACAAGATCGCGTGAAGCACTTCAAACTACAGAATGACCGACTGTACAGAATCGTAACGAACAAAGATGGAACAACTCGATATCTTTACGTCATGCCTAAATCGATGAGAAAAAGTCTTGCTGTTAAATTTCATGACCTTTCTGGACATTTTTCAGTAGATCGAGTAGTCGCAAGAATCACTGAGCTGTACTGGTTTGCCAACATCCGCAGATACATCCGACAACACATCCACATGTGCGCGGAGTGCATACTGTACAAGAGTAGAGGAGGTAAGACACCAGGACTTCTGCATCCGATTCCACCTGGTAAGCGACCATTTGCTACAATCCATTTGGACCATTTAGGCCCCTTTATCAAAAGCTCAAAAGGAAACCAAGAACTTCTTGTATTAACTGACAAAATAACAAAATTTGTCAAGCTATATCCACTGAGAGACACTTCAGTGAAGAATGTTTTACGTTCAATGGAAGAATTTGTCATGGACAAAGGTTACCCGACCAGAGTAATAACAGATCGAGGATCATGTTTCACTGCTCAGAAATTCACAGATTTTTGTGAGCACAATGGGATTCATCACACTCTAAATTCGCCGAGACATCCACACGGAAATGGTCAGGTAGAGCGTGTTAATCGTACTCTAATACCACTGATCTCCATCGCGATTGAGGATCATGCTCAACGAGATTGGGACAAAAGCATCAAGAGAATCGAGAGAGACGTGAACACCGCCGCCAACAAAACCACCGGTAAGAGTCCCTTTGAACTCCTGCATGGTTATTCGCCGATATTTCATGATGGGCTTCTGAGGACCCTGACGACTGATGATCAGTACGACACCTGGCAAAGTTCCGCTGAACTACAAACGTCAGCCCGAGCAAGAATTATTGAAATGCAAGGTGACATGAAGGATCGTTATGACAAGCGACATTTCGTAGGAATCAAGTACGTACCGGGAGAAATTGTATTTATGAAGAAAGCCCCAACAGCAACAGGACAACCGACAAAAACGCAAGCAAAGTATCGCGGACCCCTAGTGATAACAGCAGTATTGCCGGGAGATACATACAAAGTTGCGGATTTGGAAGAAGGAAAAACAGGCTATTTTTATAGTTCAACTGCACATGTTTCTCAGTTGAAGCCTTGGAAGAATGAATGTATGGAGGAAGAAAATGAAAGTGAAGAAGAAGACGACGTAGAAACTAATCCAGTAAATGAAAAGCGCGTTCGTAGACAGCCAGATTATTTGAAAGATTATGTTATTGATTAATTTGATTATTTTATTGTGTTTAACTTCATAATTTGTAAAACTGGACATGTTTTCTTGATCGAGGTCGATCAATTTTAGGTTGGCCGAGTGTTAGCTATTAATGTTGGCCAGACTGTATGTCGATAAAGTAGTTCATGTGTTTGTTAGGTTTGCAAGCTGTAGTAATTTTAAAGAACAAAAGAAGAGAGAAAAGTTAATTGTTGGAAGTTGTCTTGAAATGGAAGTTTGATAAGATGTAATGTCCTTGTGAAATTAAACTATAATAATTATATAAATACCGGTGTTATTATTATTCGACGCCCCAAAAACCGTAAAGGAAACTGTAGCCCGATAGTAAACCATTAACATGCCCTGTTACTTAAGGGCTAGGGCGAGGGTGATTTATAAATTGGACATTGGCTACGACTTTAAGTATGATTACCGAGAAGAAAGTGTACCGTTGGATTGTGGCAGTACTTCAGGTAACACCAGGGAAGAGGATAAAGAAGAAGTCCTGCGAATTGAAGAACGGCAATTGATCACGGATGAAGACAATGAGGAAGAAGATAGTCAGGTCATTATAACGCAGGATAAATAGCAATTAAATAAAGTCATTAGGGATAGTATACTACATATCAATGCTCAAAGTTTAATAAAAAATTACATAGAAATAAGGGAATTGTTAAGAAACAAGAAGCCACTAGTCTTAGGTGTAACTGAAACTCATGTCACTGACAAAATATATGACAAAGAACTTGCAGTAGAAGGGTATTAAACTTTAAGGTGTAATTCACATTCTAGAAATACAGGTGGGGTGGTAGCTTACATAAAATATGGTAACCAGTATGAGGAATGCTTGAATGTCAATGACAAAAGTAATAAGTTATGGTTTCTAGGACTAAAAATGATATACTAGGCAACAATTTCAAGATATTTATAGGCTATAAATCCCCTAACTGTAAAAAGAAGCAAAGTCTAATCTTTCTAGAGGAGCTTCTAGAAAAGGAATCCATGGGAAGGAGCACCTCAATATTGGTTGGGGATTTGAACTTCAACTGGTTAAGTAGTAATAGTTATGTTAATAAGTTTGAAAATATTATGCTTAGGCTTGAAAATAAGCGAAGAGAAGAGCGAAGTAATGTCCATGGAAAGAAAGAAGTTTAAACACAGTCATGCTAGGATCAAGCTTGGAGAGGGATGGTTGAAGGAGGTGGAAGAGTTTAAGTATCTGGGTAGCCTGCTCACCAACAAGGCTAAAGTAGACAGAGAAGTACAAGAAAGAAGAAAGAAAGCAGAGGCATTTTATCAAGCAGTGAGGAATTTGCTGTGGAATGAGAAGTTTCCACAAGTCTGCAAGATCATTATGTACAAGATGTATTTCCTGCCAATTCTTACATACGGGGCAGTAACGTCGTCAGCAGGTGGAAAGGAGATGAACCAGCTACAGGCAGCTGAGATGAAGTTTTTGAGGAGTGTAAAGGGGGTGACAAGAATGGATAGGATTCGAAGTGTGAGGATAAGAAGAGAGCTGGGGGTTGAAAGATTGGTGTTCAAGCTGGGAAGAGAGAGGCTTAGGTGGTTCGGCCACATGAAGAGGATGGGAACCGATAGAGTGCCAAGGCGGGTGTTTGAAGCGGCTACAGTGGGAACTCGGAGAGTGGGACGACCAAGAGACAGGTGGATTGGACTGATCAAGGAGGATGTGCTGGAGAGAGGAGGAAGGTGGAGTGAGTTGGAGGCTGAGAGTCAGTGGGAGGACAGAACACGGTGGAAGAAATTTGTGGAACAGTTAGAAGTGGAAGAAGAAGATGAGGAAGATGAGGAGGAGACGCCAGGCGTGGCCGGCCGGTTTCCAGGAGTCCTGCGGCCCTAGTGTTGGTGGAAATACCCACCCCCTGACCCATTCAATTGGAAACAGGGATGGATTATTATTATTAATGGTTTTAAACAAATAATTGATAAACCTACGAGAATAACTAATAACTCAGCAACATTAATTGATGTTGTAATTACCAATGACACGGCGACTGTGAAAGGAAACATACTGGAAGGACTCAGCATCATAGATCATGAAGTAATTGTGATAAATATTAAAGAGAAAGATAATAGAGTGCTTCCAGTAGAACAGAGGGTAGAGTAGTTCTTACTAAAGTAGTCGATGACTGGAAGAATTATGATAAGGATATATTAAAAACTAAACTAGTTGATTGTGACTGGATAAAGTACCTGGATTACATCCCAGTTCCGAGATATGGCATAAATGTGTATCATTTTAGGCTTTCTGAATATGTATTCATTGTATAGAATGGGAAATATAATAATTTTCAAATTTGAATGACGTCATTTCCGGGCTCATAAATAAGAACATTCTACTTTGACTCTTCCTATTCCATAAAGATGGCCGTCCGAATCATTTGGCGCTAGTTTTGTACTAATCGGTTTGAGATACGACGTTACTTCCGGTTTCAAAATGGCGGCTGAAATCTCTGAACCCTTGAATTTTTATATACACATGATAAAATCTTATAAATACATCTTATATACATCTTACATCTTATAAATAAATACATCTTATAAATACCAACTGCAATGAGAAAAGATTTTCCTTCTCATTGCAGTTGGTATTTATTTACATCTACCTATCTGAGGTTATCAGCGAAAACCATATTTCACATATATATATTGTGAGTATTTTACAGTACAGGCCGTTTCTCACACCCCAATCGCCACCTCTCCTTGTCCACCCAACCATCTTCCAGCAAGTTTCTTCTCCCCATTGCCTCCTTTACATCTTCTTGCCATTCTCTCGGGGGGGATTTATTGCATCAAAATGTAAATTTGTGCAATTTTTTAAATGTGTGACGTCATTTCCGGTTTTGCTATAAGAAACTGCAAATATTACTGATGATAATACATAAAGTTGACCGTCTAAAATGTGTGGCGCTGGTTTCGTTCAAATCTATTTAGCCTATATTAAGATATGATGTCACTTCCGGTTTAACAATGGCGGCTTCCGGTTGGTTTTGTAACAAGTCAAATGAGATATCAGAAGTGCATACGTTACATAAATATAAAAATAATCGGATCAATCTTTGTTGCCGAAATGCCAATCGATGTATTTCAAATTTCATGACGTCATTTCCGGTTTCGTTAACATAATGTTTAGTCTTTTGCTACTGTTAATGCATATAGTTGACCGTCCGAACCGTTTGGCGCTATTTTCGCTCCAATCAGTTTAGCCGTTGTTGAAATATGACGTCACTTCCGGTTTCAAAATGGCGGCACAAAAAAAGTCATAGGGGCGAGGGCAAATCAGACTCCAAAAGTGCACACGTGGTAAAAATGTGAGATCAATCGGTTCAGCCGTTTAGGCTGTGGCCTTGTTACCGGATTTGAATTCCAGGAGACTACTGAGATTATTATTATTATTATTATTATTATTATTATTATTATTATGAAAACCGCCCTAAAACACTGTTTTCACGGCCCTCTAGCGCGCAAAGGGCGTAACCTATTGTTCCCAAATTTGGTATATGTTGTAAGGTGGGCCATAGCTCGAAATTAAGATATTTCGCAACAATGTGAGATTTCCCAATTTTAAGATCCAGTAGGCCGAAAATGCTACTTTGATGCTTGCAGTAAAAGTGGGTTGCTCCAGCCTTTTTAATTAATGAGAGTGTGCGCGCGCCGTACGACTTGGCTGGCGTGGAGCGACCGCTCCACTAGATAGTAATGAAGAGAACGAGAATGTCAAGTTGAATCAGAATCCAAGATGGCGGCAAGTAAAGCCAAAACTAAAGTTAAGGGGGAGATTAAATTAAAAAGGAGTGTTTCACCATGTAAAATTTGCACCATTGGGGTAAAATCAGGGGTTTGTTGTGAAACTTGTGATCTGTGGTATCACTACAGGTGTCTTAAAATCTGTGAAAGTGATATAAACGGTGATTGGCGATGCCCGGCGTGTGAGGGTGAAAAGGAAGAACTTTATGAGGTTAAGTCACAGGTGCGCCGGATGGAAGAAGAAATAAAATGCCTAAAGGACACAGTAATAAGGTATGAAATATCAGTTAAGGAATTAAAATTAGATCTGGGTAAATTCAAGCAAGTGCTAAAAGAGAATGAAGCGATAATACGTTGCCTAAGGGAAGATTGGGTAAAGAGGTCATTGGCCTCTGGACTAGCCCCAGCTGATCAAGCTCCAGTTGACCGCGAGGGGGTAGAACCTGCCACAACTCACTGGATGGCACCAGTAGTTTCGCATGTTGACCGAGAGATAGCAGCAGCGGGAGGTAGCAGAAGATCGAGGCCAAGAATGACGACAATGACTTCTCAGCAGCCAGCAGCCATTTCAACTGAGCTCGCAACCTCGCCAGGGGGTACGCATGTTGACCGAGAGATAGCAGCAGCGGGAGGGAGCAATTCGCAGCCGCACGTGGGAACCAGAGCGCCACCACTTCCAAGGTGGTGGAACGGCGGAACGGCAACCGTACCGCCAGGGGGTACGCATGGTATCCGAGAGGTAGCAGCAGTGGGAGGGAGCAGTTCGCGACAGACGGAGAGAGCCAGAACGCCAACGTTGCCATCTCCAATTTCAACTTTCACTACTATAGTAGGTAGTGTGTTTGACGCTCCGATGGACCATGTTCTGGCTCACTGCGTCTCCGAAGACCTCAGGATGAGTAGAGGAATTGCTGCCGAATTCAAGGCAAGGTATCTAGGTGGGATGGAGACCCAAAGAGCACAGAAGAAGAAGATTGGAGAGGTGGCAACGCTGGAGGCACCTGATGGTAGACGTATTCTCTACCTTATCACAAAAAAGGAGTTTCATCATCTACCGACGTTGGAAGACTTCATCCAAGCACTTAGATCCGCTAGAACACTCTGCACTCAATCTGGAGTTACCAAGCTAGCAATACCTAAGCTTGGATCAGGGAAAGATCAAATCGAATGGAGTGCAATTGAATCTGCAATCAAACAAGTATTTGCAGGTTCAGGCATCTCCATTGTTGTTCACATTCTCCCAACGGGCAGTGAACGAGTAACGGAGCGTAGTCTTCGAAATCGCAACAAGTGGAAGAGCCATCAGAACAGCACGGAAGTAGCAAGAGCGTCGCCACGTGCACTTGCCGGGAAGACGGGGCTGCTTATTGGAGATTCCATCATCCGTTATGCTGCTTCAGACTCGGGATGGAAGGGTCTACGAGGAAGCTGCCACAGAGGAATACTCATTGAAGACCTGAAGACAGTCGTGGATCGGATGGAAGTCGACTCACAGCCAGATGTAGTCCTCGTCCATGCTGGAACAAACAACATCAAAAGTTCCAAGGGGCCGGACTACATCGCTGGGGAGATGTACGAACTGATCAGAGCAATGAGTAAAAAGTTTAGTGCTCCGATTGTCGTAAGCGGAATCCTCTACAGAAGTGATGTCAAGAATGAGGTGGTCGACATAATAAATCAGGGGATTGACTGGGTGTGCGAATCATTGGGAGTGATGTACGTGCACTCCAGTGCATGGATCTCAGATGATCACATGTGGAAAGACGGAGTTCATCTCAACAACAAGGGGTCACGGGAACTCGGCACTCTACTTGCTAACGCAGCGGAGGCCCAGCTCAAAGCGGGAAACTAACTTGCGGTCTCGAGACTGTGATTCCTTCAATCAGCATTGAAGAAATTAGAGTTGAAGCCAGAGCAATTGGTGCCAACACCAACATTAGGGTTATGACAATCAATTGCAGAAGTATTGTTAATAAGATAGTAGAGTTTCACTCAATTGTAGATATTTACAATCCAGACATATTTGTGTGTGTTGAAACCTGGCTTGACCCAAATATTTTAACAGGGGAAATAAAATGTACCGAGAACTATAACTACTACAGAAGGGATAGAAACCGTCATGGTGGTGGAATTATGGTTGGAGTGAAGGACACTTTAATAAGTAGAGAACAGTGGAGTGATGATTTGTGTGAAATGATGGGCATAGGGGTCAAGATCAAACTCAATCATGATTATGTGAACTTAAATGTAATTGCTCTGTACAGACCTCCAGGTCGTGATAATGACGTAACATTAGAAAGGCTGGCAGACAAAGTAGAATCATATTGTGAAACACAAATGTTGTTGATTGCAGGAGATCTGAATCTACCTAATGTAAGATGGTCACCTGGAGGGGAGAGTCATGGGAATCAGGGATATGTAAATACACTTATGAATTTAGGACTCATCCAGACTGTAACAGAGGGAACTAGGGAATCAGCTACTGGGTCAGACAATGTTCTGGACATAGTATTAGTACGGCCAGAAAACTTGTGGTTTCGTACTGATATAGTATTCGGAATCAGCGACCATAAAATACCTGTTGTAGATTTAATGTTAGTAGGGAACGGGCCACATGAACTGTCGGATAGCAAAATCAAAATTAGAGATTATAAAAAAGTTGACTCATTAGGGATGAAGACCTTTTTTGAGAGTGCCTACCAATCGTGGGAGAGCACGAACGTAGATGTTCAATCACTCTGGGATGGTTTTCTAGACATCTTCAATAACGCCGTAGAAAAGTATATTCCATGTAAAATAATAGCAAAATCAAAAGATCCCCCATACTTCACCAAGGAAATAAAGAAGCTTAAAAGGATTGGCAGAAAAATGTACAACAAAACTAAATCTAAAGATCAGGCAAGTAGGAGTAGTATAAATGCAATACGCAAGAGACTAGACGCAGCAAAAAAAGAAGCAAAGGATAAGTACTTGCTCAAAATGTTTAACATTGATGATAAACAGGGTAGCTGGAATAAAATGTATCAACACATTAAATCACAGGGTGATAATCAAGTAGTCATTCCAGCACAAATAATAGAAAATGAAGAGGCATGCACCGATCAGGACAAGGCAGAAGCTCTTAACAAACAATATTCCAGTGTTTATCAAACAAATATTGAGAGCGAAGACAAATACTCGGAAAATTTACATAATGTTTTCGAAGCAGGGAAATATGATAAATTTAGTATCTCTGATCTAGACATAATAAAAGTTATACGTAAATTAAAAAATGGTAAGGCATCCGGACCTGACGGCATTAATAATAGAGTTTTTTTTTTTTATAAAATCTTTATTTACACATGTACATGGATTTACAATCACAGTTGACATACATACAGAAAAAATGAATTATAGGAATACTTAGAAACTAATAAAGAAATCAGGGTCTTTTACTTCCAGGCATAAAAATGTTTGTATTACGTTATTGATAAAGTACTGGGTTTCGAAATCAAGTATTGAATTTCGGAAAAAAGTGCAAAAAAAACCGAAAGAATGAAAGTAATTGGATTGTGGGATTACAGGCATAATGGTTAACTTATTGATAATAGTTTTGTTACAAGCAAAAATAAATAAGTGTAATTACATATTTACTAATGATGATAATGATGATTCTACAATCGCAGCCATCCAGGAGAACAATACAGTAGTGATTAAGTGATTAAGTTTACATGATTATATGCATGGGTCTTTTGTGTTTGTATAAAGATTTGTTTAATGAGTACTGCCCAAGAGATGAGATGAGAGGATTTGGATTATTGAGACTATTTATGTAAAAGTTGTAAGTTAATTTGTGTATAAAGCTATGTACTGAAGGTACTTTGAACTTATTGTGTATTCTACTACTCCTAGTGTATCGTGGATAGTTTCCCGCTATTCTTAAACATTTATTCTGGACTACTTGCAGCTTCTTGATGTTTGTGTCGGATGCGCTGCTCCATGCTGGTGCTGCATATGAGATGATAGGCCTGATGATCATTTTGTAGATTAGAAGTTTATTCTCTTCGCTTAGACGGCTGCTCTTGTTAAACATGGGGTATAAGCTTGACATTACGGCATAAGCTTGCTGGATCTTGTGCTTGATGTGAGCAGCGTATGTTAGCCTGGAGTCAAGTTGGACGCCAAGGTATTTAACGCTGCTTGACCAGTTGATAACTTCGTTATTTAAAACGATCTGTGGTCTTCTGGATGGTAATCTTTTAGTAAATAAAATTGATGTTGTCTTGTCATCATTAACTTTGATTTTCCATTTTTTAAAGAATCTTTCAATTTTGAGGTATGCCTTTTGCAGTCTGGTTTGAATTGTGTCTGTTCTGAAGGAAGAGGAGAAGATTGCCGTGTCGTCAGCATAGAGGGACAAATGGATGTGAGGAGACCTTGGAACATCATTTATATAAAGTGAAAAAAGAACTGGGCCTAGCAGGGAACCTTGGGGTACCCCAGCTGAAATAGGTCTATGAGATGATCTGGCTTCGTTGATGGTTACATAAAAAGTTCGGTTTTGTAGATAGGAATGGAGGATGTGACATATGTATTTTGGGACGTGTAGACTGATAAGTTTGAACATCAGACCGTGGTGCCATACGGTGTCAAATGCCTTCTCGATGTCTAGTAGAACCATACCAGTATGCTGTTTAGAGTTAAACTTCTCGGTGATATATTCTGCGAGGCGAACCAGTTGATGCGTAGTCGAATGTTTCGGGCGGAAGCCAAATTGTTCATTTATAATAGTGTTGTTTGAGGTGATGTACTTGTTGATTCGGACAAGAATAATTTTCTCAAAAGCTTTGCTTAGCGAGCTCAACAGACTAATTGGCCTGTAGCTCGTAGCCAGGGTGGAGTCTTTTCCAGGTTTGTGGATAGCAAGGATTTTCGCTAATTTCCACGATTCGGGGAAGTACGAGAGAATTAACATCTTGTTAAATATAGTTGTTAATGAAACAATTGCCTTCTTGGATAGCTGTTTTAGGACAAAGTTTGTTAAGTTGTCTTGACCTGGGGCCTTTTTGTTTTTCCTGCTGAGTAGTATATCTCTCAATTCCTTGGGGGTGATGAGCTCAATATCAGTTGTTTCAATTGGTTGTATGAGATATTTGCGGACAGCTCTCTGCACTAATAAATTATGACTCGAAGTTCCTAGCGTTGCGTTCTGGTTGTGAATATTCTGAAAGTTGTCCGCAAGAGCATTTGCTTTTTCATTATCGCTGAGTGCCATGCCTCCGGGAACGGAAAGTGGCGGGATGGTCATTGTTTTCTTCTTGAATAGCCTCGTTGCACTCCACAACGTGCAAGTCTCTGTTGGTTTCAGCTTGATAAGGAAGTCACCCCAATTGTTATTCCTCCATTTTGCAATGTCTTTTCTAATACTTGCATTAGCGCTGTTGACTGAAGTTTTGATGTGTTGCAATCTTGTCGATTGGAATAACCTAAGAAGCTTGTTGCGAGCTTTGATCTTGGCTCTGATGGAATCTGGTAGAGGGATGACACGGTGAGATATGTTTGTTGGAGGAGCAGCTACATTCAAGGCTGTCTTGATATTTTCGCTGAAGTGAGCTAAGTGATGGTCAATGTCTGCTTTAGAGTTGATTCTAGGGTTAGTAATGTTGTTTTTGTCTAATTCGAGACGGAATGTTTTCCAGTTAGCTGTATTGTAGTTATGGACACTTTTAGGTGGAATCTGATCATTAGTTTTTTCAATGGTAAAAAGAACTGGGTTATGATCAGAAGGCAGACATGGTCTAGACGTGAGGCTCGAGACGAAGTCTACTCCCTTCGTCAGCGTTAGGTCCAGTACGCTGGGACGAGCGTTGTTCCTAGAAGGCTGGTATGTCGGTTCAGGTGGGTATAGTATTTTGAAATTCTTGGTAGTTGAGTGCTCTAAAAGTGTGGTGCCGTTTCTATTGTTTGCAAAGCAGTTCCAAGTAATGTGTTTCGCGTTTAAGTCGCCGATTATTATGACTTTCTTGTTAAGTCTTAGGAGTTTGTTGATGTCGCCTGTAGAGATACGGCCTTTTGGTGGATTGTAGACGGAAACAATAGTTACGTTGATGAAGGATGTGTGGAGAGTGATGGCTACAGCTTCTAGTTTTTCTAGAATTGGGATAGTTTGTTGAAAGTGCCTAATAGTACTTTTAACTGCGATGGCAACTCCTCCGCCTTTTCCATTACGGTCACTTCTGTATACTTTGTAGCCTCTTAGTTTCAGTTTGTGTCTTGGGTTAAGATGAGTTTCCGATATTCCTATGATGTCGATGTCATGCTTTTGAGCCATGTTGATGAGTTCATGTGTTTTATTTAGTACGGAATTGCTATTCCAGAAAAGTACGTTATATTTCGGTAGTTGCATGGCCATTGCAAAAGGTTAGGGTAATAAGGTAAACAACCCTTCTGCGAGGATTATGACTTTGGAAAATGTGTCTTCCGCTTCGGAAGCTTGTTGAATTGTTTTGATCAGTGTGTTCTTGATTTTGTGCAGGTCAAGGCCTCCAAAAAGTGATTTGAGGAGCTGCATTACGCTAGAAATGCTGATTTCTTCTGCGGCTTGTTGATGTGGTGGGTTCCGTTGTGTAGTACGTGGCCAGGTTGGTATTTCATTGTCGTTTGTTGATGCGCTGTTGCCGAGCGGAGGGAAATTTGCTTGTCTGTATTGATATGATGGGTTAGATGAGTTGTTGTTGTTGTTGTTGTTGTTGTGAGCAGGAGATGACCGCTGTGATTTGAGGCTGAGTTGTTTGGCAAATACAGGGCATTGCCTGAAGCTCGAGGGGTGTGGGCCACCGCAGTTAGTGCAGGTGGGAGGGGTTGCTGGGTCTTTGATGCAATCTTTAGTGGAGTGATTCTCCTTGCACTTGACACATTTAGGCTGTCTGTGGCAGTTCTTAGAGGTGTGGGCGAATGACTGACAGTTAAAGCACTGTGTTACTCCCGATATGTTCCTGTATGGTTGCCATGTTGTTACGCATCGACATATTTTTTTAATTTTGTACACATCGCTCGACTTGGTGTTAGCGGCAAACGTTATTATGAACATGGGATATGGTACAGAGAGTAGATTAGATTCCGATGGCTTTTTTATCATTTGCTTGATTTTCGTAGCAGGCATATTTTGGCTTTTTAAGTCATCCATTATCTCTTGGGTTGTGAGATTAGGTGGGAGGTTCTTAGCGACTAATCTGATTTCGCGCTGGTCTCTCGGCGTATATGTGTGGTACTCTAGTTTGGCATCGTTAAACGTTTTTTGAGTTATGTTATAATCTGCTATGTTCTTTGTCAAAATAATAATTCTGTCCCCTTTGTATTTAATGTCAAACTCATCTGTTAGATTTTTCTTGAGTTCAGAAAAAGTTGCGGCGTGGTTATTGAATAGATGGTATAAGACTATTGGCGGGGGTGGCCTTGTCTTGTGAACTGCGTTGTGATGTTGTGTCTGTCGGGTGGGTTGGCTTGAGTCAGCTACCTCGTCTTCATCTCCTGTGCTGTCGTCTGATAGCATTGAGAATCTGTTGGACGTGTCTAGGATTGTGCTAGCATCCATCGCGTCGTCTTGTTTGCGACGTTTGTTGCCTCTGTTATTGTTTTGTGCTTTGACGGATTGCATTTTATCTGAATTTGTGTTCTGAGTCGGTATGCTTGTTGCGTCAGGTAATGATCGTTTGGGGATTGGTGGTGGGACAATTGCGTTAAATTGCATGTTTGATTGTTTTTGAAGATATTCTTTCGCTAATCCTAGCCCTCCCGGGCTGGATGTATGTTTTACGGTTGCGTTGCTGACAGATCTTTATGTTGATTTGTCTGAACTTGTAGAATATTTGTTTGTACTCACTGTGTATGCCAAGCATTCAGTTGTACGTACGATTGGTATGACCCTGCAGAGATGTTGTCGCCACGGAGTCCACTAGTCGAATGTGAATAATAGAGTAATAAAACTTGCTGCAGTAGGAATAGTACCTTATCTAAGAACGTTGTTTCAAATGTCTCTACAAAAAGGGGAACTGCCTACAAAGTGGAAACTTGCACACGTCATACCCATTTTAAAATCTGGTGAGAGATGTAGAGCATCGAATTACAGACCAGTAAGTTTAACGTCTGCCATATGCAAAATATTCGAAAAGCTAGTCTGCAAGTACCTCAATAGTGTATTAACAGAACATCTTAGCGAAACCCAGCACGGTTTTAGGCAGTATTATTCGTGTGAGACTCAGCTACTAGGACTAGTAGAAGATTTAAATACTTCTCTAGACAATGGGGAGGAGACTGACGCAATATTTATTGATATGGCAAAAGCCTTTGATATAGTCCCGCATAACATACTTATTAAAAAACTAGACACATTAGTAGAGGACAAAATACTATTGGCATGGGTATCAGACTTCTTAAAAGACAGAAAACAACAAGTTAAGGTAGGAAATTCTTTGTCACAACCTATAATGGTCACGTCGGGTGTTCCGCAAGGTAGTGTGCTTGGTCCCATGTTGTTTAATGTATTTATTAATGACATAACAGAAGGGGTCATCTCAAAAGTGAGACTGTATGCCGACGACTGCGCTATCCTTAGAACCATTCGTGGAACAGAGGATGAACTGGCCCTTCAGTGTGATCTAGATAGAATGTGTAATTGGGTAAAAAATAACAATATGAAATTAAATATAGACAAATGTGTAACAATGTGCTTCTCTAGAAAAACTAACAATAGAACATTACATTATACAATGGATGAAGCAAGGCTTAAAAATGTAAAAAACTTCAAATATCTCGGCGTAACACTGAACCATAAATTAAATTGGGGAGAACATGTAAAAAGGGTTTCAGGAAAGTCAATAAAAACGTTAAACTTTGTTATGAGAAACCTCACAGGTGCATGCGAAAAGGTCAAGGAAAAGGCATACATGTCCCTAATAAGACCTATAGCGGAGTATGCTGGTCTAGTCTGGGATCCATATGTGGCGTACCAAGTAGCAGAAATTGAGGGAGTTCAGAGGCTAGCAGCCAGAAAAGTCAAAGGAAAAATGAGGCGGTATAAATGGGTTCAGGACAAAAAGGGAGTGTGGGTAAGGGAATACCATAGCCCTACAGCAATGGTAAAATCATTAGGGTGGAAAACACTAGAAGCAAGAAGAAAGGGTGCTAGACTCGGCACGTTATTTAAAATTGGTATGGGTGTCAAAGGGTGGAGTGAATTGTCTGGTAAATTACAGCAAGGGCCAGTTAGAGGTGACCATCATTGGAAACTCTTGAGACCAGGTGCTAGAACCAACCTAGGTAATTCCTCATTTATTCATAGGACCATTGCAGAATGGAATAGACTACCATTAGACATGTTTAAGGAGATGAATAACATCAATGCTAGAATCTTTAGGGACAGAATTATAAATGATCTAGTCTAACGGTAGAGTCTAATATTATAGTGTTATATTTTATTTTCATACTAGCTACATGTTGTTTGTACCTCAGTCACTTGTATTAGTATTTTAGTCTTTAAGTGATGCATAACCTTCCGTTAGTGTATTATAAAAAAATGTGTATTCCTAACTTTCAATAAATTGTATTCCTTGCCACAGGGAAGGCATATTCCTGCCTTTCCGCTTGTAAGAGTAGCACCAATAAATAAATAAATACTAAGAGTGAAGGGACTGGTAAATCTTGTTGATTATGATAGAAGTAACTGCAGTGATGTTAAAATGATGGAGTTCAGGGAGATATCTATCAGAGAACTTGACGAGATCATCAGAAACTTAAAAAATAAAAAAGGAGAGGTGGATGGTATTTAACATAGAATTCTTGTAGACTCGTATAGCATAATTTAGTACATTCTGTTGGACTTCATTAACACTTCACTAAAGACAGGTACTTTTCCGGAAGATATTAAGGAAGCGCTTATTGTTCCGATAACAAAAGTAAAGGGAACCAATAATATTACAGACTATAGACCTATTAATATGTTAAGTTTAATTGATAAAATATCGAAAAGGTAGTTCATATTCAGCTATATGAGAGAGACTTTATTGTAAAAACACTGCCATAATAACATGGTTGCCACATGGACACAGTATAATATAAATGAAAATTACGTTATTGTAAATATAAAGATGCATAATAACTATGAAGTCTCATGAAAATATGTAGGTAATGAATAGAATGAACGAAACAACAAATATAGTATTAATAATTAATGAAAACTTAAATCTACTGAGTTGAATTTTGGCTATATAAATGATTCCTTAAAATTGCTACTGATCCTTTTAAAGCTAATATACTAATAGATTTCATGAAATTCCTATCTAACTTAAAATTAGTACAAAATTGTTTAAAAAAAGTAGTCAAAGTTCCCCTAGCGCCTATGAAGAGACCAATGACTTCAATGTCTCTTGCCTCATACTTGTCTTTAAAGTAGGGGATTGTTGGTTCATAAATAAGGCGCTTCTCGTCATCAATCTCTTGCGCTTGCCCTATGTGGGACTCGAAACGAACTGTAGGGTCTAATATGTATGCCTTCTGTGATGTATTCATGGCAAAGATGTCCACTCTTCGGTTGCTGTCGTCTAGTCCCACACTATGAACCTCTTCAGACACTTGCCATCCCTTGACTCGCAGCGCATTGGCAATCGCAGTCCTTATGCTGAGGTGTCGAGTTATTCGTAGTAATTCACCATGCGTGCAGAAGCCCAAAACGTGTGGAAGGGTTTCTATCTCGCTGCCGCAACGACGGCAACGGTTTCCGTTCACGCTTCTGCCATGGAGCACTCGTACCGGTGCAACATTCGCTGTCATTTTGATTGCATAACGCCATTCCGAGGTTGAAAGGCCGCTTTTCTGAACTATCCATTTATTGGCTGGTGTGTATTCCCCATACAAAACAGCACCGCGACCTTTTTGAGGAAGGTCACACCACTTCTTGTACTCGCGGTTTCGAAGGTGTTCTCGTATTGCCTGAGGTTTGATTCGTCTATCTTGAACTGGGCCCGCTCCTACAAGATCGTCGTCGGCAATGTCAAGTTTTGAATAACATTTCTTCCTCTCTGCAGCTAAGTTCCTTGTCATTGAAACATATGGAGTGTTGGATGCTTCGAGGACATTACAGATGTAAATTTTCTGTATGAATGCCTCCCATCTTGTACGAAATACGTTTAGACCTTTATACTTAAACGATGTATATAACATACTATCTGGGGTGTCAAAGGGTAGACCAATTATTTCCTTTACTGTGCTTTTAATGATTTTGTCTTTGTCATCTAAATAGTAGAGTGGAATGGTCTGCAGTGGTGCATTCTGTAATGGGTAAACTAGTGTCGGAAATATGTATTGATTTTTTATATTTAATTTTTGATCTGGCATCAAGAGAGGTGACGCAGTTAAATCTTGCAGTTTTGCTTTGAGTTCTTTGATGAGTTTAGCGCTGTCAAACGCCATCGTTTGTTCAAAGTTTACTCCTAAGTACCGTATTGTTTCATTTTGTCCGATAGAATGAACTGTTGTTTGATTGTCCAATACGATGTTTTCTTCACACAGTTTACCAGATTTTATGTTGATAGCAAAAGATTTCTTGTCATTTAAATATAACCCCAGTTCAGTCAAACGATTTCGTATCATATTGGTAAGGACTTTCGCGGACTCTTCGTTCTTCGCAAGGACTACAATGTCATCAGCAAACCCCAAAACTGACAAAGAATCAAGGTTGTCTACTAATTTGAAGCCGTACTCGGTTGCGACTTCTTTCTCAGACAATTCACTTAAAACATGGTCAGTAGCCAGATTATACATAGTTGGCGACAATGGCGCACCTTGCATAACACCTCGGTTCAATGAGATGGGTTTAGTCTTTTGATTGTTGGCTTCTACTTGCGTTACATTTCCTGTCTGAAGCGTCTGGAGCTTTTCTGGAAGTGTTGACAATCTTATGGTCTTCTCAAGATGTTCGTGGCCAATGTTATCGAAAGCTTTTGTGATATCAAGGAAAACGAGTGAAGCATCCTCCTTTTTATCTTTTGCTCTCTGAAGTACAGAATTGACGATTGATACGTTGATGTAAGAGCCAGGGGTTCTTGTAAACCCTCTCTGGTTGACATTAAATGTGATATAATTACGTGCCAACTTGTCCAGTACTCTTTCGATAGCACGACGTAACACGGAGCATATCGTTATTGGCCTCCAATTGGATGGTATTTTTGCATCACCAGATTTATAAATTAAAACTGTTCTTGCCTTCTTGAAGGAATCAGGAACCCATCCTGTTCGAAGCATTGTTGTAGCAATCAAAGATAGAATTTTTACCACCCTTTCAGACTTAACAATGCGCATTAGAACTTTATCAGGGCCGGGTGCTGTGTCAATCTTTATAGCTTGTATAGCCATCATCATTAAAGTGGGAGATACAGTAGTAGAAAAACTATTGTTGATTCCTTGTTTTTCTACTTCTGTTAACGTCGTGGGATATTCATGTCTTATATTCATGTTGGGATGCGAGAATCGTTCTTCAAACTCCTCTCTGAGATCAGCACTTTCAACTCTGCACTGTGGATCATTTCTACGAACTATGAGATTAACAGTTTTTCGGCGTTGATTATAATATAGGTATTGTGCCTTTTGGTATAAGTAGGTTTCTTTACGCTTTTCTTTCTCCCGTTTCGGTTTTCTCATAGGATTAGTAGTGTCTTGATAGTTTCTGTCATTTCTCTTGAACACACCTCTTTTCCGTGCTTCATAATAACGAGTTGCAGGGTTTTTGGGCCCAGGAAGCAGAGAGATGGCTTCAGACAAGTACTCAGAGAAGTCTTTTACTTGAAGACTGAACTGCTCCTCATCACAATCAATTTCAAATCTATGAATCCAACAGTCAAGTTCGGCATGAAGTTTTGTTTCACCACTATTTCTTGGCTGCGAAGTTTCAATATTGATTTCTTGTACTGGCTCTTATATAGAGTAATAGACTAATGTATGTTAACCAGTCTGGATTTAGGAAAAATCATTCTTGCGAAACAGCAGTACAGAACCTATTAATTAAGTGGATGAAGGACAAGGAAGATAAAATGAATACTCCTGCTATCTTTTTAGATCTCAGAAGAGCATTTGAAACAATTAATAGGACTAGGTTACTGGAGAAACTGAGATATTTATATGGAGTGGAAGGAACAGTTTTAAATTTTGTTCGAGCAATATCTGAGTGGTCGAACGCAAAGAGTAAAATATGGTGAAGAGTTATCAGATAGTAATAAGTGTAATTTAGGAGTGCCACAGGGATCAACGCTAGGTCCACTACTATTTAATCTTTATATTAATGATGTTTCAGAGTGTATTAATAACTGTTTTTTAAATGTATTTGCTGATGACATGGTGGTTTCATATAGTGGTGTTAATATACAGGAAGTAACTCGTGAACTTAATGTGGAAGTTAGCATGCTTCATGATTGGTTAAGAGTTAACGAGTTGAAGTTGAATGAGAACAAGACTAAACTAATGCTGTTACCTGGTACAAATAATAATGATGCTAAACTTGTTGAGATTAAGTTAAATAATTGTGAAATTGAATTAGTGAATGAATTCAAATATCTAGGAGTTATGTTAGATTATAAGCTTAACTTTAAGTCTCATATGAAACATGTTAAGTGACCCGCAGTCGATCTGTGGATTGGGATTTTCTTGAAAAACAGGTATTTTACGAACCCCTTAGCGAGCTTAACCCAAGAGAAGGCTCGGCATGAACAATGGGGCATGGTGCGCACGCAGGTAAAGTAGGGGACGGGAAAGTAAAAAGACCCTTTTCCAATCCACAGATCGACTGCGGATGACTTTAAGAAAGAAAATTAGTAAAAAGATTGGTTACCTTAAGAGAGTTGGAGGAAGATTGTCAATGTGGACCAAAGTTATGATCTACAATACAATTATTAAGCCTCACTTTGAGTACTGTAGCTCAATTATGTTAAATATAAGTCGAGAGGAACTGAAAGCGTTACAAACACTACAAAATAAAGCAATGCGATATATTCTGCAGGAGGTTTGGTACACCAGCCAATTAGTCTTGTTAAATAAATTAGAATGGAATTCTAATGGAATTCTAATAGAATGGAATTATAATTAGAATATAGCAACACTTACTTTTATACATAAAATTTAACTTGGCTCAATGCCTACTTATCTTGACCAAGTAATTCAACAGAGAAATGATGGAGGACATGAATATAACACCAGAAATAAAATGGACATTTATCTTAAAAGATGTAACTCAAATCTTGTAAGTAATAGTTTAGCTTATGGAGGTGTACGGGAATATAATAAACTGCCTGAAGAGCTGAAGATGAACAAAGACTTGAGTGAATTTAAATTATGTGTAACAAAAATTGTAAGAGAATTATTGAGATCATGAAACCATGTACTACTGTAATAAAATGTATTGTAATAGCTATATAGCTAAATAAATGCTTCAAAAACAAACAAAACAAACTTGTTGCGGCCATTTTAAAATATTTGTAAGATATTGTAAATAATCTATCAAACCATATTTGTCGTAACTAACACTAAGTCGTAACACTAAGTCGTAACACTACGTCGTAACCCTAAGTCGTAACACTAAGTCGTAACTAAGTCACTTTGAGCCCCAAAACACAACGGCGGTTTAAACTAATTGTTTTGAGCGAACTTAGAAAATGAGGTATTTTTTATATCTATAAGAACTTCTACAGGTTACAATTGCACATGTAACCCTTGTACTTTGCAGAATATATCAGAAATTCTAGCATACCTACAATAATATTATTATTCTCTCTTTTGGACGATACACACATTATTTATTTATTCATCAAAACCAATATTATCTAGTGGAGCGGTCGCTCCACCCAGCCAAGTCGTACCGTACACTCACAGTCACTCAACATACCGTAAATGCATAATAAACTGAGGAGCAGACCAAACACTTTTACTGTAAGCATCCAAGTGGCATTTTCGGCCTACTGGATCTCAAAATTGGGAAATCTCCCATTGTTGCGAAATATCTTAATTTCGAGCTATGGCCCACCTGACACCATATACTAAATTTGGGAAAAATATGTTATGCCATTTGCGTGCTAGAGGGGCGTGAAAACAGTGAAATTACACCCCTTTTAAAACCTATCTGATGATGATTCAGATTCAGATATCAGGAAACACCGCTATCACCGCCACAGCCTAAACGGCTGAGCCGATCGATCTTAAATTTTTACCACATGTGCACTTTTAGCGTCTGAGGTGCCTTTTTATAAATCCAACCGGTAGTCACCATTTTGAGACCGGAAGTGCCGTCATATATTGAAAACGGCTATACCGATCGGAATGAAACTAGTGTTAAATGATTCCGACGGTCATCTTTGTGGAATATCAATAGTTGAAATAGAATTGTACTGTTACCGAAACCGGAAATGACGTCATAAAAATGCCAAATCTGACTAAAATCATCTCTTATAACAATAACTACATATTCAGATGGCTTATAATGTTACATAACATTTTATAGATACAAATTTTAGGTGGCAGTGAAGTCTGCCGCCATTTTGAAAACCGGAAGTGATGCCATAACACGAGAACGGCTGGACCAATTGGAACAAAACTTGTGCTATACTTTATAGCATATCATTTATGGCATGTACATAGTAACAAGCTCAACTTTTCTTAGCAACCAAATCAAAAAGGTGTATTTTTTAAAGGAATTATAGTCTTTGGTGCCACAATATATGTTACAAGTTGTAAGAATAAACTGAAAAAAGGAATGATATCCCCATAAAAAAACACTCCTTGTAAAAATACCAGCCAAGTCTCTTCAACTTAAAAAAAATAGAAGAAATCTAAAAATTCAGCACTGAAAAGTAGTGATATCAAAAAATTGGCCAAGTCAAAACTTTTCAAAAAATACTTGGCGCATTGTTTTTCTAGGGGAATATTTTATGTATAGATGAGTATTTGATTACCGACCTACTTCTTTACTATTTATATGCACTATGCGCCAAGTAATTTTTGAAAAGTTTTGACTTGGCCAATTTTTTGATATCACTACTTTTCAGTGCTGAATTTTAAGATTTCTTCTATTTTTTTTAAGTTGAAGAGACTTGGCTGGTATTTTTACAAGGAGTGTTTTTTTATGGGGTCCAACAATACAGTAAATTCTTGGGATGGAATCTCCACCTCTTTGGGCATTTTCCAGCCAGAGCCGACTTGCCAGGTCCGCCGCTCCTCCTACTCGTCTTATCATCTTCTTCTCCTTCCTCCTTATATTATATAATTGTAAATTATATTACAAAATATTATGTTTATTTAAAATCTCAATATTTCACCTACTATATGCTTCATCAGGAGTTTTTGACTGCGTTTGTGAGTTTGTATATCGTCCAGAGAGGATTATTGTATCTACATCCAAACTATGAGTCCCGTAACATTAAAAACATTCTGACATGTAGCTCCTTTGCGCAGGCGCCACAGGTCCAGCCGTGTTTGAGATATGGCAAACAATTCGTGACTGATTATCATCATCTAAATCATCAGACGCCAAAAGTGCACATGTGGTAAAAATTGCAGGTTGCTCAGTTCAGCCGTTAAGAGTGTGGTGGGGATGTCAACTCTCTCTGACGGACAAATCATCAGACAATTGAATGGTCACCCATCCGACTATTGACCTTGCTCGATGCGGCTTAACTTTGGTTATCTGGGGGTCTATTCTCGAAACAGTTATCACGTCATAACTCCAAGTTATGATATCATAAGGAGCTGTGTCCTCCACCGATGGCTGCCACCTTAGCGCGGTGGTGGGGTTTGCGTTGGCCAATGATCCATTGCAGCTACGCCGGCGAGCATATGCTCATGTGTAAGGGTTACCCATGCCGGACAGGTCAGTGGTGAGGTCCAGACAAAGAGCAGCCAGGGTCGGCCTAACCATGTCCTCCCTTGAATTTGCGGTCCCCTCCCCTCCCCTCGGGCCGGCCTTCCCCCTCGAGATGGCGATCCCCCTGAAATCGGGTTCCGCCGGCCCGAATCCTCACACCCCCCGGTCCGTCCCCATTCCGGCCTGGCCTCCCCACCAGTGTTGGACTCCCCCGGATCGCGCCCGTTAGGTCGACCCCTCCCCATGTCCACCACTTATATCAACAAAGTTAAATGCAAAAATGCAAAAATTAATGTGCGCAATATAACCTCGTCGTTGACGCGCCGTTAAACCACAATAATCTTATCTTATCTAATCGGAGCTGTGTCCTATCTCTCACCATGTTAATTGAGCGAGCGAAGCGAGCGTCTCCTTTTGGCTCTTTTGGCACGGACCTCTGTTTTTTTTTTTTTTTTTTTTTTTCTGTTACTGACGATATACAGGTCAGAGTTTTTCTTCGATCGAGCTGAAATTTTGCACACATGTACGTAACATTTCTGATTGTTGCAGACCCTAATTTTTTTGAAATCCATTGATTGGTTAAAATTTAAAAAAAATTAACTTTCGATTGGTTGTTTTGATCAAATTGAAATTTTAACAAGTCATTACCCCCAACATTGTACCCAATCAAACAAAGTTTCAGCCAAATCCTCCCATTGGTTAAAAATTAAAACCATCTTTCCTGTGTTTTTAGAAATTTAAATTATAACCGATTGAACGATCAACTTATAATTTCGCATGATGGTTGGGACCAACATTAGCTGCATTTTTGACAATTTTTATACTAATCTGTGTTTAAATCCAAACGTTATTGACATTTTACGGACTATTTGCGTGTTGGCTGTCAAATTCACGGCGACTTCGACTCTTCAGTTCAAGGCAAGGTAGTTAGAGCAGAAACTTTCAAACGCAAATGAAACTGATAATGACCGTTTAACAGTCGATCTGATATTGTGAAGACACACTTATATCATATGAGTGGTCTCAGGTATATTTTTTGAAGGAGATCCTGTGATTTTTGAAAATTAACACGGAACCGTTCAATCATAAAGGTTCAATCGATCAACTTAAAGCTTTGCATGGTTATTTGGACCAATATTTTAGGAATGTTTTGAGATTTCTATACAAATCTGTGGCGAAATTTTAGAATTATTGGCTTTTAATGACATTTTCGATAGACAGAATTTCGGTTCGAGGTGTTGCGCGTATCCGTGCTCGCTCATCAACGCGTTACTCAGATTCATTGGTTAAAATTTAAATAAATATCTCCTGAGAGGCTGAAAAATGAAAACGGTCTTCGATAATTCTGATCAAACTCATATTTTGCATGATCATTAAGACCAATATTGTCTCTTATTTTACAAAATTTCATCCCAATCAGTTAAGAACGTATGAACTTATTGACATTTTTAATATCTGTCAGTAATGAAGTATCGAAATGAATGTTTTCCAGTGCCAATTGAAAATTGATTCTGATTTGCTTTATGAACCAGGTGCTTAGATGCTATTTTAAAGTTTCGATGAAAAGCATACACTTTTAAGTTGATATCATAATCAATTCAATATGGATGTATATGTTTTCTGTGCGTTGTGTACGCATTTCCGGTTCGAGAATTTGCACGTACCCGTGCTCGCTCATCAACGCGTTACACTGAGCGTTTTCCTAGTATATGACTTTTCGTCATTATGACGCGATAAATGTTTCGAGAATGGGGGCCCAGAACTGTGGTAGCAAAACAACGGCCGTTGTGTAACATAATATTAAGGGGACAGGGTTGCGAAGGTTTAACATGTAAAATTGTATCTACTTTAGGTACATTTTTCTTAAAAACTATCCAAGATATTTGACTGAAATTTTGCACAACTATTGTTTATTGATGTCGTGGACGTTTTCAGAACCATCTTGTAATGACATGGCAGTGGTGACGGTTTGTTCCGTTGCAGTCAACCGGTCAAGCTTGACCGGTCAAGCTTGACTGCTGGTCAAGCTTGACTGCTTGCAGTCAAGCAGTCAACCGCCAGAAGATGAAGGAAGTACATCCTTCGAAACGTCGCGAACGGCCCTTATCAGGGCCACCAGCACCTCCAACGGAACAAACCGTCACCACTGCCATGTTATTGTTTATTACTTTATTGATAAAATAGACCTCGGAGGAAATTCTCACTTTCATAGTTTTTAAATAAAAAAATATTTACTTGACACAAATTTTTGTGAATAAAATTTTTGTCACTTACGAATTATTTGTGAACCAAATATTTACACCACATGCACCATTGAGGTCTATTTTAAGGATAATACCATCAGCTAGCTTGACAAAAAAAATTAGGTGTCTAGCACTTGTACTTCCTGAGAAAAATGTACCTTAAGTTTATATTTTCTACATGTGAGAAAACAGCGCCGAAAGTATTTCATTGAAATGAAAATGACACGCAATAAAAAAGAGGTTTAACTTGACAAAAAAAGGCACTGCACACGGCTCATTGAAATTGATTACATGTAATTAACCTTATGAATTGAAATTGAGTTGAATAAAATCAAAATCAACAAAATATGTGTCCAAAATAAAAGTTATATCGTTGTCCGTGAGAGAAAAAAATTATAATTTTACGTAATGATATATTTTTTTTTGATAGGAAGTAAATGTTTAATTCTGATTTCTTTTGCGGATTTATAAAGTAAAATTAATCCAAAAAAATAATGTAAAAAAAAAAAAAAAAAAAAAAAAAAATTTTCACAACCTGGTCCCCTTAAAGCAAGTAATGATAGTCGATCTTCCTTGTTCTCTAACACGATGCAAGGTTAGTTTCAACTTACTTCTTCTTCCACTTGAGATCCTCCGTAACACCTGCTGTATCCTGTAAACAAGCAACACTTCGTCATTTACTGAACACAATTGAGATTATTACAAAGTAAGCCAAGAGTTCATTCAAAAATTATTTGTAATAATCCAAAAATACTTGAGTTTGAGGCCAGATAGTGAGTACCTGGTCCTGTGGATGAGGGCGTATGCAGCAGCGTTAAGAGAGCTGCTGCACCGCAGACGAGCAACGGAATGAGGACGGCAATCAAGGGACCAATGGCTAGAGGCCATACACCACAGTGCATTCAAAAGTTACCTAATGGCAGGTACTTACCAACGTAGACGGAGCAACGGCTAGACGATCTCTTGAACACGGCGCGGTAGCGAGGGTAGGCGGGGCGAGGCAAGAATTCGGCATTCAGAGTATAGGAAGTGAATGGAATGTTTGTAGGAAGGAAATGCACCTCACGTAAATCGTAGAGACTGTCTGAGCACAAGTAACAATTTAAGAAACTTTATAATTGTAAACGCGTGGGCGCAGTTGAGTGAGTGTCGCCTCACTGCGCTGAGCTTTATGTAACGGTGATGACTGATCGCGATGTCGTCGATCACGCATCAGGCTTGCAGCTTGGCTGACAGAGATGTTGTCAGTATCAAGGTAGGCTTGCAACTGAGTACCTGCCACAGGTTAATTGAATGCACTGTGGTAGGCAATGTATTAGTACGCGGAACTGGCTTGGCGCACTAATAAAGGGTGGAAAGAGGGAAAATCTAGTTCCATGATCAGCTAGGTAATGAGTCATGGACAGGGACTGGGCAAGACAACTAATAACTAAATACGATACACGCACCTACTCGGCGCGGACAACTTGGTACAAAAGTGCCTAGTCCCCTACATGTCCTGATAAAACTCACCCCATATCGCGACTACCAGTCGTACACAGACGTAGTATAAGTTGCCTAATATATTGATATTTGTATACAGAGGGACGATTTGCTAGACTGTTTTATCAGAACATAACGAGGCGAATGTATATACCGGGTGGCCCAAAAAACACGTCCAACGGGCGAGACATCACTGTGACGAAACTACTGCACATATCGGGCTGAAAATTACACCAATTATACAAGACATACCAAGGTATTATATGTGAAAGTTTTAACATCATAGCTATTATATGAAAAAAGTAACAGCTGATCGAGTTTCGTTGTCGAAAAATCGATTATACGGAGCTCAAAAATCATGCGTCCAGAAAATGTCCAGTGCCCGGGATGCTGTTTACTCAAAACTGCTGCCGATATCAAGCTGAAAATTTCATATGTTTTTCAAAATATATTACTATCAATTGTGTAAAAATGTCAATTAATTTGAATCAATGTAACGAAAGTTATGTTATCTAGAGTTTGCGCTTAAAAAGCAGAATACACCAGAGATAATTTATCGAGTTTTATTTCACATGTTAATTTTAGAAGTGAAATTATCTCCCATATTTTCTGTTTTTAAGCTCAACTTCAAGATACCATAACTTTCGTTACACTGATTCAAATGTATTGAAATTTGTATACAATATATAGTCATATGTTGTGAAAAATATTTGTAAATTTCAGCCTGATATCATTAGTAGTGTTGAAAATAGATGTGTCCATGCCATTGGACTTTTTCTGAATGCGCGCTCCTTGAGCTTTTTTTTTTTTTATTTACTACAAGTGCATACTGTGTAACCTAAATGTTTTGTATCCGAGCGGAAGAGCTCTAAACAAACAATAAACAAACATAACTTAAACGTATAATCGATTTTTCGACAACTAAATTTTAACAGCTGTAACTTTTTTTCTTCAAAAGAAATGTTTTTGAAACTTTCACACATCAAACATTGGTATGTTTGTTAAAACATATGACATTTTCGGACTTATATCTGCAGTATTTTATTCACAGCGGTGTCTCGCCCATTTGACGTTTTTTTGGGGCCACCCGGTATAGTTGAGTCTATACGATAACTAATAAGAAGAGAAAGAACGCAGGACCCTTACCTAATATCGCGAAATGTTGGTGTTACGACGGTGCTGAGCTCAAGGTCGGTGCTACCATGGTGCTACGACCAAACACCGATCGAATATGACATTTAAGACGTAGCCCGGTGCTAGAGTAGCACGATTTCTCAGCACCAGTCGAGAGTGGTGCTACCGAGAGGGGCTACGACTAAAGAAGCGAAAATGGCCGCCTACATTGCCGCAGCTTTTGGTGATGAAGATGTAGAAAATGTGAAACGATATGTAAGAGTAGCAGATATGACTGATTTTGAATTGCATAGAAATACCAGATTAAATAGAGACACCTTTTTATGTTTTGGACCTGCTTTACGACGACTTGGTGCGCCAGAACGATCGGAATCACGCGATTCCAGCGTTGACACCTAACTTTTTGTTGGGTTATTGTTTCTGGCGTTTCACAATGTTTCACAGATGTCAGTCAGTGAAATAATTAGAAGAGTAGTTGTAGGTCTAAACCGCATCTTTCTTTTTTGGTTTCTTTTTGTCACTCATTATTTAAGGGGGGACTAAGGTGTAACTTTTAGATTTTTCACATATTTTCAATTTTTTTTTATTTGTATTATCATTGATAATAAATGTATTTTAGTTAAATGTTTACAAAATTTAAAAAAAAATGTTTTTTTGCCTTAAAAAAATATTTAGTGTTATTTTGCAACGAGGCGGTTTTCAACAATTTGTAATAATTTCGAGAATATTCAATAAAATTTTGAATTTCAAAATCTTGTGAATACTGCTGATTTATTATGGAGTAAGAATAAATTAAAAATTTTAAGATATATATATTTTTTTTTAATTTTATACATCAGGCTTTAGAGGGTTTTTTCTCCATAACCTGTTTGTACACAAAATTATGATTTATTTTGTATCCTACTTCTACAAATTTTGTCCAAATTACTTGATTCATTTGATTCATTTGTGTTCCATGGGGCTCTGTTAAGGACTTTACATATCACATTCTTGATAGCTTATCAGACAATTCAGATAAAAAATAAACAATGCCTTCATTTTAGAGAATATCACGTTGAAAAAAATATCACGGTGTAAATAAAATCATAATTTGAAAACAAATTTGAATATTTAAAAAGTAATATGTAGAGTCCTACTACTATAGGTCAGCTACATTTAAGTGGAAAAAATCTTTAAAAAAAACTTATATTGTTGGAGTAGCACGAAATATAAATTTCATTGTTGTAAAATGAGTAATTGTTAAATATTTACGTCCATTGTTAAAAAAAATACTTTTAATTTTTTATATTTAGTTTTGGCAGTATGTCTACATATGTGCCAAATTTGAAGTCAATAAAATAATTATCAACAAAGTTAGAAGTTACAACTTAGTCCCCCCTTAAATAAAAATTAAAACTAAACTCGTGAGAAAAATGATGTGGCACTGGTGAAGTTTTACTTCACGATAAAAAAATTCGTTCCAAAGTTTGTAATTGATTCAAATTCAAACTCGTTCTTTTTCCTCCCGCTAAAGTTAACCAATCACAATGCGCCGGTAAAGTAGCATCAATGACGTTTGGTGCTGAAAGTGGGCGTGGTCGTGTTGTCGTAGCCCGTCGGTAGGATGTGTATACTCGATCTGTGTTACAGCATCGTCCTGGTGCTGTGCTACTGTAGGACGGTGCTACGACGTAGCACCGTCCTACCATCTCGCGATATTAGGTAAGGGTCCAGAGTCCATTGAGTTAAATCTGTCGTCTCGCAGTGATTTTTATGAGCTTTCATAATATTCTCTCGGCTTTTAGAAAATATTGCCTCAAAGTCTTAAAAAACGCAATTGAAATATCGATTTGTATGGAAGATAGATACAAGTTTCAACATAAATCTTCGTTTATTTATCTCAGTTTCATCCGAATGTGACTCAGCGTAATTTCCCTGTAGGCTACCCTTCATGTAGTCTAGTTACAGAGTAGTACAGAAGTGTACTGACCATAATCAACATAAAACAGTGTGGATGTTTCCCCAAGAAGACTGGTGGAATTGTTTGAACTCACCTCGCCTGTCGATGGCTTTGAGATGGACGCAAGTGAGCCAAAAGATCAGCAGCAGCTGCAGCTTCATGTCTCTCTCGCACTCACTGTGGCTTCATGACAGCGGTCTCTCTCCCACTCGCATGACGCAAGCGCAACCTGTTTGTCAACAAGCAAGCATTTGTTTTCTCTTCTGACACGCTGCGCTCTTGATTCCAATTCCACGGCGGAAAATAAATAGAACAATACATGCATTCATTCAGTTGTGTTTTCCCACTCTGCAGGAATTGAGTAAATAGGGGAGAGTGGGGGAAGTGAAGGGCACGGTGAAACAAAGTGCAATGGGCCACAGGGAAACATTTTATATTTTGTGTCCTGGTGGGCAATGGTGCCAATAACTACCGATGGCACTTTTGTTTCATAAGTGAAGTGGGTGTAACTTTGATAGGATGTTCACATGCTCAGTCTGAATGTTGGTACAGGGCATGTTGCTGGTTGGGACGAAATTGCACATAGGATTAAGAAACCGAATTATCTGGGGCGGAAGGACCACGCGGAAAAAGTTAGACTATTAGAATCAAGGAGAGATGTAGGGAAGTATTCATTTGTGAGAAGAACGATATGTGACTGCAATACATTGAGTGGGGATGTTATTACGCCGTTACCAGAGGCAGTACAGGAGTTTAAAATAAGACTGGTGTTTGACAGGTTTTAGTGGACTGTATCTAATAGTGAAAGGGAAAATTGATGTTTAAAAGTATTTAATTGAAGAGAAAGTGTGCAACATGTCAATCACAGAATTGTTACATAGAACAAGTGAAGTAAAAGAAAATAAGAAGAAATACCAAGGTTAAATAAAAGGAAAAGAGTGAATATTAATAAGTTAAAGGCCGTGAAACATCAGGAAAAGCAAGGCTTATGAAAGCAAATAAACAAAGGAGAAAATAAAGAAAAGCAACAAGTACAGCACAACTGGCTCAAACATACCGGCCTCCAAAATGAATATTTTTTAAGTAACCTTGATAAAAAACGAAAACGGAATAAAATCCGGAAATCCCTGCATCCCTGCATTTCGACGTGAGCTAAACTTAGTCATGAATGGTCCCGCAAAGTCAGTACCAACGTGGGTAAAAGCTCGAGAAGCTTGCACCCTCGAGGGTGGTAGATCTGCCATGATTGGTTGAAGAGTTCGTGCTCGGAATTTTAAACACGTTAAGCACTGATGAATTCTTTGACGCAACAAGCTACGCAAAGATGTAATCCAATAATGTTGTTGTATCAATGCTTGCACAGTTTGTGGTCCTGAGTGAAGCGAGCTTTTGTGGTACTCGTCACAAAGTAATTTCGAGATATGGGCTTGTTTTGGAAGCAAAATCGGATACCGAGCGTCCTCATGGAGAGAAGAAAATCGCAATCTTCCGCCCACCTTGATGACCCCGGAGGCATCAATGAAAGGCTTCAAAGATGCTAGGGGTGATGACACGCAACCGACTTCGGTGAGTTGTCTTATCTCACGATGGTAAAAATGGTTCTGAGATAGTTTGATTAGCATGTTTAAAGAGTCTTGTAGTTCAACTGGCCGCAAAGGGCCCATGACATAAGGAACATTTGAGCGCCGTGCCAAAAGAAGTCGAGCAAATCGAATACCTTGCGCGAATACTCGTTTAGCCCGAAGCAATGTTATGGAAATGAAGTAGTTAAGAATCAACATCAGCTTCAGTCTTGACGAGAAGAAGGGTGGCAAGCTTCATGTCGGGTAACGTAATAGCATCAGGTATAGATGCACTACGTGGCCACTCTTCAATTGGTGATTGTAGAAAAGATGGACCTGATCGCCATAATGGATGATTCATCATTTCTAAGGAAGTTAAACCACGTGATGCGCAATCAGCGGGGTTTTCATTGGAGGGAACGTGAGCCCATTGAGAAGGGAACGTGAGCCCATTTTTGTGTTCTAAAATTTCAACAACCCGATTAGCGACGAATGTTTTCAAGCGATGCGGTGAAGTCGCAAGCCATGCGAGCACAATAGTAGAATCAGAGTATAGCACGATAGAGTTAACATTAAGAGAATCGAAAGCAGCTATTGTGTCTTGAAACAAACGCGAGAGTAAAAGCGCTGCTGATAACTCGAGTTTTGGTATAGTCAACGTTTTAACGGAAGCAACTTTGCTTCTTGCTCTTATGATCCACTGTTGAGTGTAGGTAAATGACAGCAGCGTAACCTTTTTCTGAAGCATCACAGAATCCAACCAGACGAAGGACGCCTTGAAGAGCTGGGAGATGACGCGGCACACGAAACTCGGTTAGTTGAGCGACGTCGGCGACAGCAGAGTTCCAGCTCTTTGAAAGTTCTTCAGAAATAGGATCATCCCAATGAAGTTGCGAAAGTCAACGTCTCTGAATAAACATTTTCATCCAAGAAACAAATGGCTAGAGAAATCCTAAAGGATCAAATATCTTTGCAATATAAGAAAGAGCGGATCGTTTGGCCAAAGGACCGTCGAAAGGACGTGCACGGAAAGAGAATTCATCGGATTTTGGGTCCCACATTAATCCTAAAATCTTAATTCCTTGCTCTTCCGGAGATAAAATCACCGGGGTTTCAAGATGATCTTCTGGAAGAGCATCAAGAGCTTCAAGATCATTACTTGCCCACTTACGTAATTCCAGGCCTCCAAGAGAGAAAAGGTTTTGAAGTTCAGATTGTAGAATACGAGCTTGATCGAAATCTTGCGCTCCAGTGACGATGTCGTCGATGTACGTGTGAGAAGTAATCGCTCGAGAAGCAGCCGGGAATGGATTTCCTTCATCTTGAACTAGTTGTCGAAGAACTCGTTGAGCTAGAAAAGCTGAGGGAGTTAATCCACAGTATTTTAGTTCATACTCAGTTACATCAGAATCAAGAGTAGGTCGCCAAAAGATATGCTGATACTTGCGATCAACAGGTAGAATTGAAATCTGCCTATACATTTGACGCACGTCCGCACAAATGGCGATGGGATAAGTTCGAAAATTTATGAGAATGCTCGATAAATCTTGCTGGAGCTTAGGACCGGTGAACAATTCGTCGTCCCAGTACTTATTTTATTTGGTCCATATCCACTTTTCAAATTTTTTGAGTTAGCAATTCTGATTTACATTTCTGTATGCGTATTTCATCGATTTTAATATCTAAATATCACATTTTATGTCAGCAAGTAACATTGTTTTGCTCTCTTCTTGGTCCATATCCAACTATTTTTCAAAAATTCAGTGCTTAAATGTTCCATATCCAATTGGACCGGAAATAGATTTTTTTCTCCAATGAAAATGCTTTATTTAAGTCATGCGATTGCTTCTTTGTGCTGCTCTTCCGGCTGCGTCGGCCATCTTACATTTTTCTTAAAATTCTATTGTGAATTGCACCTCAAGGTGTAAATATAATATGATTACTTTGTGATTATTATTTTGCAGCGGCTAAGGGGTATGGAATGGACGGAATTGTTCATTTTGTGACACAAGCATGAAATTTGGTGGAGATGTTCCTTTGGACATATAAATCTGATTTTGCTATGATGTAAGTCGATCTTTTGCCCCTGGGGTCAGACCCATAGAGGCCAAATTACAAAAATGCACACAATTCATAACTGAATTAACATTTTCAGTCAATGTTTGATCTAATATTACCGCCTATGTTTTAGTGATATTAAAAAAATACAGTTGCGAAAAAAATTCCACAAAGGGTCATTTTGGGGTCATCTTGTGGTAAAATATGAAAATTTGTGTTTTTCGAGCTATCAATTAGTTTTCTTTTTTAATTTGTGGTGAAATAATCCCGTAAGTTTTAACAATGTTGAATCAAACCAATATTGCTAAAGGAACGGGTATAAATGGGCCCAATTAGTCATAATGTTGATTGTTTTATAAGCTTGCATTACACAATGATGTTAACGTATTGTAATAACTGCAGCTCAAAATTTGGCTCCGATGTTCCTTAGGACATCACTAAAATTCCTGGCTATGATACCTTTTGAGATTTTCCTCGTGGGTCAGGGATGACCTCTGGGGGTCAAATTAAATAAAACTTCAAAATTCGCGCTTGAAACAACATATCGAGAGCATGATTGTATTCTGATGACCGTATAATATAATACGATTGATTATTATTAATGACACAATGACCACGAATTCTATGACATGAATTCTATGATTTGTTGTAATCATTCGGGGTCAAATGACAAATATCGCAATTCATTCAATCATATTTTTAAATTTAGGTTGCAAAGTATTGTGAGTTTAAACATTATCATTATGGAATGGCCGTAAACAAGCACATTTAGCTGAAATTTTGAACTGAATTATTATTCTTATAACAAAAGTCATAATTTTTTATTTATTGACCTATTATCTCCTATTTAGTTACCTAGCATTGTTCCGAGATAAATCAGATAATGATTATTCATAAATTTGCTTGTAAGTGGAATAATAAGTATATTGGAATGGATATGGAACACACTTTTAATGCATATTTGTGAAAACTTGTATGTTAGTGTTCCATATCCAACCGGAAATGGTCATTACTGGGAAATTGGTAACCAAAAATTATTATAAAAAATATCATCAGCAATCTAGATCTAAATGTGCTGCCACATAATACCACTTGACAGGTGTAAAACAAGCAGATAGAGAGAAAAAAATAGCAAACTTTTAAACCCGGTTTTCTCCGTTTGCATAAAAGTGGATATGGACCAAATAAGCACTGAGGCGACGAATTGTTGATTTAAGCTTGAACCTTGCGAATCACGATACGAAGCGTTGAACACTACACGCAGTTTGGTAGTAGAGCTAGAAGTTTTGTGGATACAATGATGAGGAATTACATAGTCCGTCATTGTTGTTGCGGGTTGCATATGTTGCAGGTCAACATATTCTTGCATGAATTTGTGATACGAAGCTTCATGCTCTGGATTTCGTTTGAGTCGCCGTTCCAAACTGAAGTAGCTTTGAAGTGCAGCTTTGCAAGTAGGAACAAGCGGCAAACAATTAGGCTTGAAAGGTAAAGCGACAGAATATCTTCCTGATGAGTCCCGCTTGTGGGTGGCAACAAATTGTTCTTCACTGAATTGATCATCAGGGTTCAGCGGCGGTTTGATATGCAGTTCTTCTGTTTCCCAGATTTGTCGTACTCGTAGCATACCCTGTGTAAAAAGATCAGTTGATCCCAGTTGAAAACATAGTTCGCAAAACCACATTTGATCCTCATTGATCCTCATTGATTCCCAGGTTCCAGGTTTAACCGGAATGAAATGGAATCAATCGTATCATGTAGTCGGTATCAACTGTGTTATGGCCCTTTTGAGTGGGATGAACTGTGTAACACTTTTTAATTGGAATCAAGGGGAATCAAATGTATTCACTTTTTTAATCCTTTAGGCAGTGGTATGAACCGTATCTTAATGTAATCAACTGTATTCAGGTCGATGGAATGAAATGGTATGAATGTGAATGAACTGGGTCTGACTGGAATTATCCAGCTGGAATGAAATGGTATGAATGGGAATGAACTGAGTCTGGCTGGAATGAATAGTATCCAGCTGGAATCAACTGGAGTCAGGTCACTGTGATGAAATGGTATGAATGGGAATCAACTGGGTCTGGCTGGAATGAATAGTATCCAGCTGGAATAAACTGGAATCAGGTCACGAAATGGTATGAATGGGAATGAACTGGGCCTGGGTGGAATGAATAGTATCCAGCTGGAATCAACTGGATTCAGTTTGTGACTCATAAGCGCCTCACATGACTCTGGATCATTCATGCCTGGATTGGGATTCTAATTAACCTGTAAGCAAACAATGTTCATATACACAAATTTATTGATTATGTACCTACATTATTTTAAGTTAATACAACAATTAATTATTGATTAGCACACCTACTAGATATTAAAACTCATCCTGCAAAAATGGTATAAATACAGATTTAATATATTTTTTTTGTAACAGGTGAATACAAAAGATACAAATCTCACTACAAATACAAAATACAATTGTCTAAATACAAATCTAAATCTAACTTATCACTGAAAATGTCAATACCTACTCCTTATTGGCAGTAGAAGTCTTAAGAATCCAAATCAATAATTAAGAATTATTTAATCTAGTGGAGCGGTCGCTCCACGCCAGCCAAGTCGTACAGCGCGCTCACTCTCATTTAAAAAGGCTTGAGCAACCCACTTTTACTGTAAGCATCAAAATGGCATTTTCGGCCTACTGGATCTTAAAATTGGAAAATCTCACATTGTTGCAAAATATCCTAATTTCGAGCTATGGCCCACCCCACCACGTACACCAAATTTGGGAACAATAGGTTACGCCCTCTGCGAGCTAGAAGGCCGTGAAAATCGTGAAATTGTACGGCTTTCTTCAGATAATAATAACCCAGAAAAAACACTCCGTGTAAAAATACCAGCCAAGTCTCTTTAACTATAAAAAAAAATAGAAGAAATCTAAAAATTCAGCACTGAAAAGGAGTGATATCAAAAAAGGAGCCAAGTCAACGAATTTTCCAAATTTTAATCGTACCATTGAAATAAAAATATCAACCCCCGAGAAATACTTAAAAAAAGGACTTGGCGCATCGTTTTTTTAAAGACACTTTTCTATCCTAAAAGTATAGGAAGAACTCTACAAGTATATTTTCCTGAGTATATCACATTCATTATCGACGAATCATACTACGTTTTAATATAACTAGTACTCTTACCTACTGGCAGTTTTGGTATTTTGTCAATATTCAGAGGAAATAAACGGATAAACGAATAACGAATAAACGGAAGCGGCCTAGTCTATTCGTTATTGCCACTATTTCTAGGGTAATATTAATCAATCATACTTCTCAATATCGTGACTGAGGGAAATAGCGAAAGCGCTCATTACAAGAAGGCCGTCAATGAGATTTGTATAAGTGACTAGTGCACTGAGCCATGCTGCTCAAATAATTACTGACTAGATTTTTATCTAAAGTAATACGTTATGTAATTTATGAATTTTTTTGGTATAAAATGTTAATTAATAGCAATTAATTACACGGCGAGAAGGTTCAAAGTATAATGCTGTAGTAGGTATGTTGATGTACCCACAAAACTATAGGTACCTACCAATCACAAACACAACTGTTCTGTATTTATTGCTTGTAAGACAATGCTATGTTTCTTTGCGTACTTATATTTAAATTTAAAATATTTTACAGAATGTTCAATATTTAATTTGAAAGTTTTGTCCCAATTTTTCTAGGCATTTCTGAACTACGTAGTATGTGAGTGGCATAAGCTTAAGAATAGAAAAATGTCTTTAAAAAAACGATGCGCCAAGTCCTATTTTTAAGTATTTCTCGGGGGTTGATATTTTTATTTCAATGGTACGATTAAAATTTGGAAAATTCGTTGACTTGGCTCCTTTTTTGATATCACTCCTTTTCAGTGCTGAATTTTTAGATTTCTTCTATTTTTTTTTATAGTTAAAGAGACTTGGCTGGTATTTTTACACGGAGTGTTTTTTCTGGGATATCACTTCTTTTGTTAGTTTATTCATACAGCTTGTAGCACATGTCCGAGCAGGGACTAATTTCTTTAATAAAATACGCCTCAACCGATTTGGTTACTATGAAAAGTTGCGTTTGGTATAAGATGAAAATGATTATCCAAGAAGAATAGCTTAAGTTTCGTTATAATCGATCCAGCCGTTTTCGATACATGACGTCACTTCCGGTTTTGAAATAGCGGCCGAATTCCGGTATAGGTAATAAGAAAACAATCTAGTTTTATCTAGTTGATACCTTCATGAACGACCATCTGAATTCCTAATCCCTATATTTCCGTAAAATCGGTCATGCCGTTTGTAATATATGACGTCACTTCCGGTTTCATTTAGTGGTTCCTGCCGCCATTTCCGGTACCATTAATTTATTTATTCATTTTTCACAATTGATTTTTCAAATAAATAGCAGAATGAATACGCAGGAGCTAGTTCAGTTGCAATCGGTACAGGCGTTTTAGATATATGACGTCACTTCCGGTTTCAGGAATGGCGGCCGAGAACACTGCTACCTTGAATATATAAATTGTATTGTCTATGTTACAATGTAAGTTAATTATGTACGTATTTTAAGTATAATTTGTTGAAATAAGTTAAATATTGCGTATTTATGACGTCACTTCCGGTTTAGAAAATAAGAAAATAATATTTTTTTTATTGATACTTCATATAGATGACCATCTAAATCGAATGTCTCTAATTTCGTTCTAATCGGTCCAGACGTTTTTGAGTTATGACGTCACTTCCGGTTTCAAAATGGCGGCTTCCGGTTGGTTTTATAAAAAGGCACCTCAGACGCCAAAAGTGCACATGTGGTAAAAATTTCAGGTCGATCGGTTCAGCCGTTTAGGCTGTGGCGGTGATAGCGACGTTTCGTGATATCATCAGAATCATCATCATCTTCAGAATCAGAAAGTGGTGTAATTTCACTGTTTTCTCGGTCCTCTAGCGCGCAAATGGCATAACCTATTGTTCCCAAATTTGGTATATGTAGTGGGGTGGGCCATAGCTCGAAATTAAGATATTTCGCAACAATGTGAGATTTATCAATTTTGAGATCCAGTAGGCCGAAAATGCCATGTTGTTGCTTACAGTAAAAGTGTTTGGTCTGCTCCTCAGTTTATTAGGCATTTACGGTATGTTGAGTGACTGTGAGTGTATAGTACGACTTGGCTGGGTGGAGCGACCGCTCCACTAGATAATGATGATTATTAAATAAATGAATGATGACAATTTCACTATTTTCACGGATTTTCACGGCAATAATCTTACTTATAGTTACCCAGTTCTGTCTGTCTATCTGTGTGTGTGTGTGTCAGGAACGGTTGCGCGCTTCGATTTGACATTGGTATTTATTGAAAACTATAACTAAGATGGAGGCGTTTTATTGCCATCATGTCTAAAATTACATCTTCTGCCTTTTGTGAATAAATTAATAACCGAAACTCACCTAAGACGAGCACCTTATCCTTTTGTAATTATAATAAATTCATAATAAGATACTAATACGGTCTAAACCAGCACATGACATTAAAAACGTCATCTCGGCAAGAAACTTCAAATGTTATTTTTCTTATTTTCTCTTGCTCTGAATTTCGTAGGCCGTGAACATGATCAAACCAAAGTCGATGGAGTTATATTATACATTTTCTTGGGAAATAATTTTCCTTCGTTTCTTATTTATTAAGAGTGGTGTGTATTGAGTCATGTAAACGACGTCAAGTTACTGTTGGTAATGTTTTAAACATCAATGCTTAAATTTTTACATTGCATACTGATAGGTACCTTAGAGGCAGATGGGCGGAAGTTAATTTTAATGATTCTTAAAGTGATCTCAATAACCAGTAATTCTGAGCTGAATTCTTCATCCAATCATATTTGTAATGGTGACATGGGCCTTCTGTAGGGTTACCTATGCTTCAATATAACTGTATCAGTCCAATGGTAGGTACTTATAGAGCTTGATTACCATTCCAAAAGTGTGCACTGAGAAATCCAAAACATATGACCTTCCGCTCTTATACCTACCTCTGACCTCAGAGAAACGGATATTATGAAGCTCACCATGTATTCATAGTTTGCACGAGCTTCATTTGTTAAATTTCAACCATTTTACAGATGTCAAGTCGATTAATGCTAATTATAAGCGGTTAATCAAAGATATTTGGTATATGAGGTGGTTTTATACCCATAAGAATTTCTTCTGCAGTTTATTGCACAGGTAACCATTATATCACCACAATACCGAAACACAGATTGACAGCCGTTCTGACACGTTACACCAATATGGCCTCTCAACAATGAGATGATGTCACGTGCAAACTATGAATTGGTATCACAAATAAAGAATGTGTCGTGTGTATCGGGTCACGATATCAACTTCACCTATATTTTAACGGCGCATTATGACACTATACATTTTCTTAATTTTCTTACTAATACTCATGGTCATGGTTTACATTTGAAGACTTATGTAATTGATTTACCATAATAGGTATGATTAAATTGCCTTCCTTCGTACCTCATTTACGTATTTTGTTGGGCATTTGGTCTGTTAATTACGTAACGTGTGTTTTAACGATGCACAATCTGCTGACAAATATTGCTGTCTTTTTATATTTAATATTTATGCATACCTCACTGGTGCGCATTGGTCATGTTATACATGACGGGACCCTCTAGTCATTATATAATGATTATTCATCTTCCAATAAATTCCGCGGTCTCCGCCACAGCCTAAACGGCTCGGCCGATTGATCTGAAATTTTCACCACATATACAGCTCGTCTGCGTGATGATACCTTGCCCCTTTTTTGTGCCGCCATTTTGAAACCGGAAGTGACGTCATATCTCAAAAACGGCTAAACCGATCGACTCGAAATTTGCGCCAATCGATTCATACGGTCCTCTATATGAAATAACAATAGTGAAATTAAAGTTGTCTAATTACTGAAACCGGAAATGACGTAATAGTTTAGCGAAATCTGCCAAACTTTACTCCTTTACCTACATATTCAGAAGGCTTATAATGAAATATTAGTATTTATATACATATTAATACAATGTGTAAGTGCTTTCAGCCGCCATTTTGAAAACCGAAAGTGATGCCATATCTCGAAAACGGTTAGACCTATTGGAACGATGCTTTCGCAATTCTGCATGGCATATCACTTTAAGTTTATATTTAGCTCCAAAAACTATTTTGCTTAGTAACTTATTCGGAAATAGCGTATTTTTTAAAGGAATTAGTCATTGTTGCTCCAATATGTTTTACAAGTTGTGTAAATAAACTAAAAAAATTAGTGATATCCTCATAAAAAACACTCCCGTGTAAAAAAAACAGCCAAGTCTCTTCAACTAAAAAAAAATATGAAATCTAAAAATTCTGCACTGAAAAGCAGTGATATCAAAAATTTGCCAAGTCAAAACTTTATTTGAAAATCAAAAAATACTTGGCGCATCGATTTTTTAGGGCATTACAGGTATACTATAAGTATAGGTTTGTATATTTGATATCTAGCCTATACTTCTAAGCTATTTATATACACGATGCGCCAAGTATTTTTTGATTTTCAAATAAAGTTTTGACTTGGCTAATTTTTTGATATCACTACTTTTCAGTGCAGAATTTTTAGATTTCATCATTTTTTTTAGTTGAAGAGACTTGGCTGTTTTTTTTACACGGGAGTGTTTTTTATGGGGATTTAATTTACCTACTCGGTTAAAAGAAAGTACCTATCCACATAAAATAAGATTATTAATATACCTAAATAAAATTGATAAATCACAAGTTCTCGTAAATTCTTGTTTATTAAATATTTGGCAAGATAATTCAATCTATATAATGACATTCAATAAAAATAAAAAATAAAAAAATATACGTATAAGGAAAAATAATGTCTATGTAGGTACCTACTAAAGTTCATTCACGATTAGAATAGCAAGTCGATCACGTCGTTCATTGGTCGGTCGTATGAACACTGCCCTGTCAATGGCAAGACTTTCTTCTTTGTATTATTGAAATTGTATAAAGATTAAAGGATGTGAAATACACACTTTTTAATAGTAGAAAATATTAGAAAACTTCAATAAAATTGATTTATCTTGATCTACAGTCGTCTTGAACATATTCTTTGATAATTGAGCGAGCGTAGCGAGCGTCACCACGGTACTCTTATGGCACTTTCTCTGTGTGTTTGTTTGTATGCTTTTTTTGTGGTCACAGCCCAGGTCAAACCGCTCAAGCAATCGATCTGAAATTTTGTACACATACTAACGTACTCTATGCTGTCCCTGGGATCGTTTTTAAACGGGCTCCCGTGATTGGTTCAAATTTAAAAAAAATTATCTTTTGATTGGTTGCTTCGATCAATTTGAAATTTAGCAAAAACATTGCAACCAACATTGTACCCAATCATAAAAAGTTTCAGCCAAATCCTCTTATTGGTTCAAATTTTAAACCATTTTTCATGTGATTTTTGACATTTAAACTAGAACAGATTGACCGATCAACTTAAAACTTCGCGTGGTCATTGGTACCAACATTTTAGGTATTTTTGCCAATTTTCAATCTAATCTGTCGTTATTTTCAAAAGTTTTGCCATTATAAGGTCATTTTATTCCATTATCTTGAAAAATGTATACTAAATTGTCATCCCTGCCTTCTTTAACGGGCCTATGTCATCTTGAATAAAGCTTTTACTATGTGTTCTTACCATGTATTTAGGCAATATAAGACATGCATAATCTAAATTAATTGTACCCTGAATTAATTATTAATTATTTTCTGTGCGAAATTTGAACCTGGCGCGCGTGAATGCCTACGTCACTCTGTGCGCAGCGCTGATTGGTTAGCGTGAATAAGGGGGGATAGATCACGCCCGCTGATGCCGCTCAACCCTTCTCTCGCACCACTGCCGGTGCACAATACACCTGACAATTAGTAAACAATCGAAAGTTGAGAATGCAGTGAAAGATTCCGTTAGCTGCAGACATTTCGAAACATATTTTAAAACTGACAGAATCTGCACAGAAATATTGAAGTTTTATTTACCGTGCTAGCAATGCATTGTGGAGTAATTGTTGTTTAATTGTTTCGCCATGAACAATGAAGTGGAATATTATTTCTGTAATTCAAAAAGTATTGCCGTATGCCGGACTCATCAAAACTGATCGCGAATACATATCACACAATATTAAAATTTGATATTGTGTGATAGTAAAAAACAGTAACACGACACGGAAGATCAATTGTCTATTGCAGAGATATAATTTAATTGTACATACTGCTGCCTAGGTAGAACGGAACAAAAACGAAACTGAAATTTCTTGTCCAACAAAGTCTGGCGATTTTTTGCATATAAATCCTTTGTTTATTGGGTTACTTTTTGGGTGGTGTAAACAAAGAATTGACGAAATATTATTACAGGCTTACCTTCAAATCCATTTTCTACGAATGTGCAGAGCAATCATAAATGGACTCGGAATAAAGTAAGGCGGTGCATTTTATGAAGCCCAACTCCGTGTACATTTCGGAGTACCTACTTTACTTTGTACAAAATCTTATACATAATGTAGTTGAATTTTTTCCTTGATAGATGTATTATTGCTTTTGTAAACACGAAGTAAGGGCCTGAAACGTTTCGGAAGAACTGATATTTAGAAACAAATCATCAAACAAATGGATTAGGCGTGAGCGACGCTATTTGCAAAGAGCTGTAACACTATCATAATGAAAATGTACAATGTATTTAGGAAAAGATTTTACTGAATTATATAATCTAATTTTCTATTGAAAACTCAAATTCTTGGTTTTTATACTTGAACTCTCTAGCACCCAACGTCATCTAGAACTTAGTCCAAACAAATAACAATCACTCGATTATAACGTTGAATGTCTCAATGAAAACCAATTAAATCAACTATTAAGTTTATCCGTACAATCAATATTCCCTGGAAGACATCTTCTCAGACAATGATTAACGCATACGGACTATTAACTCTTCTAGAACATTGAAATATTGCAAAAGTAAGCTGTAGCAATGGGCTAACGCGTGGTCTGCGGGCAGGTAGTCTGCACAGAGTGACGTAGTTATTCATTTCGGTCGAACCGCTCCCGAGCCCAGGAGACAGGATGGCGGGCGGAACAAAGCACCGTCCAGTGTTGAGAGAAGGAAGACGGACCGATTAAAGATCACTTGCCACAAGATGACATAGGCCCTTTAAGCTTCTGTTCCAAGGCAAGGCCTGTAGAGCAGGCAAGCTATCCACAATGTACAGTAAAATGAAAGCATTTTTGAGCTAGCGCATAAAATCGGATGCAGTACGAAGGCCAAATCCTCTAATTGGTATAAGTTGAAATAATGTCTTCTGATTGGTCGACAATAAAAATGTTCACATTAAGTTCAAATTTGTCATGGTGATCAAGACCAATTTAATATTAAATTTTTCATATTGTATGCCCCATCAGTCAAGTATTAAATGTAATTTTACGAGTTTAGTATGGGATGTCACAAGAGATTTCTGGAGAAGGTATGTAGGTAAGACTTCACGAAATAATTGTGTTTTTCTCTGCAATTTTTCAAATTATGGAGATTGAAAAATTGCAGTGAAAATCGTCTTGTGCCGTGTCGTGCATCGTTACTATGGGGATGTTGCATGTTCTGTGCTCGCTCATCAACGCGTTACACTGAGCGTTTTCCTAGTTGATATTTACATGTGTAGGTTTACAAATGCTCGTTTGACTACAGAGTACACGGGCTTGCTATTCTAATCGTGAACGATCTTTATCTACATACTACATAGTAATTAAATACATTTAATTTTCACAAAATAAACTTTAGTAAAGAGCTTTGGACTGGCCAAGAATCTTATAAATATGATCATTGGTCAATATCATTTATCAAAAATAATCATTTCTACCGTATTCACTCGCGTATAAGGCGCAGTTATATTCAAAAATTTGCAATTCAAAAAGTGGGGTGCTCCTTAAGGTGGATTCACACGGCCGTTCCAAACTTCGAGTTTGAAACTCAAGTTTGCCAAAGTTCCGAATCGCCGTTCCGAAAACTCCCGTGTGAACTATGAAAAGATTCGAACTGTGAGGATTGAGTTTCAAACTTTCATAGTTCACACGGGAGTTTTTGGAACGGCGATTCGGAACTTTGACAAACTTGAGTTTCAAACTCGAAGTTTGGAACGGCCGTGTGAATCCACCTTTATACGCGCGAACAACTGAGGGGGTGGGGAGGAAAACATGATAAGCGCCAATTTTAAAAAATCGGTGATTTTAAGTTTGGCGGGTCCTGGCGGCTAAAGGAGTGTATTAAACAAGGTTTGGTTGTCAAATATCATCATAGAGGGCACCAGAAAGGCTTTTTATGGGCAGCTTCGTAGGGCCTAGATGGGTAACATTTTTTTTAGTAACCAAAATGTCCGTACCATTTTACGGGGTAACATTTTTGTAGTAACTAAAATGAGTTTTAAAGAGTTTAAATGACCAATTTATGTATTAATATCCTTTGGTAGTCTGTTGTAATCTCAAATACATTTAAAAATGTATATTAGAGTGTCCTACGTGCATAATATCTTTGTAAAACGAAATGTCATCATTGACCCAACATAGATTCCATTTTTTCAAATTTTCGTCATCTTGCCGCGTTCTAATCTCTGCCCAGTTAATTGAGCGAGGGTAGCGAGCGTCACCACGGTACTCTTATGGCACTTTCTCTGTGTGTTTTTTTGTTTTTTGTTTTTTGTTTTTTGTGGTCACAGCCCAGGTCAAACCGCTCAATCAATCGATCTGAAATTTTGTACACATACTAACGTACTCTATGCGGTCCCTGGGATCGTTTTTGAACGGGCTCCCGTGATTGGTTCAAATTTAAAAAAAATTATCTTTCGATTGGTTGCATCAATCAATTTGAAATTTGGCAAAAAACATTGCAACCAACATTGTACCCAATCATAACAAGTTTCAGCCATATTCTCCTATTGGCTCAAATTTAAAACCATTTTTCATGTGATTTTTGACATTTAAACTAGAACCGATTGAACGATCAACTTAAAACTTCGCGTGGTCATTGGTACTAACATTTTAGGTATTTTTGCCAATTTTCAGTATAATCTGTCGTCATTTTCAAAAGTTTTCTAATTTTAAGGTCATTTTATTCCATAATCTTGAAAAATGTATACTAAATTGTCATCCCTGCCTTCTTTAAGCTTCTGTTCCAAGGCAAGGCCTGTAGAGCAGCCAAGCTATCCACAATGTACAGTTAAATGAAAGCATTTTTGAGCTAGCGCATAAAATCGGATGCAGTACGAAGGCCAAATCCTCTAATTGGTTTAAGTTTAAATAATGTCTTCTGATTGGTCGACAATAAAAATGTTCACATTAAGTTCTAATTTTGCATGGTGATCAAGACCAACTTAATATTAAATTTTACATATTGTAAGCCCAATCAGTCAAGTATTAATTGTAATTTTACGAGTTTAGTATGGGATGTCACAAGAGATTTCTGGAGAAGGTATGTAGGTAAGACTTCACGACACAATGGATCTGTTATTCATCCAGTGTATTATGGAGATTGAAAAATTGCAGAGTAAATCGTCTTCTGCCCTGTCGTGCATCGTTTCTATGGGGATGTTGCATGTTCTGTGCTCGCTCATCAACGCGCTACACTGAGCGTTTTCCTAGTAGTTTTCACATGAAAACAAGAGTCGATTTCAGGCAACATCATTGAACTATGTACATTTTTGTTTTTTTGTTAATTTTTGGGTCATTTTTAATAATGTAAACTCTCTGGACCCTCATTTAATATCACAAACCACTAGTCCGGTTATTTGAAGTCCCGGTCATAGCTATATCAATAACATTGCGGGACTAGCCTTGGAATAGGAGAACAATGCTATTCCACCACTGAAGTCAAAGCCTAAATGGATATTAGGTAAGCCCCCTGGGCCCTCATTCACGTACATTGTCCTTATCCTTGCCTATCGCGGGGTGCGAGAATTTTTTTAGCACAGAGATTTTTCTTATGGGACTTTTAACAGCCAAACAGAGAGCAGGATAAGGGGGCGTGACGTCAGAACTTCTTCAATCGCCATGCAAATAAATGTGACTTTAACAGCTGACCATCCGCGCCAATCTGTCAAACTCAAAATGTTTGTGAATGAGGATGAATATATTATTATGCCCAACTTTTGTGTTCGCGAGATGGTGTAATGTGATGAGAATTCGCATAATTGTGAATATATTAAGGTATAATAGTCTTGTGCTTATACAAATGTAGGTATTATAGAGCGATGGTTGATGTCGGTGTTAAAATTGTTGGTAGGTCGACCTAACCTCACACATTACTTTACCAGAGTGTACTACCTAGTATGAAATAGAAGGTAGGTATATTAAAATGCGTACAAAGATAGTTTGTTCAATGCATTTCACTTTTAAATTGTGTATTAACTACGAACTTAAAGGTATCCTTGATATAAGAAACTGAAATGTTACCCTACCTAACCCTACCTGACTCATGAACAACTGTTTTGTAATGCACGAATATAATGAAACAATAAAAATAAAGCATAGTAGCAATATAACCTACCTTCTATGTTGTGGAATGTTGCTAAATTCATTTTGATTCATTGCTGCAGCGAAAATTACTGAACAGCGATGTTGAATTTTTCATTCACGAAAACAAATGGCTAAGTGACGTCATAACTTCTGACGTCACGCCCTCTAGTCCTGCTCTCTGATTGGCTGCTAAAAGTCCCATAGGAAAAATCTCTGTGCTAAAAAAAATCTCGCCCCCGGCGAAGCCTACCACTTGCTTACCACCTCGGGGTAGCGAATGACACATTCGTATTCACGAAGCAGTGGTATCTTGGTGGTAAGTCACTGCCTACTTGAAATTTGTATAGTGAAAATAGAACGTAAGTTTTTAGCAGGCCGTGGATTATTCCACCAATCAGATTCGAATATTATTATCCGCGCGCGTGCATTTGTCTTTATTAAAAATAGTGACAGTTCAATTCCAAACGATAAACTACACAAATACTAAACAAAATGTGTTAGTGCAATAAAATCTGGGGCAACAATAGTTTTGTATGGTAAATTCAGTGCTAACTTAACTCTACAACATAAAAATATGAAGTTAATTACTTATATCTAGTGTTTAAGAAAATGTTTTGGAGGTTATATGGTCCATGGATTGACTTACTAGAACCAATAATACTATCCGATATTGTGTGGAATGACTAAATAAACATGAACTAACATAGAAAACGTAAGTAAAAGACAAATTAGATACAATAAACACACAACACAGCTGATCAGATGACGACACGAAGGAATTACTTCAAACAGTTGTTTTGACAGACATGTCAAGTTAAAAATGGCCGCCAATAAGCTACCACCAACTTCAAACTTGGTTACCACGGCTTACCCCTGTCTCGAGGTAGGGGTAGACTCTACCCCGGGGTAAGACATGATAACTTCTTCGTGAATACCGATACCACTGCCACCCGGTCTACCACGCCTTACCACTCGCTATCATGGCCTACCCCATGTACGTGAATGAGGGCCCTGGGCTTTAATTATTTGTACCGGATATCAAAGCCGGAAATGACGTCATTTTGTTACCCATCTAGGCCCAACGTCGGATTACTTTTTATGTTTCGATAAGCGCCCTTCGGTTTGAGTAAAACTTGATGTTGTACAAAAACAAAAACTTGTAAAAAAAACTGCCAAGCACCTTCCCACTTAAAACAATTGAGATCTAAAAGAAGGGTCTAGCAATAATATATTGTTTAAACATTTTCGCACTTAAAATTAGTGAAATCATTTCGCCCAGTTACTGCCGCCAAGCACAACACTAAAAACCTAATGTTGTGTCCAAATTTGAAGAATACAATCTAAGTGAACCATCATTGTAAATTTAACAAAATTATATAAATTAAAAACGACTTCAAAATAAATTTAAAATTGAAATTAAAAAAATTAAAAATAAAGCTAGGCGCATTGTGTCAAGAAGAAGGCAACATAAGAAAGAAGATGACGATAAAGGAGCCGAAGAAAGACAGAAAGTAGGAAGAAGATAGAGGAAGTCTACAATATGGTCGGTGCAAATTCAATGCGCCAAGCTTTATTTTTAATTTTTTTAATTTCAATTTTAAATTTATTTTGAAGTCGTTTTTAATTTTTATAATTTTGTTAAATTTACAATGATGGTTCACTTAGATTGTATTCTTCAAATTTGGACACAACATTAGGTTTTTAGTGTTGTGCTTGGCGGCAGTAACTGGGCTAAATGATTTCACGAATTTTAAGTGCGAAAATGTTTAAACAATATATTATTGCTTGGCCCTTCTTTTAGATCTCAATTGTTTTAAGTGGGAAGGTGCTTGGCAGTTTTTTTTACAAGTTTTTGTTTTTGTACAACATGTCATATGGGGTATAAGTTTATAGCAGCTTTCACTGATCAATAAGTGTTACCTATCATTACAGTTAACGCCAACAACGTCACTTCTTGTCTAAAGTTTTCTGTTTTTATTTCAATAGTTCCGAAGTTAGTATAACGAAAGGGTCCATTTCTTTTGGTTGAATTTGAGTTATATCAAATTATAATTTGTTAAAAGTTCACAGCTTTGAGTCATGTGAATAACGTAAATTGTAGGTGTATTGTTCCGGTGTAAACCGGAATTTGTGCGTTCATCTCGTAAAACGCGTATTTGTCGCCACTAGGTAAACTGAAAGGTACACGAAAGATGATTGCAAATGCGTTTCCTTATTTTTAAATTCTCCCATGTTCACTCTTTTATGTCAAAGTTCCGAAGTATAAACTCAATTGGTAAAGCGTGCAGGCTTACAGATGTTTACAACACATTTTAAATAAAATCCGGATGGTTTTTGGAAGGCAATGTAACTTAAAAGGAACTTAGTTAAGATTAACTAGCTGAGCCATCTGGTGTTTATAGTGCTGGTGGGAAGGAGTATGACGAGTGATGAAATTTACGCTACCCGCCTTACTCGCCTATGTACACGGATAGCATGGGCCGGCCTATACCTGGCATCTCCACCTCTCTGCCTCTCCCTGTCAGGTCAACTTAATGTTTACATTTGTTTGTTCATGGCAAATACGATCGATGTCCATTTAGTATTGTTGTCTTCTTCTATAGGTACTTGTAAACTGTTATCGAGCTTGCATTTTAATTAGTCCACTGATCTTATTTAGTGATTATTATATTGTTTTGTGATGTTGCTGTGGAAGATAATATTTTCATATTTTCAAACCAGGAAACAACTTCGTGCTATTGCCTAGATACTTGAAGAATATTATTGTATTGCCGATGTAAACAAGCCAGACCACTTTCGTATATAACGTTCGCATCAAAACCAATGTTTATTTTATTAGTGTCAGATTAGGAGGAACATCAGTTTCAGTTTCATTTATTTCCATTAAACAATGTCACTTGATGAGACTTTGACTCACAGTTTGGAAATAAATCATGACAATTTAAAAGCGTTTTATTATTCTAACTTTTTAACGTAAGCATTGTTGGATGATGAAATGAAATTTAAATCTCTCATACCCACAGATTTCCATTAATTATCATGGACCATTTAGTGTAGTTTCTTGTTTATTGTAACCGAGCTTCTAAGATTGACAGATTACAACATCTGAAATAATGAAATAATTTTTACTAAGTTGTAAACACCTAATAAACCTAGTAATGGAGCCATTTTGTGTGGTTTCTTGTTTCGTATCTGAACCATCAAGATCGACAAATTTGCATAATTAAAATAATTAAATTTATTTTAGAAACTTAAAGTTGTGATCACGTAATAGATGCACGTAATGGAGCCTTTTTGTGTGGTTTCTTGTTTCGTGTTGTTCTTGTTTCTTGTTGAGCCACCAATATTGACAAATTAACTCTATTTTAAATAATATATAAGTGTGACAAATGAAAAGTTGTAAACACGTAATACACTGAATATTAGTAATGGAGCCTTTACTGAATTTTACTATTTACTAAACTAGGAAAACGCTCTGAGTAACGCGTTGATGAGCGAGCACGGATACGCGGAACACCTCGAACCGAAATTATGTCTATCGAAAATATCATTAAAAGCCAATAAATCTTGAATTTCGTCAGACTTGAATAAAAATCTCTAAATATTCCTAAAATGATAGTATCAACCCTTATGATTGAACTGTTCCTTGTTAATATTCAAAAATCACAGGATCTCTTTAAAAAAATATACCTGGGACCACTCAAATCATATGATATTAGTGTGTACACAATATCAGATCAATCTGTTGAACGGTCATTATTAGTTTCATTTCGTTTGAAACTTTCTGCTCTAACTACCTTGCAAGAACTGAAGATTCGAAGTCGCCGTGAATTTGACAGCCAACACGCAAAATGTCACTAAAATTACAAAACCTTTTGAAAATAACTACAGATTTGACTGAAAATTGGCAAAAATACCTTAAATGTTGGTACCAATGACCATGCAAAGTTTTTAGTTGATCGGTCAATCGGTTCTAGTTTAAATTTCAAAAATCACAGGAAAAATGGTTTCAAATTTGAACCAATGGGTGGATTTGGCTGAAATTTATTATGATTGGGTACAATGTTGGTTGCAATGTCTTTGCTAAATTTCAAATTGATCAAACCAACCAATCGAAAGATAATTTTTTTTAAATTTGCAAAAATCAGGGGATTTCAAAAAAATTAGGGTCTGCAACAATCAGAAATGTTACGTACTTGTGTGCAAAATTTCAGCTCGATCGAAGAAAAACTCTGACCTGTATATCGTCAGTAACAGAAAAAAAAACAAAAAAACAAAAAAACAGAGGTCCGTGCCAAAAGAGCCAAAAGGAGACGCTCGCTTCGCTCGCTCAATTACCTGAATTTTACATAATTAAATAATTCGGATAAATTAAAAGCTGTGACAACCTTATGCACCCAGTAATGGAGCCTTTTTTGTGTGGTTTCTAGTTTAGTAACTGAGCCACCAAGATTCTGTTGATTAGCATGACCACGAATTGTTTTATTGCACAACTTTACGTACAACGTGTACATTGACAATCATTATTAGAGTCCAATGAGTATAATATTAAAAAGAGTTGCTATGTAATCGTTGAATGTATTCGGATTAACATTTTGAATATATACACAAGAAGGTTAAACATTTTTTAAGTAAAGAAAAAGATAAAAAAATAAAACATTTGTTACGGGGATCGAACCCGGCAACGCCGTGATCGAAGTCACTTGCCTCATGTGACCGAGCCAATTCGCCACACTGAAATTAAACCTGTGTAGTATATCAAAGAAGAAAGGTAGAGCGTAAAACGACGTGCGCAATTCCTGTTTCCCTGATATCTTCACTGTTCACGATGGCAACCGGCGTGCCGCGATGGCGATGTTTCTGTCTATTGATGATCTTCACAGCATCCATTGGTAGTCTCATTTATTAAAAATGTACCAGAGAACCAGAGCATTAGTCTCTTAGAGTATTAGGAGCAAAGAGCACCTAATATACCTAGTAATGGAGCCTTTTTGTGTGGTTTATTGTTTCGTAACTGAGCCATCAAGATTGACAAATTAGCATAATTAAAATAATTAAATTAATTTTAGAACCTAATGCACGTAATGGATGCACGTAATGGAGCCTTTTTGTGTGGTTTCTTGTTTCGTGTTGTTCTTGTTTCTTGTTGAGCCACCAATATTGACAAATTAACTCTATTTTAAATAATTAAATAAGTGTGACAAATGAAAAGTTGTAAACACCTAATACTCTGAATATTAGTTATGGAGCCTTCACTGAATTTTACTATTTACTTAATTAACTGAATTTTACATAATTAAATAATTCGGATAAATTAAAAGCTGTGACAACCTTATGCACCCAGTAATGGAACCTTTTTTGTGTGGTTTCTAGTTTAGTAACTGAGCCACCAAGATTCTGTTGATTAGCATGACCACGAATTGTTTTATTGCACAACTTTACGTACAACGTGTACATTGACAATCATTACTAGAGTCCAATGAGTATAATATTAAAAAGAGTAGCTATGTAATCGTTGAATGTATTCGGATTAACATTTTGAATATATACACAAGAAGGTTAAACATTTTTTAAGTAAATAAAAAGATAAAAAATAAAACGTTTGTTACGGGGATCGAACCCGGCAACGCCGTGATCGAAGTCACTTGCCTTATGTGACCGAGCCAATTCGCCACACTGAAATATAAACCTGTGTAGTATATCAAAGAAGAAAGGTGGAGCGTAAAACTACGTGCGCAATTCCTGTTTCCCTGATATCTTCACTGTTCACGATGGCAACTGGCGTGCCGCGATTGCGATGTTTCGGTCTATTGATGATCTTCACAGCATCCCCGGACCTCTCATTTGAATATATATCCATGAAGGTATCATCGCTTATACAAATTAAAAAATAATATATGAAAAAAAAAGTTTTCCGGGATCGGGAATCGAACGTGTTATGCAGATGTCGAAGCCAGCTGCCTTCCTAACATGAGCTATCAGTCCGATGGGAATTAGAGCCGCTGTTTAGTGTATCAAAGAAGAAGGGCGGAACGTAAATATTGATAATTTTCCCACTTCCGGTTTAAATTTATTGATTTTTCTTGAAGTGGAGTGTCTAGCAATACATTGTCTTTATTGTTGCCAAATTTCAAAACTCTCGATGAACCCGTTTGACTTTTAAAATATTTAAAATTTAAAATTGTAATAACTTCACTTCCGGTCAAAATGTTTCAGATTTTCTTTCAAAGGGCACTTCTATAAATATGACTCTATGTCTCTGCCAAATTTCAACTCTCTAGGACAAACCGTTCAACCTGTGGAGAGGGGCAAACAAATTGACCGTGCCTAACTAACTAACTAACTAACATGAAAGTCAATCCTTGCATGTTTGAGGCCCAAAATTCACCCCGAAGGGATGATCGCAGCACTTTGATATTTGGTTAGGTGTTGTCAGGTGGCTAAATATACCCGATAACCATGGTTTTCAACTTTCATTTCTAAATGCTTGCATGCGTACTGACACCCCGAAATCGGGCCCGAAGCGCTTGCAGTATAAGTCTGGTAGTAGCTCGCACGTTGTATTAGAGCGGTGCTTGGCAGCGTCGAGCTAGCGCCCGACTAGACTAGCTGAGCTACCTGGTGTTTATAGTGCTGGTGGGAAGGAGTATGACGGGTGATGAAATTTACGCTACCCGCCTTACTCGCCTATGTACACGGATAGCATAGGCCGGCCTATACCTGGCATCTCCACCTCTCTGCCTCTCCCTGACAGGTCAACTTAATGTTTACATTTGTTTGTTCATGGCAAATACGATCGAAGTCCATTTAGTATTGTTGTCTTCTTCTATAGGTACTTGTAAACAGTTATCTAGCTTGCATTTTAATTAGTCCACTGATCTTATTTAGTAATTATTATATTGTTTTGTGATGTTGCTGTGGAAGATAATATTTTCATATTTTCTAACCAGGAAACTTCGAGCTATTGCCTAGATACTTGAAGAATATTATTGTATTGCCGATGTAAACAAGCCAGACCACTTCCGTATATAACGTTCGCATCAAAACCAATGTTTATTTTATTAGTGTCAGATTAGGAGGAACATCAGTTTCAGTTTCATTTATTTCCATTAAACAATGTCACTTGATGAGACTTTGACTCACAGTTTGGAAATAAATCATGATAATTTAAAAGCGTTTTATTATTCTAACTTTTTAACGTAAGCATTGTTGGATGATGAAATGAAATTTAAATCTCTCATACCCACAGATTTCCATTAATTATCATGGACCATTTAGTGTAGTTTCTTGTTTATTGTAACAGAGCTTCTAAGATTGACAGATTACAACATCTGAAATAATGAAATAATTTTTACTAAGTTGTAAACACCTAATAAACCTAGTAATGGAGCCATTTTGTGTGGTTTCTTGTTTCGTATCTGAACCATCAAGATCGACAAATTTGCATAATTAAAATAATTAAATTTATTTTAGAAACTTAAAGTTGTGATCACGTAATGGATGCACGTAATGGAGCCTTTTTGTGTGGTTTCTTGTTTCGTGTTGTTCTTGTTTCTTGTTGAGCCACCAATATTGACAAATTAACTCTATTTTAAATAATATATAAGTGTGACAAATGAAAAGTTGTAAACACGTAATACACTGAATATTAGTAATGGAGCCTTTACTGAATTTTACTATTTACTAAATTACCTGAATTTTACATAATTAAATAATTCGGATAAATTAAAAGCTGTGACAACCTTATGCACCCAGTAATGGAGCCTTTTTTGTGTGGTTTCTAGTTTAGTAACTGAGCCACCAAGATTCTGTTGATTAGCATGACCACGAATTGTTTTATTGCACAACTTTACGTACAACGTGTACATTGACAATCATTATTAGAGTCCAATGAGTATAATATTAAAAAGAGTTGCTATGTAATCGTTGAATGTATTCGGATTAACATTTTGAATATATACACAAGAAGGTTAAACATTTTTTAAGTAAAGAAAAAGATAAAAAAATAAAACATTTGTTACGGGGATCGAACCCGGCAACGCCGTGATCGAAGTCACTTGCCTCATGTGACCGAGCCAATTCGCCACACTGAAATTAAACCTGTGTAGTATATCAAAGAAGGAAGGTAGAGCGTAAAACGACGTGCGCAATTCCTGTTTCCCTGATATCTTCACTGTTCACGATGGCAACCGGCGTGCCGCGATGGCGATGTTTCTGTCTATTGATGATCTTCACAGCATCCATTGGTAGTCTCATTTATTAAAAAGGTACCAGAGCACCAGAGCATTAGTCTCTTAGAGTATTAGGTGCAAAGAGCACCTAATATACCTAGTAATGGAGCCTTTTTGTGTGGTTTATTGTTTCGTAACTGAGCCATCAAGATTGACAAATTAGCATAATTAAAATAATTAAATTAATTTTAGAACCTAATGCACGTAATGGATGCACGTAATGGAGCCTTTTGTGTGGTTTCTTGTTTCGTGTTGTTCTTGTTTCTTGTTGAGCCACCAATATTGACAAATTAACTCTATTTTAAATAATTAAATAAGTGTGACAAATGAAAAGTTGTAAACACCTAATACTCTGAATATTAGTTATGGAGCCTTCACTGAATTTTACTATTTACTTAATTAACTGAATTTTACATAATTAAATAATTCTAGTAAATTAAAAGCTGTGACAACCTAATGCACCCAGTAATGGAGCCTTTCTTGTGTGGTTTCTAGTTTAGTAACTGAGCCACCAAGATTCTGTAGATTAGCATGACCACGAATTGTTTTATTGCACAACTTTACGTACAACGTGTACATTGACAATCATTATTAGAGTCCAATGAGAATAATATTAAAAAGAGTAGCTATTGTAATCGTTGAATGTATTCGGACTAACATTTTGAATATATACACAAGAAGGTTAAACATTTTTTAAGTAAATAAAAAGATAAAAAATAAAACGTTTGGTACGGGGATCGAACCCGTCAACGCCGTGTTCTAAGTCTCATGCCTCATGTGATCGAGCCAATTCGCCACACAGAAACCAAAGCAGTCTGTATAGTATCAAAGAAGAATAGCGGAACGTAAAACGACGTGCGAGTTTTTCTGTTTCCCTGATATCTTCAGTGTTCACGATGGCAACTGGCGTGCCGCGATTGCGATGTTTCGGTCTATTGATGATCTACACAGCATCCCTGGACATCTCATTTGAATATATATCCTTATTTATATCATCACTTATACAAATTAAAAAATAATATATGAAAAAAAAGTTTTCCGGGATCGGGAATCGAACGCGTTATGCAGAAGTCGAAGCCAGCTACCTTCCTAACTGAGCTATCAGCCCGATGGAAATTAAAGCCGCTGTTTAGTGTATCAAAGAAGAAAGGCGGAACGTAAATATTGATAATTTTCCCACTTTCGGTTTAAATTTATTGATTTTTCTTGAAGTGGAGTGTCTAGCAATACATTGTCTTTATTGTTGCCAAATTTCAAAACTCTCGATGGACCCATTTGACTTTTAAAATATTTAAAATTTAAAATTGTAATAACTTCACTTCCGGTCAAAATTATCCAGATTTTCTTTCAAAGGGCACTGCTATAAATATGACTCTATGTCTCTGCCAAATTTCAACTCTCTAGACCAAACCGTGTAACCTGTGGAGATGGGCAAACAAACCGGCCGTGCCTAACTAACTAACTAACTAACTAACTAACTAACTAACTAACTAACTAACTAACTAACATGAAAGTCAATCCTTGCATGTTTGAGGCCCAAAATTCACCCCGAAGGGATGATCGCAGCACTTTGATATTTGGTTAGGTGTTGTCAGGTGGCTAAATATACCCGATAACCATGGTTTTCAACTTTCATTTCTAAATGCTTGCATGCGTACTGACACCCCGAAATCGGGCCCGAAGCGCTTGCTGTATACAGTCGTGGTAGTAAGCTCGCACGTTGTATAGAGCGGTGCTTGGCAGCGTCGAGCTAACGCCCGACTAGATATATATTCATTCCAACATGGCTGACAGTCGCGCCCTGGCTGTTCGAAAAAGCTTTATCCCGATGATTCTATAAGTGAGTTTCTTCATGAAGATAGTGGAAATGAATTAATGGACAGTGATGATGATGTGAGTTCAAATTCCGAAGGATTTGATGTAAGATTGATCATTTTATAGCGATTCTAACTAACCAGCAGTTCGCATTGGAGATATCATGTTTTACTGCATCGTCTTACTTAAAGGGACGGATGATGAAAATAATAATATTAACAAGCAAACATGATATTTATCTATTTTTATATAAAACATTTGATTTTTTAGTATAGCAAGTCATAAGACATTTGTTACTTGTCACTAAATATAAATTGTATGATAATTTGATTGATATTCAATGCTTTTGACAATAAAATAATATTTTTCTCGCTTTGAAAGAAAACATGCCCAGCAAACACACGACTGTCAGCTCTATGCCGGACCCGTATCATACCGATGACGGAGTGTCCGCAACGGCGATGGAGCGTCGCATGTAGATACCGATTTGATGCCGGCCCACTACTGACAAGCGGATATATCACCACTCGGACAGTGTTCTGCTATCGGGCCAGTGCCGCACTGCCTGACACTTTGCAGATATATCCGCGTGTGTCACAATGTCGTTGTCGGGCCGGTGTCTGTTGCCAGACACTATTCAGATATGTCCACGAGGTGTCATCCATGTCGGTGTCGGGCCGGTGTCTACTGGCGGACACTCTGCGGATATGTCTGCACGGTGTCCACATTGTGCCGGGCCGATGTCGTCGGGAGCGCGCGCGTTTCGAACATGTTTTTCACGTACCGTCGCATCGCCGTCAGACTGATGCCGGCCCGACACTCGTTGGACACAAATATGACACTCTCAATTTCCTAACACAAACCATGGCGGCCTATAGCATTTTCATGCAGTATTTAGAAGAATTCAAGAGTGAAACAAAAATCAACAAATATGGCTCATATTGCAACGAAACAGTCTGAGTTTTCAAAATAGAGGAGATTTTGTACTTCTAATACATTTTATAACTTTTAATTGAGGTTTTACCAATCGAAATTTGTTTTAAATCAGTTTTAAAGTTTGTTGTATCCGCACGATGCTGGCCCAGTGCAAAACCGACGCAAAGAGGACATCAAGTATCAATTATCTTTCAATTGCACTAAGCAGCACATCAATTATCAAGATGAAGCTATATAAATATAAAGATTATTTCATATAGTTTATTAACCACCAACAGTTATTTTAGAAAATCGCACAATGAAATTTAAATTAATTGTTTTGTGTTGGTTATTTCAAACTAAAACGAAGGGTAGAGAGCAAAGACTCGTGTCTTCGGCCGTCGCCCTTCGGTCTTCGGGAGGGTTCGTGATGAGGTGGTGAGGGAGGGAGGGAGTTCAAGCAGTCCAACGGTTTTTATCTTGACTACAAGTTTGATGTTTGACGCTTCACTACAAAAAGCAAAGATACAACTGCTAATCAACTGCTACCTACCAGAAAACAATTGTTAATTGCAGGGTAAGTACCAACCCATAAAAAACACTCCGTGTAAAAAAAACAGCCAAGTCTCGTTCAACTAAAAAAAAATATGAAATCTAAAAAATTCTGCACTGAAAAGTAGTGATATCAAAAAATGGGCCAAGTCAAAACTTTATTTGAAAATCAAAAAATACTTGGCGCATCGTGTATACATAGTTTAGAAGAATAGACCAGATAGAAAATATTTATCAAATATACATAATACATATAGTATACCTATGATGCCCTAAAAAAACGATGCGCCAAGTTTTTTTTTGATTTTCAAATAAAGTTTTGACTTGGCCCATTTTTTGATATCACTACTTTTCAGTGCAGAATTTTTTAGATTTCATATTTTTTTTTAGTTGAACGAGACTTCGCTGTTTTTTTTACACGGAGTGTTTTTTATGGGGATATCACTCCTTTTTTTAGTTTATTCATAGAACTTGTGACGTCATATCGATTGAACAATTACTAAATCCTTTAAAAAAGTCGCCATTGACAATTTGGTTAACTAATGAAATTCTGCGTATGGTACTATATATTTGCTTTAAATGATCTTTCATGAAGAATAGCAAAGGTTTCATTCCTATCAGTCAACCGAGTTCCGAGATATGGCAATACTTCGGTTTTCAAAATGGCTGCTGAACTTACTGCACTGCCACATAGAATGTATATCTATAAATGATGTGTATCATTTAAAGCTTTCTGAATATGTATTTATTATATAGGAGGGGATTATAATAATTTTTTAAATTTGAATGACGTCATTTCCGGTCTCATAAATAGGAAAATTCTAGTTTTACTGTTCCTTTTTCATAGAGATGACCTTCCGAATCGTTTGGCGGTAGTTTCATGCCGATCAGTCAACCAATTTTCAAGATATGACGTTACTTCCGGTTTCAAAATGGCTGCTGAAATCACTGACCCTTTAAATTATAATTTAAACATGATTACATTTTATTATAAGCTGTCTCAAATAGTATATTTATTGTATCAAAATGTAAATTTGTGAGATTTTTAAAATGTGTGACGTCATTTCCGGTTTCGGTATGGGAAACTGCAAATATTATTGATGATAATACATAAAGTTGACCGTCTAAATTGTTTAGCGCTGGTTTCGTTCATATCTATTTAGCCGTTATTGAGATATGATGTCACTTCCAGTTTCAAAATGGCGGCTTCCGGTTGGTTTTATAATAAGTCAAATGAGATATCAAAAGTACATACGTTACAAAAATATCAAAATAATCGGATCAATCTTTGTTGCCGAAATGCCAATCGATGTATTTCAAATTTCATTACGTCATTTCCGGTTTCATTAACATAATGTATAGTCTTTTGCTACTGATAATCCATATAGTTGACCGTCTGAATCGTTTGGCGCAAATTTCGTTCCGATCGGTCAAGCCGTTGACGAGATATGACGTCACTTCCGGTTTCAAAATGGCGGCACAAAAAATTCATGGGGTGAAGGTTAAATCAGACGCCAAAAGTGCACACGTGGTAAAAATGTGAGATCAATCGGTTCAGCCGTTTAGGCTGTGGCCTGTTTACCGGATTTGAATTCCAGGAGACTACTACTACTACTACTACTACTGAGATTATTATTATTATTATTATTATGAAAACCGCCCTAAAACACTGTTTTCTCAGCCGTCTAGCTCGTAAAGGGCGTAACCTATTGTTCCCAAATTTGGTATTTGTTGTAGGGTGGGCCATAGCTCGAAATTGAGATATTTTCCAACAATGTGAGATTCCCTAATTTTAAGATCCAGTAGGCCGAAAATGCCACTTTGATGCCTACAGTAAAAGTGGGTTTGCTCCAGCCTTTATATGAGAGTGTGCGCGCGCCGTACGACTTGGCTGGCGTGGAGCGACCGCTCCACTAGATTTCTTAACATGTAATGCAATAATGTAACTGTGTCTCTAAATGAACTAACAGCATGTAAAAACGTCCCGCATTACGCATCACTCGCAGTTCTCTCTCTGTCCATGTTAATTTAAGTTGTTTGCAGCTGATTCTGTATACAAGGGGCATTACGGAAACATAAAATGAGTCGAGCACCTGCCACCGTCGAGACCAGACGTGTTTCTAACGGAGCAGCGGCATATCCAACGAGTGAGTGATACCAACGAGCAGGAAACTCGCCAATGGTATAAGTGATTTAGTGAGTGATAATTATAGATAATAATAAGTGAGTGATAAAGTGAGTGGGTGCTTGCTCCCGAGGGATCGGGCCCTGCAAGATGGACCTGCAAGATCAAGACACAACAATAGTGGGCATTTCAACGCAACAATACCAGCAACAAAAGGGACCTTAGAAAGGGAAAAAACGCCGCTTGGGAGATTCACAAACCAGCGAACCGAACAATTACAATGTTAAGGTATCAAACAAATGTGCATCCTTATCAGACGATAGCGACGATGACGAAGAAGTCACGAGTCAGGTGAGTCAAGCAGTACAACCTACACTGAACAAACGACCACCTCCAGTAGTTCTTTACCATTTTGTCAAAGATCATACCAAGACTTTCAACAATCTCCGACAGAAATTGACCGAGGAATTTGACATCAAATACAAAGGGGATCGTATAATCATCCAAACCAAAAATAAAGAAGACTACAACGAAGTTCTAGCAACTTTAAAATCCAGTCATCTCGAACACCACACCTACACCCCTCAAGAATCCAAAGAATTGAGACTTGTTATGAGAAACTTACTACCGAATATACTACCAGAAGAAATAAGCGCAGATCTAAAAAACCTGCAACTCCCAGTAACAAAAGTAACACAAATGATTAGGAAACTAGAACCCAATCAGGTCCCAGTCAAGCTACCAAACACGTTTGCTGCAAACACAAACCCAAGTGATGTTTTCAAACACAATAAAGTATGCAGATGCTTAATAGACTGGCAACGATTTAAGAATATGTCAGGCGTCATTCAATGCTACAATTGTCAATCTTTTGGGCATACGGCTAAAAATTGCTACAAAAATCCAAAATGCGTAAAATGCTTGGGCAAACACATCACATCTGACTGCACTAAAGATCCAAAGTAGCGCCACAGTGTGTTAACTGCCAAGGAAACCACCCATCTAACTTCAGACAATGCCCAGCCTATGCAAAACAATTAAATTTACGGTCAAGAAATGAATTGACAAACACTGAACATTCAAAGAAACCAACTTCGCAGCGATTCCAGCAAGACAACAAACAATTTCCCCCACTACCGTCCCAAGATCTCACCAAGTCCGAAGTAGACACAACACCAACCGTCTGGCCTACAGTTAGAGACAAACCAAACATCAGCCAAAATTCACAGGAAAACAACTCCGTTGTTGCAGGCTTATTCCAAGAAATCAAAGACATATTTAACTTCGTAGACATGAAGAAAATCATGACCAACATTAAGACTACAATGAACAAGCTCAAAGAAGCAGAAGATAGCACAACAAAAGTAGTAATTCTTTTCGAATGCCTTTTCTCCTTATCCGACTAACCACCCAGATGGCCATCCAAACAGACACAAATATTTTATTCTGGAACTGCAACTCCATATCAGGGAAAATCCCAGAAGTATCAGATCTTGCTAATAGAAGAAATATTAATGTAATCGGACTCTCGGAAACACACCTAGGAAAAAAACCTCTCTCAAGATACCAGGATATAAAACGTACAGAAAAGACCGCTCAAGCAAAGGAGGAGGGGTAGCCATCATCGTTAGATCAGAAATACAGCAAATAGAAATTCCTATTCAATCAATACGTGGACTAGAGGCAGTGGCTGTGCAAATAACTCTAGACAACAATACTGCAAACAACAATAATAATAATATAGAGAAGATAACATTCGTATCAGTCTATAATCCACCGAATAAGAAACTGGATATAAGGGACATCAACGAACTGCTAAAATTGGACGACACAGTTTTGTTCGTGGAGGCCGTGACTTGACATAGTGGAAGAAAGGTGCAGGTCCACCTTTTAATTCAGTTTCTCTTGATTTATAATAATTTCGTTTGTCTGATGCATATCATTCTCTTCTGCCGTCTGTGGTGAGTTTTTTCATCCATAATTTTTAAGATTGTGATGACTGTATGAGAAGATATCAGTTGAAATGAAATGCTGTGAGATGAAACTTTTGATTATGAGAAAACAAGATTATTGAACAAGGCACATAGATCGCGTCATCGATGGAAGAACGAGATCAGCCTCCTGAATCTCCACTAGTTCAAGGTCAAATATCTCAAACTAGTCATACAATAATATGTCCAAACTGCACTGCTTCGTTTCCATCTGATTCAAAAGTGAATTTTCTTGATCACTTTGAGACGTGCACTGAAATATCAGACGATGGTAATCACCAGTCTTCCTTGCGAGGACCTGAGTTTCAAGAATGCCCATATTGTGACAAGTCCTTCATTCGTGTCAAGACGCATATCACTAGATGTCACAAGAATGAACTTGAAGTTACCGATAACACAGTATTGCCAAATCATAACGTACAAGTTGATATAGATTCATCAACTCAGATGGCAGAAGAAGAAGACATGACTGGCAAACCTCAATGCTCACATTGTAATAAATGGTTTAAAAGTGTGCGAATCCACATTTTTAGAGCCCACCCGGACATTCATAGAGATCTTGTAGCTTCAAATTATACGCAGCAAATTACGGGCATTGGTGTTGAATCACACTTAGAAACTTGGCTTCACGAAGCTAACAAAGCCGAGCTTTTAAATTCCCAGTATGAAGTTTATAAAGCTAATTGATGTCAAAACGGTCAACAATTCAAACGTGGAGGTGGAGTACTCATCGCAGTGTCCTGAAAAGCTACCATCATCTGTCACGAGAAGAGACATCGAAGCTCTGAGAGAATCTCTTGCCCTGGTAGAAAACGCCATGAAGAGGAATGATAACGTTGTTCGATGTGGGGATTTCAATCTGCTCCAAGTCTTCTGGCTTCCTCAACAGACTTCCTCAACATTCTAAATGTCTACAATCTGCATCAGTAACGGTCATCACTTAGATCTCCTGTTTTACAACTCTCCACTTTTACCCTTTTACTCTTTAATGTGTCTTGTTTATTCATATTTATATTTATTGTGTCTTATGTAACTTCTTTAATCATAGTTTAAAAATATTTGTTTTTGTTATGTTTAAATCCCACTTGTGGAATACTTGTATTCTGTTGGCGATTTCAAATAAAATGAAAAAAATAAAATGAAAAAATAATAATGGGAGATCTTAATGCAAAACAAACCAACTGGAACTGCCATTGCAACAACCGAAATGGCAACATCCTCCTTCAACACTCACTTTCCCGATCCTTCCAAATCAGAGCTCCAGATGCTCCAACTTATTATCCGTATCGGAACAACGCCAGACCCAGTGTTCTAGATATTGCAATCACTAAGAATATCAAGAATATTTCCTCATTTACCACTCACCCAATTCTTCCGTCAGATCACAACCCTGTTTTGTTCACAATTAACAGTGCCACAAAAACAATACCTCCAAAGATGTTTCGCAATTACAAACACGCTAACTGGAAACAATTTAGAAAAATAATTGATGAAAATATCGACATTAATACCAGAATAAGAAATCCAGAAGATATAGAAGATTGCATACAATCTTTAACAAGTATAATAGATAAAGCATGTGAGAAGGCTATTCCCACAGCAACCCACAGCTCATTTGCTCTCAAACTTCCAGAGGACATCAAGGAAAAAATCAAGCACCGCAACAGAACGAGAAGAAATTGGCAACAAAATAGAAACAAGATCGATCAACTTACCACTAAAACTATGACGGCAAATATAAAAAAGATTAATAGCCAATTGGAGAAATGACACCTGGAATGCAACTCTCAAAACGTTGTCCCCAACAAACAACTCTTTATGGAAAATCTCCAAGGCGATCAACAGAACACCGCAATCAATTCCTCCCTTAATTAATGGCCCGGACCATATGATATACAAGGACTCGGATAAAGCAAATGCTTTGGCGGACAACTTTGAACAAATACATAAGCAAAATGACTGTATGGGCTCAAACAACCACAAGCGCAATGTCAACAAGCTGCTACGCCACTACTTCTCACTTGCTCCATCCATCCAAGATATAGAATTCACATCGCCACTAGAAGTTCAGAAAATAATTAAGAAGATGAAAACCAAGAAAGCACCAGGCATTGACAATATTCAAAATATATTATTGAAGCAATTACCTAAAAAGCCACTAGTCCTCATTACAAAAATTTTCAACAAAATTCTACAATTAGGACATTTCCCCAAAATATGGAAACACGCCAAGGTACTACCCTTTCCCAAACCCGGGAAAGAACCCTCGGCTGTGAAAAGTTATAGACCCATAAGTCTTCTCTCTACCCTAAGCAAAGTTTGTGAAAAAATTATATTAACAAGACTTTCAAGGCATATTAACTCAAACAACATACTTATAAACGAACAATTTGGATTTCGCAGAAAACAGTCAACAGTGGCTCAACTTACAAGATTAACAGAACATATCACCGATGGCTTTAACTTAAATAAATATACAGGAACGGTGTTACTCGATATTGAAAAAGCGTTCGATACGGTATGGCATGAAGGACTGCTTTATAAGTGCATACATTTGGACCTACCTAAATATCTGGTGTTTTTACTTAAGTCTTTTATTGAACAAAGATCCTTCCACGTGTCTATAAATAACGTTACTTCTACGGAACGAAAAGTAGTAGCCGGAGTGCCCCAAGGCTCTATTTTAGCGCCAACTCTATTCTCTTTGTATATTAACGACATTCCGCGCATGAAGAACATCGAACGATCTCTGTTTGCCGACGATACTGCGCTGTACACTTCGTCGTGGCGTCTTGACACCATCGCACGCAGACTCCAAAAAGGTCTACAGCAAATCTACAAACACTGTTCAAAATGGAAGATCAAGTTAAATGACAACAAAACCGCAGCAATACTCTTTACCAAAAGAAGACCTCAAAGCATTCCAGAAATAAAATTCAATAACATCGAAATACCATGGTCAAAAACAGTGAAATATCTGGGAATCAACTTAGATACCAAACTGAACTACGGTTTCCACACGACCACCATTAGAAATCAAGGGTACGCAGCGATGTCCAAAAACTATCCTCTGTTGAATAAAAAAAGCCATCTTTCAGAGAACAACAAAGTATTGCTGTATAAAATGCTAATCAGACCAATTCTCACATATGCCTCACCTGTTTGGAGGAATACTGCAAAATCTAATTACAACAAGATACAAATAGTTCAAAATAAATGTCTAAGAATGGCGGGCAACATACCCAGATACATTTCAATACACTCGATCCACAGAAAATACAGAATACCTAAACTAACAGACCATATCTTCGAACTGACTTACCGATTCTACATCAATTGTACAAGAAATATGCATAACCCATTAATACACGATCTGGGCAACTATACAATAAATTCACTCAATTACAAGAAATACAAACACAAAAGACCGAAACATTTACTTATGTAACCTTTTATGATATCTTGTTCCATAGATGACACTTATATTTTATTTTCTGATGTTTATTAGACTTATACCTTTTCTGATCTATCATTTTGAACAATCAATATGTTGCAGGTTTTTTTTAAATTGCCACATCTTTTTACCTGTATCTCTTATCCTATGTAAAATAAAAAAAAAATATCAAAAATATTACTATTTAGCATTAAGTTTCAATTTAACAAGTGGAGGCGAAAGCCAGGAATTGTTAAAAATAATATTAGAAATTGTAAATAATCTATGTATATATTATTCAATAAAGATGTTTTTAAAAAAAACATAAAAATAATTTTAGTTGTACTGATCTACATATTTAAAGGTATTAATATATTAATTCAATTTTGTTTTACACAATTTAAATACCTACTATTTTTATTTATTAACGGTCAAATTATGTAACATTTTCGAAATAAAAGAAAAACGATATTGCTTCAGTTTTCATGTACAATAATTCTACATCTCAAAAAAGAAATTATTGGAAAGCATATTAAGTTATTTAACCGATAGTGATTATTAGTTAATACAATAGGCAGGAATTTCACCTCCCCTGCAGTCATCGTGTCCTTGCTTGTCTATAGAGGATGGGAGCGGCGGAAGGGTAGGGGGAGTTGTTTGCTTCCCTCCACGGTTGCCTTGACCATTGACAATAGAAAGGGATGGAAGTACCTGCGCTTAAAAATCGATGTATCAAAATTATCACTAATTGAGACATTGGTGTACATGATCACCTAGATATAAGGACAATTAGGCCCGGTTGCACAATGTCCCGATAAGAAAGATAAAGTTCACTTTAGCCTAAAGTGAGCTTTAGCGGTCTAGATGGCTGTGTTTCATTGGCTGTTGCCATGGTTTCTGCCGATAAATCCTACCGCTAACTTTATCGGGACTTGGTGCAACCGGGCCTTAATGTATTCGTTTTTTATTTTTGAAATCGGTCAACAATAATTATGTAAATTAGAAGTAAAATATGACAAATTTTACCTTCACTTATTATTATGAATGGGTACTATGAATAACTTGAAAAATATCAACAAGGTGGGCATTGGGGGAAAGAAAGATTATTAATTATCTTGATTATTGGTTAAACGTGTTCGTTAATCCTCAAGACAAATTTATATATTTTATTTATTGTATGAAAATTGTTTGTGTTTTAGTTGCTGCTCTGCGAAATAAGATCATACGCAACTGTATGAAGAAAGAGATGTCTACGGCGGGTGCCTTTGGCTGCGAAACGCATCAGACTTGAATTTACGTTCGTTATTTTTGTATATTTGTGTCAATTCTAAAACCAATAAATACATTATTCGTTTAAATCAAATAAATTGTTTCCTCCCTTCGTTTTCCTGAAATAATAATGAAAAAAAATTAATTAAATAATTAATTACCAATAAATAATCAAATTATGAATAATTAATAGAAAGGGGGTGGGGGGAGGGGGCGGGATTCAATGCAGGAATGGTATCCGTATTGTATCCGATATGTAACGGAATGGTGTCCAAAATGTAACAGAAGGGGGTCCGATATATATCAGAATGGCGTCCGAAAGATATCGGAATTTTGTCCGCAATGTGTCAGAATAGTGTTCGAAATGTATCGTTTTGATGCCGGGCCAGTGTAGTACGCGCATCTAGTCCTTTTAGTGAGTGTCATATTCGTGACGGAATGGACGCGGATATGTGACTGCTTGGTGTCCGCTGTCCGATAACAAATGGATGGCGCCCCGGCGGACACGATTTGCCGGGCCAGTGTCAACGTACGACACCGGACCGGCACCGTTAATAGGCATCGGCCCGACACAAATCGGACACTCATGTGTTTGCTGGGTTATATGTCCAGAGTAAAACATGATATCTCCAGACATAAAACTGATTACTGTTTTTTTATAGCTAGGCCACGCTTCTTCCTGTACTGAAAATTTGCAAATTACTAGCTAAGATATCAACCTATTGAAAATATTATTCATGATTTCACGAAGATGCATACATAAGCATTAATGATACAAATTGTAGGACTCTGGCCTGTATCTCGGAATAATGGTTTTGGTCGTTATCATGTTTTCTTCCCTACCCCCTCCTATATCTAGTGTTTTCCAAGAATAGGTTTCTCAAAACTACACTGCGCCTTATACGCGGGTGTGCCTTATACGCGAGTAGGACGGTAATTTGAATGGCCTCGCATTGTTTAAGGTGGATCTTACCGTACAAAATGTGTTGAAATTTATATTGATCTTAGTATATGTACTTAAAATGTAATATAAAATTAATTAAAAAATTCTAGGTCGACAATTTTCCGGAAAATCGTTGGAAAATCGAATTTTAAATTAGGCTAATTTTTGCCCCAAGAACTTTGAAATAACATTATGGAATACGCTAAGATTTTGTTATAATACCCTTTGAACTGTATATTTTGTTGTGGGTTGTTTTGTAACAAATATGCATTTCCCCAGAAGAGAGAAAAAAAAATTAATCCCATCAAATATCACATAAATTATCGTCATCTTCTGATGCCTGTATCTTTAAGACGGGTATTTCAAATGTAATGCAAACTTATTCATCACACTCGTGAAACATTCCTGAATTTAATGGAAGATTCACATTGATTGGAAATATATTAACGTTATTCTGGGGGAAAGAGTGACGCCGCGCGGGCTGTAGATTTTCTGGACAAGTATCTGCAATTCATGCTTCTGTCTAAACGGCTTCCTAGCGGAGTTATTCCCAAGTACTGAGTTTTGCATGCCTGCGCGGGGGAGGGGGACATCTGTTTTGTCTTGCTCTGGTCACGTAGCGAACATAAAACTGTATATGGTTGGAATGTATTGGTTTACATTTCTCAGTAGCTGAATCTCAAGAATGACTTGTTGATACCGTAGCATCTCAGAGCTGATGTGTGTTTGAGAGGAGACTTGCACGGGAACAACGGGAACAATGTAATAGTTTTTGAACAATATTCCAAAAAAGGGCGGGGGGGGGGGGGGGGCTAGTACAAAATGTTGATTATAATTTTTCACATGAAGGAGAATTGAACAAACAAACATTTAATTGCACAAACCAGCACAAACGTAGCACAAACGATTGCGATAGTTTTTGGGGCAAATTTCCAATTTTATTTTTTTTTTGGGGGGGGGGGATGCAAGATTTGACTATTGTTTTTGGCTATTTTGGAGCTAGACTTGCGCAAACGAAATTTTATGTTGCACAAACCAGCACAATCGATTATAATAGTTTTTGGGGCAAATTTCCAAAGGGGGTAGGGGGGGGGGGGAGGTTCAAAATGTTGTTTATTGTGTTATGACATGAAGGAGGCTTGCTCAAACGAAAATTTTGATTACAAAAACGTAGTACATTACAAACGATGCAATAGTTTTGGGCCAAATTTCCAAAAAGGGGGTGGGGCGAGGCCCTCGTTATACTCACTAACGAAGGCCTCGGGTGTGGGGGGGGGGGGGGGGTTAAAAATGTTGTTTATTCTTTATGGACGAAGGAGACGAGTACATGTCGTTGGCACACCCACCTTCGATTTAACCATTTTTTTTTATTGTAATCATTTGTGCTACGTTTGTGCTGGATTGTGCCGTCAATTAAATCGTTTGTGCCGCCTTCCTTACCCCCGTTTTTAGGGGTTGCTTAGTGGGTGTGCCAACGACATGGTAGCACACCCACTTTCAAAATGTGCAATTTTTATTTTTGCTATCGAAAGATCTTCGTTTGTGCTGGATTGTGCCGTATTTTTTTTCGTTTGTGCCGCCACTTTTAAAATTTGCAATTTTTATTTTTGCTATCGAAAGATCTTCGTTTGTGCTGGATTGTGCCGTATTTTTTTTCGTTTGTGCCGCAACCCTTCACCCCCAAATAATTGATACAAAGGGGTGGTATCAGCACACCCACTTTCAATATTTAAAATTTTAAAATTTTTAGGGAAAAATTAGTTAGGTAGTCGTACTGTACGTAGGTACCTACTCAAAAAATATAATTTTTAAACTTTTTATAGGTAGACTGTAGTGCATCATGTGAGAAATATTTCAGTGCAAAAATGAAGTCCTAAGTTTCAATGAAACTTATGTTAGGTAAATTTGACATATTGTGTACAACAAGGTGTGAAAACTAATGCATCAATCAATAATTCAAATATATGAACTAGTACTACTTAAACAAAGTCAAAGCTGGTGTGGATGAAAAAATTATACTGTTTTAACACTGAGTTGAACCAGTCACATCTGCACAATATTTACACACTAGATTTTGCACCTTTGTAAATGCAAAATTGAAGTGTAGTAGGCATATCTAGTCAATTAGTCAATGTTATACAGTACCGTCCAAGGTTTGGCTCGTTGGTTCGTACAACACCATCTCTATCTAGTTCAGAAACACACTGTACGAATGTGAGTAGCAATATTCTGCAGATGATGCTCAAGTGATCTTCCATTTCCGAGGAGTCCAAGACCAGTAATCTGCTGCCGGGTGGTATCGCACTGATCAGTAGAGACTGTTGCTCTCCCGAATTTAATGTGAAGCCGCTCCCACCTGGTTGCCTATAAAAAATAATATAATTTGACACATTGAATCTATGTTATAGAAAATATTTATCATTTTTACGGCATTTGGCACCTAAAAACATTCTCGGTTCTCACAGTTGAAAAATTCTCAAAAATTGTAATAATTGTTGTGTTGGTATTGAGAGTGTTGGGTTGGTATTGATGGTTGTAATGTTGGGAAGACTGTTCGACAGTGTGGTCGTGGACCGGGTCTGGAAATGTCTGACGAATAAATGGTATCACATGAACTGGTGTATTATTTAAAGTATTACCCTAATATAAAGTATAGTGAAAACATAAAAGTTGGCGACGAGGATGAGATCATGTTTATGTGATGTGTGAGTATAATTCGTCAGAATAGTCAAGTGTAAAAAGTCGGCAAGAATGGCGGCTAGTCGCAGCAAATGCCCTTGAATGGAGGAAGAAAACGTCGAGTCACCGTCAGTACGAGTCGTGCCGTCAGCACCAGAAGAGTCAGTCGAGTCCAGTCGGGAAGGTAATCCAAAAACCATGTCATATTTTGGGAAGATTCAAGAATTTGACGGATCTGCTGAAGATTTTACTATCTATGTGGAACGTCTAGAATTATTCTTTGAAACAAATGCTGTGACGGAAGAAAAAAAAGTGTCCATTTTCCTTCAGCAAGTCGGTGCTAAGGTGTATAAAATTATCAAGTCGCTGGTAAGCCCAGCTCTTCCAAAGTCGAAAACCTACGTAGAATTAGTAACCATTCTAAAGGAGTATTTCTCGCCAGTGAAGTCGATAATCGTCGAAGGGTATAAATTCCACAACCGAAGTCAGAAGGAGGCGTAGAATGTGAACAGCTTTTCCATGGAATTACAACACCTAGCCAGCACATGCCAGTTCGGATCGTTTTTGGACAGGGCATTGAGGGACCGTTTCATCTGTGGGTTACGAGATGAAGAGATCCGCAAGCACCTGCTAAACTGTGAAGAAGACACTAGTTTTGCACGAGCTGTAAGGTTAGCAAGAGGTCTAGAATCAGCTAGGAATGATTCCAGAGTTGTTCATTCAGAGTCTGCAAGTGAAGTGAAACAAGTCAGAGGTCATTCACGTCAACAGTCCAGTGGCGGAAGTCAGTCACGTCAGCAGTCCAGTGGCGGAAGTCAGACACGTCAACCGACCAGTGGTAGAGTTCAGTCACGTCAACAGTCCAGTGGCAGAGGTCAGTTCAATAAGAGTTACAGTGGTGATCAGTGTAAAAGTCAATGTAGAAGGTGTGGGAGGTTTCATCAAGAGTCAACATGTCCTGCACGTAATTGGAAGTGTTTCGTGTGTCAGAAGATTGGTCATACTTCTCAAGTATGCAAAAATAGAAGTCGTGTCAAGCAAGTAGAAGAAGATCAATCCGAAGGATACGAAGATGACAATTATGATAGTGATTCAGAGTCATTTGATATGAGGAAAGTTAGTATTATTGGCAGAGTAGATAAGCCTTTAGTCATTCCCGTGTATGTCAACCACAAGGTGATTAATATGGAAGTAGATTGTGGGGCTGCTTGTTCTATCATATCAGAGCAAATGTATCGGAAGCAGTTTCCTGAGGTCCAGTTAAAACACTCAGCTATAAAACTAAAGTCTAAAGAAATAGTGGTCTCCTGCGATGCATCTAATTACGGTGTTGGAGCGGTCTTATCTCATGTAATAGATGGAGTTGAAAAGCCGGTGATGTTTGTGTCCGCAACACTTAGTAAGAGCGAGCAAGGCTATGCGCAAGTAGAGAAAGAGGCGCTCGGAATTATCTTTGGAGTAAAGCGTTTTCATAAGTTCATTTATGGGCATAAGTTCAAGCTGGTCACGGACCATTTGCCGTTGAAAGCGATTCTGGGAAGTAAAAAGGGAATTCCGACATTAGCTGCTGCGCGGTTGCAACGTTGGGCGATCATACTAGCCAGTTATCAATATGAGATTGAATATCGTAAAGGTGTAGATTTGGCAAATGCAGACGCTATGTCCCGATTACCATTGCCAAACGACACAGCCGAAAAGTCAATAGGTAAATTTTCACCGGTCCACCGAGGGTGCGAGGTTCTTGGTTCGGAAGTGCCATGTACACCGAAGCAGATAGCGCAGTTTACGCAAAAGGATGTAACGCTGTCACGAGCCATGCTGTTAACTAATCAAGGTTGGTCGAACGGTGAACCACTTGATCCGAATTTAAAGCCGTACTTCCAAAGAAGGAACGAATTATCAATCGATGAAAATTGTTTAACATGGGGTAACAGAGTTATCATTCCAACAGGATTGAGAGATCATATTCTGGGTTTGCTACATGAGCAACATCCAGGAATTGTCAGGATAAAGATGTTAGCTAGAAGCCATGTTTGGTGGCCTGGGATTGATTCAGATATTGAGGAAAAGATATTACGCTGTGAAGAATGTCAACTGTCGCGTCCATCAGAAAGGAAGGGTCCGCTGCATAATTGGCCAGCATCGGGTAGGCCATGGCAGAGAATTCACTTAGATTTTGGGAAATTGGAAGGGACAATGCTGCTTATCTTAGTGGATAGTTACTCGAAGTGGGTCGAAGTATGGCCGATGACTACGACTACAGCAACCCGGGTCATTGATAAGTTACGCGAGTGTTTTGCAACTTTCGGATTTCCAGAGTTAATAGTAACGGACAACGGTCCTCCGTTTAATTCCGCAGAGTTGGAGGACTTTTGCAAGGGTAATGGCATTCGTTTTGCTCACAGTCCACCGTATCATCCAGCATCAAATGGGTTAGCGGAGAGAAATGTAAGAACGATCAAGGAGGTCTTATCGAAGTTCAATATCACTAGTGAACGTTTGGGAAGCGATCATTCGAATTCCACATTAAGGAAAAGAGTGATAAACTTCTTGTTTCATTTTCGAAACACTCCATCGACCGTGACAAACATGTCTCCAGCTGAGGTGTTATTAAAATTCCAGCCTCGTACCAGATTGAGTATGCTTAAACCAAATCTAGGAGTAACACTACGCCATGCTAATGCTAAACTTAGGGAGACCAGGAATTCTCAAATGAAAAAATGAAGAAAACAGTTCCTAGTAGGCGAACAAGTACTTGTAAGGAAGGTTGGGCCTCACAACAAGCCAAATTGGCAGAGAGGTGTAATCAAGCTCCAGGTGGGAAGAAATACATATTTAGTAGACGCAAATGGAAACATCAGATTGACACATTGCGATCACATTAGGAATTCTGGATTATCGGAAGAACAGTGTGTAATGCAGGAGCCGAATGAGTTGGAGCATGTACACCCGCGGTCACAAAATTTGACGACAAACGACGAAGTGCTGGCTCATAATGCGGTCAATGTTTGTTAAATGAGGAAATGATTTGTGTTTTTGCAATTCCTCTCCAAACGCACGTGCTTGCCATGTGCTTTTACCTCAATGTTGTCGTCTGGACAAACAAGTTTTGATGTTGTGCTTCAGGAAATCAATAACCATCCGATCACGTTGTTGAAGTGTAAGTGAAGTTATTGCTGGGAACCAAACAACTAACTGAATGTTGTGCTAAGCATTTTCAATGCGATCATGCTTTCAATCGACGAATTATTGGTTTCCCTTACAGACTTCAATTTCCATGTTCAATGCGCTTATGATGTATTCATTTTCTTAACGAAATTTAATAAACAAGTTTATTATTTTCTATTTAAAAACAGTTTTGACTTATTTGATAATCATAATTTTTAAATTATTTATTTTAATGGCTGGTGTGATGCTTAAGCCAAGAATCCTGAGGCAACATCTTAAAATATCGCCATATTATTGAGACAGTATTACTTTAATTATTTTTTTGTTAACTAAATTATTTGCTATAATGAAATAAAATGTAACGAAATATGTCATGAAATAACAAAATCGTTGACGGTATTTAATAAGCAGAAATATAGAAATCAAATTATATCACATAATTTCGTTGTATACCTAATATTGCGACACATTTTTAAGAGTGTATGCTAACTGAGGTGTATTTACACTACAAGGAAAACGCTCTGTGCAACGCGTTGATGAGCGAGCACGGATACATGCAACACCTCGAACCAAAATTATGTCTATCGAAAATGTCATTAATTAAAAGCCAATTCTTGAATTTCGTCACAGACTTGTATACAAATCTCCAAAACCTCCAATAATGGTCCCAATATCCATGCTAAGTTTTAAGTTGATCGATTAAACCTTTATGATTGACCGGTTCTTTCTTAATTTTCAAAAATCACAAAATCTCGTTAAAAAAATATACCTGGGACCACTCATATGATATGATATCAGCGTGTGTACACAATATCAGATCAATCTGTTGAACGGTCAATATTAGTTTCATATCGTTTACCCCCCTCTACTGCTCTAACTTTCTGCTCTAACTACCTTGCCTTGAACTGAAGATTCGAAGTCGCCGTGAATTTGACAGTCAACATGCAAAATGTCCCTAAAATTACAAAAAAATTTGAAAATAACGACAGATTAAACTTAAAATTGGCAAAAATACCTTAAATGTTGGTACCAATGACCATGCGAATTTTTTAGTTGGTCGGTCAATCGGTTCTAGTTTAAATTTCAAAAATCACAGGAAAAATGGTTTTAAATTTGAACCAATGGGAGGATTTGGCTGAAAATTTTTATGATTGGGTACAATGTTGGTTTCAATGACTTTGATAAATTTCAAATTGATCGAACCAACCAATCGAAAGATAATTTTTATAAAATTTGAACCAATCACATGATCCCGTTCAGAAATGATCCCATGGACCGCATAGATTACGTTAGTATGTTTGCAAAATTTTAGATCGATTGGTTGTGCGGTTTGATCTGGGCAGTGCAGGCAAAAAAAATACAAACAAACAAACAAACAAAAAAAAACACACAGAGAAAGTGCCATAAGAGTACCGCGGTGACGCTCGCTACGCTCGCTCAATGATACACTATGTGTCTGTGAGTCGCTAGTGTTTTCCAGGGGTTGTATTAATTTTTATCAGTGGTTTTGTTCTCTAGAGATTACTTTTCACACCTTAGATTCCGCTTTCAGGTAATCTTTTGTCGTAATCAAAGTCGAAGTGAAAATATAATAGAAAACATAGAAGATAACACGAGTTCGAACCTGGTTTAGATGATATTTTTCTCTTCGCACATCCCTTCCTTTCATCCTGTCTCCACTAGATATGTCCTGTTTACCCCAGTTCCTCATTGGTTACTTTTATTATATCAACGGAATTGTAATCAATTCAATATTTTAAGTGTCAGTGTACCGTTAAAACAATCTATTTACTCAAAATGACAGGCCTTTAAGAGGTGCGTAGTTATGGTGATAAATACCCGATTGAAATTAAAGTAAAAAAAAAACTCTTAGAATTTCTCCATAACCGTCGCTTAAATCAATATTGAAAAATATTGGTTTTACCTAATTCCTATCATCGTATAAATAAATACTTCAAATTCTCTGAGAAAATTTTGTTTGCGATAACACAACAGTGGTCAGTGTTATGAAAGATTTTATTATGGTATGCTTGTAATATCGGAAGGTATTTCGTTATTTGGTTAAGTAAACAGAGAGAGGTTCGATTACAAGCTGTGTGCCAAGGGTGGGTCAAGAGACAAGAATCACAACAAAACTAGTTTCATTGAATCCGATAAGGACCACGTGCTTGCCATGTGCTCTTCTAGAATTTCCCCTCCATCAATACTCGTCGTTCCACCCCACCTCCACTCGAAGTACTAGTCATTGAAAAACATCCGCAAAAACACTTAGAATATCCACGCGTAATTTTTCTGACCGCGGGTGTACCTAGTGACGATACTACTATTAGGGAAGATAGTCCACCAGAGAATAGAGATGTCAGAAGTTCTCCTGTGAGAAGTTCCCCTACGAAGTCACCCAGGGCCGAGCAACCAGTAGACGGTCTGCGTAGGTCTACTAGGATCAGGAAGGCTCCAGAGAGGTTGGATTTATAAGTTATCATGTTTATTTTCTACTGTGAACCATTATGTGCCATTATGATTTAAAAATGTGGTAATATATGAATTGTGAAGGTAATTTACTAAGGTAAATGAAATTCCAATGTACACCATCATGTTCCATTATGAATTAAAAATTGTGTAATATATAAGTTGTGTAGGTAATTTTTTTTGTTCAAGTGTGTAAAATTTTCCCCCCATTCCAATGTAAAATTTAAAAGGGGAGGAGTGTTGTGTTGGTATTGAGAGTGTTGGGTTGGTATTGATGGTTGTAATGTTGGGAAGACTGTTCGACAGTGTGGTCGTGGACCGGGTCTGGAAATGTCTGACGAATAAATGGTATCACATGAACTGGTGTATTATTTAAAGTATTACCCTAATATAAAGTATAGTGAAAACATAAAAATAATTTTACTAGGTAGGTAGGTAATACCTTTTTTAAAGTGTTTTTATTGTATTGGGCTGACGAGTGACGATACCCATACATGTATTTTGTACTTGTCCACGGGATGATAATAAAATACAATACAATACATTGTGTCTAAATTAAGAATACATGGTAGGCAATTTTCGTTTGAAATTGTTCACAAAAAAGAAATTAAACGGTATCTATACATATTTAACAAATAACTATGCCAAAATTTGGTTTAGATCGGTCAGGTAAATACGTAGGCTTTTACATTCCAGACTATGCTGGTGTAGGTGGGGGTGGAGTGGCCAGGGGAGAGGCAGAGGATTTGTTTGCCTTAGAGTTAGAGTGTCAGAACAAGTAATCATGCAAAATTTGGTATAAATCGGTTAATATGTACCTAGGTGTTTACATTCCAGACTATGTTGGGGTGGGGGGGGGGGGGGGGGGGGGTGGAGTGGCCAGGGGAGAGGATTTTGTTTGCCTAAGACTAAAGAGTACCTACAGAGTCAGAACAAGTAAAATTACAAATTTGGTTTAGATTGGTATCGATGTTCGCAATCGACAGCGTTAATAAAATACCACGTCACTTAAAATCGGCTATTTGCACGGGACAGCAGCGAATCGCAGCAGATGTGAGCTTGCAATGCCAATAGCTTGCATAGATTACTAAAAATACGGGTGAAGTCATGTATGAATATATTCTAATGATATATCGAAGTACTAGATACTATTTACTACCTACCTTAACATCATAATGCAATCCACGTCGTTCCGGAATCTTGACAGCGACAAATAGAATCACAGCGTGTCGTAGTAATGACATCTTTCCAACCCATTGTGTGATGTAGGTTTATAAAAATCTTGATGGAGTAATCTGGAGTAAACAAATTAAAAATAACAGTTCAATCGAATGAAAGACCCTTTTAAATGGTAGGTAGTTGAGCGAGCGAAGCGAGCGTCTCCTTTTGGCTCTTTTGGCACCGACCTCTGTTTTTTTTTTGTTGTGTGTTTTTTTTTCTGTTACTGACGATATACAAGTCACAGTTTTTCTTCGATCAAGCTGAAAATTTGCACACATGTACTGACTATTTCCGGGCGTTGCAGACCCTAATTTTTTTTAAATCCCCTGATTGGTTCAAATTTAAAACAAATTATCTTTCGATTGGTTAGTTCGATCAATTTGAAATTTAGCTAAGTCATTGCAACTAACATTGTACCCAATCATAATAAATTTCAGCCAAATCCTCCCATTGGTTCAAATTTGAAACAATTTTTCCTGTGATTTTTGAAATTTAAACAAGAACCGATTAACCGACCAACTAAAAACTTTGCATAGTCATTACTACCAACATTTAAGGTAATTTTGCCAATTTTCAGTCAAATCTGTCGTTATTTTCAAAAGTTTTTGTAATTTTAGGGACATTTTGCGTTTTGGCTGACAAATTCACGGCGACTTCGAATCTTCAGTTCAAGGCAAGGTAGTTAGAGCAGAAAGTTTCAAACGAAATGATACTAATAATGACCGTTCAACAGATTGATCTGATATTGTGTACACACTAATATCATATGATTTGAGTGGTCCCAGGTATATTTTTTTGAAAGAGGTCCTGTGATTTTTGAATATTAACAAGGAACAGTTCAATCATAAAGGTTGATAATAACATTTTAGGAATATTTAGAGATTTTTATTCAAGTACTCTGACGAAATTCAAGAATTATTGGCTTTTAATGATATTTTCGATAGACAGAATTTCGGTTCGAGGTGTTCCGCGTATCCGTGCTCGCTCATCAACGCGTTACTCAGAGCGTTTTCCTAGTATTCACAAAGTGAAATGAAAATGTTGGGTTATATGTACAGTTCCTAGTAAGAAATAGACTTAACTCTCAATCCTACTGTTGCAGATTTACAAGCACCTCAACCACTAATCTCTTCATTGTCAAAAAACACTTACACAAACATAATTGTAACCAAACTGTAATCCAACACATAATCCAAGATTCTGTCCTGAGTCCGTGACAGGTGTGTTTGCGTCACTCACGGCAAGGCAACTGTTGACTTTAAAAAATGCTGGATTTTGATTGGTTAACGGATCACGTCGTTCATTGGTCGGTCACATGAACACTGCCCTGTCAATGGCAAGACTATCTTCTTTGTATTATTGAAATTGTATTAAGACGGCTGGGTAGTGAGTTTGACCTTGAAGAGTTTTTTAATCGATTTTTATCAATATCTTTTTCCAGAGTAATTGTTAACAAAATAGGGCTATGGACATGAATTCAGAACAGTTCAATGAAAATAATTTCATAGTTTGGAATAAGTTATTAGTTTTATTTTGTCCAACAGGTGTTTAGAACCCGAAAATTAGTAATTTTCGGGTCAAGGCCACGCTCACTACCAAGCCCTCTTAAGTATGTGAAATACACACTTTTTAATAGTAGAAAATATTAGAAAACTTCAATAAAATGATTTATCTTTATCTACAGTCGTCTTGTACCATTGACTACCAAATACTAGGGGATAGGCAAGGTCTCTTTAATACTCTGGGGGGGAGGTTCGCTGATGCCAGGTATCTCTGAAAATGCGCCTCAGGGCATGTCTTGAGCTGTGACGTCACGCGGGAACCAGCATGCAGCCAAGCAGCCCATTCTCTTTGCAGGCAGCTAGCTTACCCAGCAGAAACATACTGGAGCGGGAGTGCACATGTTTGTCAGTTTTTCAATTATCAATGCTGCGTCTATAGCTGAAACTTGAATGTAAGTAATATATCTTAATATTATTTAATCAAATGTATATACAAGTTTGTTTTGTTTGTTATCTGGGAGGAGTAGGTAAATGTTGTACCTACCTAGCCACATATAGAATTTCACACCTGTGCATCTCGAATTTTGATGATGTTTTGATGGGTCACTATTGTCTAATCCCGTAATTTAATTACTTTGTACCAAAGATTGAACGACGTTTATTACCTGAGAGTATTTTTATAATTACCTGAGTGTAGTTCTTAAACATAACCTATGAGAAAATCATTGCAGAATAACCTAAATTGTGATGCTTTTGCAGATGCCAGGCACAAGATGCACTGTGGCTGTGTGCAGGAATTCCCTGGAGGTGACGAGACGAAACAAAGATGTCAGAATTATGTACCACCGATTTCCAAAGGATTTGGAAATTCGCCAAAAGTGGGTGCATCAATGTCGGAGAGATGGGAAGTGGAATGTCAATGAAGCTCGAGTCTGCTCCGTTCATTTTTCAACTGAAGATTATGTTCGAGATTTGCAGGCCGAGCTTCTGAATCTACCTCCAAGAAGAGTAAGTTGTACCTTGTAGTACCTTCGAGATGTAAAAGTATTTTGAACTCTGTATGGTTTCAAACATTTTACCTACCCTACCGTTACTGGTAGAGTGTCCCGATTGATTAAGATAACGACAGGATTTATCGGTTGAAACCTTGACAACAGCCAATAAAGCACGTCCATCTAGACCGCTAAAGAGAACTTTATAGGGCCCAAGGTTGTGATTTAGATAACTGCAGCGATATGTAGCTAAATCCGCTAGCAATGAGTTGCCAAGCTTTATACGCATTGCGATTCCACTAGCAATTGAACATAATTGTAGAATCAGGATCCAGAGGATTTAGGCTCACAATGATGCTTATAGGTAATCCATAATCTTATCATAGAATTTATTATAGAGCAATGAATGTGAAGTAAATTTTTTATAAATGGCCACCGCTGATCCCTATAAAATCCTATAAAATCTCCTATAAAAGTTTGTATATTTTATGTGACTGTAATGTTTGGTGTGTACTTCCAGATTCTCAAGGCCAATGCTGTTCCCAAACTTCTCCTGAGAAACGAGTTCGAGACACCCTGATTGCGATGCGAGCCGCAGCGAAAACCGACAGATCGACACGACAAGAGCGACGTTCGAGCAAGAAAGCGGTGGCCACTTTGCTTGAAGAGCCACCGGAAGAATGTTCACCACAGCTTGACGTCCCAACTCTAGATCATCGTCAGCAAGAAGATATCGATAAGTATCAATTATTAATTAGGGAAAATGCAGAACTTCTGCATCACAATACCTTTTTGGAAAAGGAATTAAGCAATGTTAAGTCACAGCTAAACACTGCCAGAAAAGCTGCATCTGCTAAAACCATTGAACTGCGCACCCTAAAAAAATCAATTCAGAAACTGAAACGGAAACATACGAAGATGGAGGTGATTCATCGAAAGGTTTGTGAGGCTCTGGACAAAGTCTTTACTGAATCACAAAGGAAAATATTAGTAGACAGAAAGAAAAAGGTAATGTGGGATTCTAAAAGCATGGCTGTTGCATTTACTTTGAGATATCTGAGCCATCGATCTTACGTGTACCTACGCAGAACTTTGAACTATCCACTTCCAGCTTTGTCCACCCTCCGTCATTGGGCCTCGTCTCTGAAGATGCGGCAAGGCATCCTGGAAGATGTTTTCACAATAATGGAAATTGTAGGGAGAACCAAGCAGAAGCACCAAAAATTAGTTTCACTACTTTTTGATGAGGTCAAAGTAAAAACTACCCATGAGTATGACGTGCAGGCAGATGAAGTGATCGGACCTCATTCGCAAATACAGGTGGTAATGGCCAGAGGCCTGTTTGACAGTTGGAAGCAACCATTGTTTTGCGACTTTGATCAGAATGTAACCGATGAAATTATTTTTAAACTAACATCAAAGTTGCATGCAATAGGCTACAAAGTTGTTGCATGTATCAGCGACATGAGTTCCTCTAACCGTGGACTCTGGAAGAAACTAGGTATTACCACGGAGAGTACGTGGTTTCTGCATCCAGATGATGGGGGCAAAATTCATGTGTTTGCCGATACTCCTCATCTTTTGAAACTAATTCGCAACTGGTTAATTGACACTGGTTTTATGCTAGAAGACCAGTCTGTAATTGGCAAGGGTCCCCTTGTGGAATTGATTAAGAAGGACTCCGGCGAGTACCGATCTTGTCACAAGCTTACGGCTGCCCACGTAAGCTGTGAAAAAAGCCAGCGGCAAAACGTAAGAATGGCCGCTCAGCTACTTTCACACACCACGGCCACTGCTCTAAGAAGGTATAAACCGGCACTGAACGGTAAAGAACACGAAAACCTTGCTTCGTTCATTTCCCAAGTCAATGACTGGTTTGACGTTTTAAATAGTTACATTCCCGATGTGTTCGGGTTTCCATGTAAAGGAGGATATGGGCTACATCTACAGGAACAGAACGAAGCGTTGGATACTTTCCTAAATACTGTGGAAAAAATGCGATGTCTAAGTAAAAAGTCGATGGGGACGATGGGGCTCCAAGTGTTCCAAAAAGGAATAATAATAACCACAAAGTCGGCCAAAAATCTTTTAGAAGACATCCGAGGGCAACACAAAATGTCATACATATTAACCCATAGACTAAATCAGGATTGCCTAGAGAATACATTTTCCCAGTTGAGGACAAATGGTGGACTTAATGACCACCCAAGTCCTCTTGATGCCATCTATCGACTAAGGATGATTATTCTTGGAAAAAATGCACTACTCACTCAGAAAAACTTTAACACTGAAGACAAATCACAAGATGATTATCTTATTGCAACGGTGCTAAAAAAAGTTGGACTATCGACAGAACAAACAGATGAACAGCCAGATTGCCAGCAACCAGCAGATAAACAACGAGATTCACAACGTCCACCCGAGAAGACAGTATTTTCTTCTGTGGAAGAGGCTTGTCAATATGCTGAAGCTCCACCTGAAGTCACGATGTCCGAAACCGAAGAAGACGGCATGGCGTACATTGCAGGCTGGATCGCCAAGAAACATCTAGTAGACCATCCTGAACTTGGTGATTACACCTACAAGACTTCTCGACTCGGCTCATACCTTCCGCCTTCTTGGATACAGCAACTCTCGTACGGTGGGTTGATCGAACCATCGGTAGAATGGCTGCACAATGTGCATTTGATGGAAAAACAGTTCTTGTCATATCATGGTGATTTCTTGATTAAAGGAAGGAATATTGTAAAGAACTTCACAATTGAACTAGCTTCTATTTTTACAAACATTGACAATGATGTACTGAAAACATTTTCTAAGATTAGAACTATTATCCGAATGCGATATCTCAATCATCTGCTTGTTTGCAAAGCTAAGGAGAAGGCAATGAAGCGCAAAGTTGACAGAGAGGCAAAAGAACATAGATTATCAGAGGATGTATTGACCGACAGTGTTCGTAAAGGAAAGAGAAAGATGAAGAAGATTTGCACTTAATTATAATCTATCGAATGAACTATTGATTGTTTTGTTAATGATTATTTCTTAATTGTATTCTTGAGTACATATTTGACAATTTTGTTTAAAATATATGTTTATATAAACAGTTTTATTAACACTGTTGGAATCCATAATTATGAAATATTATCATAAATTTAAATGGATGATAGCTTTTATGTTGTGAGAATAGGTACCCTTCGAATTTTGAAGTTTGTTTGACAATTGAACTCTTGGTACCTACTTGTGTCTTACTCCTAGTATTATTAGACAGAACTGTATTTTTGTTTAACAATACAAAACCCACCGAATTTTATGGTAGAATTGTTTGGGATTAGGTATATTATAATGTTGAGTTTGATGACTATTATTTTAAAACATAGCAGTAATTTGGTTGTTTAATGTTTAATCTGTCTTCTATCATTTTGTTTTAAAAATGCTCACAGAATTTTAAGGTACCTAGCAATGTTTTAGAGTATATATGTAAATTTTCATAATTAATAAATGAACTAGCAGTAATTTGATTGAACTCTTGGTTCCTAATTAATTAAGTATTATTTAATCTGCCTTCTTATTCAATCATTTTGCTTTAAAAATGTCCAGAGAATTTATGGTACCTAGCAAATATGAGATGTTTATATTTTATTTTAATGACTATTTTAGAAAATAGCAGTAATTTTATTAATTTTTTGGTACCTATCCTAGGTATGTTTAATCTGCCTTCCATCATCTTGTAGAAATAATACCAAGTTACCAACCGAATTTTATTCGGTTTAATTTTATAGGTTTAAAATTTTATTTTTCCAAGATGGCGGCCAAATTGCTTAAAATTAATTTTTTTCACAATAGGACATAAAGTTTTAATTTTAAGTAAAAAATATTAATCCTCTATGTCTTTTCTGATTGGCTACCGGAAGTAATAACTTTACCCCCCCCCCCCCCCCCCCGCCACCAGGGCTGGGGGCAACTTTTTGATCGGGACCCGTTCCCAGTTTTATCAGTAAAATTTTCTGAACAAATGAGCCAAAATTCATACTTCTATCACTAAACGCCGAAAAGTTAGTCTAATCTGCCCTACTATTGAGAGAAGAACATAATGTAAAAATGTTCACCAAAAAAAGTAATTATTTCTAATTAACGAAGAGAAAAATAAAAAATGTACCAAGGTATACCAATAAGTTTGTCAATTATCCAAATATTATTAAAATTTCAAATCATTTCATCAACATATTTTGTCTCCAATCGTATATCCAAAAAGATGCCTGCAAAACACGGCAAAATCGCTTGCACCACCGTAACAAGAGAATATTATACAATGTTTGTAATTAAGCGAGCGCAGGGAGCGTCTTCACTTGAAAATTATGGCTCGAATCTCTGTTTTTTTTTGTTCATCTGTGCATCTGGCGTCTTTGCTAAACGAGGTAACAGATCAGGCCAATTTTTTCACAAAACTTATATTATTATTATGGTTGTGGTCAAAATGATTTTCAGCAAGCTCGGTACTTTGGTTTGATCGGAAACTTGATGTGAAGTTGATACTGTCCTTGGCAATGCGGATGGAAGAAACTCTGTGTTTCAATACAACTGCAATTGTTTGACCGATCATCCCCAAATTTTACATGGTCATTGGTACCCAGCATTATAAGTGTTTTTAGACAAATCTGTAAAAATCTGCAATGAACTTCAAGAGTAATAGACATTTTACTGACATTTGTATACTTAATTTAAAATGGCATGTAGCCACACCATCGTTTGACCTATCAAAATAGTCTTCGATAAATCTGATCTAATATTTTGCATGGTCGTTAGTCTACGATACTTGATGAAATGCTCCAAGCGTGCATGCTTGCAAGTTTGTAATGGTGCTCGCAAGGGGTTCATATTCTATTGACACCAGAAAACACCAGATTTCACTCCAAGATGGCCGTCCTCGCAACAGCTGTTTTCCTGAGCCTATTTAGACTTATAGTAATGTAGAAGGATCGTGACGTTTTAAAAAGTATAGGAACTGATCAATATTTATTAAAATTACGTCACGACTCCAAACTTCGATCTAAACGTATCTGGGCAACTAAATAGCTTCACTTACGTACTCGGATTTTTTCTGGTACCAATAGAATTGGTCTCCTTGGGCACACGGCGGCCGTTCTCTCATGGGGTTCATATTCTATTGACACCAGAAAACACCAGATTTCACTCCAAGATGGCCGTCCTCGGAACAGCTGTTTTCCTGAGCCTATTTAGAATTATATTAATGTAGAAGGGTCGTGACGTTTTCCCAGCAAACACTGTTACCTGCCAGGCATGTGCCTAGAGAATTGCCAGTTACATGCCAGGGAGGTGCCAGGCATGTAGCTATGACTGGTCAACGGCCTGCCAGGCACCTCCCTGGCAGCTCCCTGGCACCTCCATGGCAGCTGCCTGGCACCTCCCAGGTACATCTCTGGCACATTCCAGCGATGTTAGCTGCCTAAAATTAACGGTTATTTTGAATTTAAACTGTAAAAAGTAAATTATAAAGCGATATCTACACGGGTTTTCATCATAATTACATTACGACAAGATATTCACAGAGATTATTACAATTGCGAATAGAATCTGCAATAAAACGCAAATGGATTAGACGTGATTTCGATGGCAGGACCTCCAGGTGGCAGGCAGACGCGCTATCCAAGGGACCACGATGGCAGCTGAAGGTTTGGTGCGTTGAAGCATAGCTAGTTGAAACGAGCATTTGAAAGGAGATAGGTTGCGGCTGTTAAGGCCGATGCACAATTGACGCAGACGGACGACGCGGACAGACGACGGAGACGGATATGATGTTTAGGTATGACATATTCACTCTGGCTGTTCACAATCGGACGCGGACGGACGACAACTTTAATATTTTTAATAATAATTTTATTCATTGCTGTTTCTTGTTTACATCAATGACATTTCAAGTAACATGAGATGCAGCATTAGACTCTACGCAGATGATTGTATCCTGTACCAAGTGATCAAGTCAAATTCCGATTGTAACATACTTCAAGAAAGTTGGGATGCTACTTGTGTATGGATGCAGGAAAACGGAATGAAATTGAATGTAGAGAAGACTCAGTGTATCTCCTTCAAGCTCTCCCCTTCAGGAACAATTGACTTTCCCTATTCCATAGGAAAAAATGAATTAAGAAAATTTAAATCCTGCAAGTATCTGGGAGTGACCTGCGATTCCAAACTTTCGTGGGACAGGCATATCAGGATGGTAGTTTCCAAAACCATAAAAACTCTTCATTATGTTATGCGAAATCTGAAGAAAGGGTCAGTCCAAGCTCGGGAAAGGGCATATATGCCTCTTGTTCGTCCTCTATTGGAATATTGTAGCTCCATTTGGAATCCTCATCTTGGTATCCAAATTAATTTACTGGATAAAGTCCAAAAGAAGGCCATACGACTAGTTTGCCGTAACTTTGACCGATACTCAAGCAACGCTCTTCTCCAGCAGCATATGATTTGGGAGAAATTGGCTACAAGAAGGGAAAAAGCACTTCTCATTGTGATGTACCGGGTTCTCACAAACCAAGCAGCATGGAGTGAACTCCAGGGTGGTATTCCTGTTCCTGGTAGAGTAGTGAGTAGATTGGACCACCCTTTCAAGCTCTGTATCCCAAGGTACTACTCGACTACTGGATTACATTCACTGCTGGGAAGGGGAATACGGCTCTGGAATGAACTGAAAATCGTAGAGCTCCCAGACTCATTAAGCAAGCTTAAGTCGTTACTCGACGCCGCACAATCTAAGGAGAGGAAGAGAAATCTAAATGGATGTCACACAGAACTGGTAGCATTCAACGACCTACAACGCTCTGAGATTATTGAGCAGCTCCTGCGGAGGAAAATTTCATGTACCGGGGATAAAGTAGTCTTAAGGTGCTGCAAGCGCGAGCGATTTTGCAGCCTTTTGTAGACACTTTTTGCGATACGATTGGAGACGAAATGGGTAGACCAAATTATTTGAAATTTTAATCGTGATTAGATAAAAGACAAACTTAGGGTTATCCCTTGGTACATTTTTGATTTTTTTGTTTCGTTCATTAGTAATAATTAGTGGATTTTTGGTGAAAAATTTGCTATTTTCTTGTCTCAATGGGTGTCGTATAAATTAAATTTCAAAAATGTGCCAAGGGATAACCTTAAGTTTGTCTTTCATTTAATCATGATTAAAATTTGAGATCAATTGGTTAACGGGTTTGCTCTCCAATCGTATCGCAAATTTCAGAGTTTTGCGCGGTTTTGTTGAATAACCGGCTCCTAATTAACGATGCAATGAGCAAAAATTAAAAAGTGCTACTAATATACAATCAGACTGATCATGTGAACATCCTATAAAAGTTACACTCACTTATGACACAATTTTTCTCTCTCAATTTTCAAAAACGGCCAAGCGCTAGTATCACCTTAACGAAGAAACTTGCTGATGCCATGCTTATTGAAAAGAAGAATATAAAATCATTTAGATTCATTCTGCTTAGGGTAAATGATAGCTAGTGGCATTTAACTACGTGACTTGTAGATGATGTGTATCTTTTATAATGCTTGTAATACCACAATAATTTATGATACATTTTATTCTGTGGCGTGTAATTTATTTAAAGGGCGACAACAGTCAGAATATGAAAAATTACCATCATTTCATCTTGTTATGTTAATAGATTATTGATAAGTGCAAATGTGCCAACGGTATTGTATAAATTAATAATAATTATTGACTGTATTGCATATTAGTTCACATGAGATTTGTCTTATGGTATCAACATTCTTTGAACAGACTGTTATAGATATTTAATGTGTTGTGTTATGATGATGCATGAAATTGTTTAGTTTATGGCTACTTTATTACTATTTCAAGTGTCACCCAGTCACGTAGTGTAAACAAACTAGGCTCAGTTACAGAGAGTGGGCGGGAGATCTGCAGGAATGTACCTTCTGTACTAAAAGGAGGCAAGATGGCCGACGTCAGTAGTCACGCTGTGGAACTGGTGCGGAAAAAAATCGAGAATTTATCTTTAAGAGAGCTTCAAAGTGAACTGGTGAAAGTGAATCTGAGTAAGGTTGGAAGGAAAGAAGAGCTTATAGACAGATTATCGACAGTAGCAGTCGCAGTAGTGGATTTACTGGAACTATTCAAGTTTAAAATTGTCTATGAGCCAGACAACATGGACGACGCTGGGGTAAGGGTGGACACAAACCAAGCATCTCAAGCTGAACTATTGCGTTCTATTATATTAGAAAAGGATAAAAGACTGGAAGCCCAAGTAGAAATCAACCTACTTCTGAAGGATAAGATTACATACTTATCGAGAAATACGTCAGGTAACGAACCACCATTTCAAAAAGGATGGCCTTCATGGCCTTCATTGAACCAGGACGTGGCATCATCGTTCAAGGCGGCAAATTCAAACCGTTTGAACGCAGAGCAAGGCAAGACGAACCAAAACCTGTTCAAGGGAGCATCCACCGCCCCCTTATCTCCCCGCGTATCGGAACTAGTTAACGAATGCGAGACCAGGGACAAAACATCTGATCACAGACGAACTATTGATCCACCTAAGATAAAAACAACAACAACATCAGTAGCAACTGTCAACTTGACTGGCGAGGATGGACTGGAGATGAACGGCGAGTCAGGAGACCAACCACAAGGCGAATTCAAGGAGGTCGCCTTCAGGAGAAGACGCGGACAAAAGATCATTGTCGGGACAGCGCAGGACACGTCAAGCAGTCTGTCAGTGGCGGAGAGGCGAACCCACATCCACGTGTGGATGTGGGTTCCACACGTCTTTGCATCTTTCCACATCTTTGCTCACATCTAAGCAAAGATGTGAGTGCAGACCAAGTGTTATCATTCGTCAAAGACAAGTTAGGCGATGGCGTAGACGTCACATGTGAGCAGTTAAATGCAAGAGGAGAATATAGTTCATTCAAAATAAGTGCTAGCTCTACATTGTATGAAACGTTAATTGATCCAGAATTCTGGCCCGCTGGAGCGGCGATAAAAAGGTTTTTTCATCAACGTATGAAACAAAAAGAGGGTCCTTAAATAATACTGTCACGCTCTTGCATCAAAATATTTGTAGCATTGCGAATAAAGTCGAAGAGCTGGAGCTCTGCATTGACATGATGGATACACAAATTGACTTTATATGTCTTTCTGAGCATTGGCTATCACCGAATCAAGTTGATTCTATTGTTATTAATGACTTTACTCTAGCCACATTCTTTTCAAGGAATGAGACAAAAGGTGGGGGTGTAGCCATATACACACGTGTATCTAAAAACATTCAATTTAAGACTAGACCTGACATAACTAAGTTATCAGTCGAAAAAGGATTTGAAGTTTGTGCTATACAAATACTCACACCCATTCCATTTATAATTGTGACCCTTTATAGATCACCGCAAGACACATTGTTTAGAGTGTTCTTGTCAAAACTTGACACATTGTTTAGAAAGATTTGTTGTCACACTCCGGCATATAATGTATGTGTGGTTGGGGACTTCAATGTTGATTTTAACACAGATTCAAATAAAAGAAATGAATTAATCAATTTAATGAATATGTATAACTTCAAAAGTAATATAGACGGTTTTACCAGATGCACTAACAGCTCGTCAACGATTATTGATAATGTACTAACTAATTTTAATCTTATTTCTAAGCCTATTAATTTAGCCACTGGACTATCTGATCATTTTGGACAGATTGTAACATTACCACACGTTGGGGACGTTGGTGATGTAGCTGAAAAGCAAAGTAAACATGTAATGCGCCGTGTGTTCAGCAAAACTAAAACTCATGATTTTATCCAGGAGATTAGTATTGAGGATTGGGTTAGTGTATTCAACGCTGAGACAACGGAATCTAAATATGACTGTTTCTTAAAAACTTTTCTACTGTACTTTGAAAAGCATTTTCCCAGGCAATGTATTCCTGTCAAAAGCAACTGTAGACCTGCTTGGATAACTTGGCAAATGAAAGAGGCGATGTACACTAAACGTAAACTTTATATGGAAAGTTAAACCAAAGATACGGCAGAATTTAAGGTCAAATTCAAAGAATACAAAAAACAGTTAGCTAAAAAAGTGGCAAGCGCAAAGAGAGAGTTCAATGATATTTTTATTAAAAAGGCCGAAAATAAAATAAAAGCTACGTGGAATGTAATTAATTCTACTAGGGGAGCTAGCAATGGCAGAAGGAACGACAAAACCATCAATCTGTTGATAAACAACAGGAAAGTCGGTGAACCGACAGAGGTTGCTGACTCTTTCAACACGTACTTCAATACTATCTCTGAATCAATAATCAATAACAACATTGATACCACTGAGGAATGTCGTAGTAAATTGGAAAATAGGAGTGTGAGTGCCAATGACAACATTGAGCTTAATGAAACGTCACCTAGCGAGATAGTTAGTATTATACGTAAAATGAAATTAAAAAAAAGCTCCGGCTGGGATGAAGTGCCAATTTCTATTCTGAAATATAGCAGTAATCTAATAGCTTATCCATTAGCGGACATTTGTAATGCTTCCTTTAAAGAGGGTGTTTTCCCAAGTAAACTTAAGTTATCAGTGATCAAACCATTATATAAAAAAGGTTGTAAAAACAGTATGGCTAACTATCGACCACTAGCATTATTGCCAACATTCTCAAAAATATTTGAGAAACTATTTTTGAAAAGGATAATGAAGTTTATTAATAACTCCTCTCTATTATGTGATAATCAACATGGCTTCCGGGAGAACTACTCCACTACCACTGCTACTTACGATTTACTCCACGGTGTTAACTCAGGTTTGGATAATAAAGAGTTCACCGCCACTGTCATGTGTGACTTGTCAAAAGCATTTGACACGATTGACAGCAAATTGTTGCTTATGAAACTGGAATATTACGGTGTAAGTGGCGTGGCACTGGAATGGATCAGATCATACCTCTCATATAGGGAGCAAAAGGTTATAATAATTAATGACAAAAGGGCTGCAACTAGCTCTAAGTGGACAAAATCGCTGAATGGACTTCCTCAAGGGGCAATCTTATCTCCCATCTTATTTTCCATATTTGTAAATGACTTGCCAAATAATGTACCTGACAAAGTTAAAGTAGTACAATATGCTGACGACACTAGCCTGGTCATTAAAGGTAGAACTGACGAGGAGCTCAGAAATAATATACAATGTGTAATAGTGGCATTAGATTCTTGGTTTGTTGCGAATAAGCTCAAGTTAAATTGTGAAAAAACATGTATTATCCGCTACAAAGCTAAAGGTTATGTAAATGAGCTGCCCATTTTGTTTCAAAATGTGCCACTGTCGTTTAATGACAATGCAAAGTTTTTAGGTTTAACAGTAGACCACCGACTCAAATGGGGAGCTCATATTAATAATATTTGTAAAAAACTCAGCTCTGAATATTTTATGATCAAGACATTGCTAAAACATTGTAATTTTAATACGGCTATACTAGTTTACTTTGCACATGTCCAGAGCCAACTTCAATATGGTCTAAGGTTTTGGGGCGCTGCTGTCTCTGCAAAGAAAGTTTTTATTAAACAAAAACGAATAATAAGAGTTTTAACGGACTCTAAGAACAGGGAATCTTGCAGAGACCTATTTGCAAAGCTCAACGTTTTTACTCTTACTGGACTATATATATTAGATATTTTAATGTTTGTGTATGACAACTATTCTTCTTTTACGCTGAAAGGCAATGTACATAATATTAATACCAGACAAAGGGATCAATACCACCGGCAACCTCTCAATCCCCGCATCACAGACTATGACCCGGTAAATATGGGAATTAAAATTGTCAATCACCTTCCTCATAGACTTAAACCCAATGAAAAGTTTAAGCGTGAATGTTACAAAAGCAATGTAAAACAGGTTTTGATAAAATACTCATTTTACAATATGAATGAATTCTTTAACTGCTCTTTTGATTAAATTTTAACTAAATGTTTTTTTTTAAATATGTTAGTGACAGCTTACAAACTATTCTTGTACATGTATGTATCCAAGTGAAAAATAGTGAAATGTAAGGCCTACAAATAAATAAATAAATAAATAAAAATATTGGACCTTCTTGGTGTATAAAACAGTAGCGATTTGTTTTTATATTTATTTGCAGCTAAACGGTTCAATTCACAAAAAATTTTAAAAGCGAGAAAAAAAGAAAAGACTCCTATTTTTATGTAGCAGAGCTTCTTTTATTTCTATCTATTTTGGTTCTCCTACGTTCCCAATAGACATTTTGCGTCCAGCTTATTCCTTATGGGACTAAAATTCTTTGCATACTTTCGATTAAAATCACGTTTTTCGATTTGCTGCTCTCACTGTCACAACCGGATTGGTACCTTCTCATATGTCTTACAGATATTATTAGTTTGATGTGTAATTATGGCAAAATTTTAATTTTTGGTCGTTGCCCCCCTTTAAATTATGTACTTGTGACTATGTTAATTATTGAATTGTATTTGTGATTGTATTGTTGTACAGTATCCGTATCCGTCTCCGTATTGTATCCGTCTCCGTCGTCCGTCGTCTGCGTCAATTGTGCATCGGCCTTTATGCTCACGTAAATAATTGATCCACAAAATTAATATGAAGTAAAACTAATAGGCAAATTAAAATGTATTATTTTTTTAAATAAATCAATGTTAGACTGGGATTAGCACTAGTGTTATTACTAGTAACACTGGGTTATGACGACGAAGGAATTACATAACTAGTTCACTAGTTATGTTATAATATATAAAAATTTAAGAATGTTATGTAAAAATGGGTGCCTATTCTCGAGTTTGTTGCAAATGTTCACCATGCAGAAATGAGCACATTACTTTATCTTTGATAAAACAAAAGATTTCCCTTGATATCGCATCTAGTCTCATTTTAACATGCGGTTTCAACCCAGCAGGTGAGGGTTGATGCAGAACTCAGCAGGTGAGGGTTGATGCAGAACCCAAGAGGTGAAGGTTGATGCAGAACTCAGCAGGTGAGGGTTGATGCAGAACTCAGCAGGTGAGGGTTGATGCAGAACCCAGCAGGTGAGGGTTGATGCAGAACTCAGCAGGTGAGGGTTGATGCAGAACTCAGCAGGTGAGGGTTGATGCAGAACTCAGCAGGTGAGGGTTGATGCTGAACTCAGCAGGTGAGGGTTGATGCAGAACTCAGCAGGTGAGGGTTTATGCAGAACTCAGCAGGTGATGGTTGATGCAGAACCCAGCAGGTGAGGGTTGATGCAGAACTCAGCAGGTGAGGGTTGATGCAGAACTCAGCAGGTGAGGGTTGATGCAGAACCCAGCAGGTGAGGGTTGATATGCAGAACTCAGCAGGTGAGGGTTGATGCAGAACCCAGCAGGTGAGGGTTGATGCAGAACTTAGCAGGTGAGGGTTGATGCAGAACTCAGCAGGTGAGGGTTTATGCAGAACTCAGCAGGTGAGGGTTTATGCAGAACTCAGCAGGTGAGGGTTAATGCAGAACTCAGCAGGTGAAGTTTGATGCAGAACCCAGCAGGTGAGGGTTGATGCAGAACTCAGCAGGTGAGGGTTGATGCAGAACTCAGCAGGTGAGGGTTGATGCAGAACCCAGCAGGTGAGGGTTGATGCAGAACCCAGCAGGTGAGGGTTGATGCAGAACTCAGCAGGTGAAGTTTGATGCCACCTTGTCTGAGGAGGTCGATGTTACATCAGGCGTGCAGCAGGGAAGCGTGATTGGTCCCCTTCTTTTCATCATTTTCATCAATGACATGGCCCTGAACATCAAGAGTGGCAAGCGACTCTTCGCTGATGACTGCATCATCTACCGCAAGATACGCGGAAAGGAGGATGAGGAGGCACTCCAAAACGACCTGGACGAAATAGTCATCTGGACCGCAAGAAACAAGATGGAGCTTAACACATCCAAATGCGAGGTAGTCCAGTTCCGAAGGAAACACAAAACCAGAGAAGTAGGTTACATGCTTCAAGACAGACCGCTCCTGAAGTCTACTGGGTACAAGTACCTTGGGATCTGGCTAGATCAATGTTTGAAGTGGAGGCCCCAAGTCGACAGAGTTACTGCCAAAGCCGCGAGGAACCTCAACTTTGTTATAAGGTCTCTTCGGGGAGCTAGCGTAGCCGTGAAGGAGAAGGCATAATACTGATAACGCTGATACGGCCCATTCTCGACTACGGCAGTGCTGTGTGGGACCCCCATAGAGCAGGCGAGATAGCCGACCTGGAGAAGATACAGCGTGTTGCTGCCAGAAGAGTGCTCGGAAGAAACGGCAAGTGGAGGATCGAACACCCTGCTGGCAGCGACCCAGTGCGACGTGGGAGAGCCCCTCTGAGATGATTGCCGAGCTAGGCTGGGAGCTATTACGTCACAGAAGAAAAAAGGCTCGCCTCGGAAATCTGCTAAAGGCCAAAACAGGACACACTGGCTGGGCGGAGTGGCACAGCCAGGTACAGGGAGCCAACTCAACGCACAAAGTTATGGAAAGAGGGGCAAGGACGGATGTCGGCACGTTCTCCCAGCTAACATGGACCATCAAAGACTGGAACCAGCTGAGCGACACCCTGCGAATTGAAGCCCTACGTAACATGTCAGTCAGGGAGTTCCGGGACTTGTTAGGCACAGAACTCGCTCCTAAATAGAGGCACGGGATGTGCATTTGCGAGTTTCGTGATGTAAAAAAAACGGAAACTTCGCAAGTGCGGGTTCCATGTTCTTCTTATATCTTTCTTTCTCCTATCACCTGTATGTACACACCAAAGACTGGGATTTTTTTACCAATGTCAAAAGAGGCGCAAGACTTGACCATATTGGTATTATGTATTTCATGGTATTACGCATCTCATGTCATTATATTGTATTCCATATTGTTATTATGTTATTATTCATATTGGGTTGAATCTATATTGTAACGGGTTCAACCTCTCGCAATCCTTTACTTCTCCCGGCCGCGTGTTTACAAACCTAAGTCGGCTCCAACGCTTGCACTCTATATCGCGCCGTGATTGGTCGAAATATTATACGCGCGCCTATATATCTTCATTACGCTGTTATAAATGAATGCTGGCATCACCACCTCTGTAGTCGTGTGGTCAGCGCATCGGCTTGCGGTGCTAGGGGTCGCCGGTTCGATTCCGGCAAGGTTCCCACTTTTTTATTTTGAAATTTTCACAAGTTTTAATTTTGCCTACCAAAGAGTTATTTTTTTTAAGTTGACCAGCTTTAATTCTCGCCAGTTCGAATTTGTCTACCCATAGAAAGTTTTATTCCTTAGGTTGCCCAGTAAAACGTATGCGCATCCAGCGTGTACGCTGGTATACAGTACCAGCATTGGAGCAAACTTAGGATTGTAAAGTAGCCTCCCGGCCTGGCTAGCTGGCAGTGAAGAATGTCGCGTTCGTACTCGGAGCGAAGAAATAGAAAAATACATATGTGTAACATTTGGGTGGATTGTTGGCTGGGACGAGCGGTCGGTTAAAATCCCATAGTTACAAATTGATTAGATGTTGATAATACCACTTTATTCAAGCAAGATTAACACGTTCTACAAAATATGTAATAAAAAACCCTACATGATGGAATGGAGTGGACTAACTAGAAGCCTGTGCTGAACTCGACTGACTATTGCATGCTCCCGATGGTCGCATCAATAGTATAGCTGACACAGCTAATCACACGGTCTGATCGTGAGATCGGCTGAGCTAGCTTGCGCGTAAAGCCTTGCAGTGTAGATATAAGAGAAACCTGACATCCTATTAATGTCGAATTACCGCGTGGTCAGTTCAGACTTCAGTGGGAAAATGTACATAAAAATTGTACTTGTTACATCCCTCCCTTCTTAAACTTAGCTATACTTTCAGACTGTAGAGCTAATTCAATCATGACGGGATAGTTCCAAACCTTAATAGCTAGTTCAATAGTTCAATGTTTAATAGTTCAATAGTTCAGAACTAACATAGTTCAATATTCAATAGTTCAGAGATACATAGTTCAATAGTTCAAGTTATGTAATTACCTAATTCAAGAGTTTGATATTTCATTTCAATAGTTAGAAGTTAACCCAATTCAATAGTTCAATTTTAGTTTACTATTTTTTTTCATAAATAGTTAAAAACGAAATACAAAGTAGACGTTCGTAAATAAACATTGGTTCTTAGACATGTTAATACTTTTTTGTTTGTCAAGTGTCTTTGTCCATAACAGAAACTTTAACTCAAAATCATAAAGATAATTCTTCACTTCAGAACTTGCTCTACATACTTGTATTATATTTAATGTCAATACAATAATAATATTATGCAATATGATGATTCTAGTTACTGTTGCGCTTTAAACGACATGTGATCAGTATCTGGTATCAAAACACTATCTCAACTGAGTTCGATAGACTTTGCCTTCACATCGCAAGAAGCTTGCACACGCACTTTTCATCCACCGGTCCCCTGCACAACCAACACAACACACAAGATTTCTTAACGACGCACCTGACTTTAACTTTTGCTAACTGGATGTTTGATTCGGACTCGACCCCGCGTTCGGCTGATTTAGATTGCTGAATACGTTCCTGGGTTCGTCCTCTGGATTGGTCTCGTTTGGTGGTCTCTCGGATCGTGCTGTCGCGTGGCTCTGGCATTCTAGGGCAGTGGACGACGTCGTGGCTCGCCTCAGACGACGGTCGGGTTCAGTCATACGATCTCTCATCAGTAATCAGGCGCGTAGGAACTTTATTTTGACAGGGGGGGTCAAAATTTTAGGGGATCGATGGATGACAGGAAAAGGTAGTTCACTGCTACAAGGGGTCTGGGGGACTCACCCCCCAGTTAGCCCCGCAGAGCCTTTTTGAATTTTTGATACAAAATAATCGAATTTTAAGGTTGCATGAGGGGATGAGATTTTAAAACCCAAAAGTGACTGAAATTTGGACTTTCACAATTATTTGTTGTTGAACCTGAAGACTCACGGCAATATAAAATAGCTTAGTCACACCGGGCATTATCTGGCTATTTTATGATATTTAAATGAGTTCTACCAATTTGCCCTAATTAGAATGCAGGTTGTACGAGTGAGTACACTTTAATGAAAACTTCATTCGGGCCACCTGCATAAGAAAACGGCTGAATATAAAAAATCGGTATTTTTTGTGCACATCCGGAATCATTACAATTTGTTAGTCTGCTATTTTATCATGTAATGTCATTAATATTTAATTAGGAAAAAATTAAATACTGAAATAAAATTAATTGTGATTATGTTAGTGAGGCCTCAAGATATTCAGTACTCCCCCCCTAACTCAAGAGTTTCATTGTTTACAGCACGTTCCATAGTCATAAATTTCCCAGAACCTCATAAAATAAAACCTTTTTCATACAACCTTTTTGGTTATTGAATAGAAATTGACCCTCGCAATATTGAACACTTTAAGTGCTAAGACAACAATGTCAGGTAGATTGGCGGAAGGATTCGAACCCCCTTAAGCTATTCTTCTCAAAGAAATGTAAAATGTGTGATATGCAATATAACTTGTTTTAATAGAATTTAAAACAAGGGCAAGGGCAATTTTTTACATCTTGATAAAAAAAAAATCGAATTCGACGCTTTTTTGGCATCTTTTTTAAAGAAATTTAAAATGTGTGTCCTATGCAATATTCTTGGGGATACAAGAGACAAAATAAATTTTTGTTATTTGACAAAATCCTAAATGGCCCCGCAGGGAAATACTTGAATTCCAGTGAAAGAGAATAGATTATAATTTGATTTTGGAATCAACAGGTTGCAAGAGCAACAGCAATAAGCAATAATAAGAAAAATCTGTAGGTATGTGTTTTGGAATCTATTAGTTTAACGTGTAATTATTCAATTTAATTCATGAGGATGATCATGTTGGACAAATGAGTAAATGAGTTGTCTCATTGGATAATACTTCTGTTCATTTAGTTTTGCAAAACTTGAGAAAATTTTGAGAATATAACCTCATAATGGAGCAAATCTGTGCATTCTGGGCAACACTTAATCAACAAATTTGTGAATATCTGGATTGTTCAGGATCTCTAGCAGAGGGGGGTCAGAGTCTCTAGCAGGGGGGGGGGGGGGGGGGTCAGGCTCCAGACAGGGGGGTCCGTTTCCCCCTTTCCCCCCCTATTCCTACGCGCCTGTCAGTAATTGATCTGAAAATGTCGAGCACACAAGTAATCTATTCCTGGTATAATGAGTCTAGTTCTAGTTATTTGATAATACATGCATCTTGGCATCTGGCTGAAATATAATTAATTAGTTATTATATACAATCTATTACTTCTTAGTCATAATCCACGGTTCCTCGGCAACGGATCCTGAGCTCCTGAGACTTCTGGATGTACCTGGTTGGTAAGGATCAGGAGTAGGGAATGGCTCGCCTATAGTGAGACGACCAGCATCGTTTCCTGCAGCATCAAGTATCTCGAAACTTGAGCCTGGCTTGAATAGATGTTGTTGGTCGGGATTTCTCGGAATAAAATATCTTGGAGAAGGAAACGGAGGAGTAACCCTGGTGGTATTTTCATTTGCTGTGAAAACGTCATCGTCCTGTTCAGATGCATCGTCCTGTTCAGATTCAGACCAACGTTCAGACGCATCGTCTCTACTGTCCGTTTCCTCGTTTAGATCATTATCCGTGTCGTTGCCTAGGTCATTGTCCGTATCATTGCCTGGTTCATTGTCCGTGTCATTGCCTGGTTCAGTGTCTGGTTCATTCTCTGGTTCATTCTCTGGATTATTCTCAGGTTCATTATCAGGTTCATGGTTTGGTTCTGGTTCTGACTCTACCTCGTCATCAGGCTGGACTAGGATGGGTTGGGTCGCTGGTAAAGTCATAAAAGGATCCTCGTCATACAAAACTCTTGTCATGGATCGTGTCTGGATTCCTGGATCCTTTTGTCCCCCCTTTCCTTTAGCCTGATCCCCCTCTTTCTGCTTCGGCATCCTCTCTACTTCGTCTTCTTCTTCCTCTATCTGTTGGTATAGCACATCTTTGCAAATTTTCAGCCTATTTGAGTGAACCTTCATTTCTTTTCTCCCATACACTTGCTTGATTCTAAACGTAACTGGACCTACTTTTTCAATAATTCTATAAGGCCCGGACCACTTTTTCGCTAGCTTTCTAGATAATCCTGGTTTTACTGATGGTGTAAACAAATAAACCATGTCTCCCTCTTCAAAAGTTACTGGACCTGCCTTTTTGTCATGTTGTTTTACTCCCTTGTCCTCTGATTCCTTGAGATTGATTCGAACTCTCTCAAAAGCAATTCTTAATCTAGCTGCTAGTTCCCTGGAATAGTTTACATCTAGATCGTAGTGCACTTCAGCTGGTTCCACGAAATCTGAAAAAGGTAAAGTTATATCCCATTCATGGAGAAGAAACAATGGCGTCTCGAGGGTTGCTGAATGGACAGTACTGTTATATGCTAAAGAAACATATGGAATCCAATCTGGCCAGTCTCTGTGACCTTTCTCAACAAAATGAGATAGCATATCCTTGAATGTCCTGTGGGATCTCTCCAACATTCCATTATCCTCACTGTGCCAAGCTGTGGTTTGTAGCTTCTGGATGTCGAGTAGTGCACACGTCTCCCTTCTAGTGCTGTATTCGACTTCCAGTAATACTTGCTTTTAACTTTTGACAACGTTTTTTCAAAACCTTGATGACCTGCAAATGGTTGGTCGTGACACGCTCTTAGTACCTGACCTTTCATAGTGTGTGGTACTACTAACGTATCGCATCTCTGGTTTCCGTCCTTGCGTTTGTAAACAAGACCTTCAGCATCGAGCAGGAATGTAGTGTCAGCGTTCTGGTTACTCTCAAGTGATTCTATGATGTCATACAATGCTGGATCTCGTTGCTGTGCTTCCAAAATTATTCGACTTCCGAACGAGAGCTTTTAGCTTGTGTTTGGGGTGTAAAACACCACCGTGTTTTCTTGTACGGGCATAAGTTCACCCTTATCACTGATCATGCCCCCCTAAAATGGTTGAGATCGCTGAATGACCCGCAATCCAGGTTAGCTAGATGGGCATTGACACTCGAATCTTACGATTTCGACATTTTGCACAGACCCGGAAGTAAGCATGGCAACGCCGATGCTCTGTCTAGAATACCTGTGGCGCTGACGCGAGCAAACTTCGAACCAGACTGGGACAGACAGCTGATAAGAGAAGCACAGCAACGAGATCCAGCATTGTATGACATCATAGAATCACTTGAGAGTAACCAGAACGCTGACACTACATTCCTGCTCGATGCTGAAGGTCTTGTTTACAAACGCAAGGACGAAAACCAGAGATGCGATACGTTAGTAGTACCACACACTATGAAAGGTCAGGTACTAAGAGCGTGTCACGACCAACCATTTGCAGGTCATCAAGGTTTTGAAAAAACGTTGTCAAAAGTTAAAAGCAAGTATGTTTGGGATTTGCAATAATGCATCTACATAAATATCATACATACGTTTAAACAAAATGTTTCTCCTTTAAACCTCAGGAAAGTTCAAGTATTCCACAAGTTGTACCTCGTGTTCACATTGGCAGTTTTTGTTTTGAGTTTTCTCTACGTATCTGCCTTTTATACAACTGAATACCAGTTTTTCTTTTAGTTTTCTTGATACTAATCATTGCCCAATAGCCAGGGTACTGGTTTATTTAAATCATATTCACGCTTTTCCAATGTATAACAATTAAATTCAACGCATCAATAGCTACATTTTTTATGACCGCTAGATGTCATACAGAATAATTTGGTCGGTCGATATGTTATTTGACATTTAGTACTCGAGGAAAAACGAGAATAATATTGCATTTTCTACAGAATAATAATGAAAAGTATCTCAAAATTATAATTTCATATTCTTTATCAGTAAACTTTTATAAAGGTTTTTTAAACTATAGGTTTAAGGTTTTAAAGGTTTTAAATACTAACTAACGTACATACGTTACATAACTCGACATGATAATTATTGGAATAAATATAAAACATATTAGCAATATAGGTACAACATTCCTATTCTGTTTCTCACTCTTGTTTTCTTCAGCACATATTTTCTTTTCTAATGTCGCGTTCTGTGCCGCTGACAAGAAGATTCCACATTCCCACTACTCCTCATACTATGTTTGACGATTAAGTTTAGATGGTATTTAATATATAATCGATTTTGTTTGTAATTTATTTTATTTTTTTTTAAATCAAGACATTAAAATTCAGAATTTACATAAATCATGTGTGTTTCTCTTTTTGATAACACAATTTACAAATAACGAAACAAATATATAAAATAGGGATCTAACCACAACCCTACACCCACGCAGTTTTACCTTACCAATTTATTCTATCTGCAGACTTAGCAGAATAACACCTTCCAGAATGTATAGTTCCAAATTATGCTATAACTCAATGGAGACTAGAAATACCAAAAAAAAAATTTAAATACATTTATTTTTTCACCTTTTAAACAGAGTATAGAAACACCAATATTTACAATTCAAAGATGAATTTTTACTGTTAATAACGTTACTGTTACAATTCAAAGTTGAATTGTCCTGATAGAAATTACGTGAAATATTAATTATATGAACAGATAACTTTGTTCTTGCTTTTTTCAATTCTATTGTTTTGTATTTAAATCCTATACTTTTAATCGAAGACAACTACAGCTCATAAACAATACGAGTAACGCATATCAAATCTTCTTATGTTAATGTTTATTAAATACACTTACGTGTAGTATAATCGAAAATACTTAATTACACATAATTATACAAAAATTGTTTCAACAATGATTTCATTGGAACATCGAGTTTGCTTGTTGTACAACTAACGGTTGTGGATGGCCACCAGATCATGTGCCAACACCACGTGCTCTGTCAGTGTGTACAATTAGCACACAAACTCTAATTTCTCATGACACAATATAAATAGTCACATCTGATACTTTTTCTCTGACGTCCGACTCGGAATTCCAATCACGGAATTATGTAGCAAACGTTTTTACATAATTTACCATGTCTGAAATATCATGATTACCTATAAATAGAAATTTTATACAATGAAAAGTCTTTTTCATCGACCACTAAAATATAAATAAGAATTAGTTAATTTAAAGACAACACGACATATTGTTATTGTCCGAATATCCCTATTTCTTTAAAACAATAAATAAACTATTTTTCATATTAAGCAATAAAACATTAAATAATATAATCACTTACTCACAGGTGACCCATATAACAACCACTATCGTTCATGTAGTCCGGATAATATTCCGTATCCCAATCCTTCACTACTTCCGAAGGATCACACAAACTTCTCTCCAAATCTTCGAATAATAACACACCAAATAAAGTAACATAACTTTGGTCATTTTGTTTAGGTAGGTGCCATTTTCCGTCCCTAAATCTTTGATGTACAATTTACCTGATTTGAGTTTCGTTCTCGAGGTACAATTTGTATCTAGTACAACACGCTTCCAGATCTTCATGATCTCCAACGTATACTAGGTTGTTCATGTTATTTTAATGTAAAAATGTAATTTTTTTCGATGCTATATTCCACTCTAATCGGTTAACAAAAAACATCTTTACATTGTCTTCTTTACATTGTCGTCTGTCATTAAACAAAAGTCCAGAAAATGGAATGAAATTACAACATTGATGTCTGAGGCAATGTAGGCTCCCAATTACAAATTGATTATCTCAAACTCAAGTAACATTCCAACAAAATAGAAAGAATAAGAACTAACTTTGTTCTTAGCAAAATGGTTTCAAATTACTCGTACACAAAATGGCCACTACTAATATCTAGCCCCATGACTCTCCTCAAAATTGTCTGGCAGCAAGCTGCGCATTTAATAATTAAATCGTTGGAAACTTCCTCTTACCTTCTTCAAATTTTTAGGTTTAACAATTCGAAACACATGAAATTTAGATAGGTTTAAAGGTCTAAACAATTGCTACTTGCTGCGATGACTTTGGCTACTGTGAAACGCCTTCCCGGAGCATTTGAACCTGGCCAAGTACAAATGCACTGCAACGAGAAACGTGGTTGCTAAATGTCGAATTTCTACGGCTATTTACTTTAAAATCCACACTACGTAATGCAACAACTAGTTACATTCAACGCGTCCCAAACAGGGTTAAGGCATAAGCACAAAAAGAATGATCCTAATCAAAATAATATCACAAATACAATTCGCGATATCACAAAATCCAATACCACTGAAAGATTCGGATCACAGAAACGCGAGAGTTAAAAGCACGTCTTCACAGTTCAAGAGCACCGCAGCAAGAGAACGAATCCTACTCGGAAACGAACTCTCATCCCCTAATTGCACAAGCGCAATCAGAGTTGATCCATAACGTCATTAACTATTAATAACTACCTGTTTCTGATCATTTCTGATCGCCGAAAAACCAGTCCTATTACATCGTGAAGTTATTGACAGTCTCGCCTACTTTCATCTGACATTAGTACCTAGTTCCTCATAATATCGCTAGGCGTCAGCACTAGATAGAAGAAGAGCATAAGTAAAAGCGCGGTAAAATGTGACGTTCATTCAAAACAAACGTATTAATTCACCGGAACCTCGTTAAAAAAAAATTGAAAACAATTTTTTTTTTCTTAACTACTGGCTTTAGATCTTTACATGCCAAGTGCCAATGTCTCGATGGTCAGAATCTTCGAGGCGGTAGATGAGGGGCGAAGTCTTCTTCGTAATGAGGAACGGCCCATGGTAGCGGGGTGACAGCTTTGATGCGAAATCTTTAGTGGCATCCGACAGCTCGAAGTTCCGCTTCCAGACGTGTTCACCAATGTGAATTTGTCTCGGTCGCTTCCTCAGGTTGTAACGGTGGGCAGTCTGTTGATGAGCAATGTCAAGTCTTTTGCGAATATCTGAAAAAATAGTAATTAGACTCTTCAACTTGTCAACATGCTCCCCTACATCAGCAGGTTGATGAACACGATCATGATCTTTTCCCCACAAAATCAATTCACGTCCAAAGTTTAAATACACGGGTGAAAATCCTGTCACTTCACTTGTAGCGGTCCTCAAGGCACACCATACTTCCGCTAAATGCTTGTCCCAGTGCTTATGGTTATTCTGAACATAGCCTTTCAACATGGTCAATATAGTTCTGTTCGCTCGTTCCGTGGGATTAGCTTGAGGATGGCGTCGGGCATTGTAGTGAATGCTGCATCCGTATTTCCCTGCAAGATCTTTAAACTGGCGCGAAATGTATTCTGGTCCATTGTCGCAGACTATACTCTCAGGAGCCCCATAAACTGAAATAACTTCCTCTTCAATCTTCTTGCATATAAGATTGGACGTAGCAGAGCGAAGTGGGAACAACAGGTTATATTTAGTGAAGGTATCGGACACAACTAGTAGATATTTATGGCCATTGGTCGATCGAGGGAAAGGTCCCATCAAATCTGTTGAAATGCGCCTCCATGGACTGTCAACATTCCGGTTCCCCCCTATCAATCCTGTCGGACGATGCTGTTCGACCTTTATCTGTTGGCACAAGCGACATTTCCGTACATAGGCGCTAATATCTTGGTGCATCTTCGGCCAATAGTAGCGTTCCATCACTCGACGGCAAGTCTTGTAGATCCCAAAATGACCTGCGGTAGGAGAATCATGGCATTCATCGTATACATCACTCCTACATTCCCTTGGAACTACCATTTTCCAACTATCTTCAGGATCTAACAGCTTTCTCTTGTCGTGAATGAACTTGTAGAGGACCTCTTCTTCTATCTTCCAAGCGGGATATAAATCCGGTCTGTCCCGAACTAGGCCTATCATCTTCACATACCATCGGTCTGTTACTGGAGTAGGGATGGTGATTGCTGTTATCTGCTCTATCGGTGCTCTGGATAGATAATCGGCGACAACATTGTCCTTTCCCTTCCTATGTACCATGGTGAGGTCATACTGTTGGAGGCGCAAAGCCCACCTGGCCAAGCGTCCCTGGGGATCTTTCAGGTTATGTAACCACAACAGACTGGCATGATCGGTATGAACAGTAAAAGAATATCCCTCCAGATATGGTCTCCAATTCTCTATCGTCCAGATCACTGCAAGACACTCACGTTCGGTCGCGGAAAACTTCCGTTCATTCTTGGAGAGAGCGCGACTGGCGTAGGCGATGACTTGTTCTCCCTCGGCAGTTTCTTGGTACAAGACGGCACCAATTCCCACCCCTGAAGCATCAGTCTGTACATGAAATGGTAACGAAAAGTTCGGACATGATAATATTGGCGCTTCAACAAGACGTCCCTTGATGTCTTCAAAAGCTTCTGCTGCAGCCTCCGTCCATTCAAACTTCTGGTTCTTCAGTTGCATTGAGGTTAGAGGTTCCATCCGGGATGCAAAGTCAGGGATAAACCGTCTATACCAAGATGCTACACCAAAAAACTGTCGTACTTGCTTGACATTAGTCGGAACTGGAACATTTGAAATGGCGGAAACTTTCTCTGGATTCACGTGAAGTCCACTAGAATCGACGACATAGCCTAGGTATGTCAGCGAAGGACGGCAAAACAGACATTTTGACTTGTTCACTGTTAGTCCAGCCTCCTTCAATCTCTTAAATACCCTCTCCAGGACGTTCAAGTGATCAAATGTAGGGGTAACTATTACAATGTCATCCAGATAAACAAAGAGAAACGGCTCCAAATCAGGTCGCAACACATCGTCAATCAGTCGTTGCCACGTTGCAGCCGCGTTGTGAAGCCCCTGGGGCATCCTCTTAAATTGGAATAACCCCCTTCCTGGAACAGTAAAAGCGGTCTTGTCTCTGCTTCCTTCCTCCAGAGGTACTTGCCAGTATGCATTCTTGATGTCGAGAGAAGACATGTAGTGGGCATCTCGAAGACGATCTAGAATGTGTGACACATACGGGAGTGGATACGCGTCTTTACGACACAGGGCGTTAACCTGGCGAAAATTAACAACCACTCGGTTCGTGCCATTAGGCTTCTTAACAAGCATCAGAGGAGAAGACCAAGAACTCGAAGATGATTCCACAATGTCGTTCTCCAACATCTCATCAAGTTCCTTATTGATAACCTCTTGCACTTTTGGTGACACTGGATAATACCGTTGCTTTACTGGGCTTGCCTGACCTGTATCTATGACGTGCTGTACTCGTTGAGTAACTCCTAACTTCGTTCCCATTCCATCGAAGTACTTGATCACGAGTTTCTGCAGACGGTCTCGTTGCTCGTTGGTCAGGTTGTCCCGCGACTGAAGAAACATCTCGGTGTTCAAGACAGAACAAGTAGCCATATCCTGACCGAAGCTCCATGTTCCAGCTGCAAGGTTCGGCACAAGACACATCTTCTTCCAAAAGTCGGTATCCAACACTTAAAGAGTAGTAACATTAGGTACAACCAGAACAGGTATCACCTTAATACAACCGTTAAGTTCCACTGGAGTTTCAATAACTCCGTCCACAACACAGTTCCTACCGTCGACCACAACAACACAAGGTACCTAGCCTATCAATAGTTAAACGTAGGCCCAACTTCAACAGTTTATCTCTTCCTTCCCGTCCAACTATTGTTCTACCCGATCCAGAATCCAGTAAACCAGAAATAGTCTCTCCCAAAACACGAACAGATATATATGGACGAGCATCGTTACCCGGCTCAAACAACATTCCATCAAGTCGAATAGTTTTCTGTGAAGATCCACTCGCAGTAGTACACTGGGCCGCAGTGCTCGTAGAGGTAGATCGCAGCCTTCCTATCTGCCTCCTTGACCGTTTCCCTGGCGGTAACTTGGACAAGTTGGACACTTCGGTCGGGTTATCCCCGTCTTTCCACATCCAAAGCAAAAGATGGTCGCTGGTTTAGGACAGGAGCAATGCTTGTGACACGGAAATTAAAACAGACGGACTCGAAGCGTCGACCAGTTGACCCAACAGCTGGTTCGCTTACTGCAGACACTGTCGTCTTCCGTTTCGAAACATAACCTAAATCAGGCTCCATCAAATTCTTCACCGCAGGAGGTGGTCGGAATCTCTCAGCATCAGTTCGGCCTTCTTCTATCTGCTTACAGATGGTCCGTAATTCAGCTAAAGTACCTGGGTTAGAGAGGCTCAACCTATCTAGATAATAAGGTTGCAAATTTTTACGGATGATACGCAACCACTCCTCTTCACTCTCTAAAGTCGGCATTCGTTGAAATAGATTATCCATTACAGCAAAATAGTAGCCAATGGATTCACTTTCACCTTGGGTACGCTCACGGATCTCGTCGAATAATCTACGATTATAATCTGTAGGTTGAAATTCATTCCTCAAAGCATCTACCAACTGTTCCCAGTTAGTAAGTTGTCGGCGCACCGAACGAAACCACATGAGTGCCGCGCCATCAAAGAAATCGATGGCCTCGCCCCACAGGTCCTTCTTCGTAGCATTGCGAGCTGTGCTCAAGTCATCCACCTTCTCCAAAAAGGCAGCTAGGCTAGAGTCACCTGAAAATTTCACACCCCATTTGGCAATGGGTATGGCTTCCGTATACGAGTTGTGTTCGTAGTGGTCGTTCTCTCTGCATCCGGTTCAGGATCCGATTCAATCTCAGCAATTGCATCTACAAGAAGCGTGAAACGATTTTGGATTACCGCTAATTTACGTGTCGTCTCCGTCTTGGCTAAAACTACAGCGTCATCATCACATGTAACCAGTGAAAGGCGTCTGGTAATACTCAATAACTTGAATTCAATAGTCTTCCCTTACGTTGACCTACTAGATTTAGTTCGATGAAACCTTTTCATATACTCCACTGAATGGTGTCAACCATAGGAGTTATTTCATATGTATGTACCTCTTTAAAATGTACTCATTGATAATGGAAATAAAACTGAAACTGAAGCTGAAACAAAATCATTCAAAGTGTCTGTCAGAGTAGCTAAAGCGTCTTTCAGATGCTCCAGCGCGGTATTCGACTCCTCCACATTCATTGTATAACGATAGAATAGAATACGCTATGAATTAGAGAACGATACGGCTCACCGATGAATTGTCCGGAGGTTCTTCGTTCAAATTGTAGCGAAGGTCGAAGTTCGTAGTTCCCTGCGACGTCAAAATTCCACGTTGATGCTCTAAGTCGCGATGCGATGATCGTCAAAGCCCCACACGTTGGGCGCCATTGTTACGGGTTTAACCTCCCGCAATCCTTTACTTCTCCCGGCCTGGCTAGCTGGCAGTGAAGAATGTCGCAGACGTTCGTACTCGGAGCGAAGAAATAGAAAAATACATATGTAGGGAAACTAGGGAATGCAAAATACAAGAAAACTCTCTATTACAAAGTGAACAAAAGTTATTTATTGAACCAAGGTCAAGGTCACTAAATTCATGAAACAAAAGTCCAGAAAATGGAATGAAATTACAACATTGATGTCTGAGGCAATGTAGGCTCCCAATTACAAATTGATTATCTCAAACTCAAGTAACATTCAAACAAAATAGAAAGAATAAGAACTAACTTTGTTCTTAGCAAAAAGGTTTCAAATTACTCGTACACAAAATGGCCACTACTAATATCTAGCCCAATGACTCTCCTCAAAATTGTCTGGCAGCAAGCTGCGCATTTAATAATTAAATTGTTGGAAACTTCCTCTTACCTTCTTCAAATTTTTAGGTTTAACAATTCGAAACACATGAAATTTAGATAGGTTTAAAGGTCTAAACAATTTCTACTCGCTGCGATGACTTTGGCTACTGTGAAACGCCTTCCCGGAGCATTTGAACCTGGCCAAGTACAAATGCACTGCAACGAGAAACGTAGTTGCTAAATGTCGAATTTCTATGGCTATTTACTTTAAAATCCACACTACGTAATGCAACAACTACAGTCCGTGTCACACGGAATAGTCCGCTAGGAAATTTTGAATACCCCTTAGGAAGGGTTGGAGGCTATTAGTTCCAGTCAATTAGGTACTCCGACGACTTGCGATGAGTGACAAAAAAACATGTTTCCTACCGGACGTAAGAAGGTAGTAAAATACAAGTAATTAAGATACCAAAGTATGTTCGCAAAACACCAAAAAAACGACCAAAAAACGACCAAAAAACCGACCAAAAAACCTGTTATAGGCCTTTATAGGGGCCAAGTCTGGCGGACAACTCCGTGTGACACGGACTGCAAACAGGGTTAAGGCATAAGTACAAAAAGAATGATCCTAATCAAAATAATATCACAAATACAATTCGCGATATCACAAAATCCAATTCGACACTAAAAGTTGCAAAATGCCACCTAGCGGAAAAGTTAGCATCTTTACCACGAGTACTTGAGCACATGCGCACAGGCGCGTTCAGGCATGTCACTTAGTTAGATGTCAATCGAAACGAGTTCAGTAAAAGTTATAATTACTTCGCGAAATAACAGAAATTGATGAATACCTTAGTGTCAACAATCAAATACAATCGGCATATTTCATTACAGCACACATTCATTCAAATTCTTGTGAAAACGAGTTGTCTATTCACCAAAAATCACCATTTGATAGATGCAAATTGATTTTCTCACGGCCTTCTGAACACACATTTTTATAGACGCATCGTTCAAACAATTGCAATCTGTCAAATGCTGCTTTTGGTGAATAGCCAACTCGTTTTCACAAGAATTTGAATGAATGTGTGCTGTAATGAAATATGCCAATTGTATTTGATTGTTGACACTGAGGTAAGCATCAATTTCTGTTATTTCGCGATGTATTTATAACTTTTTACTGAACTCGTTACGATAGACATCGATTGATTGATTGATTGATTGATTTCCGTTCATTATACATTTACATGTTGACAGTGACCCTCCTGGAGGACTCCAGTAATGAGGGTATTAGGAAAGTGTCCAATAATAATAATATAATATAATAATAACTAGTAATAATAGGTTATAATAATATTAATACTATTAGTGTTATTCAGATAATAATAAAACAAGTTTATAATTGTCATCAACTAAGTTAACAGTGCATTTTGATAATTAATTAATTAATCGTTATAGTAGACATATCCTAATTTAATTTAATAATCTGAGTGGCTGATGACTATTACCCTAATGGCAATTGCTAATATCAGTCATCACTGCTAGAATTGACTGAATTGACTTACAGTTAATTACATTGATAGGTACAATAAATTCCTAGTTTACATATTGCTATTCGTAGATCTTACTTGTCTGTCATATACTCTTCAATGGAGTAGAATGCCTCCTTTGCTAGAAATAGTTTTAACTTGTGTTTAAAACTATCTATGTCCGATGTGTTTTTTATGTTCTCAGGGAGGTTATTGTATAGTTTAAGTTTTTCATAGTTTGAGTTTTTTTGAATTTTTGTTGTTCTATGGCTAGTTACATGTATGTCTTCCTTCCTTCTTGTATCATGTGTGTGTATATCTTTATTCAAATTTTGATTGTGAATGTCCTTTTTTATGCTAATGCATGATTCATGAATGTACAAGCTATATATTGTAAGGATTTTATGTTTCTTGAAATAAGGTCTGCAGTGTGGTTTTATAAAAGTATCTTTAGTTTTGTTTTTTAGTCCAAGAATAATTCTAATTGCCCTTTTCTGAATTTTGAATATTTGTTCTATTCTGGTGCTGTTCCCCCAAAATTCAATACCATAACGCACGTGGGAATCAAAATTGGCGAAGTAGGCTAATTTTGCTGTTTTTATATTCGTAAGTAGCTTTATAGATTTCAAGGCAAAACACGCTGAGCTAAGTTTCTTAGCAAGTGTTTCAGAGTGCTTGTTCCAGCTTAGTTTTTCGTCAATTGTGATGCCCAGAAATTTAGTTTCTTTTACTTTTTCAATTTTTGTGTTGTTAATTTTGTTGTGTAATTGTGTAATGTTTGTGATGAGTGGTGAAGGGTTGTGTAGGTGTATGAATGTTGTTTTTGTGTCATTAAGTATTAGTTTGTTATCCTTGAACCACATTGTGGCCTCAGATAAGACATTTTCTGCCCTTTCCTTCAACTCATCTCCATTTTTTCCTTTAACTATGATGTTCGTGTCATCGGCATACAATTCAGCATTTTCTATTACTTCAGGTAGATCATTGATCCCAGAAAAAAACACTCCGTGTAAAAAAGGCAGCCAAGTCTCTTTACTTAAAAAAAAATCAACACCGAAAAGGAGTGATATCAAAAAAGGAGCCAAGTCAATGACATTTCCAAATATTTAATCGTATCTTTGAAATAAAAGTAAAAACACCGAGAAATACTTTACAAAAGGACTTGGCGCATCGTTTTTTTAAAGACATCATTCTATCCTAAAAGTGGAAAGATTATTAACAAGTAGGTACATATTCCTCTTTTTATTTGAGCCAGTATCTATGAATCAAGCTACTTTTGGTAATGGCTATTTTATAATTTTGTAATGGCGATAGAAGAAAGATGTCATGCTGTAATAGAAGTAATAATAAGGGAGGTAGAATTAAATAACAAGGAAGTGGGCTCATATATATTCTTATAGCACTGTTAATATGGTGATATTAGAAGGATATCTTTTCATAATTTGATCATGACTGAAGGAAATCATGAAAAGTTGTCAAATAATTACTAACTATTTATAGAACACTATTATATTATGGCAGTAAATTATTATGGTATATATTATACCATTATATGGTATATATTATTATGGTTTTAATAGTTGTTCAATGTGACTTCACTGTGTACTTTGTGAAATGTATTGTTATAAAATGTGGATTAATAGAAATGTATTTCATTGTGAGAAGGTATAACGCATGAGACTTAATTATGTTGACCACGAAACAATAATATGAAGATAACTATTGTATATTTATTACAAATATAGGCAACAAGTTTCATCGCGTACATATTCAAATAGAAAATATTTTACAGTAGGTATGTAGGTATAATATGTAATTGAAAGTTGTGTCCCTATTATTCTAAAATTTCTAAATTACGGTTGTATATAAATGGCATGCTTATGAATAGAAAAATGTCTTTAAAAAAACGATGCGCCAAGTCCTTTTGTAAAGTATTTCTCGGTGTTTATACTTTTATTTCAAAGATACGATTAAATATTTGGAAATGTCATTGACTTGGCTCCTTTTTTGATATCACTCCTTTTCGGTGTTGATTTTTTTTTAAGTAAAGAGACTTAACTGCCTTTTTTACACGGAGTGTTTTTTTCTGGGATATCACTTCTTTTGTTAGTTTATTCATACAGCTTGTAGCACATGTCCGAGCAAGGACTAATTTCTTTAAAAAAATACGCCTCAACCGATTAGGATAGGTACTAAGAAATTACAATCGGTCCAGCCGTTTTCGATATATTATAACGTCCCTTCCGGTTTTGAAATGGCGGCCGAAATTAATGTCGTCTTGAATTCATAATTATTAGTCCTACAAAATTGCATAATTTGATTGCAATCGGTACAGCCGTTTTCGATATATTATAACGTCCCTTCCGGTTTTGAAATGGCGGCCGAAAATAATGTCGTCTTGAATTCATAATTATTAGTCATACTATTTCCAAAATTTGGTTGCAATCGGTACAGCCGCTTTCGATAATGACGTCACTTCGGTTTTAACAATGGCGGCCGAAAATAATGTCGTCTTTAATTCATAATTATTAGTCCTACACATTTCCAAAATTTGGTTGCAATCGGTACATCCGTTTTCGATATATGACGTCACTTCCGGTTTTAACAATGGCGGCCGAAATTAATGTCGTATTGAATTCATAATTATAAGTCCTACACAATTCCAAAATTTAGTTGCAATCGGTACAGCCGTTTTCGTTATATGACGTCACTTCCGGTTTTAGAAAATGGCGGCCGAGAGCATTGCAACCTTGAATTTATAATTATTTACAATGTATGTTTACTAAATATCTATTTAAAAGTATAAAGTGGTGAATTTAGTGTCCTTTAGAATATTAATGACGTCATTTAGCATTTTTATGACGTCATTTCCGGTATAGGTAATAAGAAAACAATTTAGTTTTATCTAGTTGATACTTCATGAATGACCTTCTGAATTCAATAGCGCTAATTTCCGTCAAATCGCTCATGCCGTTTTCAATATATGACGTCACTTCCGGTTTCATTTAGTGGTTCCTGCCGCCATTTCCGGTACCGTTAATTTGTATATTCATTTATCCCAATTGATTTTTCAAATAGATTGCAGAATGAATATACAGGAGCTAGTTCAGTGGCAATCGGTACAGGCGTTTTCGATGTATGACGTCACTTCCGGTTTCAGGAATGGCGGCCGAGAACACTGTGTATTGAAATTATAATTTTGTATTGTCTTTGTTACAATGTAAGATAATGATATGTGTATTTAAAGTATAATTTGATGAAATAAGCTAAATATTGCAAATTTATGACGCCACTTCCGGTTTAGAATATAAGAAAATTATATTTTTAAGTAACATACTTCATATAGATGACCATCTCAACCAAATGGCGCTAATTTCGTTCTAATCGGTCCAGCCGTTTTTCATATGACGTCACTTCCGGTTTAAAAATGGCGGCACAAAAAATCACAAGAGGCAAGGTATCATCAGACGCCAAAAGTGCATATGTGGTAAAAATTTCAGGTTGATCGGTTCAGCTGTTTAGGCTGTGGCGGTGATAGCAACGTTTCCTGATATCATCATCAGAATCAGAAAGTGATGTAATTTCACTGTTTTCTCGGTCCTCTAGCGCGCAAATGGCATAACCTATTGTTCCCAAATTTGGTATATGTAGTGGGGTGGGCCATAGCTCGAAATTAAGATATTTCGCAACAATGTGAGATTTACCAATTTTGAGATCCAGTAGGCCGAAAATGCCATGTTGTTGCTTACAGTAAAAGTAGTTGGTCTGCTCCTCAGTTTATATAGGCATTTACGGTATGTTGAGATACTGTGAGTGTACGGTACGACTTGGCTGTGTGGAGCGACCGCTCCACTAGATATAAGCAATGAAGAGGAGTCTTCACTGACAAGTCATCTCAGTGACTTGTATGTAAAAGTACGCACGCGCTGGGATTGTACTCGCGGGAGCGTCCATCTTATATTTACTAGCGCACTCTCTAGGTACTTTTAGTGTCCAATACCACTGAAAGATTCGGATCACAGAAACGCGAGAGTTAAAAGCACGTCTTCACTGTTCAAGAGCACCGCAGCAAGAGAACGAATCCTATGCGGAAACGAACTCACATCCCCTAATTGCACATGCGCAATCAGAGTTGATCCATAACGTCATTAACTATTAATAACTACCTGTTTCTGATCATTTCTGATCGCCGAAAAACCAGTCCTATTACATCGTGAAGTTATTGACAGTCTCGACTACTTTCATCTGACATTAGTACCTAGTTCCTCATAATATCGCTAGGCGTCAGCACTAGAGTCAGCACTAGATAGAAGAAGAGCATAAGTAAAAGCGCGGTAAAATGTGACGTTCATTCAAAACAAACGTCACAATATGTCGTATCACTATGTATCTCATGGTACTATGTATTTCATATTATTAGGTTCTCCAAATTATTATGTATTTCATATTTATTATGGGTTGCATGTTACCAAGTACTTCATATTCTAGGATTTTTTTTTTTTTACTCCTTATTAATAACAAGAAAATAATACAAATACATAATTCCACAAAGCTACATGTAGCTCATCTGTGGAGATGATTCACACAAATAAAAACAGTAACAATAGAACGCATTTACGGAGTTTCAAACAAATGTACAAAGAAAAGGAAAATGCACACATTATAGTAATCAAAAAAAGGCAATTCATATTAAAAAAATAGTAAATAACAATAATTATAAATCGGGTTTCATTTTAGAAGTGGGTGAATTCTTAACATGTAACAATTTTACCAAAATACACAATCATAATTAAATCATACAAAATTAAAACTAATCAGAAGACATAGTAGTCGAGAAAAGCCATGATTTCAGAGACACTTTAAGTTTAGAGAAGGATTCATGAGATCTTTGATTATCAGGAAGTAAGTTGAAAGTATAATTGGTACAATATAATCAAGTCTACGTTTGCCATTCTTGTGCACCAAGGAGGAATATAATACTTTTGAAGCAATGCTAAGCGAGTATAACTGGGTGATTTTGTAATTTTTTGTGTTCATCACTGAAATAATACTTTAAAATTAAACGATATTTATAAAGTAATTGCACTGCAGGTAAAAAATTACATTCTTAATAATATCTGGAAATATTATAATCTAAATTGAATTTTAGGTGATGAGGAACAATTGTACTAATAATTTTATCTTGCAAAGCGACATATTATTATGTTATGTTCATATTATTATGTTCTCCATATTATTTGTATTTCATATTATTGTGTATTTCACATTTTATGTGTTTCATATGACTATTTACTTAATACTATTATGTATTTCATATTACTATGCGTTCGTAATATTGTGTATTTCATAATAGTATGTACACTTGGCCAAACAAAACTTGAAGTTCAATAAATCTGACGCTGATAAATGTAAGATCGCACCATCAGAAGTCAGTCTAAGCGATCTCATTGTCTCACTCTTGTAGGTGACCTCACATTTCAATGATAATAACAAGCTTTGATTGGTTATGGGACATGACCAGCAGTCATTCAAATTTGGTCAACGTTCAAGTTTTGTTTGGCCGAGTGTACGTATCTCATATTATTATGTGTTCATATATTATGTACACTGGCCTCCCAGACTTAGTTCTGTCGCCTCAGGGCACATACTTTTGTGGATTATTTGGATTATTTGATTATTATTGGTGGATTATCGTCGTGGATTATTTGACTGACTTGGGAATAGAAGAGTTGATACAAATAAATTGATTAATTGGTGAATTAAGTGAATTGGAGAAACAGCATTACATTGCAGGTTTGCTTGAAGAGGTGGGCTTGATTTGAAGATATAAGAGCGTATTTTCGGTCGAGTAACAGTGAAGAAAAGCTGACATCTGTATTTGTGAGAGTCGGGATCGTCCTGAAGAAGTAGATCTGCTGGGGGTGATTGCATTTGTACATTGGTGCGGTTGTGCATTAGTGCATGGACGATTTGCATGAGGTCGTGAGTTTTATTGGACATATACCTCAAAGAATGATTTCATCTGAGTTTTAATGGATAAGTGTTGATATTTGGAAAATATTGAATGCATTTATATGGAACAAAACACTGTAAAGTATCAAGGTATTTAGATTGTCACTCACTGCAATTGGATCTTCAATGTCGAATCAAAATAAGAAAAAGATGACTAGTTCGTCTAAGTCAAGGTCTATTGGGCGAAGAAATTCACAAGAATTTAGTCATTTGAAATGCATTGATGATTTAAAGCTTTATCAGTTGCGGAAGGAGTTGATAAATAGAGGAGTAACTGCTAACATAAACGTAAATAAATCTGCACTTCTTGAGAAGCTACAAGATTCAATGAAGGCAAATAATGAAGACCCAGCCACATTCTTGTTTGATACAAAAGAGCATGATGCACAAAACACAGTAACTGAAGATAATAGTTCTGTAACATGTGATGAGCGTATAGGTAAATGTGGTAGCGCAGCATGTAACATTGATGTTATACGTACCGATGATGTTATTAAGTGTGCCTTGTACTGTGCAACATGGTGGCATTTGGCTTGTGCTAACATATCGAAAAAGACATATCAAGTCGTAGAAGAAAATTCACAAATAAATTGGTGTTGTCCAAGTTGTGAATCCATTGTAAAGCAAAATAGATGCATTGACTACAAATGCATTATGAAGCAAGAAAAAATACATGAAAAAAATAATGAACTATTACTTCAAGAAATAAAGGAGGTGAGAGAAATGTTGGTGGGATTTATTAAAGAACAACAGTTGAAGCAAGGGCAGATCCATCCTCAACAGTTGCAGCAAGGGCAGATCCATCCTCAACAGATGCAGAAAGTGCAGAGCCATCCTCAACAGTTGCAGCAAGGGCAGAGCCATAATCATCAGTTGCAGCAAGGGCAGATCCGTCCTCAACAGTTGCAGCAAGGGCAGAGCCATAATCATCAGTTGCAGCAAGGGCAGATCCGTCCTCAACAGTTGCAGCAAGGGCAGAGCCATAATCATCAGTTGCAGCAAGGGCAAATCCGTCCTCAACAGTTGCAGCAAGGTCAGATCCATAATCAACAGTTGAAGCAAGGGCAGATCCATTCTGAACAGTTGCAGCTTGGGCAGAGCCATTATCAACAGTTGCAGCTAGGTCAGATCCATAATCAACAGTTGCAGCAAGGGCAGATCCGTCCTCAACAGTTGCAGCAAGGGCAGAGCCATAATCAACAGTTGCAGCAGGGGCAGAGCCATAATCATCCGATGCAGCAAGGGCAAATCCGTCCTCAACAGTTGCAGCAAGGGCAGATCCGTCCTCAACAGTTGCAGCAAGGTCAGATCCATAATCAACAGTTGAAGCAAGGGCAGATCCATTCTGAACAGTTGCAGCTTGGGCAGAGCCATTATCAACAGTTGCAGCTAGGTCAGATCCATAATCAACAGTTGCAGCAAGGGCAGAGCCATAATCAACAGTTGCAGCAAGGGCAGAGCCATCCTCAACAGTTGCAGCAAGGGCAGAGCCATCCTCAACAGTTGCAGCAAGGGCAGATCCATCCTCAACAGTTGCAGCAAGAACAAAGCCAGCCTCAAGAGTTGCAGCAAGGTCAGAGCCAGCCTCAAGAGTTGCAGCAAGGGCAGAGCCATCCTCAACAGTTACGGTCAGGTCAAAGTTATCAAGAATATCGGCAACAAGAGCAGAGCCATCAACAATTTCAACAAGGTTATCATAATCAGTTGAAGTACATCCAGGGGGGCAAGAGCACATCGTGTGATGAGGAAGCTAGTAATATGAGGAAAGATAAGTTTTCGCGTATATTAAGGAGACAAGGCAGTACAGATGGGCATAGCAGCGAAAATGAGAAATATCGAGATGTCTTAATTATGGGCGATTCTATAATCAGACGTGCAGGTGAAGTCTGTAGAGAGGCGGGATGTGAGGTGGAAATATTTCCAGGAATCAGAATTGATGAGATTGGAAATAAATTGAAACTCAGGGATGAAAGTTCAATACACACCAAACTTGTAATGATTCATGTTGGTACAAACAATATTGGAAGAAGAGACCGACATATGTTGGTGGAGATGAAGGAAATGCTTAAGATAGGGTTTCAAACATTTCCAGCAGCAAAATGGATTGTGAATGGTTTAGTGTATAGAGGGGACTGTTTTGAGAGCACAATTGATAAACTTAACGAGGGTATTGAATGGTTGGCTAATGACATGGGTGTTTATTTTGATGATGTTAATAATGTACTAACTAATGAAGATTCAGCATATGACGGGATTCATCTAAATATTCAAGGTGGAAAGTTGTTGGGTCACAGAATGCTGGAAACTATACATAAAGGTGGATTCACACGGCCGTTCCAAACTTCCCAAGTTTGCCGAAGTTCCGAATTGCCGTTCCAAAAACTCCTGTGTGAACTATGAAATGATTCGAACTGCGAAGATTGAGTTCCAAACTTTCATAGTTCACACAGGAGTTTTTGGAACGGCGATTCGGAACTTCGGCAAACTTGGGAAGTTTGAAACGGCCGTGTGAATCCACCTTAATGTATTGAGTTCTGATGATCCAAGTTCAAAAAATTGTTAGAAGTGGGGGGATTGTTTCAAGTTATTAATACTAATTTGGGAGAATCTACATGTTTTAGATTAATGCTAGTAAATGCTAGAAGTGTATTAAATAAAATAGATAATCTTACAACAATGGTAGAATGTTATAATCCAGATGTGATAGTGGTAGTAGAAACATGGTTGTCGTCTGATATTCTTTCCATTGAAATAAATATAAATGGTTACTCCATGATTAGGAGAGACAGAAGTCGCCATGGAGGGGGAGTTCTTATTGCGACAAAGAAGGAAATGGCATGTGATCTTCAGTGGGTTAGCAATAATTTTGAAATGATGGGGGTAAAAGTGAGTGTAAAAAATGGAAATATATTTAATGTTATAGGATGTTACAGAAGTGGGTCAGGAGGAATAGAATTTTTGAAAGAACTTCATGACAAAATTAAGATGTATGGTAAAAATGAAAAATTGATTATTGCAGGAGATCTAAATTTTCCCTTTTTGGTATGGGAACAAGGGTTGAATTATGGTGATAGTAAACAAAGTGTTGTGCATCAAATTATGAATTTAGGATTTGAAATGGCTGTCAAGGATGGAACGAGAAAAATTGCTTTTGGTAGAAGTAATATATTGGATATTGTACTAATCAAACCTGAAAGAAACATTATTAAATCTGAAGTGTTAGATGGAATTAGTGATCATGGAATTGTCCTCGTAGACATTCAGAATACATGTTGTAGTGTAAAAAAAGTTGATACACACTATGAATTTTGGGATTATAAGAGAGCAAAGAAAAAAGAATTTATAATTGAGTTAGAGAATAAATATGAGAAGTGGGTAGATGGAAGCAATTCCGTAGAAAGTTTGTGGAATGCTTTTTGTATCATACTTGATACAGCTATGAATAATCATGTAGTTAAAATTAAAATTAAAAGTAATGGTGATCCAGCATATTATTCCAAACCAATAAGAGCTCTAAAGCGAAAAGTTAGAAAACATCATAACAAGTATAAAAATACTAATTCTAATGTCATAGCTAATGGTGTAAATAAAAATCGAATTAAAGAATTAAGAAAAGATTTAGACAATGAGAAGAAAAAGGCGATGAATGAATATATGAAAGGACTGTTCAAAGAGGGAGATGAGGGTGGAGGATGGAAAAATTTGTATAGGCACATTAAAAGTAAAAGCAGCGTAGATAGGGATATCCCTAATCTTTTAGATAGTATGGGAAAAGTATGTAGATTAAATAGAGAAAAAGCAGAATGTTTAAAAGACTTTTACTCTAAAGTATTTAATAGATCGTCAAAATACTAATTCTAATGTCATAGCTAATGGTGTAAATAAAAATCGAATTAAAGAATTAAGAAAAGATTTAGACAATGAGAAGAAAAAGGCGATGAATGAATATATGAAAGGACTGTTCAAAGAGGGAGATGAGGGTGGAGGATGGAAAAATTTGTATAGGCACATTAAAAGTAAAAGCAGCGTAGATAGGGATATCCCTAATCTTTTAGATAGTATGGGAAAAGTATGAAGATTAAATAGAGAAAAAGCAGAATGTTTAAAAGACTTTTACTCTAAAGTATTTAATAGATCGTCAAACGCAAATTTAAATATTATTAATGGTGATGTAAGGGGCAAATTACCAATAAAATGTGACGGAGGAATAGTATGGAAAATTATCACAAAACTTAAAAATAAAAAAGCCCCAGGTCTTGATGGATATACAGGTGAATGCCTTAAGCTTGGAGGAGTCTCAATATCGAAGTATTTAAATCATTTGTTTTATGTAATTTTAGCTAATAAAAAAATTCCCGTGGATTGGAAGCAGGCCGTAGTTATTCCGTTGTTTAAAGGAGGTGAAAGGAGTAAAGCCTGTAATTATCGGCCAATTAGTTTAACATCTACAGTATGTAAGGTCTTTGAAAGAATAATTTCGAATTACTTGAGGAGTGTCCTGGAAATGGATAAATGGTTTATTGAAGAGCAGCATGGCTTCAGATCAGGTATGTCCTGCGAGACTCAATTGACAACTCTTTCTCACGAGTTGTCAAGTATATTAGATAATAAAGGAGAAGTTGATGCTGTGTTCTTAGATGTTCAGAAAGCATTTGACAAAGTTCCCCATCATGCTCTGATCAATAAATTAAATGAGATAATAAGTGATAAATTAGTTGTTGAAATAATCCAAGACTTTTTGAGAAATAGAACTCAAAAGGTAAAAGTGGGAGATACATTTTCGTCACTTATTAGGGTTAAATCAGGGGTTCCGCAAGGTAGTGTTTTAGGCCCTTTACTATTTATAATTTATATTAATGACATTTCGGAAAACATACAATCTAGTATAAAATTATTTGCAGATGACTGCGTTGTATTTCGATGTATTGAGAATAAAGGAGATGAGAAAGCACTTCAAGATGATTTAAATAAATTAATGGAATGGATGCATAAAAATGAAATGACATTGAATTCAAGTAAATGTGAGATGGTACAGTTTTCAAGAAGGAAGATTAGAAGGCAAGTAGAATATAAGTTAAATTGTGAAAAAATTAAAGTTGTTCATGGGTATAAATATTTAGGGATTTGGTTTGATGAAAAATTAAATTGGCAGGAACAAGTTAAAAGGGTTACTGGGAAATCGATTAAAAATACTAACTTTGTCATGAGAAATCTAAAGCATGCTGACAAATATGTCAAAAATCAAGCATATAAAACACTCATAAGACCCATACTAGATTACGGGAGTGCAATTTGGGACCCATATAAAATAAATGAAATAACTCTTTTGGAGAAAGCACAGAGAATGGCTGTAAGGAGAGTGACGAATGAAACCAGGTAGTGGAAGATAAAGAGAAATGAAAAGGGAGTGGTTGTGAGAGAGTGGGTGAGTCCGACAGAGTTGATGAAGGAATTAAAGTGGGAGAAGTTGGAGGAAAGGAAAAAGGAAACGCGGTTATGTAATTTTTTTAGAATATATAAGCAAATTGGCGGGTGGAAACATTTTGGACAGTTTTTGAAATTGAAAAAAAAGAAACGAACAGATAAGCATGAACATCAAATTAAAGAATGGCCCATAAAAACGGATATTGGAAAAAATGCATTTATGGAATAATTTGGAAGGTGTGTTTGACTCCGTAGATATTGAGGAATGTAGTGTAAGAGAATTTAGGAATAAGTTAATTTGTTATATATTAGTAGAGTAATGAGTTATTTGATGTATAGTAGTAATGTTTAAATTTTAAATTTGTTGTAGTCTTAGTTTTGTTTATAATATTAATTAATATTCCTTGCCACCGGGGAAACCCATTTGTAAGATGAAAAATAAAATGAAATGAAATCCCCTTGCTTGCACCTGCAGGTTCGACAACTTTACATACAGCGCAGTGTTTATGTTGCCTATTGACTAGATACTTTCAGAGCTGGTTTCCAGCAACAACAGATCGATAATGATTAATGATGTAAACAAATCTATCCGAAACGCACAGTTAATGGCAGGACGTAAATATTACTTTCAGAACATTAATATGATGCGGTCTAAGAAAATGGGCCTTACGGTATAATGGGTAGTTTCTAGTTATCTTTAACCAAAGACTTTCGTAAAAACACTTTTTTATTTTAAAAATGATACGATTACTTCGAATGGTTCACAAAACTAGTTTTATTAGAAATCATGAGCTTTCCACCACTATTCAGTGATCTTCTTTAGGAGTAGATTGAAATAATTAATACAAATTCAAAAAATCACAAATTCAAATAAGACAAATTTTCAATTTGCATTGGGCCTGCAAAATGCCAAAGATTATTTCACAAAAATGAAGATAAAAATATATCCATAAAAATTATACAGAAACTCGTAAATCCATCAGTGTGAAATTAAATATATGTTCATGATCTCTTCAATCTCTCCCATCACCTTCTTATCTGACCTTGAATCGTTTCCATCCAATTGGAAAACGAAAATTAAAAACGATTGATTTTAATTTTATTCTTTTACTCCAGTCACTTTACTGAACTTTTCGAACCGAAACTTTTTATGTTTCGCATAACAGTGTATGCGATTAAGCTGATTATGTTTTATGGATAGCATACAACATTGAAAAAAAAAATTAAAAGTAAAATAATAATTCAAATTTTTAAGTTAAAAAATAAATATCGATTTTGACAAAAATCCTGATAAAACAAAAAGGCGGCCAAAAATTTGGTAAACTTTCTTTTATGAGTTATGTAGGTGCGTGGACCTTAAGAGGCAAACGGAATTAGCGAACGGGAATCGCACGGTTCGTCAGAGCGTTTTTTGAAATTTTGTCTTGCTACTAAATAATTTAAAAAAATCATATAGTATCGACCCATAACAGCCCAATAGACTAAAGTGTGTAATTTCCCATTCCTTGGTACAATTATTGATCAACACTTAGACTGAGGAATTCTCATGTCGATAGTATAGCAAAAAAAATATCTTCAGGTCTATTTGTGCTACGAAACCTCTCACTACACCACAATAAAGAATTATTTATGTTAGCGTACTTTGCAATAATAGAATCCCACATGATACGGCATTTTGTGTATGGGGAAATAGTTCTAAGAAAAATATCGACCGGATATAAATTCTTCAAAAAAGGGCAGTTAGGATTATTTTAGAACTTAAAAATATGGATTCATATAAAATTATGTTTAAGGAATTAGGAATTATGACCGTACCAGGAATCTATATACACACAAGTATAATGATGGCCATGAAAAATGGGGCATTAAATAAAACGAACGAATGTGTACATACACAATATAACACAAGGAGAAAAAATTATATTCATGTGGAATCGAGAAGGCTTCAAATTGCAAGCAGAGCGCCTAGTGCAGCAGCAATAAATCTTTTCAATAAACTTCCCAACAAAATTAAAGAGATGAAGAATACAAGTATATTTTATAATAACCTTAATGGTTACCTTATTGATAAATCGTTTTATAGTGTACAGGAATATATGGATGAATAAAGTTAAGAATAAGATTAGAGTTACTTATGACAAATGTAATTCTATTTCATGTTATTCTTATATTATATCCCCATAAAAACACTTCGTGTAAAAATAACAGCCAAGTCTCTTCAACTAAAAAAAATATGAAATCTAAAAATTCTTCACTGAAAAGTAGTGATATCAAAAAATGAGCCAAGTCAAAACTTTATTTAAAAATCAAAAAATACTTGGTTAATCGTGCCTTAAAGCTGCAAGTATAGGCTAATAAGAAAATATACATCAAATATACATATACATAGTATACCTACAATGCCCTAAAAAAACGATGCGCCAAGCAGTGGCGTCGGAACCGGGGGGGCAGCAGGGGCACGTGCCCCCCCCCCCCTAGACGCCTGTAGGGGGGGCAAGAGTATCAATCTGCCCCCCCTGGTAACGCATTATATCTTTAAAAAATTACTCGATAAGGGCTGAATTTCAAAAGAATTCGCTGCGCGGCATTGTTAGGCATTGTTTGCGGCATTGTCATGTGAAAGTCTTCTGACGGAATTCAATTGATTTTGTTATTTTACACCAAAATCATTCACTGCCTAGAGTACCTATTAAAATTTGAGTAAATCGCTGCGGGGCTTATTTATATGAACATTCCTTATGAGTGAATGATTAACTTTTGTTTTCTTACAATTAAAATAAAATGCACCATAATCATTCGAAATTCAAAAAAATCCGCTGCGCGGCATTTTAATGAGTAATGTCTAAAATGTCTATGTCTATGTCTAAAAATGTCTGAAATTCATAATGCATTTCAAATTGGACCTATTGTGAATGGGAATAAATGCGGAGATATCATCCAAAACTAATCACTTTTCAAGTGCATATAATTTAGATAAAGATAGGTTTAAAAAGTGTGAAATCATGTAGAAACGCCCCAAATGCATTCCTGAAATTCAAAATTTTTCCGGGGCTATGCGCCCCGGACCCGCATGGTGCTGGGGGGCCTTCCCCCCATGCCCCCCATTGTTTCTCTTCGCAATCGTGTTTCCCACACACATCGTCATTTACTGAATTATGTTCTCCCTTACAATTTAGTTCCTAACCTACCTAGATCCCAAGCAAAATGTGCCCCCCCCTAAGAAAATAGACTTCCGACGCCACTGGCGCCAAGTATATTTTGATTTTTAAATAAAGTTTTGACTTGGCTCATTTTTTGATATCACTACTTTTCAGTGAAGAATTTTTATATTTCATATTTTTTTTTAGTTGAAGAGACTTGGCTGTTATTTTTACACGAAGTGCTTTTTATGGGGATATCACTCCTTTTTTTAGTTTATTCTTACAACTTTTGACAATCGAATGAATAATGACTAAATCCTTTTAAAAAAATCACCCTTTACAATTTGGTTATTCTCATGAAGAATATATTATATCATAGGCTTTAGCATTTTTACAAGAATGAAATGGCATAAGAATATAACAAAGTGCGTATGTTAATCGAGATTTTGAAATTAACTTCACAACGAATAAATAATGGATTAGTATGTATAAACGATGATGTACAAAAACAAAAATTTGTAAAAAAAAAACTGCCAAGCACCTTCCCACTTAAAACAGTTGAGATCTAAAAGAAGGGCCAAGCAATAATATATTGTTTAAACATTTTCGCCCTTAAATTCGTGAAATCATTTCGCCCAGTTACTGCCGGCAAGCACAACACTATAAACCTAACGTTGTGTCCAAATGTGAAGAATACAATCTAAGTGAACCATCATTGTAAACTTTAACAAAATTATAAAAATTAAAAACGACTTAAAAAACAAATTGAAAATTGAAATTAAAAAAATTAAAAATAAAGCTAGGCGCATTGTGTCAAGAAGAAGGCAATATAAGAAAGAGGATGACGATAAAGGAGCCGAAGAAAGACAGAAAGTAGGAAGAAGATAGAAGAAGTCTACATGGTCGGTGTAAATTCAATGCGCCAAGCTATATTTTTAATTTTTTTAATTTCAATTTTAAATTTGTTTTTTAAGTCGTTTTTAATTTTTATAATTATGTTAAAGTTAACACTTATGGTTCACTTAGATTATATTCTTCAAATTTGGACACAACGTTAGGTTTATAGTGTTGTGCTTGGCGGCAGTAACTGGGCTAAATGATTTCACGAATTTTAAGTGCGAAAATGTTTAAACATAATATTATTGTTTGGCCTTTCTTTTAGATCTCAATTGTTTTAAGTGGGAAGGTGCTTGGCAGTTTTTTTTACAAGTATTTGCTTTTGTACAGCATGTCATATGGGGTAAAAGTTTATAGCAGATTTCATTGATCATTGAGTGTTACCTATCAATACATTGTTAACGCCAACAACGTCACTTCTTGTCTAAAGTTTTCTGTTTCTCTTTCAATAGTTCTAAAGTATGTATATTAAAAGGGTCAATTTCTTTAGTTGAATATGAGTTATCTTAACTTTTAAATTGTTAAAAGTTCATTTCTTTGAGTCATGTTAATAACGAAGATTGTAGGTCTATTGTTCTGGTGTAGACCGGAATTTGTGCGACATCTCGTACTACGCATATTTGTTGCCAGTAGGTAAACTGAAAGGTGTACGAAAGGTAGATGGTTGTAAATGCGTTTCCTCAATTTAAATTCTTCCAAGTTCACTTTTATATGTCATAAAAGCGTAAAAGCTTCCAGATGCTTACCACAAATTTAAATAAAACCTGGATGGATTTTGGAAGGCAATGCAACTTAAAAGTAACTTTTTACAGTTCCTGGTAACTTTCCAGGTAACATTCCAGTTATTTATTTGAAAGGAACTAGAAATTCGAACTAGTTCCATTTTGTTCAATGGACCTGGATCTGGAACTAGTTCCTTTTTTTGAGGAACTAACCCAACACATCTGTGTAGTGATCGTCTCACCATGGATTATACCACAAATTATTCCGCCAGCAGTTTGAAAACGCACCGAAGACCACGAGAGGGGTTTATGCAGAGTATGTATATAATTCTATTACATAGGGTTTCTTTTTAATTAGGAGATGTTTGCGGACCTAGTAATGGAGCCTTTTTGTGTGGTTTCTTGTTTCGTGTTGTTCTTGATTCTTGTTGAGCCACTAATATTGACAAATTAACTGAACTTTAAATAATTAAATAAGTTTGACAGATGAAAAGTTTACCTAAAAAGAAAAGACACCTAATACACTGAGCATTAGTAATACTAATGGACAATTTTGTCTGGTTTCTTGATTAGTATCTACGATGAGCCACAATGATTGACAAATTATCTGAATTTTATATAATTAAATAATTCTGACAAATTAAAAGCTGTAATACACCGAGGAATGGAGCTTTTTGTCGGTTTCTAGAATAAGTAATTCAGCACCAAGTTTCTGTTGATTAGCTAGATCACGAAAATTGTTCTAATTCAGCAAATGTACAACGTATACTGACAAAATGTTTTTATAATCCATGTTAACAGGTAATACACCGAGTAATGGAGCCTTTTTGTGTTGTTTCTTGTTTAGTAACTGAGCCAAAGATTCACAAATAAACATAATTATATAACTTTGACAAGTTATAAGTTGTGAAGACCTAATACACCGACTAATGGAGCCTTTTTCTAGTTTAGTAACTGAGTCACCAAAGTTCTGTTCTGACCACGATTGTTCTATTATTTATAGCAGCCTTCAACGTGTATTGTCAAATCATTATTATATTCCATTTATGTATAATATTAAAAGTGCAGCTATGTATAAGCGTTGAATGCATATCGGATTATCATTTTGCACATTATCCATGAACGCCAAAAGGAAGGAAGTTTATTGAACAAAATAATTATTATATTCCATTTATGTATAATATTAAAAGTGCAGCTATGTATAAGCGTTGAATGCATATCGGATTATCATTTTGCACATTATCCATGAACGCCAAAAGGAAGGAAGTTTATTGAATAAAATAAAAAAGATTGGGCTCTTGTGGGAATCGAACTCACGACCCCACAGGAATGGCATTGTCGCAGGCACTTGCCTCAGGTGAATTAGCCAGTGAGACGAGCAAAGATCGTAGCAGGTTTGTTACTACCTCAAAGAGGACGAGCGGAACGTAAATATTGATCATTTCTCCACTTCCGGTCAGAAAATTTTGGTTTTTCTTGAAGTGGCGTGTCTAGAAATATATTGTCTTTCATTATGCCAAATTTCAAAACTCTCGATGTAACCGTTCGATTTTTGCCATACAATTTTTGCGAATACCTATCTTCATTTTCAATTTTTTTTAGAAAATTGGAGGAATTACTGGCTGCTGGTTTAATGGCTGAGACTTCTGCATCATTCTCCTGCTGCTGAGAGAAGACTTCTGCATCATTCTCCTGCTGCTGAGACAAGACTGCTGGCGTCATCACCAATCTAAAGCCGTAAGTTGTATATCCCCATAAAAAAACACTCCGTGTAAAAAAACAGCCAAGTCTCTTCAACTAAAAAAAAAAAATATGAAATCTAAAAATTCTGCACTGAAACGTAGTGATATCAAAAAATGAGCCAAGTCAAAACTTTATTTGAAAATCTAGTGGAGCGGTCGCTCCACCCAGCCAAGTCGTACTATACACTCACAGTCACTCAACATACCGTAAATGCCTAATAAACTGAGGAGCAGACCAAACACTTTTACTGTAAGCAACAACATGGCATTTTCGGCCTACTGGATCTCAAAATTGGTAAATCTCACATTGTTGCGAAATATCTTAATTTCGAGCTATGGCCCACCCCACTACATATACCAAATTTGGGAACAATAGGTTATGCCATTTGCGCGCTAGAGGACCGAGAAAACAGTGAAATTACACCACTTTCTGATTCTGAAGATGATGATGATTCTGATGATATCACGAAACGTCGCTATCACCGCCACAGCCTAAACGGCTGAACCGATCGACCTGAAATTTTTACCACATGTGCACTTTTGGCGTCTGAGGTGCCTTTTTATAAAACCAACCGGAAGCCGCCATTTTGAAACCGGAAGTGACGTCATAACTCAAAAACGTCTGGACCGATTAGAACGAAATTAGCGCCATTCGATTAAGATGGTCATCTATATGAAGTATCAATAAAAAAAATATTATTTTATTATTTTCTAAACCGGAAGTGACGTCATAAATACGCAATATTTAACTTATTTCAACAAATTATACTTAAAATACGTACATAATTAACTTACATTGTAACATAGACAATACAATTTATATATTCAAGGTAGCAGTGTTCTCGGCCGCCATTCCTGAAACCGGAAGTGACGTCATATATCTAAAACGCCTGTACCGATTGCAACTGAACTAGCTCCTGCGTATTCATTCTGCTATTTATTTAAAAATCAATTGTGAAAAATGAATAAATAAATTAATGGTACCGGAAATGGCGGCAGGAACCACTAAATGAAACCGGAAGTGACGTCATATATTACAAACGGCATGACCGATTTTACGGAAATATAGGGATTAGGAATTCAGATGGTCGTTCATGAAGGTATCAACTAGATAAAACTAGATTGTTTTCTTATTACCTATACCGGAATTCGGCCGCTATTTCAAAACCGGAAGTGACGTCATGTATCGAAAACGGCTGGATCGATTATAACGAAACTTAAGCTATTCTTCTTGGATAATCATTTTCATCTTATACCAAACGCAACTTTTCATAGTAACCAAATCGGTTGAGGCGTATTTTTTTAAAGAAATTAGTCCCTGCTCGGACATGTGCTACAAGCTGTATGAATAAACTAACAAAAGAAGTGATATCCCAGAAAAAACACTCCGTGTAAAAATACCAGCCAAGTCTCTTTAACTATAAAAAAAAATAGAAGAAATCTAAAAATTCAGCACTGAAAAGGAGTGATATCAAAAAAGGAGCCAAGTCAACGAATTTTCCAAATTTTAATCGTACCATTGAAATAAAAATATCAACCCCCGAGAAATACTTAAAAAAAGGACTTGGCGCATCGTTTTTTTAAAGACATTTTTCTATTCTTAAGCTTATGCCACTCACATACTACGTAGTTCAGAAATGCCTAGAAAAATTGGGACAAAACTTTCAAATTAAATATTGAACATTCTGTAAAATATTTTAAATTTAAATATAAGTACGCAAAGAAACATAGCATTGTCTTACAAGCAATAAATACAGAACAGTTGTGTTTGTGATTGGTAGGTACCTATAGTTTTGTGGGTACATCAACATACCTACTACAGCATTATACTTTGAACCTTCTCGCCGTGTAATTAATTGCTATTAATTAACATTTTATACCAAAAAAATTCATAAATTACATAACGTATTACTTTAGATAAAAATCTAGTCAGTAATTATTTGAGCAGCATGGCTCAGTGCACTAGTCACTTATACAAATCTCATTGACGGCCTTCTTGTAATGAGCGCTTTCGCTATTTCCCTCAGTCACGATATTGAGAAGTATGATTGATTAATATGACCCTAGAAATAGTGGCAATAACGAATAGACTAGGCCGCTTCCGTTTATTCGTTATTCGTTTATCCGTTTATTTCCTCTGAATATTGACAAAATACCAAAACTGCCAGTAGGTAAGAGTACTAGTTATATTAAAACGTAGTATGATTCGTCGATAATGAATGTGATATACTCAGGAAAATATACTTGTAGAGTTCTTCCTATACTTTTAGGATAGAAAAGTGTCTTTAAAAAAACGATGCGCCAAGTCCTTTTTTTAAGTATTTCTCGGGGGTTGATATTTTTAATTCAATGGTACGATTAAAATTTGGAAAATTCGTTGACTTGGCTCCTTTTTTGATATCACTCCTTTTCAGTGCTGAATTTTTAGATTTCTTCTATTTTTTTTTATAGTTAAAGAGACTTGGCTGGTATTTTTACACGGAGTGTTTTTTCTGGGATTATTATTATCTGAAAGCCGTACAATTTCACGGTTTTCACGGCCCTCTAGTTCGCAAAGGGCGTAACCTATTGCTCCCAAATTTGGTATATGTTGTAGGGTGGGCCATAGCTCGAAATTAAGATATTTCGCAACAATGTGAGATTTTCCAATTTTGAGATCCAGTAGGCCGAAAATGCCACTTTGATGCTTACAGTAAAAGTGGGTTGCTCCAGCCTTTTTATATGAGAGTGTGCGCGCCGTACGACTTGGCTGGCGTGGAGCGACCGCTCCACTAGATATTATAGATATAGGTATAGGCTGTTCAATTTACGCTTACAATGCCGTTAGGGTGTAACTAAGCAGCACCATCCAGACCTTCCATCTGAATTCACACTTTGCCAACCTAAACTCTCCAAATAAAATCCGCTAACTTGAATGTGCCACCTAGTTCTAGCTGATTTTCATTTTGTAGTGTTGGTGCTAGCGTAGTACATCATTTTCGTTGCCATCTTCACCACCATAATCATTGTACAGAAGATTTGAACAAACTGTAGGTTGATTGAGGTGGTATTAGGTATACATTGATTTCTGGCCTACACGTCTATATTACCATTAAAAAACACTTCGTGTAAAAATAACAGCCAAGTCTCTTCAACTAAAAAAAAATATGAAATCTAAAAATTCTGCACTGAAAAGTAGTGATATCAAAAAAATGAGCCAAGTCAAAACTTTATTTGAAAATCAAAAAATACTTGGCGCATCGTGTATATAAAAAGCTTGGAAGTATAGGCCAATTATAAAATATACATAAAATATCCATATGCATAGTACACCTATAATGCCCTAAAAAAACGATGCGCCAAGTATTTTTTGATTTTCAAATAAAGTTTTGACTTGGCTCATTTTTTGATATCACTACTTTTCAGTGCAGAATTTTTAGATTTCATATTTTTTTTTAGTTGAAGAGACTTGGCTGTTATTTTTACACGAAGTGTTTTTTAATGGGATATCACTACTTTTTTTAGTTTATTCTTACAACTTGTGACAATCGAATGAACAATTACTATATCCTTAAAAAAATCACCCTTTACAATTTGGTTATTTTCATGAAGAATAGCAAAGGTTTCATTCCAATCGGTCAACCAAGTTCCGAGATATGGCAACATATCCGTTGTCAAAATGGCTGCTGAACTTTCTGCACTGCCACATAAAATTTATAACTATAAATGATGTGTATCATTTTAAGCTTTCTGAATATGTATTTATTGTATATGAGGGGATTATAATAATTTATAAATTTGAATGACGTCATTTCCGGTCTCATAAATAGGAACATTCTAGTTTGACTGTTCCTATTCCATAGAGATGGCCTTCCGAATCGTTTCGCGCTAGTTTCATACCGATCTGTCAACCAGTTTTCGAGATATGGCGTTTCTTCCGGTTTCAAAATGGCTGCTGAAATCACTGACTCCTTGAATTATAATTTAAACGTGATTACATTTTATTATAAGCTGTCTGAAATAGTATATTTATTGCATCAACATGTAAATTTGTGAGATTCTTAAAAAGTGTGACGTCATTTCCAGTTTTGGTATGGAAAACTGCAAATATTATTGATGATAATACATAAAGTTGACCGTCTAAATTGTTTAGCGCTGGTTTCGTTCAAATCTATTTAGCCGTTATTGATATATAATGTCACTTCCGGTTTCAAAATGGCGGCTTCCGGTTGGTTTTATAACAAGTCAAATGAGATCTCAAAAGTACATACGTTACATAAATATCAAAATAATCGGATCAAATTTGTTGCCGAAATGCCAATCGATGTATTTCAAATTTCATGACGTCATTTCCGGTTTCGTTAACATAAATTTTAGTCTGTTGCTATTTATAATCCATATAGTTGACCTTCCGAATCGTTTGGCGCTATTTTCGTTCCAATCAGATGAGCCGTTGTCGAGATATGATGTCACTTCCGGTTTCAAAATGGCGGCACAAAAAAAGTCAACGGGGGGAGGGCAAATCAGACGCCAAAAGTGCACACGTGGTAAAAATGTGAGATCAATCGGTTCAGCCGTTTAGGCTGTGGCCTGTTTACCGGATTTGAATTCCAGGATACTACTACTACTACTACTACTAAGATTATTATTATTATTATTATGAAAACCGCCCTAAAACACGGTTTTCACGGCCCTCTAGCTCGCAAAGGGCGTAACCTATTGTTCCCAAATTTGGTATATGTTGTAGGGTGGGCCATTGCTCGAAATTGAGATATTTCCCAACAATGTGAGATTCCCCAATTTTAAGATCCAGTAGGCCGAAAATGCCACTTTGATGCCTACAGTAAAAGTGGGTTTGCTCCAGCCTTTATATGAGAGTGTGCGCGCGCCGTACGACTTGGCTGGCGTGGAGCGACCGCTCCACTAGATTATACAAGATGCGCAAAGTATTTATTTCTTTATTTTTTAATCAATGACTATTTTCTAAAATATACGCTTTTTCCGATTTTGTTACTAATAAAATTTGCGTTTGATGCTAAATAATGCTTAAAATGATATTCCATGTAGAATTGGGCAAGTATTGCCCCAATAGGTACATCCGTTTTCGAGATATGACAACATTCCGGTTTTCAAAATGGCGGCTGAAATAACTGACACCTAGAATTTGTTTCTATAAATGTTATGTATCATTATAAGCCTTCTGAATATGTTTTTTTATTGCATTAAGAGGTTGTAACGGAATTGATTGATCACAGTTTATTGCGTGCGGTATCGGACACGTGCCGATGGGTCCACATGTGTGCTAGTTTGATGACGCATAATGCGCGTTATGTTTTAAGATTGCTGAGTGTGTAATGCAGCACATGCATCCAAGAACAGTGGATCTTGTGTTTTAATAGCGCGTGTGATGCGACGTAATATTTGGGGCGCGTGCACGATGACGCAACGATAGGAAAGATACTGGAGCGTGCATGCATTCTCGTCAGTTGTCCTTTTGCCTCCGACGTGTAAGCATCACTGTTTGTAGTCTCATACCAAGTTGTACATGAGCACATACAGTCAGCCACACGGAGTTGCTATTAATTGTTGACACTCAATAAATACAAGTATACAAAATATAATTGTGTTTTAATGAAAACCAGTTTCATTGGCGCCCAACGTTTTACGAATTAAAAATCCCGCGATTATAAAATTTTGCACGTGTTATCATGGAAGTACACGCGATGATGACACGGATGGAAGAAATGTTTTCCTGGATGGATAAGAGGTTCGAGGTGTTCAACCAGAGGTTCGACAGCCTGGAGAAGAAGATGGAGGGACTGGAGGAGAGAATGGAGGGACTGGAGAAGAAACCCTGCAGTGAGTTTTTTGAACTTAAAAAGAACATGGATACTCAAAGGGATCGTTGTAAAAGTGCAGTGGAGACCCATAGTGCGGGAATTCGAGTAAAAATTGAAAAGGTTGAAGCAAGTGTGGATGAGACATTGAAGAGAATGGAGGAGGTGGAAGACTTGCTGAACTCGCACGGAACCAAGACAGGTGTGTACGGCGACGTCATCGGCAGTCTCATTGATGCTGTCAAGAGAGAAGAGATTACGTTCAATGGGGTAAACGACGAAACACATGTTCTCGAGTACTTCAGACTGCTAGAGATCAAGTTCAAGCACGTGAAGATTGAAAGCTATCAAAAACTCACGGTTGCTGCTGCAGGTCTACGAAAAGAAGCGTTGGTGTGGTTCCGAGAGCAAGAGTTTGAGCAATATGAAGAGTTCAAGAAGAAAATTTGTGAAACTTTCTGGGGACGGAGAGAGCAGTGGAAACTGACGGACAACATTGCTCGGGGTCGGTATGAAGGCGGTGTGTCCATGAGCACATACTTTAAAAAATATGTGAGGCTGGCCAAGTACCTGGACATGCCAATGACGGACGAGTACATCGCTCAGCAACTGATAAGACATTTCCCGTAGCGCATGAAAGAAATGCTAATTCAACATAACAGAAGCACGGCAAATATTCTCGAGGTGCTAAAGGAATGCGAAGCAGAGGGGCTGCAGTGCTCTCAGTTCCAAGGTGCAGCTAATCGAAGAGGCGGAGGTCAAGATCGAAATGTCCAACAAAACGCATTACACGTGGAAAATAGCCGTGGACGGGGAGGTGGCGGACGAGGATCTGGTCCGGGACGTGGTGCTCCGAGGAGCAGTGACGGGGACAGAGAAGAACGGGAACCGAGTCTGGACAATGAAGACAGGGAGGGAAAATAGTGACGTCACAATCAAGCGCACGGGGAGTGACGGCACAAGTTTACAATGTGCGCAACGACAGAGACAGTAAGTTAGAAAGTGAGGACTTTTTATTAACCAAGGATGAAAACACTCACGAATTGGAGAAGTATTACGGTGATAGTCAGTGTCCGGAGATAATAATTCCTGCTATATTGGATACGGGAAGTGCGGTATCGTGTATTTCAGACAGTATGGGTGATCAGACTGTTGCAAAGTTCCAAAAGACAGGTGTGAAAGTTATTCGTGCGACGAGTAAGAGAGGAAAGAGAGTGTCGAAGCAAGTGTTGTTTTTGACCATTTGCAGTGGACATGTTGAGAAGGACGTCGTTCAAGTGCCGGAACAAGAACTAACTTGTGAAGTGGTTAAAATATTGCCATGCGGAAAATCGGAAGAGCTAGATATTGACATTCGTGACGGGGATGGCGATGAACTTGCGACTTTTGAATGTGACGCGATAAGAGCTACTGTACCTGAACATCGTCAGGAGTACGTAGACATAGTTGAACCGAGTGTGAACAACAATGTTATCTTAGCGGCGGAACAGAAATACGAGTTACGAGATTTGTTGTACACGTATGGTCAAGTGTCAACAGCCAGGGATGATGTCAAGTGGAAGAACGTTGTGTTGCCTTCGAGTGCCGATAACGAAGAATGGAGCGCGGCCTGGATTTAGGATTTGCTCGCTCAGCCGACCGACGTCAACCAGGGGTGGCCAAGGACGGTGTTCGACAGGGGTCGACGAGAAATGTATTTGCCGGACGGAGACAACTATGCCGGACAAGAGGAACGTGTTTGTGACCGGGAAAGTGGTCGTGTTTCGTGTGGGTGATAACGTGTTGTTACGGGCACTACATTTGTCTAAGCATCTCACTAAAGAAACGGCCAAGTTTTTCCACCTGTATTCTGGTCCGTATATTATTGATGCTATGGTCGGCAACAATGCCTATAGTTTGTGCTCAGTGGACGGTACAGTAAAGGGAGTGTATAACACTATATTGTTGAAACGATACAAAGATATTACGTTAAATAATGGTTGAACATTTGAGTTGCCGATGATATATTGTCGGATTACTTATTATATCCCTATATTGTATTATTTCATTTATTTGAACTATCCTGTATTCCATTGATGATGTGTTGTATTTTGAAATTATCCTTGCATACCTTGTGATTGACGAACTTGTTTATGAATGACAGTGTCTGGTTGGTCTCAAGTGTATGAGATAAAGCGAGAGACCCCACTTGTTATCACTTCAGATTTACGACCTGATTTTGGAATGTTAATGTTCATTGAAACAGGGGTGTACAAAGTAGCGTTCATTTCTATGTCTTGCATTATGTTTTTATTATGTTCAATTTCAATATCAATATTTCAATTGTACAGGGGAGGTAATTGTAACGGAATTGATTGATCACAGTTTATTGCGTGCGGTATCGGACACGTGCCGATGGGTCCACATGTGTGCTAGTTTGATGACGCATAATGCGCGTTATGTTTTAAGATTGCTGAGTGTGTAATGCAGCACATGCATCCAAGAACAGTGGATCTTGTGTTTTAATAGCGCGTGTGATGCGACGTAATATTTGGGGCGCGTGCACGATGACGCAATGATAGGAAAGATACTGGAGCGTGCATGCATTCTCGTCAGTTGTCCTTTTGCCTCCGACGTGTAAGCATCACTGTTTGTAGTCTCATACCAAGTTGTACATGAGCACATACAGTCAGCCACACGGAGTTGCTATTAATTGTTGACACTCAATAAATACAAGTATACAAAATATAATTGTGTTTTAATGAAAACCAGTTTCATTGGCGCCCAACGTTTTACGAATTAAAAATCCCGCGATTATAAAATTTTGCACGTGTTATCATGGAAGTACACGCGATGATGACACGGATGGAAGAAATGTTTTCCTGGATGGATAAGAGGTTCGAGGTGTTCAACCAGAGGTTCGACAGCCTGGAGAAGAAGATGGAGGGACTGGAGGAGAGAATGGAGGGACTGGAGAAGAAACCCTGCAGTGAGTTTTTTGAACTTAAAAAGAACATGGATACTCAAAGGGATCGTTGTAAAAGTGCAGTGGAGACCCATAGTGCGGGAATTCGAGTAAAAATTGAAAAGGTTGAAGCAAGTGTGGATGAGACATTGAAGAGAATGGAGGAGGTGGAAGACTTGCTGAACTCGCACGGAACCAAGACAGGTGTGTACGGCGACGTCATCGGCAGTCTCATTGATGCTGTCAAGAGATAAGAGATTACGTTCAATGGGGTAAACGACGAAACACATGTTCTCGAGTACTTCAGACTGCTAGAGATCAAGTTCAAGCACGTGAAGATTGAAAGCTATCAAAAACTCGCGGTTGCTGCTGCAGGTCTACGAAAAGAAGCGTTGGTGTGGTTCCGAGAGCAAGAGTTTGAGCAATATGAAGAGTTCAAGAAGAAAATTTGTGAAACTTTCTGGGGACGGAGAGAGCAGTGGAAACTGACGGACAACATTGCTCGGGGTCGGTATGAAGGCGGTGTGTCCATGAGCACATACTTTAAAAAATATGTGAGGCTGGCCAAGTACCTGGACATGCCAATGACGGACGAGTACATCGCTCAGCAACTGATAAGACATTTCCCGTAGCGCATGAAAGAAATGCTAATTCAACATAACAGAAGCACGGCAAATATTCTCGAGGTGCTAAAGGAATGCGAAGCAGAGGGGCTGCAGTGCTCTCAGTTCCAAGGTGCAGCTAATCGAAGAGGCGGAGGTCAAGATCGAAATGTCCAACAAAACGCATTACACGTGGAAAATAGCCGTGGACGGGGAGGTGGCGGACGAGGATCTGGTCCGGGACGTGGTGCTCCGAGGAGCAGTGACGGGGACAGAGAAGAACGGGAACCGAGTCTGGACAATGAAGACAGGGAGGGAAAATAGTGACGTCACAATCAAGCGCACGGGGAGTGACGGCACAAGTTTACAATGTGCGCAACGACAGAGACAGTAAGTTAGAAAGTGAGGACTTTTTATTAACCAAGGATGAAAACACTCACGAATTGGAGAAGTATTACGGTGATAGTCAGTGTCCGGAGATAATAATTCCTGCTATATTGGATACGGGAAGTGCGGTATCGTGTATTTCAGACAGTATGGGTGATCAGACTGTTGCAAAGTTCCAAAAGACAGGTGTGAAAGTTATTCGTGCGACGAGTAAGAGAGGAAAGAGAGTGTCGAAGCAAGTGTTGTTTTTGACCATTTGCAGTGGACATGTTGAGAAGGACGTCGTTCAAGTGCCGGAACAAGAACTAACTTGTGAAGTGGTTAAAATATTGCCATGCGGAAAATCGGAAGAGCTAGATATTGACATTCGTGACGGGGATGGCGATGAACTTGCGACTTTTGAATGTGACGCGATAAGAGCTACTGTACCTGAACATCGTCAGGAGTACGTAGACATAGTTGAACCGAGTGTGAACAACAATGTTATCTTAGCGGCGGAACAGAAATACGAGTTACGAGATTTGTTGTACACGTATGGTCAAGTGTCAACAGCCAGGGATGATGTCAAGTGGAAGAACGTTGTGTTGCCTTCGAGTGCCGATAACGAAGAATGGAGCGCGGCCTGGATTTAGGATTTGCTCGCTCAGCCGACCGACGTCAACCAGGGGTGGCCAAGGACGGTGTTCGACAGGGGTCGACGAGAAATGTATTTGCCGGACGGAGACAACTATGCCGGACAAGAGGAACGTGTTTGTGACCGGGAAAGTGGTCGTGTTTCGTGTGGGTGATAACGTGTTGTTACGGGCACTACATTTGTCTAAGCATCTCACTAAAGAAACGGCCAAGTTTTTCCACCTGTATTCTGGTCCGTATATTATTGATGCTATGGTCGGCAACAATGCCTATAGTTTGTGCTCAGTGGACGGTACAGTAAAGGGAGTGTATAACACTATATTGTTGAAACGATACAAAGATATTACGTTAAATAATGGTTGAACATTTGAGTTGCCGATGATATATTGTCGGATTACTTATTATATCCCTATATTGTATTATTTCATTTATTTGAACTATCCTGTATTCCATTGATGATGTGTTGTATTTTGAAATTATCCTTGCATACCTTGTGATTGACGAACTTGTTTATGAATGACAGTGTCTGGTTGGTCTCAAGTGTATGAGATAAAGCGAGAGACCCCACTTGTTATCACTTCAGATTTACGACCTGATTTTGGAATGTTAATGTTCATTGAAACAGGGGTGTACAAAGTAGCGTTCATTTCTATGTCTTGCATTATGTTTTTATTATGTTCAATTTCAATATCAATATTTCAATTGTACAGGGGAGGTAATTGTAACGGAATTGATTGATCACAGTTTATTGCGTGCGGTATCGGACACGTGCCGATGGGTCCACATGTGTGCTAGTTTGATGACGCATAATGCGCGTTATGTTTTAAGATTGCTGAGTGTGTAATGCAGCACATGCATCCAAGAACAGTGGATCTTGTGTTTTAATAGCGCGTGTGATGCGACGTAATATTTGGGGCGCGTGCACGATGACGCAATGATAGGAAAGATACTGGAGCGTGCATGCATTCTCGTCAGTTGTCCTTTTGCCTCCGACGTGTAAGCATCACTGTTTGTAGTCTCATACCAAGTTGTACATGAGCACATACAGTCAGCCACACGGAGTTGCTATTGATTGTTGACACTCAATAAATACAAGTATACAAAATATAATTGTGTTTTAATGAAAACCAGTTTCAAGGTGATTAGTATGTTTTTAATTTTTATAACGTCATTTCCGGTTTCGGTAATAGTACAATTCTATTTCAACTATTGATGTTCCACATAGATGACCGTCTGAATCATTTGGCACTAATTTCATTCCGATCGGTATAGCCGTTTTCGAGATATGACGTCACTTCCGGTTTCAAAATGGCGACTACCGGTTTGATTTATAAAAAGGCACCTCAGACGCCAAAAGTGCACATGTGGTAAAAATTTCAGATCGATCGGCTAAGCCGTTTAGGCTGTGGCGGTGATAGCGGTGTTTCCTGATATCATTATCATCATCATCAGATAGGTTTTAAAAGGGGTGTTATTTCACTGTTTTCACGGCCCTCTAGCACGCAAATGGCATAACCTATTGTTCCCAAATTTAGTATATGGAGTGGGGTGGGCCATAGCTCGAAATTAAGATATTTCCACAACAATGTGAGATTTTCCAATTTTATGATCCAGTAGGCCGAAAATGCCATGTTGTTGCTTACAGTAAAAGTGGTTGGTCTGCTCCTCAGTTTATTAGGCATTTACGGTATGTTGAGTGCGTGTGAGTGTACAGTACGACTTGGCTGGGTGGAGCGACCGCTCCACTAGATTTAAGTAAATAGCTATCCCCATAAAAAACACTTCGTGTAAAAATAACAGCCAATTCTCTTCAACTAAAAAGAAAATAATATGAAATCTAAAAATTCTGCACTGAAAAGTAGTGATATCAAAAAATGAACCAAGTCAAAACTTAATTTGAAAATCAAAAAATACTTGGCGCATCGTGTATATAAATAGCTTGGAAGTATAGGCCAATTATAAAATATACATCAAATATACATAAACATAGTATACCTATAATGCCCTAAAAAACGATGCGCCAAGTATTTTTTGATTTTTAAATAAAGTTTTGACTTGGCTCATTTTTTGATATCACTACTTTTCAGTGCAGAATTTTTAGATTTAATATTATTATTATTTTAGTTGAAGAGACTTGGCTGTTATTTTTACACGAAGTGTTTTTTATGGGGATATCACTCCTTTTTTAGTTTATTCTTACAACTTGTAATAATCGAATGAACAATTACTAAATCCTTAAAAAAAAATCACCCTATACAATCACCCTATACCCCATTTTCATGAAGAATAGCAAAGGTTTTATTCCAATCGGTCAACCAAGTTCCGAGATATGGCAACACCTCGGTTTTCAAAATGGCTGCTGAACTTTCTGCACTGCCACATAGAATTTATAACTATAAATGATGTGTATCAATTTTAAATTTCTGAATATGTATTAATTGTATAGGAGGGGATTATAATAATTATTTAATTAATAAATTTGAATGACATTATTTCCGGTCTCATCAATAGGAAAACTCTTGTTTGACTGTTCTTATTCCATAGAGATGGCCTTCCGAATCGTTTGGCGCTAGTTTCATACCGATATGTCAACCAATTTTCGAGATATGACGTTACTTCCTGTTTCAAAATGGCTGCTGAAATCACTGACCCCTTGAATTATAATTTAAACATGATAACATTTTATTATTATCTGTCTAAAATAGTATATGTATTGCATCAAAATGTAAATTTGTGATATTTTTAAATAGGTGAGGTCATTTCCGGTTTTGGTATGGGAAACTGCAAATATTATTGATGATAACACATGAAGTTGACCGTCTAAATTGTTTAGCGCTGGTTTCGTTCAAATCTATTTAATCGTTATTGAGATATGATGTCACTTCCGGGTTCAAAATGGCGGCTTCCGGTTGGTTTTATAACAAGTCAAATGAGATATCAAAAGTACATTCTTTACATAAATATCAAAATAATCGGATCAACCTTTGTTGCCGAAATGCCAATCGATGAATTTCAAATTTCATTACGTCATTTCCGGTTTCGTTACCATAATTTTTTGTCTTTTGCTACTGATAATGCATATAAATGAAGATGACCGTCTGAATCGTTTGGAGCAAATTTCGTTCCAATCAGTTAAGCCGTTGTTGAGATATGACGTCACTTCCGGTTTCAAAATGGCGGCACAAAAAATTCATGGGGTGAAGGTTAAATCAGACGCCAAAAGTGCACACGTGGTAAAAATGTGAGATCAATCGGTTCAGCCGTTTATACTGTGGCCTTGTTACCGGATTTGAATTCCAGGATACTACTATGATTATGAAAACCGCCCTATATATAAAACATTTATTTTCGAAATGTCTCTGCCTTGCAACAAGGTATACAAATAATCAGAATAATAATCAGCAATAATGAATTAAATTGATAAATTAATAATTATACTACATAGTGTAAATGAAATAAACATAACTTTTTTAGATTATATAAGTGGTTCCTAAAAATTCTAATTGAACCTTTTAAAGCTAATAACACAATGTCATCAATAAAGAACCTAACAGAAATAGAAAATCGTTTACAAAATTGAATAAAAAAATCTGAAATCGTGCCACTCGCACCAATAAACATGAATAAACAGACCAATTATTTCAATTTTGTCAATATCATACAAATTCTTAAAAAAGATATAGTCGGTTCATAGTGTAGTTTCTTCTCCACGTCAACTTCTCCTGGTTGAGCTGTGTTTCTCTCGAATCGGATGGTAGGATCGAGGATGAACGCTTGTCGGGATTGTCTTGAGATGACTATGATGTCGATTCTCTTGGTACTGCCATTGTCGGCGATGCAGTGAACTTCCTCGTACACTTCATACTTCTTCTGTGCTCGGAAGGCGTCGGCAATGGCAGTACGAATAGCATGATGACGGGAGTTGCGGAGAAGTTCGCCATGGGGACAGGAGCCGAGAACGTGGGCAAGGGTTTCTATCTCATCGCAGTGTCTGCAATGGATCCCGTCTCGACTTCTGCCCGCAATAACTCTCACCGGTGCAACGTTGGCCGTCATCTTTAGTGCATCTCGCCACTCAGAACAAGATAGACCCTTCTTCTGATAAATCCACTTGTTAGTTGGTGTGTATTGTTGATAAAGCTCAACTCCAGCGCCTTTCTGCCGAAGAGCGCACCACTGATCATACTCTCTTCGGCGAAGTATATCTCTGAGGTTTTGAGCGGTTACCTTCTTGATTGACGACACTTCTGACGAATTCTCCTCCAGATGCAGCTTCGACATACAATCCTGCTTTTCTTTGGAGGTATCTCGCACAATGCTGACATAGTTGTTATTGGCTTTCTCTAGCGATTGGCATATGTTATGGTGTTGAAGAAAAGCCTCCCATCTTGCATTGAATATTCCGAGACCTTTGAACTTACGGGCAGTATAAATCATGGAGTCCGGGGTGTCAGTCGGCAGACTCAAGATCTCCTTGACTGCACTTCTAACAAGTTTATCTATGTCAGACAGAAACGTCATTGGTAAGTTCGCAAGTGGAGCCGATTGCAGGGGGTAAATTAACGTAGGCCAGATGTATTGATTCAAAATGTTAAGTTTCTGATCAGCAATTAGAAGTGGAGATGATACCAACTGATCAAGCTTGACATTTAGATTCGAAATTATTTTTTTGTGATCAAAGACAATGGCTTCAGAAAAGTTTACTCCCAAGTACTTGATTGTCTCATTCTCCTTTATACTAACAATTTCCGAATCATTATCAACAAGAAGAGATGTTGATATAAGTCTTCCTTTCTCTACCACTATGGCACAACTCTTCTTTGCGTTTATCTCCAGCCCGATATCTTTCAACCTGCTTATAGCCATAATCGCCAGTTCTATTGCTGCTTCCTTGCTCTTGCCAACCACTGCAGTGTCGTCTGCAAATCCCAGAACGGAGATATTTTCCAGATCTTTCACCAGGTTGAAACCATATTTCTGGGCAACATCTTTCTCTGAAATTTCATCCAGTATATGATCCGTGGCCAGATTGTAGAGAGAAGGGGACAAAGGAGAACCTTGTAAAACTCCTCGTTTAATCGGAATGCTCTTCGTCTTTTTACCGTGGTTTGATTCTATCTTCGTAGTTCAATGTGCGAATGGCCTACGTTATCGAAAGCTTTGCTGATGTCCAGAAATATAATGGTTGCATCTCCTTTTTCAATGCGGGCCTTCTTAAGTATTCCATCCACTATTGAAACATTAATATATGTGCCAGGAGTGTTCGTGAACCCTCGTTGATTAGTGTTAAAGGAGAGAAATCTTCTAAGATGCTTATCGAAAACTCTCTCTATTACTCGGCGAAGAATTGAGCATATCGAAATGGGCCGCCAATTATTCATGTCCATTTTATCTCCTTGTTTAAATATTAACACTGTTCTTGCGTTGTGAAAACATTGAGGGACCCAACCAAATGACAACATTTTGGTAGCTATCAAGGATAATATGCTACAAACTCTGTCGCACTTGATAGCTCGCATCAACACACGATCTGGTCCTGTTGCCGTGTCCATAGAAATTGACTTCATTGATTGCGAGATTTCTTCGGAGCTGATTTTGGTCGAGTAATGTCTGTTCAGATCAATTACCTCTTCAGGTGTTAGTTTGATCGGATATTCAGATCTCATCATGTGGTTAGGATTTGAAAACCGATCATGAAATGAGTCGTAGATGCTGCTGTGATGTTGCAGTGACAACATGTTGACATGTTGACAACCTGTGATGTTGTGATGTGACAGTGCAGGTGTGATGTTCACCTCCCATAACAGTGTTCACTGCTTTTTTCCGTTGGTTGTAGTACTGAAATTGTACTTTTTGATATAAGTACTTTTCATGCCGTCTCACCCGATCTCGCTTTGAACTCTGGATTGGGTTCTTACATTCCTTGAATGTTCTATCATTATGTTTAAATGTTTCCTTTTTTCTAGCTTCATAGTATTTTCTGGCTGGGTGTTTTGGACCTGGGAGATAATCTATAGACTTTTCTAAATATGACGAAAGATTAATCACATTTGCATGTGCATGCACATTTGCACTGTTTTCAAGGCCCTCTAGATCGCAAAGGGCGTAACCTATTGTTCCCAAATTTGGTATATGCTGTAGGGTGGGCCATAGCTCGAAATTAGGATATTTCGCAACAATGTGAGATTTTCAATTTTAAGATCCAGTAGGCCAAAAATGCCACTTTGATGCTTACAGTAAAAGTGGGTTGCTCCAGCCTTTTTAAATGGGAGTGTGCGCGCGCCGTACGACTTGGCTGGCGTGGAGCGACCGCTCCACTAGATACCTCAGCCAGATTTCAGTTGTTTATTTTCTGATCGGTAGAACCTAATGTACCTACTCAAGTTGATAATTAATTCGGCCTACTAAGTACACGACATTTGCTAATAAAATGAAGACAACTCTGAGTGTAAAAATTGTAATTAGTTTTAGTGAGGCGTTGAGAGATAAAGTGGCCTAACCCACAAAAATTCAAGAGTGCCGCTTGATGCACCAGCCTATCAAAGAAAGGGTGCTCTACAACGCTAAAGTGGCTCAAGTTGTAGTTCCATAGTTTCCGCTAGGTGGAGCCAAAAGTTTCTTTTAGCAATTATTTTTTGTGTCAAGTTTTCAATTCCAAAGTGGCTTAACCCACATTTATCTTGGATGTCGCCGTGCGTATCACGAATTTAAAATTATGAATAACCAAGGTAAGTAAAGAATAGTAAATAAAAAGTAAAAAATTAAAAAAAAGTAAAAAATAATATATTTAATTATGTTAGAATTTTAAAAAATTATCAATAATGTAAACAAAAACTTGCAATGAAGGGAGCAAAATTCCTAATAAATATATAATTTTGTTATCATCAGTAAAAATTTAAGTTTCAAGCCATATGTTGCTCATATCACAGTATTTTTTATTAATAATTACTAGATTAAGAAATTGGCAAATTACTGTTGCTATAATCAATACTGAATAATTCTTATGTTTATATTAGTAATACATAATGTTTTATGCCATATTTTCCAATGAAATAATAATTTTGTACGATTCTGTTCAGTTTATAAACAGCCTAACCCACAAATTTTAACGAAAATGCAACAAAACCCCCGATTCCAAAATGGCTTAACCCACTTAAGGGCTGTTAATTTAAGTTAGGGGTTGAAACAAAAATGTGAATTATCAACTTGACCATATTGTACATTTAATTATTTTATCGCCATCTTGCTATATCTAACAGGCACTGAGATATTTAATCCCAAAGTTTTGCACATTTTCAAACGCGATTTGCGGCGAATTACTTTTTCTGGGGTTAGGCCACTTTAGCTCTCAACGCCTCAGTTATAAGAAGCCATAGATAGTTACTATGAGTTGATAAGGTATTAACGTAGCATGTTTCCACAGACAATACCACAGATATTGGTATTGTTTGAACTTTGAGCGAGCTACTTTTTTGACTCTTGGCTTGAACCCATGCTATTGGTTTGCATGATGTGTCTTTTCACGTTGTTTTTGATACGAAAACCACTCTGTGTCGATTATTGAGCTGAAATTTTGCGCACATGTACAGTCAACCTATGTTTGCAGACTAACATTTTCATAAACTCCTTTCACTGGTTAAATTAAAATTCAAAAAAATTATGAAATTAAAATAATCAAATCAAGTTGAAATTTAGTAAGGTCATTTGGCTAAGTTTAATAAGTAATTATGTTTCACAAAGCTTCAGCTAAATCCTCATATATTTATTATAATTTGGGAAATATGGTTTATTGGTTAAAAATGAAATTGTTCTGATCAGGTTGAATTTTTGCAGGGTCACCAAGAACATAAGGTATTACATAATATAAATTATGTATACCTATATTTTCAGAAAAATCAGTCATCAACTGTTCCAATGATCCAAATATGTCTAGAACTGCTGGCTACAAAATGTTCGGAATTTTTAAAATTATGTACTCTACCTAGTGTGGAATAAAATTTTTATGTAAATAAATGTGATTTAAAAAAAATGTATACATACCCTGACCCTGTACATTTCTTTAATTTTAGATTCAACTTCTACATTAACATCAGTGACCACCGCAGCCACTTGTGACCACTACTGATGTGTTCTTCTGATGTGACTTCCAATGAAGAAATCGAAGCATGTTTGCGATATTTGGAATCATCCAATGAACCGTGGCCACAGGTATCGGATTATTGGAAGAGAACATACTGGCAGCTAGCGCGGCGACCGAGGCAGTGTGACGTTATGCGCAGTAAAGTGCGCAAAAGGGACCGCCAATTTCAAACAGGTGGACAGTCGAATGGTGTTCAGTAGAGACCGCCAAATTCGAACGAGTACCAGATGTATTACTCTAGTTAAGGAAGTAGCTAGTATAATATTTGCATTGAAATCGATTAAAATTCACTATTTAAAATGATACCAATAGCATTTCTCACTATTTTTTAGATGCTTTTTTAATTCATCAGTCAAATAATTTCTCCCAAACCACTTACTAACACTTAGCATTTACGAATGATGACGAGTATAGGTAAAGAAAAACGCATTTAAAATCGCATTTACTACATAGATGTAGTAATTTTGATTTTATTTAACTTCAACAATTACCAACAACGTAGTTGTTCTGCAGTTTTTAATTTTTCATTATATTAACATTGCTGACATTTTTAGCACAAATTATTGCAAACAATGTGATTCCTTAACAAACAATTGTATTATTGTCATTCAAGCCCATTTGTTGATACAAATTAGTTATATAAATTGATAAAAAAAAAATTGTGTAAAAAAGTCGAGCAACTAGGACACTACACACTTAACTGTTTTCGATATAATTACATTGACATTTTTAAAACCAATTAAAGAAAAAAATGTGATTCTATGAAACAATTGTATTGTTGTCATTCAAGCCAACATGTTGATACAAATAAGTTATTTAAATTGATAAAAACAATATTAGAAAAGAAACATTGATATGACGTGTAGGTACATACATCTTTTTTCGTTCAATTACTGTATATCAGTAATTGTGGTCTGACGAGGTGGAAGCCACAAGGAAATTCTCCTTTTGAATATTTTTTTGAGAGACACTTATTCTTCAGCATCAGGTTTTTCTTGTCGTGGTGCAGCTTTCCTCTTCTTTTTTGTTGAGAAAACCCGCTTTTGGGGTGTCAACGTTTTGTTCGCTGGCTCCTTTTCGACACCAGCGCAGAATACCAGGGACTCGGTTGCTTTTTCCTCTTCGTGCGGTAAATTGTATAATTTCACAGCGCATTGCAAATGATTGGCTATCTCCTTAGCAATATGAGTTGGCAGATCCTTTTTAAAGGTCAATGTACTAGAGAGCTTCTGAAAGGCATTTTCCACAATAGCTTGATACTCTCACCTTCCAACACGGCACTCTCCTTCTGCAACAAAGCCGTGTGAAAAAGAAGCTCGTCCTCAACACCGTTGTCCGAAATGCACCCAGTTCTCTTATTAGAATTACCATTAAGTAGCTCATAAATATTAACCGCATGAATGTGTTTGCAGAGATTCATGTGAACACCGAAATCATGACAACTGCATGTGTATTCAAGAAGGCAAACATTACACTCAGGGCATTTAATCCCGCATGTAGTACCTTGGCAAACGTGAGCAACTTTCTGGTCATAATAAACCTGGTCCAGAGAAGTCTGGGACTTACAAGACCATCGTTGAGGTTCCAATAGTATTACTCCATTAGCTAAGAGCTGTCCTGAACGATGTTTTTGGAGAGTGTCCCTACCTTTCCTGCTAATCTCACTTTTATGCAGTTTGGTTATCCTCTTAAAGAGTTGATCATTCAGATAATCCATAAGGGCACCAATCAACCGGTCAACTCTTTTCATCTTCTTCCCATTCATGTAAACATGCTTTAGTTGACGATGAAAGTTTTCAAGGTGCATATTAGTATTAATTTTTGCCCCCACACGATGACAATATGCCCACACCTCCACACGGTCACAATAATGCTTTGAAAAGTAATCTTTAAAGTTCTGAACATCTTTGTCGGGATCATCATTTAGTTGTTCTATAAATTCAGCCAACATTCTGTGAAAAGTATCCTGGTCGAGCTCATAAAGCATTGTCTTCAGAGATTTGTATATAATTTTTCTCTTTTGAACGTCTTTTATTACCTGGAGATGTCCTTGCCAAGCCCTGTCGAATTGCCATGCACAGAGCAACCTGCATGGGTCATCACCCATAACGGATGCCCATGCATTGTACATGAGTGGTGCATCATCGCTCATGAACACTGATGGCTGCATTAAGCCGGCAGCTTCCTTCACAGCTGTCAGGCACACGCTCAAAATATCAGTGTTAACATTGGATGTGATGAAGAATGCGGCAGGAAACCCCTCTTCAAAATTGTCCACTAACAATAGCGTTGTCAACTCAAATTCGTATCCTGTGACACCATGAGTTGAATCAATGCAAACTCGGTAATTTGCATATTGTGACGGTGACATTATTACAAGGACAAAGTCATCATCTCGCAAGATGGGATGCACTTCTCCTTGTCGCTTGTAAAACAATACTGAAGAGTCTTCACCTGCAGCACGTTGACTTTCCACAAATGCTTCTACACTAACAGAGTCCTGCACATGCACAGCCATGTCATTGAAGCCTCGTGGAATTTGAAATTCATTTCTTACATTTGAAATGTCTTTCAATGTCACTATAATATGTCCCCTGTTCAACTTGGTTTGCACAGAAGAGCGTATACCCGACAAGATTCTTTTTTCTGGAATTCCTTGGGATAGTTTTCCTAAAATAAAACAAGTAGATAATTTCTTTCGAAAGTCCGTTCAGTTCAGATTCCAAAAGAAGCCTGCTAATAGCTGCAGTCACAGCTTTCATTTTCAACTAGGTCTTACGATGTTTACCACCTAACTACATCATTGAAAATTAGACTAAATTATTGAGCGAGCAACTCCTTATGACTCTTTTGGCATGGACCTTCGTTTCACTTTGCACACATGTAAAGACCAGTGCTGCGGTTTTCTTTCCCTTTTTTTTAATAAATTGGTTGAAATCCGTTAATTCGTTAAAATTTAAAAGATATTCCAATTGGTCGGAATATTCCGAGTATTTCGAATGTATTTGATCAAATTTAAGGATAATTTCCATATAAAGGTACCATCTTGGAAACAGGTCAGGGAGAATCGATTCACCGACTAATCAAAACACGAAAAAACAATGATAAAATCAAAAGAAAAAATCGATTCGGAAGAAAATCGAACTGAATCACCTATCACTAGTTTTAAATTTAATGGATGCTACTACAATGTTCATAGCATCAGCTTGATGCTTTCTTCACACTTTTCATTAAGCATTGGGATTCATTCCTTCCCTTAAGTTTAGAAGTCGACATTACTGAGCAGAGTAATAGATTAGTAGAAAATTATACACCAACACCAACCTGCTATATCATTGCGTAGAGAATTTGGAATAGTCAAGTGTCCAAGGGAATGATCATGCCCATAATGTGTTGGGTAGAACTGCACTGTGAACCTGCCCTTGTATTCGTTCAGAAATAGACTTGAAGGACAGCAGTGACCAGTTTTACAAGGACCCTGGGCTTTCATTTGACGCAATCCTTTTCCTGTCCCTTTATAGGCATCCTGCATGAGAAACGGTTGCCATAGTAACCTATACAAAAGTATAGGGAAAAACAAATCTGACAGCGGCAATCCAAATCTCATATTTTGAGTGATTACTTGTGAAAGAAAGATATTTAAGTAAGTACAAGCTAATAATAATACGCAATATTTATCTTTACACATATTCAAGTTACATATTCATCTGATAAATATGATTTATTGCTATTATTTAGAGCTTTGACACATTTCCCCTACCAAAGCAGCCTCCATTTTTCTACCACTGTGACGTCACGAGCAGGATTCCTATACTGGCCGCTTCTATTACAATAGTAATATATGTTCCTTCCTTCTTGGATATTTTTCCTGCCCCTAATAGTGTACTGGGCATTTTTTCTGCCTGAATGTTCTCCAGCCATGTATCAAACTCTAAAAGATAATAAAAGATGGATCTGAAATACAATCTTTACCGAGGTTACACAAAAATTACATTATTTACTATAAGTGCTTACCTTCTTTGGAGGAAAAGTCAAGTTTTTGCATGGGGCAAGCAATGTCATGCTCGGTGATGAGATGCGTTCGGTATTCATTTAAAACTCCAAAGTGAAATTCACATCTTTCAAACTGACAAGAATGTTTTCTTTTAATTATGAACATTCTTAATGTGACTCAATAAGGAATTACTGTGGGCATACTGCCTGTCACAATAATCACACTGATGTGACATAACTGCATGCACTGTCAAGTTGTACCATAGAGGTAAAGAGTTGTACCAACAGTTGTGATCAGTTGAACTGTCACTGAACCAAAAGTTAGGTTAGGTTGCCGCCAACCAAAACTAAAATTTCCACCTGTTTGAAATTGGCGGTCCCTTTTGCGCACTTTACTGCGCATAACGTGTCAGGTTTGTTCGTTTGCCCTGCTCGAACCTGCTTGGAGCAGCTCCGATCACGCGATGGCCGTTCGGCTGTTTTCGAGCAACTTTGAGCAGCCTGCTCGTGGCCGTTCGGCTGCCATCGAGCAGGGTCGGATCAGAGCAGGTCGAGCAAGTTCGAGCAGATATTTCTGATATTTCTGCTACCAAAAAGAGCAGCTGCTCGACGTTGCTCGGGCCTAAAAATGTTGTCATCCAATGTTGCTCTGCTCTGAACCTGCTCATGCTCGAACTTGCTCGAAGTTGCACTGGATTTTGGCAAACGAACAGACCTCGGTCGCCGCGCTAGCTGCCAGTCTAGCACACTCCCTCTATAGTTGTACATCTCACAACTCCTCAACCTTGACTCGCGGTCGGTAAAGAAGTTAACCAACTATTACAACACTACCTATAATAGTTTCGATATAGTGACCAATGACCTATTATACTATAGACAAATTCAGATGCGCGGGAAGTGAAGCCTCGCGTAAGTCACGTGATGGCTGGACTACTGCACAGCGGAATAGCCCAGCAAAAACATAATTAAAATCGGCATTTGTCACAGCCGGTCTTATAATCAGCTGAAAATTTTCACACTTATTCTAAACCATGTTACCACTACGCCAAAGTTTTTTCAACAAGTAACTTTTTCCGGAAGTTAATAAAAAAAATTAAAAAGAATTGTCTTTTATTAAACGGAGTGACTATTTTCACCAACCGGTGAAAATAGCGTCAAAGGCTATTTTCACCGGTTGGTTAAAATAGCATCAGAGGCTATTTTCACCGTGTACACGCTTTTAACTATGTGTTTATGATGAAGTTTATATGTACAATACATTTCGGTTCTAAATATCTTGTTCATTATTGATTATTCCCGAGTGTATTGCCTCGACTAAAACTTTGACTTATGCACTAGATAATAGCTATTTTCTGACTTATGATTCCCATGATTCCCATGATTCCCATGACCCATGATTTCATATAAGTAAATGAATAACTTTCATAGTTTCTTGTAGATTGCAAACTTAATGTGTGATTTTATTTTATAAATTTGATAGATTATAAATATAATTACATTTTATTTTATTTTATATGATTACTTTCATTTATATACATGGAATTTAAAAGTACTATTTTGGTTACCTGATTTTGATTATGTACACGATTAGGTACCTCTTCTTGATACTAATACCAAAATAATAAAAATAAAATAATGGTTGGTGAAAATAGCCTCTGATGCTATTTTCACCAAACGGTGAAAATAGTCGCGTCCTTTATTAAAACAATAAAATTTACGATATACAATTGATTTACTCTGAAAGTACGCATCATAAAATTATGAAATAAATACAGGTTAAAGGTAGTAGATGAATAAAAAGGTTTATACAATAGTGAAGTCTCAAAACTTTTCAATTTTAATTTTGTAGTCATATAAAGTAAACAATTAACAGATAAGTCCAAAAAAGTTTCGGAGCCCCTTCCGAAAATTTTAAAGCGACAACCTCCAATGTTTATTCACTTACTATCAAGAATACAGTACCAGGATGTTTTACATATTTTTTTCAAGTTTATTGGAGCAAAATAAAGGTGTCAAACTGAATTTTCAAAAAGCGCGCAAGCTGAGAATTTGCTCCTCAGCGTGCGTGTCAGACAATGCTTGGCTGTGTGTTCCCGAGAATATCCAGAGACGCAGTTTATTTACAACATTGCAACATGCCCATAAGCAATACTAATCATAATCTATTAATAAAGTGTCACAGTGACTTCGATTCCAGTTCAGTTTAGCTTGGAACAGCAAAGATTTTAGATGTGTGGTTTTATCATTGCGACTTACACAGTATGGTTTCTTCTAGTGCTGCATTTGGTTGCCTTGAAAAACAAAGAAAAGGTAGAGGAATAACCTTTTATAGGTACCTAGGTTAAATAGAACTCCTAGAATTAGTTTTATCAATATTTCAATTAAAACAATAATTCTATTTCATGTTGGTAAATATAGATGTATCGGTGCTGTCAACTATAGTATTTTTTTAGTTAAGAATTCTGAAAAGTTTACAGGTAATAATCTGTAAACTTAGTTCAATAATGCTTTAAACTATTTATCTAGTTTTCCTTTTTCCTTTTTCCTTTCTGGTTTCTCGTTTGGTACAGTATCTAATCATCTAAATATGCTGATTTTTTTTGTCCTGAAGAAGATGCTAAAATAGGCGCCGAAACTGTATACAAAATAATAAAAAAGTAAAAACGCATGATGAAATATCCCAAAAACGTGATTTTAATAATGATTATATCAGGATATTTCACATATTTTTCTCAAATTTATTGGAGCAAAATAAAGGTGTCAAACTTATTACAAAGTGTGCGTTTTCTGTTGGCCGGTCATCACGTGGTACAGCGCATATCTCTGTCTCTGTCTGACTCACGCAATGACCTATTATACTCTAGACAAATTCAGTTGCGCGGGAAGTGAAGCCTCGCGTAAGTCACGTGATGGCTGGACTACTACAAAGCGAATAGCCCAGCTAAACCAGAATTAAAATCGGCATTTGTTACATAGGTCTTATAATCAGCTGAAAATTTACACACTTATTCGAAACCATGTTACCCCTACACCAAAGATTTTTCAACAAGAAACTTTTTCCGGAAGTTGGTAAAAAAAATAAAAAGAATGACAATTTATCAAAACAATAAAATTTACGATATACAATTGATTTACTCTGAAAGTACGCATCATAAAATTATAAAATAAATAATGGTTGAAGGTAGTAGATTAATAAAAAGGTATATACAAAAGTGAAGTCTCAAAACTGTTCAATTTTAATTGTGTAGTCATATAAAGTAAAAAATTAACAGAATAGTCCAAAAACGTTTCGGAGCCCTTTCCGAAAATTTTAAAGCGACAACCCCCAATTTTTATTCACTTACTATCAAGAATACAGTACCAGGATGTTTTACATATTTTTTTCAAGTTTATTGGAGCAAAATAAAGGTGTGAAACTGAATTGCAAAGCTATATATTACAAAGCGCGCGTCTTCTGTTGGCCGCTCATCACATGGTACAGCGCATAGCTCTGTCTCTGTCTGACTCACGGCATCTGTCTCACTCACACGCCGGCCGGCCGACTTCACTCCCTCCCGTGCACTGGTATTATAATGCGCCGTCTACTGAAAGTATTAACGTGGCTCAACCGATCGAACATTCCAAAATATTTATTTTTTGAAATTACCATCACGAATTACTTTTTCCAACATTTCAACTATATTTAAGTATAAACAAACCATAAAATGTAATTTAACTTGCAACTCCTGTCTTACAGCGAGGTTTCAAATTATTGCCTTCCGAGAATGAACAAAACTTTAACACAGGAGGTATAGGAATATTATTGCGTTTTTCGTTTATAACTTCTAAAAAAGCACACGTTGGTATTGTTTTGAATTTTTTCCCTAATAGAATATCCATATATCTACCAGAAAAAAAGTTTTTTGATCAAAGTTGGGACTACATAAAAATTAGATCTTCATTATTATAGCCTAAATGTGACACAATTTTACTTGGCTGCCATAAGATAACATGGGGAAGAAAACTCAATTTATCTCATATCTCAGAAACTAGACACGAGAAGTGTTTAATTTTTTCAATGATTGTATATGGCATGATTATCAATAAGTAGACAAAAAATTATGAAAATCTGAGACTATGCCCGATTGGATGAGCCACCTTAATAGGTCATTGGACTCGCGGCATCTGTCTCACTCACTCGCCGGCCTGCCAGCTTCACTCCCTCCCGTGTGTTGGTATTATTATGCGCCGTCTACTGAAAGTAATAATAGGTCATTGATAGTGACCTCTCAATCAGGGGGATTTTTTTTTGCGCCACCCGGTATAATATAGGTTTATTGGTAACTAGTAATCAATGTCAAAGCAAATATGGACTCGTGTCCAGTGACAAAATTCATTAACAATCCCACTGTCAAAATCTCAAGTCTTCGTATTTCTCGAACTCTAAGTAGGCTGTGTCGCCACAGCCTACTTGCATTGTAGCAGGAGACCAAGTCGCTACAGGACTCCCCCTCCAGTGCCAGAACCGCGTGAGGGCGCGGAGATGAAGGGGACGAAGCGTGTAGGAGGCTGCACTCGCCGTCCATACTGAGTCGTGACTGCGGGAGGCGGCTGTCTTGCGACGCTCGCATACGTCCGGATTATTGCCGGCTGTCTGGCGAGTGTGGGCAGGTCGTTGTTCGTGCCGGCCGGAGTTGACGAGCTGTCGGGGGTTGACGCTCCTGGCGTCCTATCGGTGGTGGCGTTAAATGGTGCGCTGTTGACATCTCCGACGTCTGGCGTCTTGTCCGTAGATATGTATGCCGGTTTGAGTCTGTCTATGGAGACTACAACGCGTTTGTTACCACGTTGAATAGCAAAATGCTTTTTATTGCGCTCAACCACCTCATACGGCCCATCATAATGTAACAGTTTAAAAAAGTATTACCTACCTAACATCTATTCCACCTATTGGGTTTTGTATTTTCCCACTCTTTTACTGTTAGTTATCTGTTCGGCCGTGGGATAGCGCCACTGCTCGGTCAAGTAACATGGTCCGACCTTGTAGGTTTTGATGCGAGCTGTCATCCTGACGTTGTACAGGTAATTTTCCATTACCGGATGTAATGTAAGGGATGATATTTTGTCTTGCTCGTAAATCATGTAACTTCCCTCGATGTCTTTTCGTGTCGTCTACCGAGGGGTTCGGACGTGAACTCCGCGAGCCAGGGTAAACCGGGAAGCATGGTAAAGTAGATTCACATACGGCTCTCGCCTTTCAGTTTTAGTCTATGAATGTTTTCTTAGACTTTCATTTGTGTTTTTGCTAAGAAGTCTTGCCCTTAGTCTATTTGTAGAGCCAAGCTGGTTTCGTTCATTCGATTCAGTTTGTGAGTTTGTGGCGTTTGATTGTCTTGCTTGCTACCGACGTTTTGCCAACCTCGTGGTTTTCTTGAGGGGCGTTCTCTGATCAAGACGTCCTGTTCGTTCCCTTCGGTTTTCGTCTCGGATAGACCATTATTCTGTTTAGATCTGTATTTCGAAATTCCATTATTATACAGCTATTTTATGCTTTCCACAATTTGAGTACGTATGAGAAAGGTATAGAAGGTACCAGAGTAAATGTGCACGGAGGTTCTCGAACCAAAGTGCTAGCCCATTTTGACTCTAGTGTTTAGTAATCTGTCGAGGAGGCTCTCGAGGTAAGTGTTGGCATTGCCACACTGTATTATTTAATTATTTACTTTTCTTTCTTGTTTAATCTAGTAACTTCATGGGCCGGAGGCCATTTGCATTTTTCTACTCAAACCATGTGCTATTTATTTTATGCCTGTTCAGTTCAGTAACTCTTTTGAGTTGATGGTTTTGTATAATAAAACCACCTGTGTGGATTATTTCTTTTGTAATTCTGAGTATTGAGTTGTACTGAGTAACCACTGCCGAACATCTTTGTAGTCTCCTAGTTCCTACTCTGTTTAATTAATTGTTTTTCTATGCTCAAACCTATCGACCTATCTATGTCTGAGCTAGCCACTAGGCAAAGACACACCACGACCTGCTCGCGGTGTTAAGGTGGACGCTGTCAGCGGCCGAGGTTACTGACGCGGCTACAATAAGGCTGCTGGAAGGGTGTTCTGACCGCGTCATGTCGTACAAAGACATGCGAGCAGGTCGCGAGGTCTTTGAACACGAACACCGCTTGCTGGCCGTGGTGAGATGGTTGACTTGGACGCAGTTTGGAGATGTGAAGACGGAGGCGGTCAACATATTCGGACGTGGAGTCGGGCATTGATGTTGGCGGCGTGAGGTAGTCACCGGGGAGGCGCAGTGTAGTGCCGTACACCAGTTCGGCCGATGTGGCCTGCAGATCTTCTTTCCATGTTGACCGTATACCTAACATTACCCAGGGTAGTGCTTCGGTCCATTTCTCATCCCCTCGGCATTTGAGTGCGGCTTTTAGTTGCCGGTGTAGCCTTTCCACCATCCCATTGGCTTGGGGATGGTGGGCCGTTGTGCGGAGGTGCGTGATGCCGGAAAGGTTGAAGATTGCACGGAATAAGTGGGATTCAAATTGACGGCCTTGATCCGTCGTGACCCTGAGTGGCGTACCGTATCTAGTGATCCATCCATTAATGAGGGCGGTGGCAACCGATTCGGCGGTGATATCAGCGATCGGTATTGCTTCGGCCCATCGCGAGAATCGATCGACACAGGTGAGGATGTATCGAAATCCATCAGAGACGGGCCACGGGCCGACCAGATCAATATGGATGTGCTCAAACCTGCTACCCGGGTTTTCAAACCGTCCAATTGGTGCTGTGGTGTGTCGCGTTACTTTTGACCGTTGGCACGTGAGACAGGAACGGGCCCATTCCCGACAATCTTTGTTCATTGACGGCCAGACGAATCGTTCGGACACGAGCCTAGTGGTTGCTCTGATACCGGGGTGTGATAACCCGTGGAGGTTGTCGAACACACGCCGTCGTAAAGATTGAGGAACGAATGGGCGGTGTCTGGCTTGTGATGTGTCACAGTCGAGGTACAGGTTGTCGTGTTCCAGGAGCAGCGGATGGATTTGCAGATTGGTGTTAGACATCTTCACTGCTCGTAACTCAGGGTCGTTTTGTTGAGCACGCGCGATGTCCACATACGGAACAGGAGCGGAGACAGCTTCCACCCGTGACAACGCGTCGGCGACTATGTTTTCCTGGCCTGGGATGTGCCTGATGTCCGTAGTGAATTGACTATTAAATTCCAGATGGCGGCACTGATGTGGCGAACACTTGTCTGGGCGTTGCTGAAACGCGAAAGTCAACGGTTTGTGATCTGTGTATACCACAAAGTTCGTGCCTCTAGCATATGGCGGAAGAAAATGATGGCTTGATATACGGCAAGCAATTCTTGATCATATGCTCCATACTTGCGCTGGGCTTCGTTCAACTTCTTTGAGTAGAAGGCCAGCGGTTGCCACCCACAACTCGAGCTTTGTTGCAGCACGGCGCCAACACTTGTGTCAGATGCATCAGTTACTAGAGCAAGCTCCGCCTTGCTGTCGGGATGCGCGAGGAGGGCGGCGTTCGCGAGATCGTGTTTGCATTTTTCGAAGTTGCTCACAAGGGCAGGGGTCGAAAGGATGGGCGTTTTTCCAGTAGTGTTTGGGCCGGAATATAGGTCGTGAAGCGGAGCCTGGGTCTTTGCTGCTTCAGGTAGGAACCGCCGGTAAAAGTTTATTATTCCCAAAAATTTCCAAAGTTGTTAAACAATCAGGGGCTTTTGATATTCCAAGATGGCGTCTACCTTATGTTGCAACGGTTTGGTGCCTGTCCCGTTGACGGTGTACCCGAGGAAGGTCACTTCTGTAGAGCCGAGTACACACTTGGCTGGGTTGATCAGGACGCCATACTTGGACGTTCAAACAGTAGGCACAAGGGACGTTCGTGCTCCAAGCAGTCATCGGAGGCAATAAGGATGTCGTCCAGATATGCGTAACAGAAGTCAAGGTCACGGATCACCTCGTCGATGAAACGTTGAAATGTTTGGGCCGCATTACGAAGTCCGTAGGTCATGAACGGAAATTCGAATAGGCCAAACGGCGTCGTGATGGCCGTCTTTGGCACATCTTCTTTGGCGACGGGGATCTGGTTGTACGCCCGGACGAGATCTACGGTTGAAAAGATTTTCTTGCCTGACAGTCGTTGCGCAAAGTCCTGTATGTGAGGTACAGGGTATTGGTCAGGGATTGTCCGGGCGTTCAGTGGGCGGTAATCCCCGCATGGCCGCCATTGGCCTTCCTTTTTGGGGGCGAGATGAAGTGCCGATGACCAACTGCTGGAGGACGGTTGTGCGATGCCGGTCTTGAGCATGGACTTGAATTCCCTCTTGGCCAAGATGAGACGGTCCGGCGCCAGACGTCGAGGTCGACATGACACTGGTGGTCCGGGCTGCGTCAGAATGTGATGCTCCGTTTTATGTTGGAGAGACCTCTTAAATCCAAGGGGGCGGGTGATGTCCGGATAAGAGTTTAGCAGCTTTTGAAATGGTGAATCGCATCGTGAGATGACCTTGACCAAGCCCTCTGGTCCGGCGGATGGTTCGCCTGCGACGTATGAAGACGTTCCATCGGAGAAACGTTGACGGGGAAGGTCGATCAGGAGACCAAAGTGTGTATAAGGAAATCGACTCCGATGATCGGCTGTTCAACGTCCGCGACTACGAACCTCCATGAAAATTCTCGTCGGAGTCCGAAGTTGAGGGTAAGTGTGAGTTGTAGAATCGTGACCTTTAGAACGGAAAGGACTTAGATTTTGAAAAGGAATTTATTAAATTTTGTAATATTCTAAATTTTGGTAACGTGAGCTGACCACCAAGAACCCTAAGATTATCCTGTTCAGGTTGCTGTAACAGACCAAATGATAAAAGAAAGAAATTATAAATACCGTGGTAACGTGAAGACGTTGCAGTCGTATTTGAAGTGAAGACGAGGCGTAGGTGTCTCTCGTTAGAAAGACAAGAGCAGGAACTTCTTCGTATTCTTTATCTAATCTACTTATTAATTGAAAATTCTTTATATTGAGAAAATCCCCCGGGAAATATCTAAGTTGAAAATGTTAAAATTGAATTGAATTGAAATAATTAGTTTTTAAGAAACTTAAATGAAATCTCAATTATAAAAATATAAATATATTGAATAATGAAGAAAAATGATAAGGATTGGAGTTGTGAAGGAATATGCAAATGTGCAATGTTAGTAGTTCTCTTTACCTTGAAATATTCAGCCACAATCCAGAAGTCAGTTGAAACACAAGTAGGTTTATTGATGATTCTTGATATTGTTCAAATAATCACAACACTTTCAAATGTCTATACACTTGTAAAGTTATACAGTAACTTTATAAAACTTGGTAAACTATTACCATCGTCAATATGATAGAAATTGAAAATATAAAAATTTGAAGAGCGAAGTTAAAATATACTTGAAATAAGAAAATCGAAAATAGCTAAGTCATAGCTTTAGGTGAAGGATTAGAAATGAAGGAATTGAACAAAGTTTAAGTTTGACAAAACAAGACCTCTGAGAAAACAAGAAGTCCCTCCTGGATAGAATTTCTATCACTAGAAAGACAAATTGTTCCTAAGTTCTTACTGGAGATCACAAACTGTGAAACATCAGAAAAACCAGAGAAGGACAGAAATCCTGTCACTTTCTCAGAAGACTTGACTGGTCAAAGTTTTTGACACTGTTCAAGAGAAGACGAGTTGGTTGAGAGGGCAAGAGCAACTGCCAGAGGCGGGCAAAAACACCTCAATTTATTTTGTTTAAGAAGGCTTACTACTTAATCAGTTTTTACGGAGAAATTTTCGAAGTGGGAGAAACAAGTTGTTTTTGACCAGAAGATGTCAGTAGCTCTCCACAAGATCAGGCCCTCTTGAGTGAAGCTAAATAACTATGTAAAAAGTTGTTTTATAGAACTGGTTTTGCCGCCTCTGGTTCAAATATAGATTTAAAAGATATTGTTTTTAAAAGACTCATTGAAAGCCTTGTACATAAATCAAAATATATGAAATGGTGAACTGATATCATAATACTAATTTAGATACCTAATATCTTATCAATCATAGTCTTATCAATTACTAAAGTAATCAAGCAGCTTGCAGTTTCATAAAGAATAATATTTAAATTATGATTTTATAGAGAGATGGCACATCACTACAAACGCCCCATGAATCATGAAAATCATGAAGGTATGACTTCGAAAGTCGAATCTTCATGAGAAAGAAAGAAAAATATGAAATCATAAAATTTAAAAACATAGTAGTACCTAATATACTAAATTGTCGTAAAAGGATATCTTCAAAGTCGTGGTAGTCGTCTTGGATTGAACAAACAGCCCATGTCGAGAAGTCGAATCTTCGTTCTAGCCGGAGGAGCGAAGAACGATGTGCGACAGTCCATGGGAGACGAAAGCGAGATGTTCATTACACGGAGACGGACCAAGGTGTCGGACTGGAAATGACAACAAAGAAATAACATCTAGCAAATAGAGTACTCGAGTGCCACGCCCACTAGGCACTTCCTATTTCTGGATTTCTTCTTATGGAAAATAACATGGGGACTTACTTCGATTGCTGGTCATTTATAAACAAAACAGAGTTAAGATAATCGCAATGCACCACCATTAAATTCAATCTTTTATTTATAATATTATGTCAACACATCTCTTCAAATATATACCAAATTTAAACTGTTTAAGTTATTAAACAGCTCCAAAGTGCGACGTTGCAATCTACATCAATAATAATTGTAAAACGGCGCAGCGCGATGTCCTGGGTAGCGAGCTGGCAACTGCGACTTTACAAAAATTAAAAACAAATGAAACAATTTTCAACAATGATGCCAGACCTTGCACGTCAATTTTCGATTGTTGACGAAAAGTAAACAAAACTGAAGTATTTCTGTGCTCCTCAAGTTTATACACTGAATCAAGTTCATATTATAGTTATTTAATTTCAAGATACCATAAAACGAGATGTAATGAGCTGTTGAAATGTAGACTGACAGTTCATTGAAATTACATCTTGCACCGGTGTACATTTTCGTGACGTCATACCCTGTGTAGTGTGTTGTTTAACTTGGAACAGATTAAATTTTGTTTATATTTGAAGAGATGTGTTGACATAATATTATAAATGAAAGATTGAATTTAATGGTGGTGCATTGCGATTATCTTAACTCTGTTTTGTTTATAAATGACCAGCAATCGAAGTAAGTCCCCATGTTATTTTCCATAAGAAGAAATTCAGAAATAATCCGGAAGTGCCTAGTGGGCGTGGCACTCGAGTACTCTATAGAGATGTTTAAATAAAGATAAGATTCATATGAAAACAATTAATAGTTACTGCACAATATAAAGAAAATGTAGCTGTGTCCCATAAATAAAATATTACGAACAGCAATGTGCAATCCTATTGCATAGATAGATCATGTAACATGACATTGTATTTATAACTATGTAAATTAAGAAATCATCATAATAATACCTAATGAAAACATTAGTACAATATGATTTTGAGGAAAGGTTATGTCTGTCTCAATGACAACAATAAAATATAAAGACCACAATGCACAAGTTCCAAACGAGAGAAAATAAACAAATGATACAAAAGAATTGAAGAAAAGAAAGTACTAAAGACAACAGAGATGATAAATCGAAATACTTATCATGTAGAAGAAGTCAAAATAAAAGAATAAAGTATTGAACTGTCAAACTCAAACATTCCACACTTGCGCCGCCATGTTGACCTCGTAACGCAGTAACCAATAGCAACGTAAGGCCTTGGATGACGTAGAATTCTCGTCGTCCTGGAGTTCGTAAATGAAATAACTAGTTTGAAGGGGGGGAAGGGAAACAAAGCTGCTTGCGTCTGGTAGAGAGATAGCTGAAAGTTTCTTGGTTTTGGCTGACTCGCCGTCGCCAAGTTAGAGCGGGAAATACAAACACAGGTTTCCCTGAGAAATTGAAAAGTTCTTGATGAAGGAAAATGTTCAAAGTCCAATTGAAGAAAACTGATGTAAACGATGACTTGACAAAGAGAGGACACTGATGGTTGACCATGAGGGATGAAAAATATCAAATGGAAGAATTAAAGAGTATTTCTAGTGTTTTAGATTGATACAATGGCATGATGCATACGAAGATGTGTTGATGCTAGAACTAGCTAGAACGTGCCAAATGAAAGAAGATGTTTGCAAGGCGTGAAGAAAGTGGTTTTATGTTTGTTGCTCGAATTTCGGCGTCGTGAACGAGATTTGTTGAAACTTGTGACTACGCTTTATATCGCTTATCTCAAATACACACAAATAGGCTCCAGCCTATGGAAATGATATTGTTCAAATTACAAAATAAAAGAGTAGAGTGAAACGAAAATTACAATAAGTTCACAATTTATGCAATCAAAATAGAGATAGATTCAAAGTTGGAAGACGAGCTTTGATGTTACACTTAAAAGTTCAGAAAGCTCAATTGCAAGTTCCCAATGTTATTGAGTAGAACAACACAGAATGATGAAAACGAGTTCAAAACAGTAATTACCGGATCTTGACTTCATAGTCGCCGTCGCGAAACTGGTCTTGTATGTCCTTGACGTCGACGTAGTGGTGTAACCTCTTGTAGTACGCTGCCTGGAGAACGCGATACTCTTCTCGCAAAACTTCCTCTTCTTCAGACGGCGCTGCTTCAGGTCCATGCAGGACCTCCACATTGTTGACGTCGTAGGTGGAATTCGGACGAGGACGGCGACGTTCAGCTGCCATGACGAGGGCGATGTAGAAAATGTTCTTGATGTACGGCGAGTTCAAGTGAAGGGGATTAAAATATGGAAGGACTTGTTCTTCGGCGTATGTGGGAGTTACAACCCATTCATATTCCACCACAGGGTCAGGTGGTTTGGGGTGGAAAACACTGTAACGATCGGCTTCAATTTGGTACAGATGAACAGGATGCTTTGTTGTATCGAGTTTTTGGAAGAACAGACTAATATATTCAGGTTTTGGTTCAAACTGAAGAGGGAACTGATAATGTTTTGTTTTGGGCGAGGCTTTGGGAAACGGTTTCTTAAATATTGGCTGAGATTTGGCTGCAGAACATACTGTTGCAGAACAATTTCTTTTATTGCACACAATGCATCGTCTTCGTTTGGGATTCTTGTTTTTCTTGACGGTGTTATCTTGACTCGTAGACATTCTGTAATCAAAGAATGTAATTGTTGTAGTAGGGTTGCTCTCCCCGGACGTCCTGATGAGAGAACAAATAATACACATTGCATATTTGGGTATAATGGACTTGTAATGCGGATGGGTAAGTAATATAGAAATAAAAAAAAATAGAAAAATAAAATTATAAAAGATGTATAGACAAAATATGTACAATTATAAAACTAATACATTAAAGAAAGATTACCAACATAGGCACTATAATGGTATAGCAATTAATTAGTTACCTTGAAGAAAATTATGCAAATCATGAGTACATGCGAACTCATACAATATTTCGTGTTATAGAAACACTATAAACGACAGTAAAACTTAGCTTGGAGACGTAAAACTAGAAGATAATTGATTTGTTACAAATAGAACAACGGTTGACCATACTTGAAAAATACTCTAACATGTTCGAGAAATTACTTTTTCATTGTATAATGACGATCATCATCTGGCTTATGAGCGTAATTAAGCATTTGCAAATCTCGAAATTCGTATCTAGGATGATTACTACGAGTGATAGAGGGTGATTGTTGAAGAACGGAAGAAGGTTCACTGGCATTAATTTCGGTTGAATGATGCAAGTGTGACGCGGACGATGAAGCAGAGCTCTGATTGTAGAGTTCACTGCTGTGAGCCGTGTTCTCATTGGTTGTCGCGTTAGAGTGAGGGGTAAGGAGGGGAGACATGTGCTCGCCACGTGCAACTGTCAGACGAGGAGTCGACATGTGCGTTGGACTGAAAGTACGAGTATGTGTACTATTATCCACTGATGAATTATTTACATCCCGATTGCGAGAATGTTGTTCATTAACATCGGGCTTATATACAGAAAAGTTATCTACAGAAGAGTCTTGGACGGAAGGAGTTTGTTGTAATCTTGTCATAGCTTTGACAGCTTCTGGATCAACTTGGTGGTCCAATGTCCCATGGTTATTGATAGGTAACGAAATATTACTATTATTGGTTCCATGAGTAACAATATTAGACGGTTTGATAACAAAATCACGTGGATCGAAAGTCTCCTGACAATGTCCAAGAGAAGAGTTTTCTGATTGGACATTTTGTACCTCATCATCATATGTTATGTCATCTTCAGTATCATGATTGAGATCGAAATTGTCATCAAAGTCTTCTGGATGAAACGTATTGAATCTCTTTAGACGAGCGCTATGTACAGTTTGGGTTTTTCCCGTTTTGAGATCCTGAATCTCAAAATTCACCGGAGATTTTTCTGAAATGATGCGACTCGGGCCTTTACTATAGTATTTGCTAAATTTGCGTCCACTCATCTTAACGTAGATGGGTGTGTGGATAAATACTAAGTCGCCTGGAGCATATTTAATATCTTTTGCTCTCTTGTTGTAATAAGATTCTCTTGCTTCCATATTTTTCTTCAGTGTGGCTCTTGCTAGCTTGAACGCATCTTGAAGTCGTTTCATGAGACGTTGAGCATATTCATTCGCAGGCTCCTTATCAGCTTCTTTTAATGGTTCGAGGATGGTTTCGTAAGGCAATCGTGGATCGCGACCATATGTCAAGAAGAAGGCACTGTCGCCGCTGGATGAAGAGATGCTGGTCCTAAGGGCGAATTTTATCATTCCCAGAAGAGTATCCCAGTCCTTTTCATGTGCGTAATGACTCATCATTGTGCGAATAGTGCGGTGATAACGTTCAACTAGGTTACTTGAAGCATGATAACTACTTGTGCAAATATGCTTGATTGTCAACATTTTACACACCTCGTAGAACAGATTTGACGTAAAGTTAGGTCCCCGATCACTTATGAGTTCAACTGGAGCTGATTGATCTGCGATTAGATTGTCAACAACTGCAGCAGCTACCGTTTGAGCTGTTTGATTCGGTAGAGCCACCAGAATTACCCATTTTGAGAAGTGATCTATCATGCTAAGAACGTATCTATTCTGTTTCTTAGTTGTCTTCAAAGGACCAACGATATCGATACTATATCTAATTCCGGGTCCTGATAACTCGGGAAAGCGTTGAAGAGGAGGTCGTTCACTTGTCACAGGTCGTTTGGAAGATTGACAGCTGACGCAGTGTTTAATAAAACGCTCTACATCACTGAACATACCCTTCCAATAGACTCGGGTCTTCAACAATTGGTGAGTTCGAGTCACTCCGGAATGTGCAGCGAATCCTGGTAAAGAGTGAAACGTGTGCAAAATGTGATTTTGCATGCTTTTTGGAATGACAAGTCGATCATTTCTCTCAGGTGGAATACGAACTTTATACAACAATTGATCATCATCCAGTGCAAACAGAGGATCTGAAGTATTATCTTGTAACAGCTTTTTGATGATAGGCAATAGTTCTGGATCGTCTCTTTGTGTCATCTTAATTCGATATCTGTCAAACACTGGTTCATATGGCAATTGATCTTGAACAAGATTTAGTCTCAATGGTTCTTGATTGGAACAATCAGAGGTGAGTGCATCATTAATGTGAGCATTTTCTACAATTGACTCTGGACTGGGTTGTTGATCTTCTTCTTGGCAGAGTTTACTATTAATATTAGGTTGATGTTCAATGTCTTGAATGTTATTTCCTTTTGTACGCTTGTCTTTAGCTTTCTTCAGGGGTGGCAATTTATCGATGTGATTAATCGGTTCATCTGTAGTGTACAATAGTTCACTAGCTTCTTCTGTCTCACAAGGTGGATTTCTTGACAATGAGTCCACATGAGGAATTTTATGACCTGGTACATACTTTAAGTCAAAAGAGTACTGACTGAGGAAAAGAGTCCATTTTGTGATACGAGAACTATGACTCGGAAGCTTTAATAAATAAGACAAAGCACGATGATCCGATTGTGCCGTAAAATGTGCGCCAGCCAAATAAACATGAAATGGTTTTACTCCATAAACCAAAGCTAAGAGTTCTAACTCGGTGATTTGATAGTTACGCTCTGCTTGTTTCAATTTTCGGCTGGAAAATGCAATTGGTCTCTCTTCCCCATTAATTTCTTGTGAAAGAATAGCCCCAATTCCGATTCCACTTGCATCACTTGTAAGTATGAAGGGACGGTCAAATCGAGGATATGCCAATACAGGAGCGTTACATAGAGCTTGCTTTAATCGATTGAAAGCAATAGTATGCTCTTGAGACCAGTAGAATTTTGAACTTTTTCTTGTTAACTCAGTCAAAGGGTGGGCAATATCAGCGTAATTTGGCACATATTTTCGATAGTAAGAAGTTAGTCCCATAAAAGTTCTTGTATTGCCAATAGTTTTGGGCTGAGGAAAGTTTTTGACTGCTTCAATAAGTCGCGGATTAGGTAGTAGCCACTCCTTGACGCGAAATTAAATGTCCTAAAAATATTGTTTCTTAAGTGAGAAAAGAACACTTGGAGGGTTTTACTTTTAGTCCAGCTTTTTCTAGACGTTCAAAAACAGTCTGTAACCTGATGATATGTTCCTCAATTGTTTTTGAGAAGATCACGACATCGTCTAAATATCCAACACATTCTTTGTTCAATACATCTTGCAGAACATAATTGATAAGACGTTGGAACGTGGCTGGCGATGTCGATAAGCCGAAGGGCGAACGACAAAATTGATACAGATTAGTAGCAGTGCAAAATGCAGTTTTGTGCCTATCTTCAACTGCAATTGGAATTGCATTAAAGGCTCCATGAAGATCAATTGTAGAGAAATATTCCGCGCCTCCTAGCAAATCTAGTACGTCAGAAATGCGAGGACAAGGCGTTGCTTCTTGCACAATGTGCTGATTAGCTTTTCTGTAATCAATGACTAATCTAAACTCCTTGGGTTCTCCTGGTTGGGTGCGTTTGGAAATTAATAAGCAGGGCGAACTCCAGGAACTGCGTGAATGTTCTATAATTCCTTGTTCAAGATGTTCGTCTACAATTTCATTCAGTTTTTCACGTTGATAGAAGGGTAGGCGATAAGGCGCTTGTTTTACTGGTTTTACATCTTTATTCATACTAATACGATGTTCAATCAAGGGACAAAATCCTATTTCATCCCCTTTTAGGTAGAATGTATTAGCAAAATGATGTACCAAACCTTTAACAGCATTGTACTCTTTTTCTGGCAATTTGTTTAAATTGCATTTTTCAAAGAGAATTTTAAATCTTGCATCCAAATTCTCTTGGCTCATATCTTGAGTTTTCTGTGAATCTTCTGGACCATGTGAAGCGGAATAAGCGTTGATTGTAGCGATTAGCAAAGGCAATTCATCAGCAATATCATTGTTAGAAATATTTACATCTTCTTCGTCAAAATCACTTAATTCTAAATGTCCCAGTACTGTATTTACAGGGATTTCTGTTTCTACGTTAGAAACATTCATGACCAAAACACGCAGTGTTTGATCATTGCTTTCATTATACAAAGCATCAGCTACACGCAATCCTAGGGGTAGATTGCGATGAGGCTCTAAAATGATAGACTTTCTATTGTCAGAATGTGACAACTTATTCAGAGGACCCTTTTGTTTGGCCTCTACCAACATTTCCGTGTTGGGTTTTAACACATAGTTCTGAGTCGAGCGAACTTTAACTTTTAATGAATGAACTTTTATTGCTTCAGGAAGGTCGGTCGAATTCTTCAGTCGGTCACTGGAGTGTGTTTGTGTTCCTGGTTTTAAAGAGCTCGATGAACCTGTAACCTTGTGGACACGTGCACTTGCACCCTGGGCAAGTTTAATGGGTTTCTTGCTCTCTGGCTGCGAGTTGAGATTTACACGACAAATACTAGCTAATGTATAAGAAAACAAATAGGTATGCGAGACAACATTGGATTGATTTCACAATAGTAATATCTTGATGATCTTCAGAATTGAAAGAAACAGAATCTTTCGAACGTAAATTATTTTCATTGGATTGAGTATCTGACTTGATACTAGATTGACGGCAATCTAATCGATTACCTTGCCCACTACTTGAAGTAATGGAATTCAACGAAGCCCTGGCCATAGGCTTATCAATTGTCGAATTAAGACATCCTGCAACTTTGGCAGGGAAAAACGAAGCTTCGGAAAGACGACTTGCATTATCAGCAAGGGAAAAGGAATCAAAAGAAAACAAAGTATTAGGTGGGGACTCCACATCATAAATCTTACATTTAAACGAATTGAAATCAAAGGAAACCTTCTTTTTATCTTTAAAAGATGATTGTTTATTGTCGAGATATCTATTTGCAGAGGTAATTTCACGCATTTTCTTCGAAGTGTCTTGATCCATTTTCTTGGAGGGAAATTTCTCAGAATAATCAGGCTGAAGACGTCTCTTCAACTCTTCTTTTTCTTCAAATTCTTCCGTTGAAATAGGAGGGTGATTTAGGGGATCCAACATAGAATCTTGAGTAGTATGGATGTTCACTGAGAGGTTTGAATTCATTGGCCAATGACACACTGTTATTTGTACGTTGGTGTCTTGAAATATACGTTTCAACATGGGACGGACTTCGAATTCCCAATTAAGCCCGTCTAGACCACAGCCTATAGTAGGTATGGCTAGTTTAGTAATATGATGTAGATTACATAAATTTTTCAAATTGACCAATGCCTCTTCTAGGCTTTTAAGGGTTGGTTTTTCCCAGTAATGTTCTTTTGAAATCACGTAGAAAATAAATCGTTCATCATCTTGCAAATATACAACTTTCTTACTTAAATGTTGACCCATTTTCTTCAATTTCTTCACGTTTCCAAATATATCTCTAAATTGGGTAGCGATCCCCTTAGAGAGCTGAAAATCTCTGGATACCGTGTGGGCTAGGGAAACATCTTGAGGGGAAGAAAATAAATTACCTTTGATTTCGATAAAATCAAAACCCTTCTTGATTGGGTTTGAAGATTTCAATTGATTCTTGAACGTATTTGATTGGTCGTAAGAGATATTAATCGGTCCAGGAGCGGAACACGAAGTTCCTAACTGATAATCCATTGAGTTAATGGAATCCATACTGCCTGTTTCCTGATTAACTGACATATCTTTCGAATAATCGAACGCGTTCCTAACACTAGAGGAATGATCACTATTTGCCTCTGATCCATAGTAATACGAAGAAGGAGCTGTAGGAGCGGAACATAATGTCCCTAACTGATCTTCCACTATCATATTATCAAGGGAATTCATACTGCCTACGTCACGTCTCTCTCCCTGATCTACCGGAAAATCAAATGCATAATCTAATCTAATTGCTGAATGTCTATCAAAGAGGACTGATGAGTCATGTTCGTGAGCGGAACATACTGTCCCTAACTGATCTTCCAAAAACAACGGATCATTAATGAAATTCATCCTCCCTACTTTCTGACTCTCATCGTTGAAGGACATTCTATCTAAATTAACTTGAAAAGGCGACATATTATAATCCAATGAAAATTGATCTGACGATTCCTCTACATACTGTTGCTGCTCTTCATAGGCAGAATCAGCGTAGGGAATAATATTGAAATCTTGATGGACACATCTATTCTTTGTGTCTAAAATTAAATTGTAATGTGAAATCATATCATATCCAATGAGTCCTACATAGCCTCCTGTGTCGAGACTATCTTCGCACACAACGAAGTTGAATGGGTAAACTTTATTACCTAGTTGCAGCTTTACGACTGCATAGCCTAATATGGGCAATGGGTCTCCCGTGACAGAACAAATTTCTTTCTGAAATTGATAGATCGGTACATTGACTTGATCTATTATTGATTTATGAATAATTCCGACCTCTGCTCCAGAATCGAAGAGCATTTGATAAGCGATCCTTTCATTAGTATCTGATTTTAATACAAAAGCTTGAACGTTGGGTTTCTCTTTTCCCTGAGCGAAACAACCCCTATTTGTTAATAATCTCAGGGAATGGATGATGTCTTCCTGTTTTAGTCCGATAGATAGCCCAACGTCGTTTTAAAATTCGACGTTCTTGCTGAGCCTATCCCTGGATTCCTGACTGAGGAATTTTGATTAATTCGTTGAACATTTCCTGGTTGATTTCCCTGGCGATTGATTGCTCCTTGGCTTTGATTAGACGCGACTGATGGATTCAATCTTGAGGCAGGAAGAGGATTATTGACCTGAGTGTGACTGTTGGTTGACTGAGGAACAAATTGACTTTGATTCGACTGAGGAATTACATGAGGTTGATAGGAATTTGTCAATTGAGGAGTCACTTGAGTTTGGTAAGAAACTGGCGATTGGAGAGGAAATTGTTCCTGTTGTGGATTATAAGAGTTATCCTGAGAAACCACTTGACGAGTGATAAGAGGTCTCGAAGGAAGGACTTGAGAGGATGGAACTTGATTTTGATTGAACTGCTGATTGGACATCGACTGTTGTAAATTGGAAGGATTTCTATTCCCTTGATTTTGATAGGTAGGAAAATTATTTCGTTGCTGATTGTTGTAGCTGGAAAAGTTTCTTGAATAATTATTGTTTCTTTGTTCATTGTTCCTTTGTCTTGTAAAGCATGAATCGATCAAATGACCCGGGCGTCGGCAATACGCACAAAAAATAGCAGGCTGACGATCGTAATATTGGCCGAAGTTTCGGACCATATTTGGTCCTGGGTGTTGCTGGCGCTGACCTAGTTGTTTGCTTTTACGATCCTGGGTGTGGACGTTACTGGATGGGCACTGCGTCGCGGAGTGGTCCTGACCAGAACATAGCTGACAAATAACTTTGCCCGTGTTATTGCGAATTCCTTGCCCCTGGAACGTGCTTTTCCCTGAATTCTGACCGGAAGATCGATCTTTTGTTCTGTTCTTCGACCGAGGATCTTGTTCAGCCGTCGAACGGCAGTCGTTCTGCGTCGGATACTCCCTTGTTTGGTTGGAATCTGATTGAACAACATTAACTCGCGCTTTTCCTTGCTTTTGATTTTCGAAATCAGTAGCCAATTCTACAGCTTTTTCAATAGTTTCTGGTTTAAGTAAACCAATGATGTTACCACCACTTTCTGGTTTTAAACCATTTACGAATACTCAAATCAAACTTTTGTCTACTAAGTCCTGGGTGATTTTACATTCAATTGTACCTTTACCACTGGCTTCGGCAGCTAGAATTCCTGCAATCTTGAGACGCGTAAGATAGTGTTTGGCAATTTCTCCGGGACGTTGACAGGTTTTTTAATATACCTGAACCAAATCGTCAGAAATCACAACGGGCTTGAACCATTTGATTAATGACTCGCTGAGTATTTTCCACGTACTTTTCGCAAGCTCTTTATTACTTCTGAGGTAATCGGATGCTACACCTGACAAACGAAGTCTCAATACTGTGGTTTTGACACTATCACTCCAATTTCCTAATTCTCCAGCCGCGTTGATAGCTTTAATGAAATCCCTTGGTTTAACAGAGTTAAACCAAGTTGGTTGAGAGTTGGTTAGTTCCCGAAAACGTAGGAATGAGTGGTAAAATACCGCCTATGTTCGTTAACATATCGGGGACGATGATTGTGCCTGGATTTATATCGTACAATCCTTCGCCTCCTCCTACACTGAGGGTTTGTTTTGGAATAAGATTTACGTCAATTGGATTCGGATTTTCGTCCGTATGATTCGGATTTTCATCCATAAGATTGGGATTCGGATTTTCGTCTATTTGATTTGGATTATTAGCTTCGTCAAGAGAAATTAAACTATCATTTGCGCCGTTCGCCATGATTTTAAACTATGAATTAGCAAGTTTAAGAAGACGAAGGTGAAAGTTCCTGTTCTCACAACTTATAAACACCGAAACAGAGTTAGTGATAAGGCGTTGATAAGGAAATCCCACCGCTGTCACCATTTGTAGAATCGTGACCTTTAGAGCGGAAAGGACTTAGATTTTGAAAAGGAATTTATTAAATTTTGTAATATTCTAAATTTTGGTAACGTGAGCTGACCACCAAGAACCCTAAGATTATCCTGTTCAGGTTGCTGTAACAGACCAAATGATAAAAGAAAGAAATTATAAATACCGTGGTAACGTGAAGACGTTGCAGTCGTATTTGAAGTGAAGACGAGGCGTAGGTGTCTCTCGTTAGAAAGACAAGAGCAGGAACTTCTTCGTATTCTTTATCTAATCTACTTATTAATTGAAAATTCTTTATATTGAGAAAATCCCCCGGGAAATATCTAAGTTGAAAATGTTAAAATTGAATTGAATTGAAATAATTAGTTTTTAAGAAACTTAAATGAAATCTCAATTATAAAAATATAAATATATTGAATAATGAAGAAAAATGATAAGGATTGGAGTTGTGAAGGAATATGCAAATGTGCAATGTTAGTAGTTCTCTTTACCTTGAAATATTCAGCCACAATCCAGAAGTCAGTTGAAACACAAGTAGGTTTATTGATGATTCTTGATATTGTTCAAATAATCACAACACTTTCAAATGTCTATACACTTGTAAAGTTATACAGTAACTTTATAAAACTTGGTAAACTATTACCATCGTCAATATGATAGAAATTGAAAATATAAAAATTTGAAGAGCGAAGTTAAAATATACTTGAAATAAGAAAATCGAAAATAGCTAAGTCATAGCTTTAGGTGAAGGATTAGAAATGAAGGAATTGAACAAAGTTTAAGTTTGACAAAACAAGACCTCTGAGAAAACAAGAAGTCCCTCCTGGATAGAATTTCTATCACTAGAAAGACAAATTGTTCCTAAGTTCTTTCTGGAGATCACAAACTGTGAAACATCAGAAAAACCAGAGAAGGACAGAAATCCTGTCACTTTCTCAGAAGACTTGACTGGTCAAAGTTTTTGACACTGTTCAAGAGAAGACGAGTTGGTTGAGAGGGCAAGAGCAACTGCCAGAGGCGGGCAAAAACACCTCAATTTATTTTGTTTAAGAAGGCTTACTAATCAGTTTTTACGGAGAAATTTTCGAAGTGGGAGAAACAAGTTGTTTTTGACCAGAAGATGTCAGTAGCTCTCCACAAGATCAGGCCCTCTTGAGTGAAGCTAAATAACTATGTAAAAAGTTGTTTTATAGAACTGGTTTTGCCGCCTCTGGTTCAAATATAGATTTAAAAGATTATTGTTTTTAAAAGACTCATTGAAAGCCTTGTACATAAATCAAAATATATGAAATGATGAACTGATATCATAATACTAATTTAGATACCTAATATCTTATCAATCATAGTCTTATCAATTACTAAAGTAATCAAGCATCTTGCAGTTTCATAAAGAATAATATTTAAATTATGATTTTATAGAGAGATGGCACATCACTACATGAGTGGTCCATAGGTGCCGATCGTTGATCCATTTGCAGCTACTAAGGAGTATGTCGTCCTTGGGGACGTCCTCTGATCCTTGAACGTGGATACACGCACACATCTGAGCCTGTGTTGATGAGGAACTTGACGTGCGTGTGGAGATCGGTGACATAGAGGCGTTTCGATTTTAGGCCTTGAGCAGTCGCCACTACTGCCCGGCCCTTCCGTTTCCCTGATAATTGCACGGAGGGTTGCAGCGGCGGGCTTGTGCGCCAAATTTGGCGTGGTACCAACATAGCCCCATAGTTGATGTCGTGTTGCTACGCGGCGCCTTGCCGCGTTGTCCCTCTGAGCGTGGAGCTTCATCGCGTGACCTTGAGGTGCGCAGTGCCTCGACGCTGGAGGCGAGAGCCGCGACTTGCTGCGTCAGTATCTCCATTGGCGTGCTGCTCGTCGTGGCGCACACTTGAGGGCCAGAAATGGAGCCCCTGACCCGGTCGGCTGTTTCTGCCAACTCATTTAGATCAGTGTCTGGGGATGCAGCCAGCAGGATGACCTGTACTTGTTGAGGCAGCCTGCTGAGCCACAATGTCTTCAGAAGTACATCGCTGACTGCTGTTCCCCCCAGACTCCGTAAATGACGGAGAAATCATGATGGGGTTCTGTCGCCTTGCTCTTCTTTGTCAAGTAGACGTTGAAGTTTGATGGCTTGAGGTGTAGTGAGACAGTTCAGCTTTGATGCGCTCATACTTGCCAGAGGATGGCGGAGAAATGACTATGTCCTCAACCTCGGCTATGTACTTGCCGTCAAGCTGGGCGAGGACGTGGTGGTACCAGAGAGCTGGTTTGTCTGGCCAAAACGGCGGGGCTTTCACCGCCACTCGATTGACACAAGGTCCATGGGTCTCCGTCACAGGAGGAGTCATCTTAAGCAGAATCTAGTGGAGCGGTCGCTCCACCCAGCCAAGTCGTACCGTACACTCACACACACTCAACATACCGTAAATGCCTAACAAACTGAGGAGCAGACCAAACACTTTTACTGTAAGCAACAACATAGCATTTTCGGCCTACTGGATCTCAAAAATGGGAAATATCACATTGTTGAGAAATATTTTAATTTGGAGCTATGGCCCACACTACCAAATATTCCAAATGAGCCAACAATAGGTTATACCATTTGCGAACAGGGCCGTGAATATAGTGAAATTGCATCACTTTCATCTTCTTCTTCTTCTTCTTCTTCTTCTTCTTCTTCTTCAGATGATGATATCAGGAAACACTGCTATCACCGCCACAGCCTAAACGGCTGAACCGATCGCTCTGAAATTTTTACCACATGTGCACTTTTGGCGTCTGAGGTGCCTTTTTTATAAAACCAACCGGTAGTCGCCATTTTGAAACCGGAAGTGACGTCATATCTCGAACCCGGCTAAACCGATCTGAACGACACTAGCGTCAAACGATTCAGACGGTCTTATATATGAAAATGCAACTGTCAAAAAATAAATGTACTATGACCGAAACCGGAAATGACGTTATAACATGAGGAATCAGTCTTAAATCACCTCTTACCACAATAACTACTTATTCAGAAGGTTTATACTGATACAAAATATTTATATAAATACATTCTAGGTGGCAGTGATTTCAGCCGCCATTTTGCTAACCGGAAGTGATGCCATATCTCGAAAACGGCTGGACCGATTTGAACGAATCTTTCGCTTTTCTTCATGGAATATCACTTTAAGCATATTTTGTTACCAAACGCAACTTTTCTTAGTAACCACCCAGCAAACACGGGACATGGCAGGGACGTCCCTGCCATGTCCCCAAAATCCCAAAAGGGATATCCCTTTTGGGACCTCCCCGCCATGTCCCAGGGAGGTCCCATTTGGGATGTCCCCGCCATGTCCCAGGGAGGTCCCATTTGGGAGATCTCTTTTTTAAAAGTTGTCCCTTTTGGGACCTCCCCGCCATGTCCCATTTGGGATATCCCCTTTGGGACGTCCCCGCCATGTCCCAGGGAGGTCCCTTTTGGGACCTCTTTTTATGCTTCAGAAAATGTGTTGGACTTGTGAGTTACCAAGTTTTAGATTCCTTTTGCAGCACGCCGTTTTTTATTAATAATAAAGTAATTGAACCAAATGTCTTTAAAGAGCATGTAAATATTTCCGATTTTGTAGAATTACCTATCATAGCTAATTCGAATAACGACACCATTGTAGGTGTACTAAAGCTTTTTTGTATCCATAATCAATTTACGATAATTATTAATTATTAAGATGTTGATTAGTATCATAAACTATGCCAGAAATCTCAACACATTTAAACAGATTTCTCTTATGTTTCAATGTTTCAAAAATCTACTCAAAGCATGTCTAAAGCGTCCTCTTTCTCACTTCGCGCCGTGGTCCCGTGGTTAGCCCGCCAGCATTCTACCCACAAGATCGTGTGTACAAAACATGTTGGGGCAATGTAATTTGTATTTGTGTACTAATCATAATTGTAATTGCACACTTAATTTCGTTCACAGAATTGAAATCCGATCAAAACTGAGAAAGAAATCAATTATTTATTACAATTTTATTTTTTGTCCAAGGCAATGCCAAAGGCTGTTATTTAGTTGTTTAGTTGTTTAGTTGTTGTTTAGTTGTTGAACAGAGGGCACCAGTAACACGATTTCTTTGGGAAATGGCGGGGACCTCTCTGGGACCTCCCTGGGACATGGCGGGGACATCCCTGGGACCAGTTTGGGAGGGTTATTGGACCTGGCCGCCATGTCCCTGGGATGTAACGGGGACCTCCCTGGGAACTCTTTGGGAGCTCTTTGGGACGTGGCGGGGACGTCCCTGGCATGTCCCAGTGTTTGCTGGGCAAATTGGAAATGGCTTATTTTTTTCAAGGAATTAGTCATTGTTGCTTCGATATGTGTTACAAGCTGTTTAAATAAACTAAAAAAAGTTGTGAGTAGTAGATATATGCCGCTTCTGAAACACCGATTCCAGGGGCAAAAAGGGGCAAATCTCGGCCACGAGTGCGAGGCTGTTTTATGACGTCATACCTTGTTTTGGCGCCATTTTTAAACAAGTTTCCGGTTCTCATACTCTAGTCCGAGCTTATTTTAAACATTTCCGGCATTTTCCGCCCCTCCCTCACACCACTTTTCACCCTTTTTTCAAAATTTTTACGTCATACCTTCAATTATCATCGTTTGTAAATGTGTTTTCTGTTCCCTACTCTAGTCTGAGATTATTTTAATCATTTACCCAACTTTCCACTCCTCCCTTCAGTCTTTTTACCCCTTTTTTCATAATTTATGATGAATCACCTTGACTTGACGCAATTTTTTTTACATTTTTCTTGTTCCCACACTCTAGCATGATACTTTTTTAAAACATTTTCCCTGTGTGTATTCTTTGACAACTGTCACATACACTAACACAATGACAATCTTATATATAAATGAAAAAAAAAGGGATGAGGGCGGAATAATTATTTCAAGGCGCGAAATATATTTGAATTATCATCACAACACATGATTATAGAAAATTATAAGTTTTTGTCACTTTTTGAACCTTTTTGCAAAATTTCATCACTTCTTTTACTTTCTGTTACTTTCTTCAAGTTTTTGCGAGTTTTTTCAAGAAAAACAAAAAAAAATATTGTTAAGTTAGTAGATATATGCCGCTTCTGAAACACCGATTCCAGGGGCAAAAAGGGGCAAATCTCGGCCACGAGTGCGAGGCTGTTTTATGACGTCATACCTTGTTTTGGCGCCATTTTTAAACAAGTTTCCGGTTCTCATACTCTAGTCCGAGCTTATTTTAAACATTTCCGGCATTTTCCGCCCCTCCCTCACACCACTTTTCACCCTTTTTTCAAAATTTTTACGTCATACCTTCAATTATCATCGTTTGTAAATGTGTTTTCTGTTCCCTACTCTAGTCTGAGATTATTTTAATCATTTACCCAACTTTCCACTCCTCCCTTCAGTCTTTTTACCCCTTTTTTCATAATTTATGATGAATCACCTTGACTTGACGCAATTTTTTTTACATTTTTCTTGTTCCCACACTCTAGCATGATACTTTTTTAAAACATTTTCCCTGTGTGTATTCTTTGACAACTGTCACATACACTAACACAATGACAATCTTATATATAAATGAAAAAAAAAGGGATGAGGGCGGAATAATTATTTCAAGGCGCGAAATATATTTGAATTATCATCACAACACATGATTATAGAAAATTATAAGTTTTTGTCACTTTTTGAACCTTTTTGCAAAATTTCATCACTTCTTTTACTTTCTGTTACTTTCTTCAAGTTTTTGCGAGTTTTTTCAAGAAAAACAAAAAAAAATATTGTTAGCATACACATAGAATGTTCTAGAAAATAATTTTTTAAAAGTGAAGACTGAATTTGATATTTTATCTATAAGAAAAATTTGAATTATAATTTAATTACATTTTACGACATCCTATTAACTACATAAAAACGAATGTGCATATTTTTTGCATTGGTTTGCCACGTATCATCCTCTGGTGAATAAAAATCAATAGATATTTTAAACTGTTCTAGTCGGTTCTAGACTCACACTATACAAATATTTCAGTACGACGATCAAGAAAATAAGATCACTGCTAAGACAATGAGCGGGTGACGTTATCAATCAAAATGAAACGTATTGAAACTCGTTTAGATTAATAATTATAAGAGAGAAAATTGTGTCATCATTTTTAGAAGCAATAAACTAATGCTAGTTTTATTTAACACCGTCAGCATAATATAGATACAAATATAAAATGAACATGATAGTAATGAAATGTAGAAAACGTCAAAAAATTAACATTCATATTCATACGAAACCATGAGCAGGATACCTATATACATTTATAAGAATATATCAAAATTTCAAACCAACGAGGATTTCTCTCCTGATCAACATCTTTTGTTTACACTTCTATTTTTCAGTATTTTCTTTATAATTGCTTCTTTTTTATTTACTTTTGTTTGTTTGTTTGTTTGTTTGTTTGTTTGTTTGTTTGCAGAAAAATTATTTGTTAAAATAAATATATCTTAAATTATAAAATTAGCAAAATACAGAATAAATGAAACCGACACACACTACTTTTTAAACACTCTTAATCATTTTATTGTAACCCTAAATAAGAATTTAGTTCACACTCTGATGACGTAACATTACTGAACTATTACATCAGCAGAAATATATTTTATTCAAAATTAATAGCGGTTTTGTAGGAGAAATAGTTTATAATACTACATTTTAACTTTTATCATCAGTTGACATCGAGCATCTGGCAAGATTGTTTCGTAAGTGCATGCATAAATAATAAATATTCATCAAATGTTGAAGTTAAGAAATATTTGTTTTATATAATTTAACATTTTAGTTTTGCTGTCAGTTGTCACCATGGCATCAGATCCGTTCGTTTCGATGCATCAGTACATTGACACCTAAGACGCAATTAATTGAACTTTGGACTCGACACTCGCGGAACAGAAGCTGCATTGTTTTATATATTATTGTGATCGGATTGCTTGAATCAGTTGTCATTCGTCATCGGTCGCGTTCAGTTCGTTTACTCAGCAGAATATTTCGGCAGAAGTGTGTATAGTGTTTATGACATTGCGATCTTATTACCGGCGTCGCAATGGAGAACATTAAAAATGTGAAATCTTTTGAGTGCGAGATTTGCTCTGCATCTTTTGGGAGGAAATATCATTTAATGAGACATAAACAATCAGTTCATGGAAATCAACATCCTACTGCATTGAATGTGTGTAATATTTGCGGTGTGATATTCTCTCGCGCGGACAATTTAAAGACTCATGTTAAATTAGATCATGCATTCAAGTGTTTTATTTGTGATAAACAGTTTAACGCTAAAGTGAATTTATTCAACCATCTGAAAACTCACAATCAAATCGGAAATGGAGAGACTGCTAATAAAAATATGTCGACACAAGAAGAAGAAACTCCATCAACATCAACCGATATTACCGACTCAGCATGCGATCAAAGTGATTGTGATTTTACTGAGGCTCTTGATTCCACTGTTAAAATCTACAAGTTCAAAGGGTGTTACATTCGAGATCCATATATGCACTATCAAGATGTGCTGAAGTTTCTCAGTGACCAACAAGAGATAGTCAAGACAAAATTAGACAAAGAATTATCAAGATTGAAAGCATTGAAATGGTTCATCTGCATTCAAGTTGAATTATCGCGGAAGTCTGGAGATGAAGAAATTGTAACAACTCCATATTTTAGAAGTAAATGCCAAATTTTACTTGAAGACACGTCAGAATTTGATGTACAATTCAATTTAGCATTTGCAACGATTTCAACCGCTTGTGGAAATTTTCAGCGTCAAGGAAGTGACTGGGTTGTGAACAAGGTGAACTTTTTAGAATTAAAAACAGCAAAGTATGTACCTCTCGCTGCAAGTAGCTACATGACACTCCCTGACAAACTGAAAAACACCAAAGCCATCGTGAATATCAAAAATCTCGATCAGAAGTGTTTTCTGTGGGCAATACTTGCGCATCTACATCCTCAATCTAACAACCCACATCGAGTCTCAAATTACATCGAATACGAAGCAGAACTCAACATGAATGGAATTGAGTATCCAGTAAAAATTCCAAAAATCGATATCTTTGAGAGACAAAACAACATCTCTGTGAATGTATATGGCTATGAAGACGGTGTTTACCCTCTTAGAATCACCAAAGTTGATTGTGTGCAACATGTGAATTTATTACTTTTGTCAAATGAAGAAAATAATCATTACTTTTTGATAAAAGATTTCAATCGTCTTCTTTACTCGCTAACAAAACACGGACACCGAGCATATTATTGTGTACGATGCTTGCACAGATTTTGCACTGAAAAACTGCTGAAATGTCATCATACTTTATGTGAGAAACATGAGCCTCAAAAAATCAAGATGCCAACAGCAGACAAGAACACCATGTCATACAAGGAAAAAGGATTTTCGTTCAAGACACCATACGTGATCTATGCAGATTTCGAGTGTTTTGTTCGACCAATCAGTGGTTGCGAGTCAAGTGACGTCACAACATCAACACGCAAAACAGCGCAACACGATCCGAGCGGCTATGCATTCATCATCGTGGACGAAGACGGCAAACCAACTGGACCACCTCAAGTCTATCGGGGAGAGAACGTCGTCGATACGTTTTTGAATGCTCTGCTTTTGGAAGAAGAGAAGCTTACTGCTAAAATGAAAGTGCAAATTCCCTTAGTTATGTCAAAAGAAGACCAGATTAATTTCAATCAAGCCACCTCATGTAACATTTGTAACAAACCCCTTGGTGAAAAACGTGTACGCGACCACTCCCACATGACTGGTCGTTTCAGGGGTAGTGCACACAATGAGTGTAATATTAATTGTAAACAAGCAAAATTCATCCCAGTTGTGTTCCACAATCTTTGCGGATATGATTCTCATTTAATTATGCAAGGAATAGGTAAAATCAAAAATCAAAAAATTTCAGCAGTTCCAAATAACATGGAAAATTACAAGTCTTTCTCTTTAGGCAATTTGAGATTCATAGATTCGTTTCAGTTCATGAGCACATCATTGGAGTCATTAGTCAACAATCTTGCGAAAGATGGTTCAAGTAAATTCACTTTGTTGAAAGAATTTTTTGACTCAGATTCCCTCCCTCTGCTGTTACGCAAAGGGGTCTTCCCTTACAGCTATGTGGACTCGGAACACAAGCTGATGGAAGATTGCCTGCCCCCTAAGTCAGCATTTAGAAACGATCTCACTGGAGATGATATCTCCGATGCTGATTATGAGCACGCTCTAAAAGTCTGGAGGAAATTCAACATGTCAAACATTGGTGAATATCAAGATTTGTACATTACCACCGATATTTTTTTGTTAGCTGATGTGTTTGAGAGTTTCCGTAGTTTATGTTTAGAATACTATCACATCGATCCTTGTCATACAATCTCAGCTCCAGGATTAGCTTGGCAAAGTTTTTTGAAAATGACTGACGTTTGTTTAGAACTCATTACTGATCTTGATATGTACTTATTCATAGAGGAAGGAATCCGTGGAGGTGTAGCAATGATATCTCATCGTTTCTCTGAAGCAAACAATAAGTATATGGCTGAATTTGATCCTAGCAAACCATCAACATACATCGTGTATTTAGATTGTAACAATCTCTACGGGGTGGCAATGAGTGATTTCTTACCTCATAAAGATTTCAAATGGCTGTCTTCAGAAGAAATTGAAGCAATTGACTTTGAGAACGTCCCCGATGACAGCGATAAGGGTTACTTTTTGGAGGTCAATATCACATATCCAGAGAGCATACATGAAAAACACGTAGATTACCCATTGTGTCCAGAAAAAATGTCAATCACACGTGATATGCTCTCTCCATACGCGATTCAGCTTTTAGATGATTTGAAAATGAACAATAGCAAAATTGAAAAGCTTACTCCAAATCTGAACAATAAAGAAAATTACATCATTCATTACAAAAATTTAAAACAATGCACCTCTCTTGGTATGAAGTTAACAAAAGTACATCGAGTCATCGAATTCACACAGAGTAAGTGGTTGAAGCCATACATAGACTTTAACACAGCACAGCGAATCAAAGCACGGAATGAATTTGAGAAAGATTTTTTTAAGCTTATGAATAACGCTGTTTTTGGCAAAACAATGGAGAACGTAAGGAAGAGGGCGAATATCACTCTCACCAATGATAAAAAACAACTCAGAAAACTAATTGCCTCTCCTGCGTTTCAAAATTTCGAAATCTTTTCAAACAGTCTTGTTGGTGTGGAGAGTAAACGTGCATCTCTTGTACTAGATCGACCGATCTATGCAGGATTTGCAATTCTTGATCTTAGCAAAACAGTTATGTATCATTTCCACTATAACTATATCAAAAATAAATACAACGAGAAAGCTCGACTTTGTTTCACAGATACAGATTCATTGTGTTATCAAATTGAAACAGATGATTTGTATCAAGACATGGAAAAAGACATCAACCTTTTTGACACATCAAACATGTCAAGTGATCATTTTCTGTACAGTGATAAAAATAAAAAAGTTTTAGGCAAGTTCAAAGATGAGATGGATGGTCGAATTGTAAAAGAGTTTGTTGGATTAAGAGCAAAAATGTATAGTCTATTAGAAGCTGATGGAAGATGTAAAAAAGTAGGTAAGGGTATTATTAAACATGTGCTTAAAAAGAGAGTTAAACATCAAAACTATAAAGATTGTTTATTCAAGAGAAATGTACAGAGGGAAAAAATGCCTTCTATAAGGAGTTTTAAACATGAAGTGTATACAATCAATCAAACCAAGATCACATTATCACCTTTTGATGACAAACGGTATTTGCTTGATGATGGTGTAAGCACCTTGCCATATGGTCACTATAGAATTAAGAAGTAGGAACATGTAATCTTTTTCATTAATTTTGTTTATTGTAGATGAAGCAAAATGGATAATTGTAAATATTTCTGAAACTGAAATAATACTGTTATAAAATGTATATGACATTAAAAGTGGGTATCTTTAAAACATATCAATGTATTTATATTACCCCAATTCCTTCTCTTCCCATCCTATTCAAGTAAGTGTTATTTTCTTAAAATTAGTTTACGTGTTCACCGCTTAAAAATGAAAATCAATACATTGGATTATTTGATTGTTGTAAATTATTTGAGTGAGAAAAAAATAATCACAATATTATGTTTTACAGATATGTATAGCAGTATAATGAACGACTTGTGTTTGTTTTAAACAGCAATCGAAATAAAATTACACAATAATTATGTAGATACACGAATGAAAAAATTTAAAGAAGTACAATCACAGTCAAATAAAATTTAAACTATTCTACGAATGAAAATAGACATTTCTTGTATTCAACAAAATATTAGCTGGTGAGAGTCATTTGTTTATTCCCTCCTCAAAAAATATAAATCATCTAGAACATTCTATTCAAGTTTGTCTTAATTTCTCGGTATTTCTTTTACTTGGTCGTTTTTTTTTTATTCATAAATGAAATCTATTTTCAGCTAATAGCAAATTTGTCTCTTCCCAAAATTCAAAATCATACATTGAAAGATTGGAGAGTATAAATAATTCAGTTCCATTTGTATTATGAAATTGATAAATGTAATTAATAAAATAAAGAATCAAAGTTACCTTCAAGTTTACCGTAGGTATATATTTTTTTCTATAATCATATAAAAATTTGCTATGGAAGAATAATATCATACTGAAGTTTAGAATACATTGATTCGAATATACTTTGCTATATGCTTCATTTACTCATAGAGATATATTACTGAATCTCTCAGATTTACTTTAAATATATTTTCATGATTATTAAGTCAATTCATTTTAAAAACATTGTCCATCATAAAAAATAGTTAGAAACGAGAATCTATTCTAAATTTTCTTCATGTTAATTAGTTCAACAAATTTATATAATACATTTGCGGAAAATTCCATTCAAAACTGAAGGGTGATAAGAACAGAATCTGTTTTTTCATGAAGTGGGTAATAATTTTGTTTTTAATACCTATTCAGAATAAGGATAATTTACAATTCATATTCAATAAAAAATAATGTGTTTTTATAGATGGAAAAAAAAAATCTTTATTTAATTAAATCTCATAATAATTAATATTATTGCTAATTTCATGCTTATAATTTTCTTCTAACAACTCATTATTTTTAAGACACAACCAATTTGAACAATGTCAAAAAAATTCTCAAATCAGTGGCTTTTATTGATTGACTTGAAAGTCCAAGGTCTTGTAATTTGGTGTTATGTTACACATCCGTTCTGATTAATTGTGATTCAAGTGCTTCGCTAGTAGACGAGTATAAAAATAAACCCATACGATGTTATCTAGAATTTGAAATATGAGAAAAATGTTTGGAAAGAAACACATGGACACTCGAAAAATGATTTAACAAATGATAAATAAAACAGTCAAAAATTACAAAATAAAAATCTTGCATTAGAGTACAACATGGGTATAAAGACCCCTCAAATGTTGACTGTTTAACAGACTCGTAAAAAATAATGGTCAAATTTGTAAAACAGTCAAAAATTAAAAAAAAAATCGTACTCGAGTGCTACATCAGTATAAAAATAGTCAAAAAATCAAAAATTCAAATCTCGCACTAGAGTGTGGCATTGGTATAAAAATTTTCAAAAATTTTAAAATTAAAATCTCGCACTAGAGAGTGACAGCTCACACTAGAGTGTGACATTGGTAAAAAGACCCCCTCAAATGTAGGCTGTGTTAGGTTTGGTACAAATACGTGAACGTGTTAGGTTCCATGGTGTAGGAAATGGAGTTTGTTTAGTCAAACCTAACACAGCCTACATTTGAGGGGGTCTTTTTACCAATGTCACACTCTAGTGTGAGCTGTCACTCTCTAGTGCGAGATTTTAATTTTAAAATTTTTGAAAATTTTTATACCAATGCCACACTCTAGTGCGAGATTTGAATTTTTGATTTTTTGACTATTTTTATACTGATGTAGCACTCGAGTACGATTTTTTTTTTAATTTTTGACTGTTTTACAAATTTGACCATTATTTTTTACGAGTCTGTTAAACAGTCAACATTTGAGGGGTCTTTATACCCATGTTGTACTCTAATGCAAGATTTTTATTTTGTAATTTTTGACTGTTTTATTTATCATTTGTTAAATCATTTTTCGAGTGTCCATGTGTTTCTTTCCAAACATTTTTCTCATATTTCAAATTCTAGATAACATCGTATGGGTTTATTTTTATACTCGTCTACTAGCGAAGCACTTGAATCACAATTAATCAGAACGGATGTGTAACATAACACCAAATTACAAGACCTTGGACTTTCAAGTCAATCAATAAAAGCCACTGATTTGAGAATTTTTTTGACATTGTTCAAATTGGTTGTGTCTTAAAAATAATGAGTTGTTAGAAGAAAATTATAAGCATGAAATTAGCAATAATATTAATTATTATGAGATTTAATTAAATAAAGATTTTTTTTTTCCATCTATAAAAACACATTATTTTTTATTGAATATGAATTGTAAATTATCCTTATTCTGAATAGGTATTAAAAACAAAATTATTACCCACTTCATGAAAAAACAGATTCTGTTCTTATCACCCTTCAGTTTTGAATGGAATTTTCCGCAAATGTATTATATAAATTTGTTGAACTAATTAACATGAAGAAAATTTAGAATAGATTCTCGTTTCTAACTATTTTTTATGATGGACAATGTTTTTAAAATGAATTGACTTAATAATCATGAAAATATATTTAAAGTAAATCTGAGAGATTCAGTAATATATCTCTATGAGTAAATGAAGCATATAGCAAAGTATATTCGAATCAATGTATTCTAAACTTCAGTATGATATTATTCTTCCATAGCAAATTTTTATATGATTATAGAAAAAAATATATACCTACGGTAAACTTGAAGGTAACTTTGATTCTTTATTTTATTAATTACATTTATCAATTTCATAATACAAATGGAACTGAATTATTTATACTCTCCAATCTTTCAATGTATGATTTTGAATTTTGGGAAGAGACAAATTTGCTATTAGCTGAAAATAGATTTCATTTATGAATAAAAAAAAAACGACCAAGTAAAAGAAATACCGAGAAATTAAGACAAACTTGAATAGAATGTTCTAGATGATTTATATTTTTTGAGGAGGGAATAAACAAATGACTCTCACCAGCTAATATTTTGTTGAATACAAGAAATGTCTATTTTCATTCGTAGAATAGTTTAAATTTTATTTGACTGTGATTGTACTTCTTTAAATTTTTTCATTCGTGTATCTACATAATTATTGTGTAATTTTATTTCGATTGCTGTTTAAAACAAACACAAGTCGTTCATTATACTGCTATACATATCTGTAAAACATAATATTGTGATTATTTTTTTCTCACTCAAATAATTTACAACAATCAAATAATCCAATGTATTGATTTTCATTTTTAAGCGGTGAACACGTAAACTAATTTTAAGAAAATAACACTTACTTGAATAGGATGGGAAGAGAAGGAATTGGGGTAATATAAATACATTGATATGTTTTAAAGATACCCACTTTTAATGTCATATACATTTTATAACAGTATTATTTCAGTTTCAGAAATATTTACAATTATCCATTTTGCTTCATCTACAATAAACAAAATTAATGAAAAAGATTACATGTTCCTACTTCTTAATTCTATAGTGACCATATGGCAAGGTGCTTACACCATCATCAAGCAAATACCGTTTGTCATCAAAAGGTGATAATGTGATCTTGGTTTGATTGATTGTATACACTTCATGTTTAAAACTCCTTATAGAAGGCATTTTTTCCCTCTGTACATTTCTCTTGAATAAACAATCTTTATAGTTTTGATGTTTAACTCTCTTTTTAAGCACATGTTTAATAATACCCTTACCTACTTTTTTACATCTTCCATCAGCTTCTAATAGACTATACATTTTTGCTCTTAATCCAACAAACTCTTTTACAATTCGACCATCCATCTCATCTTTGAACTTGCCTAAAACTTTTTTATTTTTATCACTGTACAGAAAATGATCACTTGACATGTTTGATGTGTCAAAAAGGTTGATGTCTTTTTCCATGTCTTGATACAAATCATCTGTTTCAATTTGATAACACAATGAATCTGTATCTGTGAAACAAAGTCGAGCTTTCTCGTTGTATTTATTTTTGATATAGTTATAGTGGAAATGATACATAACTGTTTTGCTAAGATCAAGAATTGCAAATCCTGCATAGATCGGTCGATCTAGTACAAGAGATGCACGTTTACTCTCCACACCAACAAGACTGTTTGAAAAGATTTCGAAATTTTGAAACGCAGGAGAGGCAATTAGTTTTCTGAGTTGTTTTTTATCATTGGTGAGAGTGATATTCGCCCTCTTCCTTACGTTCTCCATTGTTTTGCCAAAAACAGCGTTATTCATAAGCTTAAAAAAATCTTTCTCAAATTCATTCCGTGCTTTGATTCGCTGTGCTGTGTTAAAGTCTATGTATGGCTTCAACCACTTACTCTGTGTGAATTCGATGACTCGATGTACTTTTGTTAACTTCATACCAAGAGAGGTGCATTGTTTTAAATTTTTGTAATGAATGATGTAATTTTCTTTATTGTTCAGATTTGGAGTAAGCTTTTCAATTTTGCTATTGTTCATTTTCAAATCATCTAAAAGCTGAATCGCGTATGGAGAGAGCATATCACGTGTGATTGACATTTTTTCTGGACACAATGGGTAATCTACGTGTTTTTCATGTATGCTCTCTGGATATGTGATATTGACCTCCAAAAAGTAACCCTTATCGCTGTCATCGGGGACGTTCTCAAAGTCAATTGCTTCAATTTCTTCTGAAGACAGCCATTTGAAATCTTTATGAGGTAAGAAATCACTCATTGCCACCCCGTAGAGATTGTTACAATCTAAATACACGATGTATGTTGATGGTTTGCTAGGATCAAATTCAGCCATATACTTATTGTTTGCTTCAGAGAAACGATGAGATATCATTGCTACACCTCCACGGATTCCTTCCTCTATGAATAAGTACATATCAAGATCAGTAATGAGTTCTAAACAAACGTCAGTCATTTTCAAAAAACTTTGCCAAGCTAATCCTGGAGCTGAGATTGTATGACAAGGATCGATGTGATAGTATTCTAAACATAAACTACGGAAACTCTCAAACACATCAGCTAACAAAAAAATATCGGTGGTAATGTACAAATCTTGATATTCACCAATGTTTGACATGTTGAATTTCCTCCAGACTTTTAGAGCGTGCTCATAATCAGCATCGGAGATATCATCTCCAGTGAGATCGTTTCTAAATGCTGACTTAGGGGGCAGGCAATCTTCCATCAGCTTGTGTTCCGAGTCCACATAGCTGTAAGGGAAGACCCCTTTGCGTAACAGCAGAGGGAGGGAATCTGAGTCAAAAAATTCTTTCAACAAAGTGAATTTACTTGAACCATCTTTCGCAAGATTGTTGACTAATGACTCCAATGATGTGCTCATGAACTGAAACGAATCTATGAATCTCAAATTGCCTAAAGAGAAAGACTTGTAATTTTCCATGTTATTTGGAACTGCTGAAATTTTTTGATTTTTGATTTTACCTATTCCTTGCATAATTAAATGAGAATCATATCCGCAAAGATTGTGGAACACAACTGGGATGAATTTTGCTTGTTTACAATTAATATTACACTCATTGTGTGCACTACCCCTGAAACGACCAGTCATGTGGGAGTGGTCGCGTACACGTTTTTCACCAAGGGGTTTGTTACAAATGTTACATGAGGTGGCTTGATTGAAATTAATCTGGTCTTCTTTTGACATAACTAAGGGAATTTGCACTTTCATTTTAGCAGTAAGCTTCTCTTCTTCCAAAAGCAGAGCATTCAAAAACGTATCGACGACGTTCTCTCCCCGATAGACTTGAGGTGGTCCAGTTGGTTTGCCGTCTTCGTCCACGATGATGAATGCATAGCCGCTCGGATCGTGTTGCGCTGTTTTGCGTGTTGATGTTGTGACGTCACTTGACTCGCAACCACTGATTGGTCGAACAAAACACTCGAAATCTGCATAGATCACGTATGGTGTCTTGAACGAAAATCCTTTTTCCTTGTATGACATGGTGTTCTTGTCTGCTGTTGGCATCTTGATTTTTTGAGGCTCATGTTTCTCACATAAAGTATGATGACATTTCAGCAGTTTTTCAGTGCAAAATCTGTGCAAGCATCGTACACAATAATATGCTCGGTGTCCGTGTTTTGTTAGCGAGTAAAGAAGACGATTGAAATCTTTTATCAAAAAGTAATGATTATTTTCTTCATTTGACAAAAGTAATAAATTCACATGTTGCACACAATCAACTTTGGTGATTCTAAGAGGGTAAACACCGTCTTCATAGCCATATACATTCACAGAGATGTTGTTTTGTCTCTCAAAGATATCGATTTTTGGAATTTTTACTGGATACTCAATTCCATTCATGTTGAGTTCTGCTTCGTATTCGATGTAATTTGAGACTCGATGTGGGTTGTTAGATTGAGGATGTAGATGCGCAAGTATTGCCCACAGAAAACACTTCTGATCGAGATTTTTGATATTCACGATGGCTTTGGTGTTTTTCAGTTTGTCAGGGAGTGTCATGTAGCTACTTGCAGCGAGAGGTACATACTTTGCTGTTTTTAATTCTAAAAAGTTCACCTTGTTCACAACCCAGTCACTTCCTTGACGCTGAAAATTTCCACAAGCGGTTGAAATCGTTGCAAATGCTAAATTGAATTGTACATCAAATTCTGACGTGTCTTCAAGTAAAATTTGGCATTTACTTCTAAAATATGGAGTTGTTACAATTTCTTCATCTCCAGACTTCCGCGATAATTCAACTTGAATGCAGATGAACCATTTCAATGCTTTCAATCTTGATAATTCTTTGTCTAATTTTGTCTTGACTATCTCTTGTTGGTCACTGAGAAACTTCAGCACATCTTGATAGTGCATATATGGATCTCGAATGTAACACCCTTTGAACTTGTAGATTTTAACAGTGGAATCAAGAGCCTCAGTAAAATCACAATCACTTTGATCGCATGCTGAGTCGGTAATATCGGTTGATGTTGATGGAGTTTCTTCTTCTTGTGTCGACATATTTTTATTAGCAGTCTCTCCATTTCCGATTTGATTGTGAGTTTTCAGATGGTTGAATAAATTCACTTTAGCGTTAAACTGTTTATCACAAATAAAACACTTGAATGCATGATCTAATTTAACATGAGTCTTTAAATTGTCCGCGCGAGAGAATATCACACCGCAAATATTACACACATTCAATGCAGTAGGATGTTGATTTCCATGAACTGATTGTTTATGTCTCATTAAATGATATTTCCTCCCAAAAGATGCAGAGCAAATCTCGCACTCAAAAGATTTCACATTTTTAATGTTCTCCATTGCGACGCCGGTAATAAGATCGCAATGTCATAAACACTATACACACTTCTGCCGAAATATTCTGCTGAGTAAACGAACTGAACGCGACCGATGACGAATGACAACTGATCCAAGCAATCCGATCACAATAATATATAAAACAATGCAGCTTCTGTTCCGCGAGTGTCGAGTCCAAAGTTCAATTAATTGCGTCTTAGGTGTCAATGTACTGATGCATCGAAACGAACGGATCTGATGCCATGGTGACAACTGACAGCAAAACTAAAATGTTAAATTATATAAAACAAATATTTCTTAACTTCAACATTTGATGAATATTTATTATTTATGCATGCACTTACGAAACAATCTTGCCAGATGCTCGATGTCAACTGATGATAAAAGTTAAAATGTAGTATTATAAACTATTTCTCCTACAAAACCGCTATTAATTTTGAATAAAATATATTTCTGCTGATGTAATAGTTCAGTAATGTTACGTCATCAGAGTGTGAACTAAATTCTTATTTAGGGTTACAATAAAATGATTAAGAGTGTTTAAAAAGTAGTGTGTGTCGGTTTCATTTATTCTGTGTTTTGCTAATTTTATAATTTAAGATATATTTATTTTAACAAATAATTTTTCTGCAAACAAACAAACAAACAAACAAACAAACAAACAAACAAAAGTAAATAAAAAAGAAGCAATTATAAAGAAAATACTGAAAAATAGAAGTGTAAACAAAAGATGTTGATCAGGAGAGAAATCCTCGTTGGTTTGAAATTTTGATATATTCTTATAAATGTATATAGGTATCCTGCTCATGGTTTCGTATGAATATGAATGTTAATTTTTTGACGTTTTCTACATTTCATTACTATCATGTTCATTTTATATTTGTATCTATATTATGCTGACGGTGTTAAATAAAACTAGCATTAGTTTATTGCTTCTAAAAATGATGACACAATTTTCTCTCTTATAATTATTAATCTAAACGAGTTTCAATACGTTTCATTTTGATTGATAACGTCACCCGCTCATTGTCTTAGCAGTGATCTTATTTTCTTGATCGTCGTACTGAAATATTTGTATAGTGTGAGTCTAGAACCGACTAGAACAGTTTAAAATATCTATTGATTTTTATTCACCAGAGGATGATACGTGGCAAACCAATGCAAAAAATATGCACATTCGTTTTTATGTAGTTAATAGGATGTCGTAAAATGTAATTAAATTATAATTCAAATTTTTCTTATAGATAAAATATCAAATTCAGTCTTCACTTTTAAAAAATTATTTTCTAGAACATTCTATGTGTATGCTAACAATATTTTTTTTTGTTTTTCTTGAAAAAACTCGCAAAAACTTGAAGAAAGTAACAGAAAGTAAAAGAAGTGATGAAATTTTGCAAAAAGGTTCAAAAAGTGACAAAAACTTATAATTTTCTATAATCATGTGTTGTGATGATAATTCAAATATATTTCGCGCCTTGAAATAATTATTCCGCCCTCATCCCTTTTTTTTTCATTTATATATAAGATTGTCATTGTGTTAGTGTATGTGACAGTTGTCAAAGAATACACACAGGGAAAATGTTTTAAAAAAGTATCATGCTAGAGTGTGGGAACAAGAAAAATGTAAAAAAAATTGCGTCAAGTCAAGGTGATTCATCATAAATTATGAAAAAAGGGGTAAAAAGACTGAAGGGAGGAGTGGAAAGTTGGGTAAATGATTAAAATAATCTCAGACTAGAGTAGGGAACAGAAAACACATTTACAAACGATGATAATTGAAGGTATGACGTAAAAATTTTGAAAAAAGGGTGAAAAGTGGTGTGAGGGAGGGGCGGAAAATGCCGGAAATGTTTAAAATAAGCTCGGACTAGAGTATGAGAACCGGAAACTTGTTTAAAAATGGCGCCAAAACAAGGTATGACGTCATAAAACAGCCTCGCACTCGTGGCCGAGATTTGCCCCTTTTTGCCCCTGGAATCGGTGTTTCAGAAGCGGCATATATCTACTACTGTTGTGATATCCCCATAAAAAACACTCCGTGTAAAAATACCAGCCAAGTCTCTTCAACTAGAAAAAATAGATGGAATCTAAAAAATCAGCACTGAAAAGTAGTGATATCAAAAAATGGGCCAAGTCAAAACTTAATTTTAAAAACCAAAATATACTTGGCGCATCGTTTTTAAGAGCAGTATAGGTATATTATATATATTTATAGGTACATTTTATTTTTGGCATATACTTCTATACTATTTATATATACACGATGCGCCAAGTATATTTTGGTTTTTAAAACTAGGAAAACGCTCAGTGTAACGCGTTGGTGAGCGAGCACGGGGACATGCAAATTCTCGAAACGGAAATGCGTACACAAGCACAGAAAACATATACATCCATATTGAATTGAAATATGATAACTCAATCAACACAACATATTATTATGCTTTTCATTGAAACTTGAAAATAACATCTAAGCATCTAAGAACCCTGGTTAAAATAAAACAAATCAGATTCAATCCAATTGGCACTGGAAAACATTCATTTTGATACTTCATTACTGACAGATATTAAAAATGTTAATAAGTTCATACGTTCTTAACTGATTGGGATGAAATTTTGTAAAATAAGAGACAATGTTGGTCTTAATGATCATGCAAAATATGAGTATGATCTGAATTATCGAAGACCGTTTTCATTTTTCAGCCTATCAGGAGATATTTATTTAAATTTTAACCAATTAATGGATTTCAAAAAAATTATGGTCTGCAAACAGAGAAGGTTGGTTTTACATGTGTGCAAAATTTCAGCTAGATCAAAGTAAAACTCTGACCTGTATAGCCAAAATATGAATTTGATCAGATGTATCGAATACCATTTTCATTTTTCAACCTATCAGGAGATGTTTATTTCAATTTTAACCAATGAATGGATTTTAAAAAAATTTGGGGCCTGCAAACAGAAAAGATTGTCTCTACATGTGTGCAAAATTTCAGATCGATCGAAGAAAAACTCTGACCTGTACAGCCTCACCCAACAGAAAAAAAAACAAAAAAACAAAAAAACAAAAAAAAACAGAGTTCCGTGCCAAATGAGCCGAAAGGAGACGCTCGCTACGCTCGCTCAATTAAGTTTTGACTTGGCCCTTTTTTTGATATCACTACTTTTCAGTGCTGATTTTTTAGATTCCATCTATTTTTTATAGTTGAAGAGACTTGGCTGGTATTTTTACAAGGAGTGTTTTTTATGGGGTATGTTAATACTCTCACAAAATTGAAGATGTAAATTGCGGGGTCACCACTTTGGGAGCAAGCTCTGCTAGTTCTTTATAATAAGAGACAACAAGATTACCCTACAAACACAGGGGCAGACTTAGCAGCGCCCTACCACGGGCCAGCCGGCGTTCAAGGATGGACCTCGTCCGTCCCGTCTTATGGACATTTAACATAGGGTGGGACTCCTACGACGGTGCAGAGCCCGCCGCCTAGGAACGGCCCGAGCAGCGCCTTGAAGATAGGCACGCGCCCACAGGACCGCTCTCGGGCCGTGCGGAGTACGGGCTAGTGCAGCTGCTCGCTTCCCATGGCATTCCTTTCTCATGACGTCACGGGTCGTATTCACGCCTTCACGATATATTTGTACACTCACATCACAAGCAAAATGACCAACTGTAAAAACTCATTTTGTCTCAGACTGCAATACTTTCTATAAAATGGTCGACTATAATGATAATATAGCTGTAAAAATTGAGCAATGACAAATCCCATAAATAGTACTCGCTAATGCCATATTATAATCTCGAAAATAGCAATAATCATTTTTTGTGATGGAGGTCCAGTGCTCTAACCAGATTGAATAGCCTGCTAAGCTTAGTGGTTAGAGCACTGGACCGGCAATTCAGGGACGTGGGTTCGATCCCCACAGTAGGCAAATCTTTTCAATTTGCAGTTGGTATTAATTATCATCACCCTCTCTGAGGTCATCAGAAAAAACCATGTTAGTCATATATATATATATCAGATTTATCGAAGACCATTTTAATTTATCAACCTATCAGGAGATATTTATTTAAATTTTAACCAATGAACGAATTTCAAAAAAATAAGGGTCTGCAAACAGAAATGATTGTTTTTACATGTGTGCAATATTTCAGATCGATCGGTGAAACAGTGCGACTTTTATTGCTCCAGGTAGCAGCAAAAAAAAACGGAAAAAACAGAGGTTTGTGTCAAAAGAATAAAAAAGCCAAATAAGTGTATTGTTTTGTTTTGTCTGACGTCAGGCGGCCGTGAATCCGTATGATATTTGACTCGAACGATCTCGAAATAGGTCCCCTTTGGACCACTTAAGTGATTCTCGCTCATTACACTGCCCAGCAAACACAGGAGCTCCCTGGGAGGTCCTAATATTAGGATGATGCTCCTTAAATAGGGATATCCTTACAAGGATGTACTGGGGACCTCCCTGGTACATCCTAGTAAGGAGGACTCTTCCAAATTCAAGATGGCTTATTCTAAAAATGGCAACTGCCTAATTTAGGGAGGGATATCCTAAAAAAAGGCAGAATTCTTCCTAAAAAAGGCAGAATACCTCCTAAAAAAAGGCAGACCTTCCTTTTTTAGGACGGTCCTCCCTAAATTAGGCAATTGCCTTTTTTTAGGATATATTACACTAAAAATGGCCGCTATTGAAATATTTATATAGGTTTCGTTAGCTGTCAACAGAGTACTCTGCCCTTCAACTTCAATATAGATTTATGTTTTACTCAGATATCTTTATTGTTTGTTTTAAGTAGGTAAGTTTTATTATTACCAAAATCTGGCAAAAATTATAAGAGTTTGTAACAAAATGAGACACGTTGCTTTACATGATAGGACAAATGTGTATTTCCTCTTTAGTAGTTGTGCCCTGCAAGTTGTCCCTGCACTCCGATCCATATTATTTGTAGGTATGATGCATTCAAACTATAAATGAATAAATTCCTTCAAAGAAATGAATGATAGCAGCTGATCTGACGCTGTCATGTTGGTGTTTGTTGTCGGTGTCCCGCAAGTGATGCAAAAATGCTTCACTTTTTGGTGGAGTGAGCCTATACCCCTGTCCTGTCAGTGTTGGTGTATATCTATCCGCTATCGATCTATATATTATATCGCTCTGTCGTGTATTAAATATATTAAATAAGGCATTTTGAAAAGGCACTCAATTGTAATATCGTGGAAAATGATCTACCTAATCTAGGAAATTATGTCCTAATTTAGGAGATGGATATCCTCAAAAAGGCAGAATTCTTCCTAAAAAAGGCAGAATTCCTCCTAAAAAAAGGCAGACCTTCCTTTTTTTAGGATGGTCCTCCCTCCCCAGGATGTACCTGGGAGCCATTTAGGATCCCCATTAGGAAGCTGTGGGGAGGCTTTTAGGATCATTTTAGGAAGGACTGGGGATATCCTACATCCTTAATTAGGAGGGACTGGGGAGGTCCCAGGTACAACCTTGTGTTTGCTGGGTGTTGAGTGCTGAATATGAAAATATAGGTAGGTATGTTCATACAACAATGTTTAGTAAATTAATAAAAAAAACTTTAGTAAACACATAAAGCACATCAGTATTGAGAACTAAATCACCAGTATTGTGTTGCCATGAGTGATGCCAGTAGAGATGTCAGTTAAGAGAACGCAACTCACCTGGGTGTCCATCAAGCCATCTCAGCACCCAGCAGTCCAACACAGGGGCAGATCCACAGCGATCATTGAACCCTAGGCCTACATGAGCACGGAGCTCAGATCATTTACTGGAAATCAAGAAAAGGAAGGCAGTTCATTTTAAAGACCCAACAAATCAACATATCCCCTAAATCGTTTAACACTTTGGTCCAAACGTTTTGTAGTGTTGACTTATTATATGCTACAAACCCCTCTAACAAATGAGAAGGTACCATAGGTACTCCAAAATATTGTTCGAATAAAAATCAATAAAGAATCAATTGAGTCTTTGACCCCAAAAAAGTAAGAACAAACCCTGTCGGAAGTCTGATGCGGTAGGTAATAGAATATGGTATACTATAGAGAGGAATAGCCTCTCTATGCTAGGTATGCTATCGGGTCATTGCTTCAACAAGCCTTACCTCGAACATGGGGCAGTCCCCGATTAAGCTTATACATACCAACCGCAAAGGATTAATTTGCCTATTTTCGGCAAAACATTGGCTAACCCAAAGGCTTGAGCGTCCCTGGGGTTCCAAGTCCTCGCCAAGAAGTGGTTCCAGCGGGGATCGAACAACCAGGATGGCCTGGTGCGTAGGAACTAAATTTTGCAAGAGGGGGAATAATATTGTAAAATAACTTGAGCTGGAGATACAAGTGTCCACGAAGACAATGGGGGTCTGAAAAAATTAATTTCAGCCATGAATTTGGTGTATTCCTTCGCTATTTTAACACTTTTAAGCATATTTTTATCTTGACATGTAAATGTATAAGAACATATGGAGGGGAATTGAATCAGAGATTCAGAGATTGATTCCTACGCGCCTGGATGGCACACCCTGGAGTGATCACCTTACGAAAACATGGGCACGATCAAGAAACAGCATGCGCTCGCACGGTTTTGTCAAGTACAACTTGAGGTAGTAACGTCCGCTCCGATCATTTACTGGACATCAAGAAAACCATATTATATTACCCATGGACTTTATATTAAATGTTATCAATTCCCCTAACAAAATATGAAGGACATGATAAACCAGAATATCTTAAGTCCCAATTAACCCCCCAAAAGTATTTAACGCAATTGCCCAACCCCTGTAACCAAAAAAAGAAAAGCTATTACCTACTCTAAAATATTGACAGAATAAAAGTAATTAAAAAAATCTATTGAGTTCTGACACAGAGAAGTAACAAGACAATGTCCTCAGCCAGTTAGGTACAACAGGATGCTCGAGTCCCCTGCGTCGAACCCGGGTCTGCTGATCAGCTTGACAGAACCCTGCGACAATACAAACAGTAGTTAGAGAGTAGACTAGAGGTAAGTCATGTAACACAGACACAATACTGGCAGCAAACTACAATACTGGTAACAATTCTCAATACTGATTAATGTCGTCCATACAAATACACTCCATTTCCCCTTTTTCGAGTGGGGTTGATTTTAAAACAGTATAGATATTACTATTTCTTACCTTTCTTTCCATAAGCTCCTCAAAAGTAGCGATGCCACAAAAAATAGCTACGGTATACAATAGGTATGTTATGTTCGTCAAGCTTGCTCTGAACTGCTCTAAGTTGCTCCAACTTGCACCAGCCCTATACTTCCTGTAGGCCGATGAACACAATCACCTGTTCCAAGCAGGTTCGAAACAGTCCGACGAACAGACCTATTATTTCTTTTGTATATGTAAATTTAAATTTTCCATAAAAGCATCAGCCAAATTTCGATCGTCAAACCCATAACAATGGAGCTGAAACTTGACAAATAGCTCAGAGAAGTAAGGATCGGTCAGAAGTGCTTGAAATGGAAAATCTTCGAGCAGTCTTCATGCAGTGTCCAGACTAGGAGTGTATCCAAGAAAAAAAACTACGTGTATTAAAAAAACTCAACACCGAAAAGGAGTGATACCAAAAAAGGTGCCAAGTCAATGACATTTCCAAATATTTAATCTTATTATTGAAATAAAATATAAACACCGAGAAATACTTAACAAACTTAAAAAACGATGGACTTGGCGCATCGTTATTTTCGTTTTACACGGAGTGTTTTTTTTTCCTAGGATCCCAAATACTCGATGAAGTAAATAATACATGAGGAGACTTCCCTATTCAGCACTGAATAGCAGTGATGTCACAAAAATGGTTAATGTGGTCTCATATGATTAAAAAATGAAATAATTTGTGTCTTTTGAACAAAATAATAGTAAATTAAATTCATCCTCTCCTGCTTCCTGAGTAAATCTTTAACGCAATCTAGGAAACGTCCAACGAGAAGGGTTTAACTAAAAGATGAAGAAGATAGGAGACATGACCCGATTGGTGTAGCAACATTAATATGAATCACACACAAATTATCCTGCGAATTTAATTGTTTCACTCGCTGCTGAAACGCTGCCTCGACGGATCACTGTTCTGCAAGGAATTAGTGCTTCATATCATATATACGAAGCTGCTAAAAGAAATGTGCGTGAGAGGGAGAACTAAACAGTATCTGATTGTTGTGCTAAACCGGTGACTACGGTGAACAAGTTAAGAAGTAAATATAGAAAAATCCCAAATAAAATACAATCATACTGATACAATATTCATTCTATACTGAGCTAAAACAGCCAAGGCTAGAGCACATTAATGACTACTAGGTTAATAGTAAATGATGAGGTACTTGTATTGCTGTTGTTTGCTGCTCGTGGGTCTGGATCATGTTAATGCAACTACCTGACAATGCCCTACGCTTGGTTCTGATGGAACTGTATCGGACATTGCCAGTGGAAGATCTCGCAGCTCCTCTCATCTTCAGTCTTGTCCCAGGATATTCTTGTATTCAAATCACACTGACGCCGATATAAACCAATGTAAGTATTTCAGTAGCTACCTATTAATTTTGTATGGATCAACTCAATGTGTTTTCATCGTAACATTTCAGAACCAGATATTTAATATAGGAATCCATTTCATGTTAAATAACTGTTAGTGTAATGTTTCATTTGATGAATAATTACTTTATTGATCATTCAAAATTAAATATAATATGCTGAAAGTCAATTTATGATCTGGAGGAAAAAGAAACTGAAGTGAACTATTAATGTTTTCAAATTATATTCAGGTTGTCTTGGATATTTAATTCTCCTTGTTGGGAAAATCAACATTTTTGCTTTTTTGTTGCATTTTGTTGGCAAACAAAGCAAGTTCAGTACATTTTTACTACTAGGTATTGTAAAGCCCCATTTACACGGTGCAATTTCTTGACCAACTTCTGTGCCACAGTGGTTCTGCACATGTGCAGTCACTTTTTCATCTCAAAAGTGATACTGCGCACGAGCAGAACCTCTGTGGCACAGAAGTTGGTCAAGAAATTGCACCGTGTAAATGGGGCTTTAGTAATTGTATTCAATATAAAATAATACAGGGATCGAACATAAGATTTGCGTCTTTCTTGCAAAAAAAAGGTATTAAAAGTAAGTAAACTACGAATCTAATATTTGATTGGAACAATCAGTTCATGGCATCATTATAATATCATTGAAAATTGTAATCGAGACTCTCATGCAGTGGTATAGTTTCATCTGCCGGAGTTTCATCATGAGCTTCAACGGCAATATCTGATGTGCTGATTGAATGTAGTACTGATTGAACAAAATTATCTTCGATCTGATTCGATCTTCGATCTGATTTATTTCTTCATCATCTTCTTCAATTTGTGATATATCAAGCAAATAGTTCTTTAGTAGGTTCTTTCTTGCTTCTCGGTATTTTGCAGTCCTACTGCGAGAACTGACCATTGCTTTAAAAAGTACCTAGGTATAAAATTGTTTTGTTTTAAATAATTATAAATATAACATAGACTGTTGTAACTACCTGTAGGATGTAACTACCTATACCTACCCACCTACCTACTTACCTGTGTGTAATTTTAGTAATAAAAGTAGTAATACAACTTACCTGCCAGAAGATGTTGTGCTAATTTGTGTAGCTAATCAAAAATCTTTGAAGTTTTAACCCGAAATAAACTTGTGAACCACAAAGAAAGTAACTTTTGCAGCGCGGCGCGTGGACGTTGAACGATTTGAATTTTGTAACTGCCTTTGCCGGTTGGTGGGAAGTGGGGGGAAGTATGCGAGTCAAGTTAGAGTCAAGCTAGCAACTAAGTTGTTTAATAGAATACATGGGATAATAACATAATAGCAGTTATTGAAAATTACAAGTGGTGTTTATTCATCTGTAAATGTGACATTGAACATCAAATGGATGTATTACGAATAGTTAAAAGTAAGTTTAATCGAATTGTTTCAACATGAAACAAGTATCTATCTGACATCTGCGCGAGTGATTCAGTTCAAAACTTGTTGCCGCCCTGGAATGCAATGAAAGTCCGTACTCGGGACCTACTCGGGACGTGCTTTCACGACCTCACGTGACAGTTAAGTTATTCGTCAACCGTCGTTTTGCGGCCTTGAAGGACGGGCTAAGGCCGAGGTCGGGCCGTTCTGGTTGCGAGCTATTTGGGAGTGATAAAAACAGCTGCTTCAGAATGACTACGACCGGGCCGAGCTCGAACCTGGGTGCATACCCAAGTACGTCCCTGAAGCCGCTTTCAGGGAGGCTCCTCGGGCCGCCCTGTGTTTGTTGGGTATAATATAATATAGGTTTATTGGTAACTAGTAATCAATGTCAAAGCAAATATGGACTCGTGTCCAGGGACAAAATTCATTAACAATCCCACTGGCAAAATCTCAAGTCTTCGTATGTCTCGAACTCTAAGTATGCTGTGTCGCCACAGCCTACTTGCATTGTAGCAGGAGACCAAGTCGCTACAGAATAATGATTAATAACATACATTAACAATTAATTAGTATTGAAGGAATTGATTACACACCTAAATATTTTGCAGACGTAATGCAATGTGTATTAAACCTATATACAAAAAAAAAAAATGTTATCATCTTCTAAATTTTAATTCAATACAAATATTAATATTTTATATATTTTCAGGTTACACTTGGATTTGAACATATTTGCATATGCGGATAAGAACATTGAGGCATATTTGTAACAATTTGAGAGAAAAACTTATCTTGTATACGCTAATTAGGACGTAATTTCTTATTAAACTCTAGCGTTATTTTGTTTTACTGCGTTGGCAGTATGCTTCTAAAAGGCTGAAATAGCTGTCCACAGGCTAACTTCAAGTCGGTCGCTCGCTAGTCGCTTCAAGTCATATTCTAAATCCACCCAATCCATTTCACTTATAAAATGATCCAACCCATCTATACCTACACAAAACGTGGAAATCGTTGTCGGGAGGAGAAACAAATTGAAACTGATATCCACGGAATAATGGCTTTGCACAATATTGGTTAGTTGTTGTTTCTACAAACTGATCCATTGGTTATTGATTTCCTGAATCACAACATCAGAACTTGTTTTTTCAACAAACATTGACGTCTTTCACCGACAATTTCCGTGACCGCAGGTATGACTCCGATTTGGTTCATATTTGGTATCCCCCAAAAAAAACACTCAGCGTAGAAAAGGCAGCCAAGTCTCTTTACTTGAAAAAATTCATCACTGAAAATAAGTGATATCAAAAAAGGAGCTAAGTCAATATGACATTTCCAAATATTTAAATGGTATCTTTGAAATAAAAGTATAAACACCGAGAAACTGTACAAAAGGACTTGGGATATTGTCTAGGATTAGGACAAGAAACAGCACTTAATGAAATTCACTCACTTTATTCACAGAGTTTTCAAAACGAACCCAACAATGCAAGTCACAAGACATAAGGGTGAAAGTCTTGGGTAATACAATGTGAAACTCACCCTTATGCTTGCACTCAGGAATGCGTTCACGATACATTTGGCAACACAGCTAATGCAAGCTTATTCTTTGGCAGAAGCATGTTCAAGTCATTGACTAATCATAAGTTAAAGTTAATGCAGCTGTCAAATAGAAACAATCATTTGCAGCCATTTTGTTCTGGAGACGGGCGATTCAGTTCAAGGTATTCGATTCAGCGAATCCATTTGTTATTTTGTCGAGAATATTGACTCAATGATTATTTGGAAGGCAAAAAAACAATATTTGATAAAATCGTAGTACATTATGCATTTGATATAAATGGGGTTGTTTACTGCCATTTGCTCTCACTCGCAGCGCTAGCGGCATTGGAGGTGTCTCTCTCCGATTGGTTGGTCTCTGAATCCAAGATCTATGAATTAAACTCCCGCCAAGGTTTAAAAACCTTCCATTCCGCTAGATGCATTTTGATTGGCTCTCTCCCGGACGATTAGAACAGCAGCGCCATCTACAATAGTTTTGCGTGAACAACCCCATTGTATAAACATATTTCCACACAAAACTATTTGGTGGCGCCATATTGAAAATAGGTCTTAAGAAATCAATTAAATTTTTAAGCTAAGATCGATTTCTGACGCAAATCGCCCATCTGGTTTCATAATCTTGTTTATATGAAGCAATATTAACAGCTGTCATTCTTTCAATATAATTTCACATTCATCAACTTCTTTCATTCAATAATCTTGAAAACACACAAGTTTATTTGAAACAAGACTTCATTTTAGTTAAGAGTTAGGTAAATGGCAACAAATTACACATTATTAGCCATTTGTTTGACTCAGGAATGTCACATTTAGAAGAAAACACAAATGAATAATTCAAGTTCAAAGATTATCAATGAAATAAACAAGAAACACAAGGGCGGAAGTCCATTTCAATGATTCTTAAATACCAGTAGTCCTGTCTTCAATCAATCATAATTTGTAATAGTCATTGCGTAAGAGAAATCAACTGTATTTGTTCACATCAGTCGAGTAGAAAAGGAAATTGACTTCTGCCCTTCTGCTTCTCAAGTTAAGTTGGAGAAACAAAGTAATTTAGTAGTAAATCAATTGCTCTTTATAAATCCAAACCAATGTTGATTTAAAAGTTATGGGAATCAAATACAAAATCAAGTCGAAGTGAAGAAAAAGTAATTGAAATAGAAATTAATTGTTCAAGAAGAAAGCCGAAGGAAACGACGATGATTTTAAATACACTTCTTTGTCGGATATTTGGAAATGATTTATTATCAAGTATTTAAATCTGTTTAGTGAAAAGGTCGTTGCGCAGCGGCAATGCGCAATCCTGCGCAATGTTGTTGAGCGACACGTGCGCAAATCGCTGCCCGGCGTCCATCTTGCCTGGAAAACATAAAAAAACATTCATGAAAACTACAAAAATAACTTTTAAATGAAAAATTAAAGATATATATGGAAACATATGGATGGAAACTTAAAAATATACACATTCTTAAAATGTAAAGAAATTATATTTCCATGAAAATTAAAATACAAACTTTTCATAAAAAATTAAGAAAATACGTTTTTATGGAAAAAAGACATTTCAATAAAAATTTAAATAATACATATTCATGTTCATTTAACAATATAAATATAGGTACGTGTGTATAAAAACTGCATGTTTTACCTTGAAGCTTTGGCCTCGCTAGACATTGGTCGCTGTACGTTGGCTGGAGGCGCCTAGCTGGCGACGCACTGGAGAAGCTGGCGGCTCTGGCGGGTCTCCCCAATGACTCGGTGCTGCGCGATCTGGCGCGTGGCGTGCGCAATGCCAGCTCAGGACCTCCGCCATACGCAGCGTGGAAGAAGTGCCAGAGCTCTTCAGACAGCTGAGCGCAGTCGGAACCTGGGACAAACATTTTCATGGACGTTGAAAAATATACCTACTGTCTTGAAAATTAAAAAATACTTATCCATGAAATTTCAAAAATAACTATTAAATGAAAAATTAGTAAATATATTCATGGAAACTGAAAAACATGCATTTCGTTAGAACATAACGAACTGATATTCATATCAATTCGAGAAAATAAGGAACACGACTGACCCCTGGTGGATTCTTTGGTACTATGATAATGGCGGTTGTAAAGGGTTTATTCATGTTAATAAATTATATAAAATTTGCTTTAGTTGTTTGTTATGGCTGAAAAGGTAAACTTGTAACTAAATCTACATTTAATTTGTTTCTCCTTTTTCACTGCCTTGTGGAAACACGAACATCAAAACAAAAAAGTGCATCTAAAAATTTTCCTGCCAGAAGTGGCTCCATCACGTATCGCTTATTTGTTCGAATAGACAATAGAGTACTAATAGTACAGTACAATGGAGCCACGCCCACTAGGCACTTCCGGATGATTCCGAATATTTTGCTTATGGAAAATAACATGGGGACTTATTTCGATTAATGGTCATTTATAAACAAAACAGAGTTAAAATCGCAATACACCACCATTAACTTCAATTAGGGTTGGGCGAACCGGTTCGTTTTCGAACCGAACCGAACCGGCTAGCTAGGTTCGAAAAACGAACCTCTAAGGTTCGTTTTCGAACCTTTTTCGAACCTCCCGCCTTTTTTTCCCGCCCTTTTTCATTCAAACAATGCAACCAATATCTTGTCACTATTTGTCTAATGTTGGCCTCTTGTCTTTAGTGGTGCAGTAAAATGGTAAAACCTGGGTAAATCGAACCCCTGTAAGCCGAAATCATCATAAATCAAAGTAAACTCAAATCCTGTCACACTTTAGGGTGTTTCATGTAAAAATAAATCTTGAACCGAATTTTTCATAAGACGCAATTTCGAAGTGCTATTTGGTACCAACTAGAAAAGTAGCATTGATTTCAGTTTAGAAGTCCAGGTAATTTCCTTGTTGAGTAAAATTTTCGAAGTATTAAAATGAAATAATGATTGTTGCGATCTAAACTGTATTGTACTTTTGGAACAGAGTGTACTTTTGGGTCCTGCAGAGTGCAGCTGCTTGCCAGCAGGTACCTGAACCTGACCCTTGCCTGCGTAAGGGAGGATTGTTTTGTTTTTCTCTGTTAAAAGGTCTGTGAACTCGCAATTTATGTAAGAAGTAATCAGATGGCAAATGACTTGACATCATATTTTATTTTATTTATATGATATTGTATGATCATGGTTATTGAATAAAATATAATAGTGGTCATTGAGAACACCATTCGCGATCTAAATGAAGGGAAGATATCACGCATAAGTTAAAAAATAATGGTGTATATTTGAGCTTTCCAAACTTCATTGTAACCCAATGCAAAATCAAAAACAGTATGACGATTGGCGAGATAATTTTTTGAAGAATATTGGAATATACTGAAATGTATTAAAATTTCGAGCAGTATATTTCGCGTTTTTGTTCCTATTATATTTGGTATTATGTCAATGTCCCTGTATACAAATAGAAATAATATTTGCGTAAACAAACACCCCATCAAACAGCTGTTTTCAAGTGTCTAGCCACTTGACTTGCGAGAGGGAGGGGGAAGAATGGTGACTGGTGCTTAAGCGCTTATCTTTACTACATTATCTGGAAAACATCATTTTCTGACAAAAAAGGTTCGGTTCGTTTAAGGTTCGAAATTTCGAACCTTTTGAAAAGGTTCGGTTCGAGGTTCGGTTCGAAAAAAAATGAGGTTCGCCCAACCCTAACTTCAATCTTTCATTTATAATATTATGTCAACGCATCTCTTCAAATATACAAAATTTAATTAAACTGTTACAAGTTAAACAACACACTACACAGGGTATGACGTCACGAAATTGTACATTGGTGCAAGATGTAATTACAATGAACTGTCAGTCGGGTTTTTAACAGCTCATTGCTCATTGCAACAGCTCGTTTTATAGTATCTTGAAATTACAACACAATAATATGAACTTTGGAGGTAACCTGCGAAATAAAAACGCGCACCCCGACTGGGAATCGAACCCAGATCCTTCGGGTTTCCGGCCCTATGCTTTAACCATTAAGCTATCGGGACGCATAGCATAGAGCATAGGGCCGGAAACCCGAAGGATCTGGGTTCGATTCCCAGTCGGGGTGCGCGTTTTTATTTCGCAGGTTACCTCCAAAACACCATCCCTAAGTGAGAGATTCACTAAATTTTCCATCATTATCAAATATGAACTTGATTCAGTGCATAAACTCGAATAACACAGAAATACCTACTTCAGATTAGTTTACTTTTCGTCAACAATCGAAAATTGATGTGCAAGGTCTGGCATCATTGTTGAAAATTGATTCATTTGTTTTCATTTGATCCAGCGTTCATCTTTGTTAAGTCGCAGTTGCCAACTCGCTTCCCAGGACATCGCGCTGAGCCATGTTAAGACATATTAATGATGTAGATTGCAACGTCGCACTTTGGAGCTATTTAATAACTTAAACAGATTAAATACGGTATATATTTAAAGAGATGTGACGACATAATGTTACAAATGAACGATTGAAGTTAATGGTGGTGTATTGGGATTTTTTTAACTCTGTTTCGTTTATTGACCAGCAATCGAATTAGTCTCCATGTTATTTTCCATAAGAAAGATATTGAGATTCCTCCGGAAGTGCCTAGTGGGCGTGGCACTCTTGTACTCTATAGGAATAAATACCGGGTGGCGCAAAAAGATGCACAATGGGCGAGACATCGGTGTGACAAAACTACTTCACACATCAGGATGAAAGTTCCACATAATATATATAACATACTAAGGTTTGATGTGTGCAAGTTTCAAAAACATTACTAAAGCCCCATTTACGAGCTGCAATTTCTTGAACAACTTCTGTGTCACATTCCCAATAGACAACATTTTAAACCCCGAGCGCCATCTACAACTATCAACATTGCATTCTGGGTTTAGGATGTGAAGAGTTTGACAGCTGCCTGGTTGACAGTGCTAAGATGCATAAAGGAAGAATGTTTTTCGGTGTTTATTATGTTATATCATCTCTGTATTTAAATGTAACTAATTTTAGTGGTATTCAACATAATTATGAATAATATTAAGAATAGCAGATCGTACGGAACAATGTGTTGTGTTCCATTGTGCAAAAATAACACTAAATTTAGCCGTGAAGTGTTGTTTCAATACTTTCAAGGGACGTTGATTTGAAGAAAGAATGGATAAGACGCAATAAATTATGTTTTTGTTGAAAATTTTTAGTGTAAGATGTAAATCCAATATTGTAGATATTATTAGCCTGGGCTTGAAATCATATTTATCGCTTTCAGGGGTATTCAAGTTATTTTTCCTCTTAACAAACAGGACATTTGTAGGTAGCCGAAAATCTTATTTTTGTCAGAAATTCTGACAAAATGTGACAAAGTATGTTCCTGTATACATAACTAATTAACAAATCAATCTGACCTATTGGTTATTCATTTCGGTTTATTCATTTATTCATTTTGTTAGGGGAAAAACAGGGCAAATTTTCTTCATATTTCTTATAACCAGATTTGTTAAAATGTGCACCACATATTCTGTGGTTCATAATAGGGGACCATTTACTACATTTTCCCTGAGATCCAATTCGCCTCACACGCCTCATTCTTTCTTCAAATCAATGTCCCTTGAAAGTAGTGAAACGACACTTCACGGCTAAATTTAGTGTTATTTTTGCTCAATGGAACACAACACACTGTTCCGTACGATCTGCTATTCTTAGTATTATTCATAAAATAATGTTGAATACCAATAAAATTAGTTACATTTAAATACAGAGATGATATAACATAACAAACACCGAAAAACATTCTTCCTTTATGCATCTCAGCACTGTCAACCAGGCAGCTGTCAAACTCTTCACATCCTAAGCCCAACATGCATCACGGCACGTCGCGCATGCGCAGTGAATTTTGAATGTTGTCTATTTTCATAAAATTTGTATTTACACGACGCAACTTTCTGTCACAGAACTTAAAACATGTTCTAATTTCCATTCAAGAAGTGTGACACAGAAGTGTGGTACAGAAGTTGTACAAGAAGTTGCTCCGTGTAAATTGGGCTTAATGTAGGATAAATGTTACAGCTGTTCAAATTTGGTTGTCAAAAAGGCGATTATATGGAGCTCAAATAGCGCGCGTTCAGAAACTTCCAATGGCCGGTCTGTTTCTTCAAAACTACATATGTAGGTAGTTTTGAAGAAACAGCCCGGCCATTGTAAGTTATCTGGACGCGCTCTATTTGAGCTCCATATAGGTTATCAACTTATTGACAACAGCTGTAACTTTTTTCCTACATTAGTAATGTTTTTGAAAGTTGCACACATCAAACCATAGAATGTTATTATATATTATGTGGAACTTTCAGCCCGATGTGTGAAGTAGTTTCGTCACACCGATGTCTCGCCCATTGTGCATCTTTTTGCGCCGCCCGGTATTATACCGATCTGGTTTGAGAGTGTTACATTCATATGATGTTCCCACCTGGTTTGAGCGTAGCATGTCCCAGACTGTTCTGCAAAATGTTTGAGTTGTCTATCGGGCCAGGTGGCTCGGGTGTTGACTCGGCCTGCACGAAGCGCTGCCAGGATCTGAACCAGGGCATGGAGATGGCGAACACAACGCTGGGACTCTCCTCGGCTTGGAACCGCGCGTTGAGGCGCACAAACACCTCCAGCTCGCGGCGCGCGCGGCGCAACGCACTCTCTTGCGCGGCGCCACATACCGTGCATTCATACAGGCAGTTGCACGCAGGACCACCGCCAAAACTACAACAACAAGACACATTTTGTTTCTATATACCGGGTGGCGCAAAAAAAATCCCCCTGATTGAGAGGTCACTATATAGAAACAATTATAGATAGGATTCTGAAATTTGAACACATATTAGAAAACATACCAAAATTTAATATGTGCAAGTTTCAAAAACATTACTATTGTAGGAAAAAAGTTACAGCTGTTCAAATTTGGTTGTCAAAAACTTGATTAAACAGAGCTCAAATAGCGCGCGTCGAGAAAACTTCCAATGGCCGGGACACTGTTTCTTCAAAACTACTTACGATATCAAGCTGAAAATTTCCAATTATATTGAAAATATATTAAGATCGATTGTGTAAAAATTACAGTCAATTTGAATGAATGGAACGAAAATTATGGAATCTTGAAGTTGAGCGTAAAATCAGAAAATGAAGATTATTTCTAAACTTTTATTACATACGTTATAAAAGTGATTCTTTTCCCACTATTCTGTTTTCAAGATCAAGTTCAAGATTCCATATTTTTCGTTCTATTCATTCAAATTGATTGAAATTTTTACTCAATCGATCTTAATCTATTTTGAATATAATTTGAAATTTTCAGCTTGATATCGTACGTAGATTTGAAGAAACAGCGTCCCGGCCATTGGAAGTTTTCTCATTGCGCGCTATTTGAGCTTCGTTTAATCAATTTTTTGACAACCAAATTTGAACAGCTGTAACTTTTTTCCTACAATAGTAATGTTTTTGAAACTTGCACACATTACATTTTGGTATGTTTTCTAATATGTGTACAAATTTCAGAATCCTATCTATAATAGTTTCAATATAGTGACCTCTCAATCAGGGGGACTTTTTTTGCGCCACTCTGTATATATATATATATATATATATATATATAATAATCAATATTTTTCGGTAATGCTTCGTTTATTCCACAGTTAAATATACAACGTTTCGCCAGGCTCCTGCCTGGCTTCTTCAGGTATATTACAAATAAATAAACTAAAAAACACAGCAATAGATCATATAAAATGATGAAATTCAGGATGAAAAGTCAGGAAAAGTGACATTTGAAATCTAGTGGAGCGGTCGCTCCACGCCAGCCAAGTCGTACGGCGCGCGCACACTCTCATATAAAGGCTGGAGCAAACCCACTTTTACTGTAAGCATCAAAGTGGCATTTTCGGCCTACTGGATCTTAAAATTGAGAAATCTCACATTGTTGCGAAATATCTTAATTTCGAGCTATGGACCACCCTACAACATATACCAAATTTGGGAACAATAGGTTACGCCCTTTGCGCGCTAGAGGGCCGTGAAAACAGTGTTTTAGGGCGGTTTTCATAATCAGTAATCATAGTAGTAGGCTGGAGCTAAAATCCGGTAAACAGGCCACAGCCTAAACGGCTGAACCGATTGATCTCACATTTTTACCACGTGTGCACTTTTGGCGTCTGATTTAACCTTGTCCCCATGAATTTTTTGTGCCGCCATTTTGAAACCGAAAGTGACGTCATATCTCGTCAACGGTTGGACCGATCGGAACGAAATTTGCGCCAATCGTTTCAGACGGTCATCTATATGGATTATCAATATCAAAAGACTGAACATTATTTTAAATAAACCGGAAATGACGTCATGAAATTTAATATACATCGATTTGCATTTCAGCAACAACTGTTGATCCGATTGTCTTGATATTTATGTAACGTTTGTACTTTTGATATTTCATTTGACTTGTTATAAAACCAACCGGAAGCCGCCATTTTGAAACCGGAAGTGACATCATGTCTCAAAAACGGCTAAACAGATTAGAACAAAACCAGCGCTAAACGATTTAGACGGTCAACTTTATGTAATCAGTAATATTTGATGATTCAAATATCGAAACCGGAAATGACGTCACACATTTTATGACCTATACCGGAAATGACGTCATAAATATGCTAAATGACGCTAAATTCACCACTTTATACTTTAAAATAGATATAAGTAAACGTACTTTGTAAATAATTATAAATTCAAGGTTGCAGTGTTCTCGGCGGCCATTTTTTAAACCGGAAGTGACGTCATATATCGTAAACGGTTGTACCGATTGCAACCTAAGTTTGGAAATGTGTTGGACTAATAATTATGAATTCAAGACGACATTATTTTCGGCCGCCATTGTTAAAACCGGAAGTGACGTCAAATATCGAAAATGGCTGTACCGATTGCAATCAAATTTTGGAAATGTGTTGTACCTACTAATAATTATGAATTCAAGACGACATTATTTTCGGCCGCCATTGTTAAAACCGGAAGTGACGTCATATATCGAAAATGGCTGTACCGATTGCAACCAAATTTTGGAAATGTGTTGTACTAATAATTATGAATTCAAGACGACATTATTTTCGGCCGCCATTGTTAAAACCGGAAGTGACGTCATATATCAAAAACGGCTGTACCGATTGCAACCAAATTTTGGAAATGTGTAGGAGTAATAATTATGAATTCAAGACGACATTATTTTCGGCCGCCATTGCTAAAACCGGAAGTGACGTCATATATCGAAAACGGCTGGACCGATTGTAACGAAACTTAAAGCTATTCTTCTTGGATAATTATTTTAATCTTATATACCAAACGCAACTTTTCTAAGTATCCAAATCGGCATAGGCGTATTTTTTTAAAGAAATAAGTTCTTGCACGGACACAAGCTGTGCTACAAGCTGTATGAATAAACTAACAAAAGAAGTGATATCCCAGAAAAAAACACTCCGTGTAAAAAAGGCAGCCAAGTATCTTTACTTTAAAAAAATTCAACACCGAAAAGGAGTGATATCAAAAAAGGAGCCAAGTCAATGACATTTCCAAATATTTAATCGTATCTTTGAAATAAAAGTATAAACACCGAGAAATACTTTACAAAAGGACTTGGCGCATCGTTTTTTTAAAGACATTTTTCTATTCATAAGCATGTGCCATTTATATACAACCGTCATTTTGAATGTTTAGAATAATAGGGAAACATCTTTCAATTAGGTACATATTATACATACCTTCTGTAAAATATTTTCTATATGAATATATACGCTATGAAACTTGTTGTCTATGCTTTCTATAAATATACACAATAGTTATCTTCGTAATATTGTTTCGTGGTGAATATAATTAAGTCTCATGCGTTATACCTTCTCATCATGTAACAATTTCTATTAATACACATTTTATAAAAATACATTTCACAAAGAAGACAGTCATATTGAATTTCTATTAAAAAATTTAACTTTATACACTTGACACTTCAAAAATATATAATTGTGTTCCATTAGTTAGTAATTATTTGACAACGTTTCATGATTTCCTTCAGTCAAGATCAAATTATGAAAAGATACCAGTCTAATATCGCCATATTAACAGTACTGCAAGAATATGTATGAGCCCACTTCCAATTGATATGAAGGGATGTGTGTTGTGAAAAATATCCGACCGAACCGGGGCTAAAACTTGGGACCTCTCACTTGCCGGGCGAGAGCTCTACCAACTGAGCTACCCGATCGGACGGGCGGACATTAGACACAACACACTGATGAGGATCCTGACTCCTGACTCCATGGAAGTTTTCCAAAGAAACCTACATTCTCACCACTTCCAATTGTTATGTAATTCTTTCACCCTTATATTACTTATATATTACAGCATAAAATCATGCTTCTATCGCCATTGACAAAACTATAAAATAGTCATTACTAAAAGTAGCTTGATTCATAGATTCTGGCTCTAATAGAAAGAGGAAAATGTACCTACTTGTAAATTTCTTTCCACTTTTAGGATAGAATGATGTCTTTAAAAAAACGATGCGCCAAGTCCTTTTGTAAAGTATTTCTCGGTGTTTATACTTTTATTTCAAAGATACGATTAAATATTTGGAAATGTCATTGACTTGGCTCCTTTTTTGATATCACTCCATTTCGGTGTTGAATTTTTTTAAAGTAAAGATACTTGGCTGCCTTTTTTATACGGAGTGTTTTTTTCTGGTAAAATTAACTTGAAACCAAACGGCCACAGCCCTTTGGATACAAGAAACACTGACCTCTGAAAATCAACAGGTATAAATCAAGGTGTAAAATGCTGTTATGAAAATTGAAGTTTAAAAAGAAAAAACTATTTAGTTATTTGAGTTCATTTCCTGCAGCCCGCGTTCTGCTGCGTGTCACTCGTTGGTTTTGATCGTCACTTGCAGAGATTGTAGTATCTGGAAACTTCTTGCGTGTCACTCGTTGGTTAGAAGCTGTCACTGGAGGTGCTGGGTTCAGATCTGGAGCCTTCTTTCTTTTGTCAATCCTAGCTGGTTGGTTTCTAGCTTGTTTTGAAACTTCTGCAGTAGGCATAATAGGTGGTACACGAATTTGTTCCACGAGAGGCTTCCATGCGGCTGGAAGACGTTGCCCATCATCTCTCTTGTTGAGCGTGTGGTGTCGCCGCTCTATTTCTAAAGCTTCACGCCAGTTTCTCGATGCGCAATTGTCCACCTTCGCGATTGTTTTCATGCCCTCAAAGTTAATGACATGAGATTTGTATTCGACGTGGGATGCTAATGCAGAATGTTCAGCGCGCTGAAACACTGCAAGTCGGTGTTCGTCTTGTCGAACGGACATATTCCTATTTGTTTGACCTATGTACGTTTTTTCACAATCCGCACAAGGGATCTCATAAACCCCTTGCCCTTCTAGCATATTGATTATTGATTATAATATTGATTATTGATATTGATTATTATATTATTATATTATAATATATTAGATTTTATATATATATATATATATATGACTAATATGGTTTTTTCTGATGACCTCAGATAGGGTGATGATAATTAATACCAACTGCAAATTGAAAATATTTGCCTACTGTGGGGATCGAACCCACGTCCCTGAATTGCCGGTCCAGTGCTCTAACCACTAAGCTAAGCAGGCTATATATATATATATAAGAAAACTCATTTTCGGTATTATGCCAAGCGATATTTAATAGTGCAATAACGTTTCGACAGTATTGCAACTGTCATCATCAGATTGCCAGATATATATCAGATATATATCAGATATATATATATATATATATATATATATATATATATTATATATATAGATTTTATTATATAGATATATTAGATTATTATATTATTATATTATATTATTATATTGATTATGATTATTATATATAATATATATTATTATATTGATTATATTATAAATATTGATTATTATAATGATTGGCTTCGAAAGCATCAAAGAATACATATATATATATATATATATATATTTTTTTTGAAATGTAGAAATAATCTGACAATCTCAGATGGGATGATGTTGTGTATATGAACTGCAAATTTAAAAGATTTGACCTCCGATTCATATATATTCATATATATTTCATTTATATATATATTTTTTTAAGTGTCTTGGTTATATTTTATATTAAAATTATTTGTCAAACAGTTTCCATTTTCAATTTAAAATCTTCTTGACAATTAAACCATGGACTAATACACCTATACGGGGATAGATAACGCCATATCAATTACATGCTAAACGAGAGTCCTACCCGTGTCCTGTTTTCAATTAAAATTCACATAAATAAAACATGGCTGACTATTGCAAGCCAAAAATTATGAGATTTCTTGTCAAGTTGACACAATGCCTTCATCAATATATTACCAAAACATGATTTATATAGGAGCGCCAATACAATATCGACTTAATTAAACCAGACAAACCTTAATAAACAGCTTATGTACAGAGAAGAACATGTCAACATGAAGGCGGGTTTTCAGATTCTTAAATATGGACGGAAAAATTGAATAGTTTCATTCTGATGTTTTGCTAAAACATATTTACTTGCAGCTTCACGCACAATTAAATTATCACTGATTATCCTTCTTTGGCGTGATAGTATTCACAGAATTGTCAGTTAATTTACGGCTGAAGAATAAATGAAAGAAAATCACAATATAAACGGCAAAATCATGGGAAAAGTTTGCACGGCCTCCTTTATAAGTTCCGTTTTAACTTATAAAGGAGGCCGTGATTTTTGTATCAGCTGTTTGATTGTTTTTCGATGTCAAATAATGACATCACAGCCCAGACACAGAGATCGGAACCTATTTCACACTCCAGACATCCACTACATTTCAATAATTAAGAAAGGCACTGCATGAAAATGTATGTAAAAATGAGTTAACTTAGGGTCTGGGAGCTGTTGTCAGATGCAGGCGATGTTTCTTCGGTTGACGCTCCTTGTGTTGCTGTTGGCCCTCAAAAGGGCCGTTTTACACGACGTTTCGACAGACTTAGCTCTGTCATCTTCAGGTGAAGACTGGTGATGAGTAGGGGTTGCCATCAGGTATTTATAGGAGCCAGAGAAATGATACCTGGCTCGCTATTGGCTCGCGTGGTCTGGCTTAGGCCTCTGGTTGGCCGCTCGGTGGGCAGCTGCACGAGTGTAGTATGCACCTGCTCGCGTGTTGTATGCAGCTGCTTCCGCTTGCTGGACTCGCGGGACGATGTTGTGGTCCTTGGTTCGATTAATGATGGTATCTTGTTTATTCATATTGCTCGGTGTTCTTGTTTGTTGTTCGTCGCTCGTAGGTCTTGAAACTGGCTCGGTGGGCGGGACAAGAATCATGGCAATCACAGGTTTCCATGCACGTGGTAGACTCAGGCTGTCGTCTCTCTTGTTCATATTGTGTGGGCGCTTTTCTATTTCCACAGCTTCTCGGATGGTGCGAAGACCGCGGAAATCGTCGCTCACTTCATGCCCTCGAATGCGATGTTGTGGCCCGTGTCTAAGACGTGCTGGGCCAGTGACGACGTGCTTTCGAGGCGATCGACTGCTCTGCGGTGCTCCTTGAGTCTGGTACATGTAACGACCGGTATGACCGACATATGTTGTTTGGTTACAATCACCGCAGGGGACCTCGTAAACTCCTTTGTTCTCGAGATGAATCTTGTCTTTGCTGTTGTTGACAAGTTGGCCTATCTTCTTGTCTGTAGTGAACACGGTCCGAACTTTGGCAGTCGCGAGAATTTTGCTGATGCGGTCGGTCGTGCCCCTCACATACGGGAGATGGGCCGTGGCAAGTCGCTCCTCCCTCTCCTCGGTGTCTAGGGGCTCGCGCTGTTTAAATTGTCGGTTCCAGGCTTGATGGATGATGCGGTTCGGGAAACCGTTCTGTATCAGCGCCTTGTGTAGAATGCGCCGTTCCTCTTCGAGATGTTCTTGATCGGAGATTCGCTTCGAGCGGCAGGAGAGTGTATTGGCAACCGAGCGGATTTGCGTGAGACGCTGTGTTGAGGTAACGGTTGGTGTGGGTTGGCTTGCGATACACAGTGTACCTAGTGTCCCGTCAGGCTTCTTCAATACTAGGCAGTCCAAAAAGGCCAGGCTGTTGTCGGTCTCGATCTCCATGGTTAACGTGATGTTGTCGTGTATCGAGTTGAGATGGTCGAGGAATTCTGTGAGCCTGTCGGAGCCGTGCTGCCAGACCACGAACGTGTCATCCACGTACCGCAGCCAGCAGCGCGGTTTGAGGGGCGCTGACTCCAGGGCTCGGGTCTCGAAGTCGGTTATGAAGAGATTGGCTAACACCGGGGAAAGGGGCGAGCCCATCGGTGCGCCTTCCACTTGTTTGTAAAAATACCCGTCGAACATGAAATACGTCGAGCTCATGCAGTGGCGCGCTAGGTCAATGATGTGAACTGGCTGGCGGTACCGGGTCTTGATGTATTCGAGGGCCTCCTTGACTGGTATCTTGGTGTAAAGAGACACCACGTCAAAGCTGACTAGCGTATCCCCTGGCTCGAGTTTGGTCTCTTCAAGCATACTGACGAAATGAGTGGAGTCACTGACGTATGATGGTGCGTACTCAACAAACGGCTGGAGTTGTTTGGCCGCACTGACGATGGGGCGTAGTGGCATGCCTGGCTTGTGGACTTTAGGTAGTCCGTAGAGTCGTGTTACTCGCGAAGTGTTTTCTCGTGGGATCAGCTTTCTCTTCTCTTCTTCTTCAATAGGCGATGCAGTTATAATTTTGCGGGTTCTTGTCTGGAGGGCGTGTGTGGGATCGCGTTTCAGTTTTGCATAGGCTGGATCGGCTAGCATGCTGTGAAGTTGGTCTCGGTATTTGGTCGCGCTGAGGACCACGGTGGCGTTGCCTTTGTCCGCGGGCTGAATAACAACTCCTTTGTTGTTGCGAAGGTCTCGCAGTGCTGTGATCTCGCCCGGTGTCATGTTGCGTTTGGGAGGCCTTGCATTGCGCAGGATGGTAGCAGTGTCTTGGCGCAGCTGTTCCGCGGTCGCAGGAGGTAGTCGCCTGACGGCAACTTCTACCCCGCACATGATGCGTTCTACTGGTAGGCGGCCTGGGGTGATCGCGAAATTGCTATGATGCTATGATGATTGCCATAATTCTTGTCCCACCCACCGAGCCAGCTTTGAAGACCTACGAGCAACGAACAACAAACAAGAACACCGAGCAATATGAATAAACAAGATACCACCATCAATCGAACCAAGGACCACAACATCGTCCCGCGAGTCCAGCAAGCGGAAGCAGGTGCATACTACACTCGTGCAGCTGCCCACCGAGCGGCCAACCAGAGGCCTAAGCCAGACCACGCGAGCCAATAGCGAGCCAGGTATCATTTCTCTGGCTCCTATAAATACCTGATGGCAACCCCTACTCATCACCAGTCTTCACCTGAAGATGACAGAGCTAAGTCTGTCGAAACGACGTGTTAAACGGCCCATTTGGGGGCCAACAGCAACACAAGGAGCGTCAACCGAAGAAAAATCGCCTGCGTATGTAAAAATGTTTAGAAGGCTAAGGTGAACCGGGTAGTTCATATGAAACGTGAAGTTATGTGGGAATGCGCTAATTGCCCTACTGGAAACTGCCCTACTAGAAACTGCCCTACTGGGAATTTTTTTGTTTTGACTGTACATGGGAGGGGCTAAAGGAGGAGCCAAACCAGTGGGACGAGCCTTTTAACTGCCCTACTGAAAACTGCCCTACTAAAAACTGCCCTACTAGAAACTGCCCTACTGAAACTTCTTGGACGGACTGTACATGGGAGGATTTAAATGAGATAATTTACTCATAGGGATATTTCGAAAAGGTAAATTCCCATTCTAAGGGAAATTTCTCTCAGAACAAGATTCCCGCCAAATTTTCAAACAATTTTGGTGAAAGCAAAAGTGTCATGTTGATCTGATTGAGCCCTGCAAAAATGTATCGGACCGGTCATTTTACGGTCATTTTACGGTCATTTTACGGATCAACTGTTTTCCTATGGGTACCTGTCAAAATTTCACATTATTACACGAATTTGGCCGTTTATCTAATTTAATGACTTTTCTAGGTGATAAACTTGACTCATTTTTATTTATTTCCCGTCCAAAAGCCACCCTTCGAATTTTGCACATTATTCCGCGTCTATCAAGGTACTGTTCGATTTTTTTAGAATTTTCCAAGTATATATTTTCGTAGAAAATCAGGTAAAAACCCGTTCTTTTAAAATTTTCTTTATTTTCTTGCAAACACACGTGAAAACTAAAATTACCAAAACATCGACCGTAAAATGACCGGTCCGATACATTTTTGCCGGGCTCAATCAGATGAAAATTGACACTTTTGCTTACATCAAAATCGTTTGAAAATTTGGCGGGAATCTTGTTCTGAGGGAAATTTCCCTTAGAATGGGAATTAACCTTTTCGAAATATCCCTACGGGTAAATTATCTCATTAAACTCCTCCCATGTACAGTCTGTCCAAGAAGTTTCAGTAGGGCAGTTTCTAGTAGGGCAGTTTTTAGTAGGGCAGTTTTCAGTAGGGCTGTTAAAAGGCTCGTCCCACTGGTTTGGCTCCTCCTTTAGCCCCACCCATGTAGTCAAAACAAAAAAATTCCCAGTAGGGCAGTTTCTAGTAGGGCAGTTTTTAGTAGGGCAGTTTTGAGTAGGGCAGTTTCCTGTAGGGCAGTTAGCGACGAGCCATAGTTTATTTTATGAAAATGTTTTAGTTTAATCATGGACGAATACACCTTTACAGGGATACATAACTTCACGAGCCCTTTGAAACGTGGATTAAAAGAAATATCTTTCATGAAATTGAAAAAAAAATCATAACAATAAAAAACATTTTTATGAAAATATAAAAATATATATTTTCATGACAATACAAAAACCTTTTGATAACAATTAAAAAGAAAATATATTTTCATGATAATTTAAAAAAAAAAATCATTTATAAAAAATAAGCTATGGATATGAAACTAAGCAATGCTGATTGCTATGATGTAACTAATTGATGCTGATTGCTAAGGACCTACTTGTCGTAGAGATATTCCCAGACGGTCTGACTGAGCATGGTACAGAGTTTATCAACGAGGTCCACTTTAGCAGGCAGAACGCCCCCGTGCGGACAGAGGAAGTCCGTGTTGTCTATCGGACCGGGCTCCGCGAAGGTGTTGAAGCGGTTGACCCACTGCTTGCTGACGTAGAACCTCATGAGGCCGGGCGACGGGTTCGACCGCTCAATCAGCTCAACCGCGCGAGAACGCAGCTTGCTCACGGCATTGCAACATTTCCTGGGAGAATGAAACAAATTCATTTGGTGTCTTATTTTTGTTGACTTTTCATTATAATAGTTAATAAATCGGACTATATTTTTGGTAATTTAATGCAAAATTATGGTAAAATTGTGACAGCATTGGCAACAATACATTATTTTTTTATTTGTTTGGTTCTTTAGTTTTGACTAGGGATGTCGGCGGGTCCAAAAATCAGGAATCGGGTACCCGCAATAAATATTCATGTTGGAATCGGGTAATTGCCTCCAACCCATTTTTTTGTGTAGATAAGAGTAGAGTTGAGGTAAATAAACACGCTGCACTTAGCTGCGTGAGAGGAGTGAATGAATGACCCTCTCTCTGGGCCATCTGTGTGCTTGTCTTTGAAAAGAATTCGAGAAAACAGGATAGCCTGATAGGATATGTCATGTATAATAACTTGGACTAATAATAACATTCTTTGATAACTGATAACTTCTATCACTAGGAAAACGCTCTGTATAACGCGTTGATGAGCAACCACGGACACGCGCAACACCTCGAACCGAAAATATGTCTATCGAAAATATCATTAAAAGCCAATAATTCTTGAAATTCGTCAGACTTGTAGGTATAAACATCTCCAAATATTCCTAAAGTATTAGTCCCAATAGCCATGCAAAGTTTTAAGTTGATCGATTAAACCTTTAAGATTAAAATGTTCCTTGTTAAAATTCAAAAATCATAGGATATATTTAAAAAATAGAAGAATGTATTTAAGAATATAACATATTTAAGAAATTTTGTCTATGGAAAATGTTATTAAATTTAAAAGCCAATATTTATTCTTGAATTTCTTCACAGACTTGTATAAAAGTCTCAAAAATTTCTAAAATATTGGTCCCAATAACCTTGAGAAGTTTTAAGTTGATCAATTGAACCTTTCTAATTAAACGGTTCCTTGATAATTTTCAAAAATCACAATATCTCATTAAAAAAAATATACCTGGGACCACTCATAAAATATTAGTGTGTGTACACAATATTAGATAACTGTTGAACGGTCATCAGTTTCATCAAAGATAATTAATGCTTTAATTATCTTTGGTTTCATGCGTTTGAAAGTTTCTACTCTAACTACCTTGAATTAGAACTGAAGATTCGAAGATGCCGTGAAATATGAAAACAAAAAAAAAACAAAAAAAAAACAAAAAAAAAACAAACAAAAAAACAAACACACGGAGAAAGTGCCATAAGAGTACCGTGGTGACGCTCGCTACGCTCGCTCAATAAGAAAACACGAATTTGTGCACCTTTCTACCCAGGACTCAACTTTTTCACTGTGGCCTACAGCGTGATTGAAAATGAAAATACAGACGCATTTTTACCGTGCTTCCTACTAACTACACATGATTTCACCCCTCCTGCCCCATTCGTTGAGTTTCCCCTTGAGGCGCAGCTGATAACTGTGCATAAACATCTGTCTTTCACGCTACACTCTAAATATATATATATTTTTTTTTAGTATCCGCGAGTATTATTTATTACCTGAGTAATTGATTACCCGGAACCGCCCGAGTACCCGCCGACATCCCTAGTTTTGACTAACTTGAGTTTTGAAGCCAGACATTTTGTCTCCTTTTTGTAGACACTTTTTTTGGATACGAATAGAGACGAGATAGATGGACGATGTTATTTGAATTTTAATCATGATTAGATAAAAGACAAACTGAGGGTTATTACTTGGTAAGTTGGTAAATTTTTTATTTTTTGCTTCGTTTATTAGTATTAATTAGTTATTTTTGTGTGAAAATGAACTAGCCAAATGAATGTATCAACTCACTTGTAGAAGAGAACATAATATGCTGAACAGTTCAGTTCTACTACCTAACATCTTCTTACAATATTTGCCCTGAAATTAAAATTTCGTCTTTCCGTTGGAAAACTCGCTCTTTATAAAAGAAACTGCTTTTAACCCTTTAACGAGTATGCCCGTATCTCTTACGTTTTGGCATTCTACATGATTATAAAAAAAAAACAATAGGGAAATTTTAAAATTTGTTTAATATTTGATAGCCTTGTAATCTTATCATACAAAAATCTGCTTCCTAACTCATCCCAAAAAGGATATAGAATTTTTAACTCGACCTACCTACAAATTAACTTACTCTTTAAAGGGTTAACATAAAAATTCAAATGTCTGTCTGTTCAAACTATCTTCTCAATGTTCTAATGTCTGCAACGTGTACATATTAAATGTTGATCTATGTTGTATAATGTGTGCAAGTTTGAGCTCTGTATCTGTTGTAGTCGTCTCGTAACACTCACTTATAGAAGAGCACGTAGGCCTCGCAGTTCTGCACGGTCTCGGCATTGACTTGCGTCACGTACTGGTCGTCGAACTCGAACCAGCGCTCCGTGGCGTGATTGAAGGAATAGCACGTGTAATGGCCGCCGCCAGCAGTGCCGTGGTGACAGATGACCGATACCAGGTCGTAGGAGGTCACCGCAGACAAGCAGTCTAGACATAACCACATTCTCCTTCAAATGCCAGGTCATACGACATGCATAACCACAGTCTCCTTCAAATACCAGGTCATACGACATGCAGTCAAGACATAACCACAGTCTCCTTCAAATACCAGGTCATACGACATGCAGTCTAGACATAACCACAGTCTCCTTCAAATACCAGGTCATACGACATGCAGTCTAGACATAACCACAGTCTCCTTCAAATACCAGGTCATACGACATGCAGTCTAGACATAACCACAGTCTCCTTTAAATACCAGGTCATACGACATGCAGTCTGGACATAACCACGGTCTCCTTCAAATACCAGGTCATACGACATGCAGTCAAGACATAACCACAGTCTCCTTCAAATACCAGGTCATACGACATGCAGTCTAGACATAACCACAGTCTCCTTTAAATACCAGGTCATACGACATGCAGTCAAGACATAACCACAGTCTCCTTCAAATACCAGGTCATACGACATGCAGTCTAGACATAACCACAGCCTCCATTAAATACCAGGTCATACGACATGCAGTCTAGACATAACCACAGTCTCCTTCAAATACCAGGTCATACGACATGCAGTCTAGACATAACCACAGTCTCCTTTAAATACCAGGTCATACGACATGCAGTCTAGACACAACCACAGTCTCCTTCAAATACCAGGTCATACGACATGCAGTCTAGACATAACCACAGTCTCCTTTAAATACCAGGTCATACGACATGCAGTCTAGACATAACCACAGTCTCCTTCAAATACCAGGTCATACGACATGCAGTCTAGACATAACCACAGTCTCCTTCAAATACCAGGTCATACGACATGCAGTCTAGACATAACCACAGTCTTCTTCAAATACCAGGTCATACGACATGCAGTCTAGACATAACCACAGTCTCCTTCAAATACCAGGTCATACGACATGCAGTCAAGACATAACCACAGTCTCCTTCAAATACCAGGTCATACGACATGCAGTCAAGACATAACCACAGTCTCCTTCAAATACCAGGTCATACGACATGCAGTCTAGACATAACCACGGTCTCCTTCAAATACCAGGTCATACGACATGCAGTCTAGACATAACCACAGTCTCCTTCAAATACCAGGTCATACGACATGCAGTCTAGACATAACCATATTCATATAAGTCATCGCTGGGACAAAACTACTCGACTAAATCAGATGAAAGTTTCACATAATATAAACAACATACTAAAGTTTGATGTGTGAAAGTTTCAAAATCATTACTTTTGTAAGTAATGACGCAGTAAGCAGTAAGCAGCAGTAAGCAGTTAGCAGTACAGCAGTAAGCAGTAAGTCTGAACTGCTCGTTCAGAAAACGGCCAATGGTCAAATGGCTGATTTTTCAAAATTACTCAATATATCGAGCTGAAATTATCAAATATTATTCAAAATTTGTTGCTCTCAATTGTGTAAAAGAGTCAATTAATTTGGATCATTGGAACAAAAGTTTTGGTATCTTAAAGTTGAGCTTGTAAAACATACTGTCTACGATCATTAGTTCAACTACCACAATCTCCTTTAAATTCCGGGTGGCGCAATAAAATCATCCTGTTTGAGGTCACTAAATCGAAACTACAGAAGGAAGGGCTATGAAATATATTAACATTTTAGAAAAAATACTAAGATTTCACAAGTACAAGTTTAAAAAATATTTGTAGAATAGGAAAAAAGTTAGAAATGAGTAAATTATATGATAGAATCGAAAGTTTCAGCGCTCTTTCTTTGAGAGTTCGAAAATACAAACTGAGAACATGGGGATTATTTTATGGGCCACCCGGTATTGTACTAACCCTTGTGCATGTAACATATAGTTTTACCCTACCCTTGTGCATGTAGCGTATTGTTTTACCCAACCCGTGTGCATGTAGCGTATTGTTTTACCCTACCCTTGTGCATGTAGCATATTGTTTTACCCTACCCGTGTGCATGTAGCATATTGTTTTACCCTACCCGTGTGCATGTAGAATATTGTTTTATCCTACCCTTGTGCATGTAACATATTGTGCATGTAGAGTATTGTTTAACCCTACCCGTGTGCATGTAGCATATTGTTTTACCCTACCCTTGTGCATGTAGAGTATTGTTTAACCCTACCCTTGTGCATGTAGCATATTGTTTTACCCTACCCTTGTGCATGTAGCGTATTGTTTTACCCTACCCGTGTGCATGTAGAATATTGTTTTACCCTACCCGTGTGCATGTAGCATATTGTTTTACCCTACCCGTGTGCATGTAGCATATTGTTTTACCCTACCCGTGTGCATGTAGGATATTGTTTTACCCTACCCTTGTGCATGTAACATATTGTGCATGTAGAGTATTGTTTTACCGTACCCTTGTGCATGTAACTTATTGTTTTACCCTACCCTTGTGCATGTAACATATTGTGCATGTAGAGTATTGTTTAACCCTACCCGTGTGCATGTAGCATATTGTTTTACCCTACCCTTGTGCATGTAGCGTATTGTTTTACCCTACCCGTGTGCATGTAGAATATTGTTTTACCCTACCCGTGTGCATGTAGCATATTGTTTTACCCTACCCGTGTGCATGTAGCATATTGTTTTACCCTACCCGTGTGCATGTAGGATATTGTTTTACCCTACCCTTGTGCATGTAACATATTGTGCATGTAGAGTATTGTTTTACCGTACCCTTGTGCATGTAACTTATTGTTTTACCCTACCCTTGTGCATGTAGGGTCGCATGTCGAGCTGTTGGAGCGGAAACGTGACGAAGGATCCGATCTTGGCGGAGAACATTAGCTCGTGACGGAAACGCTTGAGATGGATGCAAAGCACTTCCGGCAGTTCCAGAACCTTCGAATACTTGACTCCATTGCGCAGCTTGTTGCAGCGCTCGCAGCTAAACAACAACAACAACAACAACAACAATAACAACATCAGCATGACAAATCTACATTTAAAACTCTTCCCGTGTATTTGCACATTCAAGGGTCTTGGTCTTTTTCTTATTACACATTTGTGAAATGTGATATTTGCTTCTAGTTCTAACATCGAGTGTGAATAAATACCAACTGCAAGATAAAAAGGATTTTAAGGAGGGACTAGCAATGTAATCACGGTCTTCTGGAAATTTCCACAAATTTGCAATGAAATTCGAATTTATAGAAAGCCATTTTAACATTGCAACACAATTTTACATGGAAAAATGCGCTTTTTAATCAGGAAAAACGTATAAATAAATCCCTAAATAGTAAATTCCTCATAGCCCGGTAAAACATCCACAAACGTGTATATGTAAATAAGTTAAAATAAATTATTGCATTTGCTGCATGCTCTAGTAGTTTTTCAAACAAATCTTTAGGTTGGAAAGCAGCTTAATACACCTTTGAAAACATCAGCATGACTTTTTCCGTATAGTCGCAATGTTAAGCCATGAGAAAAACTGTAACTTTGAAGTGATATAATGAGAAAATTAGTACCCGACTACACGTTGACCACATTTTCTTGCCATATTATAATGCAGATATGATCTTTGCTTCTAACCTCGGGTAGGTTGATGTGAAATACCAACGGCTGACCACGAATAAGATAGTTTCATAGTTTAGTTTCATAGTTTTTATTCCATTCACATTATACATTGCATAATGAATTGACCCTTGAGAGGAGGAGCTCTCTTACAGTAGGGTAATTATGGAAACGTTAGATTTTTAAAATATTTAAAAATACATTAAAATTATACTAAAATCATTAAAATACATTTTCATACTTATTTACTAAGGAGAATGTTACATTACATCATAATCTCTATGATAACATTAAGCTAAACTTAAACCTGATACCTATACTATACTATACTATAAGTCTTTGTCATTTAGGAATTCGTCAATTGAGTAGTATGCAGCATTTGTTAGGATGAACTTCAGCGATTTTTTGAAAAGGTGTATCTCACTAATTTCTCAAATTTTTTTGGGAAGTTTGTTATATATTTTCGAAAGAATGTAATTAGAATTTTGTTGGATTTACTTTGTTCTTTTATATTGAATGTGCACCTGTTGAGTTTGCCTTGTTTCATGAGTGTGTACATTACTGTTGAGCTTCTGGTATTCAACGTTCAAGTGAGTGTTAATAGAGGAATGAAAGATGTATAAACTGTAAAGGGTAAAGAAAGCCGACGCAAAGGGCTTCAAGCATCACCTCATATCGAATTTTGTGGAATGGGAATCTTCATCTGGCAGTGTGGCAGAGCGATGGTCAAGATTCAAAGAAATTCTCTTCGCAGCTAGAGATTTATTCATTCCAAATAAAGTAATCAAGAGTAATTCAGACTTTCCGTACTACGACTCGGCAGTCAGACGTCTGAAGAAAAAGTGCAGAAAAGAGTACATCCACAGGAAATTAAATCGCTCTTACTTCAAAGAACTGACGACAAAGCTTAATGCTGCAAAGCTCGAAGCCTACAATCGATACATAATGAAGATATGTGATGGTAAATCAAACCAATCTTGGAAGAAGTTCTACTCACACCTGAAACAATTGAAAGTATGCAGCAACGAAGTACCGTCACTGATTAAACCTGATGGGGAATCTGCAACAATGGACAGGGAAAAGGCGAACATACTCAATGCGACTTACAATCAAACTTTTGGGGCTTGCACACTAAAGGTCCAGCCTCTTCCTTATTCACCAGGGGGCAACAGAGATAACTATTCACCTTTTGTCATTGAACGCAGTGATATTTCCAAGGCCATTTCCCGCTTAAAACCCCACACAGCCCCGGGACCTGATGACATAACAAGTCAACTTCTCAAGCTCGCTGTTGGCCCAGTAACATCCTACTTGATGATATTCTTCCAAATAATCATAAACAATACTTACCTCCCTCAGGAATGGAAAACTGCTACTGTTATCCCAGTATTCAAGGGAGGCAAGAAAGACATCCCAAGCAACTATCGGCCAATAAGTTTAACGTCAATTCCCTGCAAGCTTTTTGAACAATTGATTGGAAACTACTTGCGGAAGCTGTGGGAATCTTCTGACTTCCTATCAAATTTCCAATTTGGGTTCCGAGGAAGTTATTCCTGTGATGCCAGCTTAGCTGGTTTAACTCAGACCATTATCAATGCAATTGATAACGGGGGGCAGGTAGATGCACTGTTATTAGATATGTCCAAGGCTTTCGATGTCGTACCACATGACAAACTCTTGATGAAACTTACAAAGCTGCCCGGTATTGATCTGAGGGTGGTAAAATGGATAAGTGAGTACCTTTATGACAGAACCCAGCGAGTCCGAGTAGGAAATGAGATGTCAGAATCAACCCCTGTAAACTCAGGCGTGCCACAGGGCAGTGTGCTCGGGCCTTTGCTGTTTCTTGTTTACATCAATGACATTTCAAGTAACATAAGATGCAGCATCAGACTCTACGCAGACGATTGTATCCTGTACCAAGTGATCAAGTCAATTTCCGATTGTAACATACTTCAAGAAAGTTTGGATGCTACTTGTATATGGATACAGGAAAATGGAATGAAATTGAATGTAGAAAAGACTCAGCGTATCTCCTTCAAGCTCTCCCCTTCAGGAACAATTGACTTTCCCTATTCCATAGGAAAAAATGAATTAAGAAAATCTAAATCCTGCAAGTATCTGGGAGTGACCTGTGATTCCAAACTTTCGTGGGACAGTCATATCAGGATGGTAGTTTCCAAAACGATGAAAACTCTTCATTATGTTATGCGAAATCTGAAGAAAGGGTCAGTCCAAGCTCGGGAAAGGGCATACATGACTCTTGTTCGTCCTCTATTGGAATATTGTAGCTCCATTTGGAATCCTCATCTCGGTATCCATACTGATTTACTGGATAAAGTCCAAAGGAAGGCCATACGACTAGTTTGCCGTAACTTTGACCGATACTCAAGCAACGCTCTTCTCCAGAAGCATATGAATTGGGAGCAATTGGCTTCAAGAAGGGAAAAAGCACTTCTCATTGTGATGTACAGGGTTCTCACAAACCAAGCAGCATGGAGTGAGCTCCAGAGTGGTATTCCTGTTCCTGGTAGAGTAGTGAGTAGATTGGACCACCCTTTCAAGCTCTGTATCCCAAGGTACTACTCGACTACTGGATTACATTCACTGCTGGGAAAGGGAATACGGCTCTGGAATGAACTGAAAATCGTAGAGCTCCCTGACTCATTAAGCAAGTTCAAGTCGTTACTCGACGCCGCACATTCTAAGGAGAGGGAAAGGAATCTAAATGGATTTCACACAGAACTCGTAGCTTTCAACGACCTACAACGCTCTGAGATTATTGAGCAGCTACACCGGAGGAAAATTTCATGTACCGGGGATAAAGTTATCTTAACGTGGCTCAACCGATCGAACATTCCAAAATATTTATTTTTTGAAATTACCATCATGAATTACTTTTTTCAACATTTCAACTATATTTAAGTATAAAAGAATCATAAAATGTCATTTAACTTGCAACCCCTGTCTTACAGTGAGTTTTCAAATTATTGCTTTCCGAGAAAGAACAAAACTTTAACACAGGAGGTATAGGAAAATCAGTGCGTTTTTGGTTTATAACTTCTAAAATAGCACACGTTGGTATTGTTTTCAATTTTTTTCCTAATAGGATATCCATATATCTACCAGAAAATAAGTTTTTTGTTCAAAGTTGGGACTACATAAAAATTAGATCTTCATTATTAGCCTAAATGTGACACGATTTTACTTGTCTGCCATAAGATAACATGGGGAAGAAAACTCAATTTATCTCAAAAACTAGACACGAGAAGTGTTTAATTTTTTCAAGGAATGTGTATGGCATGAATATCAGTATGTAGACAAAAAATTATGAAAATCTGAGACCATGCCCGATTGGATGAGCCACCTTAACTAAGAAACTTGCTGATGCCATGCTTATTGAAAAGAAGAATATTAAATCATTTAAATTCATTCTGCTTAGGGTAAATGATAGCTAGTGGCATTTAATTACGTGACTTGTAGATATCTTTTATTAATGCTCTAAATACCTCAATAATTTATGAAACATTTTATTCTGTGACGTGTAATTGTTATAATTATAATTATGTACTTGATTGACAATGTAAATTATTGAACTGTATTGTGATTGTATTGTTGCCACCGAACATGTTCTAAGCAATAAATAAATATTATTATTATTATTATTATACCGTGTTTTATGAAGTGAGGTTTGCAGTAAGGTTTTGAATATGAATTGTCACTTTGCCTCTTTTTCTCCAGACCAATTATTATTCTAATTGCTCTTTTTTGTAATTTAAATATTTTTATTAAGTTTGATGCTGAAGTTCCGCTCCAAATCTCAATCCCATATCTCAAGTGAGACTCAAAATTTGCGTAATAGGCCAATTTTGCTGTTTTTAATTTGTTAACTTTTTGATCTAGTGGAGCGGTCGCTCCACCCAGCCAAGTCGTACCGTACACTCACACTCACTCAACATACCGTAAATGCCTAATAAACTGAGGAGCAGACCAAACACTTTTACTGTAAGCAACAACATGGCATTTTCGGCCTACTGGATCTTAAAATTGGAAAATCTCACATTGTTGCAAAATATCTTAATTTCGAGCTATGGCCCACCCCACCCCATATACCAAATTTGGGAACAACAGGTTATGCCATTTGCGAGCAAGAGAGCCGTGAAAACAGTGAAATTACACCCTTTTTTAAAAGGTATCTTCTTCTTCTTCCGCTTCTTCAGATATCAGGAAACGTTGCTGTCACCGCCACAGCCTAAACGGCTGAGCCGATCGATCTGAAATTTTTACCACATATGCACTTTTGGCGTCTGATGATACCTTGCCCTTACGAATTTTTTGTGCCGCCATTTTGAAACCGGAAGTGACGTCATATCTTAAAAACGGATGGAGCTATTGGGACGAAACTAGCGCCAATCGATTCGGATGGTCTTCATAATGAAATATCAACAGTCTAAATAGAAATGTACTTTTACCGAAACCGGAAATGACGTCATAAAAATGTCAAATCTGACTAAAATCATTTTTTATAACAATAACTACATATTCAGAAGGCTTATAATGTTACATAACATTTTATAGCCACAAATTTTAGGTGGCAGTGAAGTCAGCCGCCATTTTGAAAACCGGAAGTGATGCCATAACTCGAGAACGGCTGGACCATTTGGAACGAAACTTGCGCTATACTTTATAACATATCATTTATGGCATATACCTACGTAGTAACAAGCACAACTTTCTTAGCAACCAAATCAAAAAGGGGTATTTTTTTAAGGAATTATAGTCTTCGGTGCCACAATATATGTTACAAGTTGTAAGAATAAACTAAAAAAAGAAATGATATCCCCATAAAAAACACTCCGTGTAAAAATACCAGCCAAGTCTCTGCAACTTAAAAAAAAATAGAAGAAATCTAAAAATTCAGCACTGAAAAGTAGTGATATAAAAAAATTGGCCAAGTCAAAACTTTTCAAAAATTAATTGGCGCATCGTTTTTCTAGGGGATTATAGATATATTTTTTGCATAGATGAGTATATTCAGTATATTTGATTACCGACCTACTTCTATACTATTTATTTGCACGATGCGCCAAGTAATTTTTGAAAAGTTTTGACTTGGCCAATTTTTTGATATCACTACTTTTCAGTGCTGAATTTTTAGATTTCTTCTATTTTTTTTAAGTTGAAGAGACTTGGCTGGTATTTTTACACGGAGTGTTTTTTATGGGGTTGTTTTTAATGCAAAGCAAGCTGAGCTAAGTTTTTTTGAAAGCTCTTCACTATGCCAATTCCAGTTTGGATTTTCATCTATTGTTACACCTAAAATTTTTGTTCTTGATGCATTCAGTATTTCTGTGTAGTCATTATAATTTGTAATAGAATTGATGATGTAATTTCCACTTCGTTTTTTATGAATACTAGAGAAGTGTATGAAGTTAGTTTTGTTTATATTTAAAATCAACTTATTTGCACTGAACCAGTCTTGAACGTTTGATAGTTCCCTCTGAGCTTTGTCGACCAGTTTCTCGACAGTTTTGTCTCTAAGAATGAGACTCGTGCCGTCTGCAAAGAGTTCAGTGTTATCTATGCTATAAGGGAGATCATTTACATATAATATAAAGAGTAGAGGCCCTAAGATGGATCCTTGGGGGATACCACATGTTACTGGCTGAGGTTCTGAAAAATATTTTATCTCTTTGCCAGTGGGCTTTGTTTCTTGCAATTGTAGAATTTGGATTCTCTCCCCTAGATAAGAAGTAAGCAATTTGTGGGGAGCCCCTCTAATGCCATAGTAGTGAAGTTTTTCTAGGAATAATTTGTGGTCTATACAGTCAAAAGCTTTGGATAGATCACAAAATATTCCTAGTATATTCTCATTTTTTTCTAATCCTTCAGTGATTTTACTGATTACATTATTATTGTATTGGTGGTCGATTTGTTTCTTCTGAAACTGTTTTGTTTTGGTGATAGCAATGATTCTGATTCCAGATATGAAGTTAGTCTTTTGCAAATATATTTTTCTAAGATTTTTGATATAGCTGGAACCCAGCAAACACAGCTCTGCACGCTTTGTACATTAATTGTGCCTTCCCAACGCATCATGTGCAAGGAAAGTGTTGGGCGTTGTACGTTTGATACAAGAAAGATATCTGTTCGTCTACACACATAAATTGCACCTTCAGAGAGTGTACCTTTTGTATGCTGGGCCTGTACCCGCGTACAACACTGCAATTTATTTGCACGCGCAACAATACCGGGCCAGTGTCTACCGACGTGCATGTTTCTTGTATACTGAAAAACTACACGCGCAACGACACCGGGCCAGTGTCTACCGACGTGCATGTTTCTTGTATACAGAAATACTGCAAGCACAACAATGCCAGGCCGGTGTTGACCGACGTGCATGTTTCTTGTATACACACAAGGAGTGCACTCAACAATGCTGGGCTGGTATCAACAGGAGTGCATGTTTCTTGCGTTGCGAAACAACTCTATCGGAGACATGCAAAACCATTGCTGGCCCAGTGTTGTACAACGCTGTTCTTCGTTCCACTTTCTTGCCTACCCAATCTGTATAGTCACGCTATGGATGTGTTTAGATGATTTAAAGAGTAAATAAAAATAAAGAAAACATGAAGAAATCAATGCGAAATCAATTCTAATCTATATCAGTTGTATTATTTCATCATCCTAATACATGTCCGTGTGTTTTTTTCAGTTAATACTCACAATAAGTCTTCAAAATAAGCATTTTAAATATAAAATGCACGAAAAGTGCACGCAATAGTGCCGGCGCGGTACAAATATTGTATACGGTCTCCAAAAGAAGTCAAGTATTTCAATGTTACTTTAATATAAAATTAATTATATATGTATAAATTGGACTTTCATGACGTATGTAGTATTTCATGTATCAATTTTATTTAACGGGATGTTTTAATTATAAACACATTTTATTTGTTTTGCTTATATATTAATTTCTGTGCACTGTACAAATTAATAACATAAAACAATTATTTCATGTTAAAATTGAGGAGAAAATTAAAACTACTATGATACTTAATGCATTCTTTTAAACAAATTGAATAACGCGGTATTGGAGTGCTCCAGCAGAATGTAGGTACCCGTTTTGTATAAGAATTGTGTCGTACGATCGCTCGCGCTCGCTCGCCGGTCAAGTGGCTTATTTCACCCCCGAAGCTCCATCGTCACCGTGGAGGAGTGGATACATCGGGAGCGCGCCAAATCGACGACCGGAGTTCGAATCCAGTGCATGTCTCATAAAATTGTCTTTCATGTACTAATTGCAATGTCTTCTATCACACAGTACAAACTACCTCCTTGTATAAAACTAGATAATTTTTTCGATTTTGAATACTATAATATTTGTTTTAAATACGGCAACATGAACTAGTAGCGTTTCCCGTAGCTAATTTTGGAACTAGCGTTTTACATGCGAAAGAGCAAGTGCAAGAAAGATGCTGTTTCGTTGGCGCATTTATGCAAGCAATCCGCACGGACGCTGCACGCCCAATGTTGGAAGTGTGCCTTTCATGGCTGCAAGATAAGTGCAAGTAAATTGACGGCGAGGTATCATTTCATGGCCGTTGGTTTTGTGCAAGAAAGATGCTGGTCCGCAACTGGTTTGGCGCACACTGTACATGATGGAAAATGTGCATATTTTCGGGACATGATTTTTCCGGCCCAGTAACTTCTGTACAACACAAATACAACACAGCATGAAGGTACAATAATGATACAAGGCGTGCACTCTTGTGTTTGCTGGGAAGCAGTGATATTGGCATAGAGGTAAGAAGGGTTTGGTAGAGAAGTCATGCCCATAAGAATGTATCTGTAGAGCCACCGAGCGAGAATGGTTAGTTCGGTGGTCCCTCCCAGTAAGGCGCCAACGAATAAAACACTGTTTTTCTTCCCCCCCCTAGTTCAGACCCGAATTTACCCTGAAGGCAGACTCAGGTGCTGCTACTAGTGGCGTTCCAATGAAGTTCCGCCTTCTTACTGCCCTACCTGGACCGGCTGATAGCCTGGGGGGAGGAAGTAGGACAATGGGTCTATTTTAAAACCTCCCTTCCAACTCACATGGCCCAGGTAGCAAACATTTGTTTCCTTTAGTGAAAGAAAATTATAAACTCATTTTCGATTTGTGTCCTAAAATATTTGTTCGAATTAATTATTGTAATTATTTTAACATACTGTTTTGTTTAACAATTAAAAATTAGGTATTATATTAAAATACTTATTACATCATTCATAAGTCATAACATTACCATTGGCGGTGTTCCTTAGCATTGGACATGACTAAAGACTTTAAATTGATAAAAAAAAGCCGACAATAAATTTTTAAATCTCTAATTTTTTAGGAATTTCAATTCACGATGTATTTGTTGTACTTATACACGATTTTTTATACCTATAACACAATTTAATATCAATTGGAAAAGCGTACGATAGAATAATAACAATAATATTCACGAGACAAGAGTGAGCCACAGGTTATGACGTATGAAACATTTGTCTAGTCTTACTTTATTTCAATAAAGATGCATATGTCTCAACAGTCATTTCATGCTCTGTTTTATTAAAATAAAAAGATAATCGGATTTAATTCGGGTTATATTAATTGATTAATTTTTCCGAAATAAAAAAATAAAAGAACCACGTAACTGATCGACTATTCTAAAATTTTACAAAAAACACGCATTTTTCTTCACTTCATACAGCATTTCTCGGTGTCTGGCGAAAATTCCACTTTCATTGTTTCCACTAAGAGATGTATTTTATCGTTCACAAGACAAGAAGAAAAATAATAATAACCTGTCTGCCAAGTGAATGATTCAGTACAAACAAACTCAATATCTATTTCATAATATTGCGGCTTGAACTCCCACGCGCGGTAACTTTATTTGGTGCGTCAGTCGAATTTGAACAATCACTTCACCATTCGATTGACAAGCTGATAAAGTAAGCAACTTATCACAAAAATGATAAGTTACTTAATATGCTCCCCCGCAACTTATCATTACACCCGCGGTTACATTGTCGGTTTGATAAGATGACAAACCGTGAAAATGACCGCGACAGAGCTTGAGAGGGTGGTGTGATGGAGGGATGGTGACGGTGATTATGATTAATAATTAATCATTAAGTAGCATTGTTGTAACTAAAAACAATAGCAAAATAGAAGCCAGAGTATTCAATGAATTCAATGTGTCCATTCGTAGTCAATGAATATGATAGAATAAAAAGTTTATTTTAAAAACTTAAATCTTTTTGAATCTATATATGTAACAATTATCTACGAACGGGAGAGAAACAGTCTGGAAAACATATTTTTAGAATAACTAACAAACACTAACAATGCGAGATTACGGCACCGCCCATGGTACCAGTGATAGTTCCACTATGGGCACCGCCCACTTACAACAAGCAGCAACTTGGCCGTCCGAGGAACTCACAGGAATTTAGAGACAGGTATAAAAACGATGCCGCTGCAAAGTCTGTCGAAACCAACCCACAGAAAGTCATCGAGTCAGTCAGACACTAGATTCATTTTAATATTTAAATAAATGTCATCTGTGCAATTCAATTTGTAAATTGCAGGGTGTCCACAGGCGACTTTTTGCTACTTAATTGCTACTTATTTCCATTTCCATTTCCATCCATCTTTCTCTGTTTGATTTCTCAATTAGTCCAATCTTTAAAATGTAACCCCGGTGACTTACATTGCGGGGGAACTTATCATTTGTTGTGATAAGTTGTTTGTTTACTTTATCAGCTTGTCTATCTCGTAGTGGAAACAATGAAAGTGGAATTTTCGCCAGACACTGAGAAGTTCCGCCTTCTTACTGCCCTGACTGAACCGGCTGATAGCCTGGGGAGGAAGTAGGACAATGGGTCTATTTTAAAACCTCCCTTCGAACTCACATTGACCAGGTAGCAAACATTTGTTTCCTTCAGTGAAAGAAAAATATTAACTCATTTTCGATTTGTGTCCGAAAATATTTGTTCGAATATTTGTAATAATTATTTAATTTTAACAATAACAAATTATTTAATAAAGTACCTACTTGTTACATCATTCATTTCATTACATTACCATTGGCGATGTTCCTTAGCAATGGACAAGACTCAAAAATGAAAATGGATGAAAAAAGTGGACAATACATTTTTAAACCTCTAATTTTTTAGGAATGTCAAATTATGAGGTATTCTTTGCACTTCTATATGATTTTTTTTAAAAACTTTTTTAAATTAAATATCAATTGGTAAAGCGTATGATAGAATAAATATAATAACATTCACGAGGTGAGCCGCAGGTTATGACGCATGAAACATTACGTCTCGTCTTACATGTTCAACAATGTAAACAATATACCGGGTGGCGCAAAAAAATCCCCCTGATTGAGAGGTCACTATATCGAAACTATTATAGATAGGATTCTTAAATTTGTACACATATTAGAAAACATACCAAAATTTAATGTATGAAAGTTTCAAAAACATTACTATTGTAGAAAAAAAGTTACAGCTGTTCAAATTTAGTTGTCAAAAAATTGATTATACGGAGCTCAAATAGCGCGCGTCGAGAAAACTTCCAATGGCCGGGACGCCGTTTCTTCAAAAATACTTACGATATCAAGCTGAAAACTTCAAATTATATTGAAAATATATTAAGAGCGGTGGTGTAAAAACTTCAGTCAATTTGATTGAAAGGAACGAAAATTATGGAATTTTGAAGTCGAGCGTAAAATCAGAAAATGAAGATTATTTCTAAACTTTTATTACACACTTTATAAAAGTGATTCCTTTCCCACTATTCTGTTTTCAATCTCAACTGTTATAATTGTTTACATTGTTGAACATGTAAGACGAGACGTAATGTTTCATGCGTCATAACCTGCGGCTAACTCTTGTCTCGTGAATATGATTATATTTATTCTATCGTACGCTTTACCAATTGATATTTAATTAAAAAAATTATTTAAAAAAATAATATAGAAGTACAACAAATATCTCATAAATTGAAATTCCCAAAAAATTAGGAATTTAAAATGTAATGTCGGCTTTTTTATTAATTTAAATTCTTCAGTCATGTCCAATGCTAAGGAACACCGCCAATGGTAATGTTATGACTTATGAATGATGTAACAAGTATTTTAATATATACCTAATTTTTAATTGTAAAACAAAACAGTATGTTAAAATAATTACAATAATTAATTCGAACAAATATTTTAGGACACAAATCGAAAATGAGTTTAAAATTTTCTTTCACTGAAGGAAACAAAATGTTTGCTACCTGGGCCATGTGAGTTGGAAGGGAGGTTTTAAAATAGACCCATTGTCCTACTTCCTCCCCCCAGGCTATCAGCCGGTCCAGGTAGGGCAGTAAGAAGGCGGAACTTCATTGGAACGCCACTAGTAGCAGCACCTGAGTCTGCCTTCAGGGTAAATTCGGGTCTGAACTAGGGGGGGAAGAAAAACAGTGTTTTTAGTCGTTGGCGCCTTACTGGGAGGGACCACCGAACTAACCATTTTCTCTCGATCGATGTTTCTCTCGATCGTAATTTCTAGGATACAGATAATTGATATTTGGTCACCCTACAAATAACCCTGAATATTGGGAAATTCGTCCTCTCCCCCGTTAAGAAATGAGTCTGAATTTATCATTGCCCCCCCCCCCCCCCCCTTCCTTAACACAGAAAAGTGTTTTTACATTAAGTACCCATTGGCCATTGATTTGATAACAAAATTCCTTTCTTTGTACATTTAACCCATATTTCATCATAATGCATTGAAAATTAGAAGAAATACGTTTTTGTGAATAGGCATTTTGGAAGCCAAAATTTTGACTTTTTTCCCTTAAATGACCATACTATAATAAGTACCCAATAATTAGAGTAACCAAATTAAAAAAAGACGAATCTTCTTACTCGAACAGCGTTAAAGTCAGAACAGTTCAAGTGAAGGAATGGAAACAAAAATTTGATTATTTGAGGGTGTGAAAATCCAAAAGTACTCAATAAATGGACAAAACAAAAAATACGTATGTTTTACTTTGGGCTTGTGACTAATGCTACCAAGTTTTATCAAAACCTGAGAGGGTCATTTTAAGCATTTTGTTAAATGGCGATTTTTATAAAATAATTAATTAAGCGATTAATTATTATGTGAATGAAAAAATTTAACATTTTATAATTTATATGGATTGTAATCATGACGAGCTTTCGATGGATACTAATAAAGACCATATTATAAAATTATATATATTTATTATCTATGTTTATTAATTATGCTAATTATGCTAATTACGCAGAAAGTATTAATTTCTCAGGTTGGTGCCATTGATTTTTGGATTCCTCATACTCGAATTAGTAAGGGTACCAATTTTCACGAAAGGTATCACAAATGCACTAATTTTAGACATCTTTACTCAACTATACCCAATCTGTATAGTCACGCTATGGATGTGTTTAGATGATTTAAAGAGTAAATATAAATAAAGAAAACATGAAGAAATCAATGCGAAATCAATTCTAATCTATATCAGTTGTATTATTTCATCATCCTAATACATGTCCGTGTGTTTTTTTCAGTTAATACTCACAATAAGTCTTCAAAATAAGCATTTTAAATATAAAATGCACGAAAAGTGCACGCAATAGTGCCGGCGTGGTACAAATATTGTAGACGGTCATCCACAAGAAATCAAGTATTTCAATGTTACATAAATATAAAATTAATTATATAAGTATGAATTGGACTTTCATGACGTATATAATAATTTCATATATCAATATTTTAACGGGATGTTTTAATTATGAACACATTATATTTGTTATGCTTATTATATTAATTTCTTTGCACTGTACAAATTAATAACATAAAAAAATTATTTGATGTTAAAATTGATGAGGAAATTGAAAATACTATGATATTTAATGCATTCTTTTAAACAAATTGAATTGCGCGGTATTGTAGTGCCCCAGCAGTAGGTACCCGTTTTGTATCAGAATTGTGTCGTACGATCGCTCGCGCTCGCTCGCCGGTCAAATGTCTTATTTCACCCTCTAAGCTCCATCGTCACCGTGGAGGAGTGGATACATCGGGAGCGCGCCAAATCGACGACCGGAGTTCGAATCCAGTGTATGTCTCATAAAATTGTCTTTCATGTACTAATTGCAATGTCTTTTATCACACAGTACAAACTACCTCCTTGTATAAAACTAGATAATTTTTTTGATTTTGAATACTATAATATTTGTTTTAAATACGGCAACATGAACCAGTAGCGATCCCCGTAGCTAATTTTGGAACTAGCGTTTTATATGCAAAAGAGCAAGTGCAAGAAAGATGCCGTTTCGTTGGCGCAAATTTTGTGCACACAATCCGCACGGACGATGCACGCCCGGTGTTGGAAGTGTGCCTTTCATGGCCGCAAGATTAGTGCAAGTAAGTTAACGGGGAGGTATCTTTTCATGGCAGTTGGTTTTGTGCAAGAAAGATGCTGGTCCGCAACTGGGTTGGTGCACGCTGTACATGATGGAAAATGTGCATATTTTCGGGACATGATTTTGCCGGCCCAGTAACTACTGTACAACACAAATACAACACCGCATGAAGGTACAAAAATGATACAAGGCGTGCACTCTTGTGTTTGCTGGGTAATTTCAGAAAACTAATAACTAGAAGAACACCAAGAAACACCATACAAATCATCTGAACTTTTTATACTATGATACGAATAGAGATCATCAACATATTTTTTTAAATTATGTATGTGATGTAGTAGGTTCTTAAAGGAATTCTCTCATCTTGGATTTAGATTTTTGTATGTGATCGAAGCATCATGGAAGACAATATTAACAAACAAACAACTTAATTTTTGGTACGATAATACTAAAAATTAATTATTAATTGCGCGTTATTTGAAACTGGCGCGCTGAGTTTCGGACGTCACTGTATAGCAACGCTGATTGGCTGCAGCCTCTACCATAGGTGGCCGTGCGCTCGAACTCTCTGCTCTTCGCTGACATACTTCGATCTATTTATAACACCATGATTTAAAATGACGTGTATACACTGACTTTGTTCCTGAAAGGTACCCAATACGTAAGTCTGTTAATATAAAGTGTTTTACATGAAAACACATTTGCAACTGCTACCTCATTTGCAACGCGCAAATGTGTATACGCTTGGAACAAAATCTGCTCGATTAATTTTGTGCAGCCACACTTTGTATAATTCAGGAGATTTGTCTTTCTTAGGAAATCTGTGGAATGAGTGTTTATTTGCATTGTTTTTAGTAATATTGTGACACTGAAAAACACAGCAGTAAACCATTTTCGTCTCAAATAATCTACACTAAAACAAAAGTAAATACACACGACGCGGCACAATAGGGCAGAAGATAAAAAGCGATTCAAAATATTTCGTCCAAATAGTGTATATATAACTACACGAAACTATTAATACATGTTAAAATGTTGGTATTGTTTTTGCTTGAAAATAAACTAGACTAAAACACACGTAAATATGCACGACATTGACACAATATGAGAGAAGATAATAGTAGGTATACTATTTAAAATATTCTGTCCCGTAAGATAATATATAGTGTAGTTTATAGTATAGTTAAAATAAAGATCAATAAAATAAGATAATCACAAGCAACGTTGAATGTCTCACTATCACACCCTTCCTACATACTTGTAAAACATAGACTGCCAGGGAGAATGAATGTTTTTAACTCGAGCGCGGAGGTTGCTAGTAGCAGGTAGGCTATACAGTGACGTCAGTGTCGCTACGGCTGAAGTCGCTCCCGGGTCCAGGCGACAGGATGTAAGACAGAACAAAGGACAGGAATGTGTTGTTTGGAGCTCGACGGATCGGGAAAAAAATACTTGCTACAAGATGAGAGTATCACTTTAAGTAAATATGTAAAAAATATGCCAAATAACATGCAATAATACAGTCAAACAGGGATGAAAAAAACAAAAAACAGACCAATTTTATTTTAAACTAAATTTTTGATCCAGAATCGAATGGCGTTAACCGCACTTTTCTAAGTGCAATACTTGTAAAGAGAGGATGTGAAACGTGTCCTCAACTTCAATTGGCCGCCATTTTTAAAATAGGAATTTCAGATAAACCAAACTTTTTGGTATCACCCAGTAAACTATGAATAACAATTTCCGATAGTTTGTTTTGCTCTCCTTGCACGTTGTCCATGTTAAAATAATTGAAAACCCGAAAAAACGATAATTTCGTTCGACGCCATTTTTAAAATATCTCTTCCAAAAATTACTTTTTATAATAAGATAATGATTTTCTATTAACTTCCGAAAACGGAAATGCTCTACATCTTTTGGTTCCGGAGGAAATAAATATTTAGTTTGAGATTTTTTTTTTATATCGGCCACCATTTTGGTAATAAAGACAGCATAACAAATAAACTTCATGGATTACACCAAGATATCACTACATAATAATAATAAAAAAATGTCCAGAAGTTTGGTTTGGTATGTAAATTTTAATCAGAAAAATATGTAAAAATCAGTTTTTTCAATGCCGCCATTTTGCTACTAAAATCGCTTAGTAATGCAATTTTTTATGAACTAAATAAAAGGTCCTGAATCGTTTGCCGTCAACCGCATCACTCTACGAGCCTTCGTTCAGGAGGTATGATTTAATTTAGCCGCCATTTTGAAAACGTCATAGCAGGGAGGGGGGTGATTTGCCAGCTTGGGTCTGAGCGGTTTTTTAATTGTTTATATGTTAGCTACAAGTGTGCAAAAGGGCAATAGAGTTTCACTATTTGAAATGTTTTGCCATTATAAAGAGATAATCCACCTCACTAAATATTATCAACTAGAGGGTCCCGTCATGTAAAACATGACCAATGCGCACCAGTGAGGTATGCATAAATATAAAAAGACAGCAATATTTGTCAGCAGATTGTGCGTGTTAATACACACTTTACGTAGTTAACAGACCAAATGCCCAATAAAATACGTAAATGAGAAACGAAGCAAGGCAATTAAATCATACCTATTATGGTAAATCAATTGTAACAGTTTAAAAAACTATTACCTACCTAACATCTATTCCACCTATTGGGTTTTGTATTTTCCCACTCTTTTACTGTTAGTTATCTGTTCGGCCGTGTGATAGCGCCACTGCTCGGTCAAGTAGCATAGTCACGACCTTGTAGGTTTTGATGCAAGCTGTCATTCTGACGTTGTACAGGTAATTTTCCATTACCGGATGTAATGTAAGGGATGATATTTTGTCTTGCTCGAAAAGCATGTAACTTCCCTCAAGGTCTTTTCATGTCGTCTACCGAGGGGTTTGGACGTGAACTCCGCGAGCCAGGGTAAACCGGGAAGCATGGTAAAGTAGATTCACATACGGCTCACGCCTTTCAGTTTTAGTCTATGAATGATTTCTTAGACTTTCATTTGTGTTTTTGCTAAGAAGTCTTGCCCTTAGTCTATTTGTAGAGCCAAGCTGGTTTCGTTTATTCGATTCAGTTTGTGAGTTTGAGGCGTTTGACTGTCTTGCTTGCTACCAACGTTTTGCCAACCTCGTGGTTTTCTTGAGGGGCGTTCTCTGATCAAGACGTCCTGTTCGTTCCCTTCGGTTTTCGTCTCGGATAGACCATTATTCTGTTTAGATCTGTATTTCGAAATTCCATTATTATACAGCTATTTTATGCTTTCCACAATTTGAGTACGTATGAGAAAGGTATAGAAGGTACCAGAGTAAATGTGCACGGAGGTTCTCGAACCAAAGTGCTAGCCTATTTTGACTCTAGTGTTTAGTAATCTGTCGAGGAGGCTCTCGAGGTTAGTAAGTGTTGGCATTGCCACACTATATTATTTAATTATTTACTTTTCTTTCTTGTTCAATCTAGTAACTTCATGGGCCGGAGGCCATTTGCATTTTTCTACTCAAACCATGTGCTATTTATTTTATGCCTGATCAGTTTAGTAACTCTTTTGAGTTGATGGTTTTGTGTAATAAAACCACCTGTGTGGATTATTTCTTTTGTAATTCTGAGTATTGAGTTGTACTGAGTAACCCTGCCGAACATCTTTGTAGTCTCCTAGTTCCTACGTTGTTTGATTAATTGTTTTTCTATGCTCTATTAGGCCTTGCCTAATAGATAGGCTCTGGCGGAAGAGATCAAGGAAGCAGAGAGAAGAGAAGAAGGATAGGATTATTGAGATGGAAAGAATGTAAGTTTGTTCTTGTGAGAAGAGAATAAAAAGTCTTTTAAACTAATCTTGTTGCATTTCTATCTCCTGGACACAACAAGTGGGGGCTCGTCCGAATTTCACTTTTAAGCCAGGTATTTCATACAATTTCCAAGCCAGTCACGTTTATCTGTTGGCATGGAGCAAAACATGGAATCTTGCTGCCGGTTGGAACAATTTCCAGGGTGGAGCAGGTTGCCCCTCGACCTGCAACGCGACATGTTACGTTTCAAGGCCTGTGACTTTCAAGGTTTCTTGGCTGCGATGCGTCAAATAGTAGCAGAACGAGCAGCGTCCACGACGTCTACTGTACTATCAGTTCAGGACACAACCGCCACGCCTTCTCCACTTCGACGTCAAGGGGACTCCGTCGAAGGTTCCGAGGTGCAGTGCATGGACGCCGTCGAGGCTTCCAAGGTGCAGTGCATGGACTCCGTCGAGGCTTCCAAGATGCAGTGCATGGACGCCGTCGAAGGTTCCGAGGTGCAGTGCATGGACTCCGTCGAGGATTCCCGGGTGCAATGCATGGACTCCGTCGAGGATTCCCAGGTGCAGTGCATGGACTCCGTCGAGGATTCCCAGGTGCAATGCATGGACTCCGTCGAGGATTCCCAGGTGCAGTGCATGGACTCCATCGAGGATTCCCAGGTGCAATGCATGGACTCCGTCGAGGATTCCCAGGTGCAGTGCATGGACTCCGTCGAGGATTCCCAGGTGCAATGCATGGACTCCGTCGAGGATTCCCAGGTGCAATGCATGGACTCCGTCGAAGATTCCCAGGTGCAATGCATGGACTCCGTCGAGGATTCCCAGGTGCAATGCATGGACTCCGTCGAGGATTCCCAGGTGCAGGGCACGGACTCCGTCGAGGATTCCCAGGTGAAGTGCATGGATTCCGTCGAGGATTCCCAGGTGCAATGCATGGACTCCGTCGAGGATTCCCAGGTGCAATGCATGGACTCCGTCGAGGATTCCCAGGTGCAATGCATGGACTCCGTCGAGGATTCCCAGGTGCAATGCATGGACTCCGTCGAGGATTCCCAGGTGCAATGCATGGACTCCGTCGAGGATTCCCAGGTGCAATGCATGGACTCTGTCGAGGATTCCCAGGTGCAGTGCATGGACTCCGTCGAGGATTCCAAGGTGCAGCGCACGGACTCCGCCGAGGATTCGAAGCGACGCGAAGCGACGACAAACCGTCCATACACCGCGACACAAGTTCGCAAGTACGCAGCTACACTACGCTGCAGGTACTCAGCGTCGCCAGGCACCACCGCACCGCATAGGCATTGCAAGCGGTCTGGCATCAAAGAGGAATGGTCCGTTCCGTATTGTCCGGGCCATAGGATGCAACATCTAAGAGCTCGGCGGTCCGAAGTCTGGCAAGTCAGCGGGCAGGGCAAATGTAGACCGATTGTTGCCGGTCATTCCTGTTCCCCCATGGGTGCGATGCGGCTAAGCACCCATGCCTCAAGGCTCTTTTTGGAGGGGGAATTATTAGGCCTTGCCTAATAGATAGGCTCTGGCGGAAGAGATCAAGGAAGCAGAGAGAAGAGAAGAAGGATAGGATTATTGAGATGGAAAGAATGTAAGTTTGTTCTTGTGAGAAGAGAATAAAAAGTCTTTTAAACTAATCTTGTTGCATTTCTATCTCCTGGACACAACAGCTCAAACCCATCGACCTATCTATGTCTGAGCTAGCCACTAGGCAAAGACACACCACGACCTGCTCGTGGTGTTAAGGTGGACGCTGTCAGCGGCCGAGGTTACTGACGCGGCTACACAATTACATAAGTATTCAAATGTAAACCATGACCATGAGTATTAGTAAGAAAAATTAAGAAAATGTGTGTCATAATGCGCTGTTAAAATATATAGGTGAAGTTGATAACGTGACCCGATACACACGACACATTCTTTATTTGTGATACCAATTCATAGTTTGCACGTGACATCGTCTCATTGTTGAGAGGCCATATTGGTGTAACGTGTCACAACGGCTGTCAATCTGTGTTTCGGTATTTTTGTGATTTAATAATGTTTACCTGTGCAATAAACTGCAGAAGAAATTTTTATGGGTATAAAACCACCTCATATACCAAATATCTTTGATTAACCGCTAATAATTAGCTTAAATCGACTTGACATCTGTACACCAAAATGGAAGAAATTTACTTTTATACATTGTTGATGAAAAACAAATGAAGCTCGTGCAAACTATGAATGCATGGTGAGCTTCATTATATCCGTTTCTCTGAGGTCAGAGGTAGGTATAAGAGCGGAAGGCCATATGTTTTGGATTTCTCGGTGCACACTTTTGGAATGGTAATCAAGCTCTATAAGTATACCTACCATTTGACTGATGTTAACAAATACAGTTATATTAAAGTATAGGTACCCTTACAGAAGGCCCATGTCACCATTACAAATATGATTGGATGAAGAATTCAGCTCAGAATTACTGGTTTTTGAGATCACTTTGAGAATCATTGAAATTGACTTCCGCCCATCTGCCTCTTAGGTACCTATCAGTATGCAATGTAAAAATTTAAACATTGATGTTTAAAACCAATGATGTCAAATCATTGTTGATGTCAAATTGTTGATGTCAAATTGTAAAATTTGACATGTTGATGTCAAATTGTTGATGTGTTGATGTTTGATGTCAAATCAACAGTAACTTGACGTTGTAATACACACCACTCTTAGTAAATAAGAAACGAAGGAAAATTATTGCCCAAGAAAATATATAATATAACAACTCCATCGGCTTTGGTTTGATCATGTTCACGGCCTACAAAATTCAGAGCAAGAGAAAATAGAGTACTAGAGTGCCACGCCCACTAGGCACTTCCGGAGTATTTTTCAAAATCCTCTTAAGGTAAGTAAGTTTATTTCCATTTCAACATTACAAGTAATGTATACAAGCATTGTCAGTGACCCTTAAGCATAAATAATTATGCTTTGTCTTGGGTGTATGGAATTTTTTATAATCTAATTTTACCATAATAAAGTATAGTCGCTATGAATAATAATAATAATCTTCCTCCCGGTTCCAAGAGTTGGGTCGGGGGGTGGCGAAGCCACCATTACTAGGGCCCGGACTCCTAAGCTAGCTGGCCAGGCTTGGCTCTTCCTCTTCGTTCTTCTTCTCTACCAGTTTTTTCCACTTCTTCCTGTCTTCCCACCACCTTCCTTCTTCCACTTCTTCCCACTTCTCCAGTCTCTCTTGTACATCTTCTGCTACCAGCTCTCTCCACTTTTCCCTCGGTCTTCCAACTCTCCTTTTATCACTTCTCGCAGCTTCGAACTCCCGACGCGGTATTCTCTCCCTCTGCATTCTCTTCATGTGGCCAAACCACCGTAGCCGCTCTCTCCCCATTTTAAATGCCAACCTCTCTACCTTCAAGTCTCCTCTAATCTTTTCACTCCTGATCTTGTCCATCTTAGTTACTCCTTGTATGCTTCGTAAAAATTTCATTTCTGCTGCCTGCAACTGGCTCTCCTCCTTTCCTCCAATCGCCCACGTTACGGAACCATAGGTGAGTATTGGCAGGAAATAGCTTTTGAAAAGGAGTATCTTGCATTTCTGGGGGAACTGCTCATTCCAAAGAAGTTTCCTGACTAACTGGAAAAATGTGTTAGCCTGTTGTACTCTTGATGTTATCTCTCTTCCTATTTTTCCATCCTTAGTTAGCCAGCTCCCCAGATACTTAAACTCTCCTCTCTCCGCCAGTTCCAAGCCCCGTAGCCTGATCTTCACATTTCTTGTTGCCTTCCTCTCCACTACTAGTGTCTCACTCTTTTCCTGACTTATTCGCATACCGTATTCTTCAGTCATCTGGCTCCATCTATCAATCTTTTCTTGAACACATTCGCTGGTTCCTCCCCACACTACGATATCATCTGCATATACCAGTGTATTCGTCTCCTGGTCTTCGCTTGGTTCTACTTTTCTCAGCAGCTCATCCATGACAATGACAAATAGTGTCGGGGAAAGAACGCTGCCCTGTCGAAGTCCTTCCTTCACCTCAAACCATCCTGACTTCCCCTCCACTGTTTGTACACAGCTCTCGTTCTTCTCATATGTGCTCTTGATTCTCTCAATCAGACCCAATCCCACCCCCTTCCGCTTCAGACATTCCCATACTTTCTTCCTTGGTAGGCGATCGTAGGCCTTTTCCAAGTGTCGGATAGTGAATATTGGATCAATGGTTGATCTACCTGGCCTGAACCCATATTGTTCCTCCCTGAGCTTTTCCTCTACTACTTCTTTCAGTCTAAATTCCACCACTTTTTCGAATACTTTGGCACACTGACACATCAAAGTAATTCCCCTGTAGTTGCTGCACTTCTTCCTGTCACCCTTTTTGTAGATCGGTACAATCACTCCCTTTCTCCAATCGTCCGGTATGGTCCTCTGTTTCCATGCCGCACTCATTACTCGAAACAACCATCTTTTTCCAATTTCCCCAGCAGCTCTTACCATCTCCACTGTTATCTCATCTATTCCGGGTGATCGACCATTCTTCATCTCGTTTAGCGCTTTCTCCACTTCTCCCTCTCTCAAAGCACACTCCTCCTCTTCCTCGTTCTCACTCTGTAGTATTCTACTACTTTCTGCTAGTGCCACTCCATCAACATTCAGTAGTTCCTTGAAGTACTCTTTCCACAGTGCCTGTACTTCTACTGGGTCATTGATCAATCCTCCGCAAGCATCCACCATGCATGCCTGTCCAACTTTTCTTGTCCTCTTTTCCTTTATTATGCCATAAAGCATCTTTTTATTGCCTTCAAAATCCGTTTCTAGTTTACCAGCAAGTTCTTCCATGGACTTCTTCTTTTCTTCTTCTACTGTCTCTCTTACTCGTATTTTCCACCTTCGGTATTCGGCCTTGTTGAGGGTAGATCTATCGGCCTCGTACGTCTGCCAGGCGGTTCTCTTCTGATGCACTGCTTCTCGAACTATTTCATTCCACCATGGTGTTTCCTTCTTCTTGCTTTTCCCACTTGATCGCCCACAGACTTCCTCTGCACAGTCAACAAATACCTTCTTAAATGCTTGCCATTCCACTTCCACCAGTCCAACCTCTCCTCTTCTCTCTTTACTAGCTATCTTCTCTCTAAACTCTTGTTGTACTGTACCGTGTTGCAGCTTCCACACTCTTATTCTGCCATTCTTTTTGCTTCTCTTCTTGGTTGGTCTATCTTTTTTGAAGTTAAACTTTCCCACTAGAAGTCTATGGTCGCTATCTAGAGCCACTGAAGGGATAACCTCAACATCCTCCAAGAATCTCCGTAACTCATTCCCCACACATATGAAATCTATAACGGACTCGGTCGCCTCTTCGCCGTGTCCATATCGTGTAATCTTCTTTCTTTTTTCCTTCTGAAACATACTGTTTCCCACTTGCAGTCCGCTTCTTCCACACATTTCTAACATCTTCTCTCCATCTACATTCCTCTTTCCCCATCCATGGTGCCCCATGACCCCTTCAACTCCTGTCCTGTCCTCCCCAATCTGCGCGTTAAAATCCCCCATCACTATTATGGCATTGGATGTGATGTTGCTCTCCAGCTCCTGGATGAAGATCTCCTTCTCCGCTGCTGGCCGTCCTGTCTGTGGCGCATACACTTGTATTATGTCGATTTTCACCTTGTTCTTCATTAAGAGGCTAGCTTTGATGCTTCTTTCACTATGGTTTTCCACTTCAACAATTAACTCCTTCAGACTCGGGCCAACCATAAACCCCACTCCATTTCTTCCCGCAATCCCCCCTGACCAGAATAGCTTATATCCTCCTCTACAATCCTTCTCGCCCACTCCTTTCCACTTTGTTTCACTGATGCCCAAAATCTCTATTCTTCTTTCCTCCATCATGTCTATTATCTCTTCAATTTTACCATTTAATGTCACGATGTTCAGTGTACCAATCTTAATCGCATCACCCTTCCTAAATTAAAAGTAATTCATTCATTCTCAATACATGGTTTCATTCATTCTAATACAAATAATAATAATAAGGAAAAAATCTATTATATTCTATTCTATTCAATCATTCATGTATTCATCTAAAGAGTAATATGCTTTATTAACTAGAAATGTTTTGAGTAAATACTTAAATCTATTAATGTCAGTTACATTTTTTATGTTCTCAGGTAGTTTGTTGTAAAGTTTGCATTTTATATAACTCGAGTTTTTTTGTGTTTGTTTTGTTCTATGATTTGAAGTGTGAACGTGTGTTTTTGTTCGTGTGTCGTGTGAGTGTATGTCTTCGTTGAGTGCGTGTTGTTGAATGTTCTTTTTCGTAATGAGTGTGCATTCGTATATGTATATGCTGTGTACTGTTAGGATTTTGTGTTTTATAAATTGGGGTTTGCAGTGTGGCTTGATGAAGGAATCTTTTTTGCTTTTAAGGCCTAAAATTGTTCTTACTGCTCGCTTTTGGAGTGTAAATATTTTTCGTATTTGGCTTGAGTTTCCCCATTGTTCGATTGCGTATCGGACGTGGGATTCAAAATTTGCATAGTAGGCAATTTTTGCTGTTTTTATATTAGTTGTTTGCCTTACAATTTTTAGGGCAAAGCATGCAGAGCTCAGTTTCTTTTTTAGAATTTCACAGTGGCGATTCCAGTTAAGCTTTCCATCAATGGTGATGCCGAGAAATTTTGTATTGTCTACTTTCTTTATTAATGAATTATCAAGATTGTTTCGAATTGAATCAAAGCTTTGGGGGTCAATATTTTTATTGTTAAAGAGAATGAAATTAGTTTTGTTTGAGTTTAAGACTAGCTTGTTGTCTTGGAACCAGTTTGTGGCATCCTCCATAACCTTTTCTGCTTTTATCTTAAGATCCTCTTTGCTATTTCCTTTTACTATGATGCTTGTATCATCCGCAAAGAGTTCTGCATTTTCTAGTGTATTTGGCAAGTCATTAATAAATATTATAAAAAGGAGTGGACCCAGAATCGATCCTTGTGGTACTCCTGTGGTAGTTAGAAGTGGCTCTGAAAGATATTTTGATTCTTTATTGTGTACATCATTTGCGGTTATTTCAACATATTGGATTCTATTTGTAAGATAAGATTCAAGCAGTTTGTGAGCTATCCCTCTAATGCCGTACCTGTCTAACTTTCTTAGCAGTGTGTCATGGTGTATGCAATCGAAAGCCTTTGTCAGGTCACAAAATATACCCATGACATGATCCTTTTCATCTATCCCTTTGATTACATTATCTAAGAAGTTACCTATTGTATTATTTGTGGACTTGCCCCTTCTAAATCCGTTCTGTTTGTTCGTTAAATGGTTTTCTAGTTCTAGGAATAATGTGAGTCTATTGTGTAATATTTTTTCAAGAATTTTAGATACTGCTGGTAACAGGGATATTGGACGATAGTTCCCTAATTTGTTCTTTTCCCCCTTTTTGAATATTGGTATTATTTTGGAGATTTTTAATTTGTCTGGAAAAATTCCGTGTTCAATGCTAGAGTTGAATATGTCATTTAATGGTTGACTAATGTGCACAATGCATTTCTTAATGAGAGATATCGGTATGCCATCTATACCGCTCGAGTGTTTATTTTTTAAGTTGTATGTTATATTTACAATTTCTTTTGGACAAGTTGCATGGATAAAGATTGATTTGCTCGAGGTGTTTTCTAATACCGGCATATGTTTCAAAAATGCGTTATTGTTTGCAAGAGGATTGTCCGTTAGTTTTTTGGCAGCAGTAGCATATTCTTTATTGAAAGCATTCGATATTTGTGTGTGGTCCGTTATTATTACGTCTCTATCATCCAAAATTTTAATGTTTTCTGTTGGACGCATCTTAGTATTATTTTTATTTGTTTGAGTATTAATCGTATTCCAGATAAATTTTGATCGTGATTTTAAGTCGCATCTTTTGATTTTGTTGAGTATGTCTAGATTTTTTGCTGCTTTTAGGACCTTCTTGTATGTTTTTTTGTATGATTTATAATATGATTTTGTGAATTCACTCTGGAAATGTTTGTTCAGCTGAAATAGAAATTTTAAGTTAAGCCTTGATACTTTTATTCCATTTGTTATCCATTTAGATATTATTTGTCTTTGTTTGACTTTTACAATTTTTAACGGGAAATGAAAGTCGAATTTTTGTAGGAATATTTTTTCAAATGCACCGTATTTTTCATCAGGCGTAGATGAATCATAGACTTTGGACCAATCAGTTTCCTGAAGCGTTTCATTGAAAGATTTGACGTTTTCTTCATTGAATTTTCTCCGTTTTAGAATTTTAGGTATTGGCTTATTTGAGTGGAGCTGTATTGATATTTTCTGTGCAGTGTGATCTGAGAGGCAGTTTTCAATAACCTCAGTTGAAAAGTTATGAGATGGTGTGTTTGTTGTTATGTTATCGATTGTAGAAGAGGTATTGTGAATTTGACTAAATCTTGTAGGTTCTGTTATTGTTGCCTTCATATTATATGACAGCAGAAGGTTAGTAATATTTCTTTGGGATGTTGAATCTTTGCTGAAGTCTACGTTGAAGTCGCCTAGGATTATTATATCTTTGTTTTCATTTGATGTTATGTTTTGTAATAATATATCAAGAGTATTTAGGAAGATGTCATAACTCCCCAGTGGCGAGCGATAAAGTGTAATAATTAGGAGGTTGCGACGGGTGTTTACAATTTCTATCCCTGTTATTTCTATATGTTTTTCTTGGCTTGATAAGTTAATATCTACCCTCGGTTTAACAGTATTCATTAGTAAATTGTTTATATATATAGCTACTCCTCCATGAATGTATTTCGATCTACAGAACGAATTTTGAAGTGTGAAATTGCATATGTTGAGGGATTCTATCTCATTGTTTTTTAGCCAATGTTCTGAAATACAAAGAATGTCGGTAGTTTCGCCTACAAGTGTTTGATTGTCAAGGAAAACTTCTATGCTATTTTGTGCGCTTTTGAGACTTTGAACGTTTTGGTGTATAATGTGCAGGTGTTTTTGTGTATTGTCTCCGTGTTCATTTGTTTTTGTTTTTTTGCGTAGGTTGTTGTTTGTAGGTTGTGTAATTTGTGTAGTTTGTGTTTCCTCGTCCTCATAGTCGTGTCAGTATGACGTCAAGACTTTCGGTGTTTTCTTCCGTTGGGGGCGAAGTTCAGGGATTTTTTTTATAGCACCCTGTGCTTTCCCGGGGTTGGTCCTCGTTGCAGGTGTTGTCGATGCTGTCGATGTTCTCTTAGCTGTGGCCGATGATGGCTGCCCAGCTTTCTTCTCTGGGATGACGTTTCCCGACGATTTTCTTGCCGATGTTTGTGGCTTGGTCCCCGGGCTTGGCATCTTCGTCTTCAAAGTTTCACCTGCTTTTGTTTCAGTGTCTTTTACTTTTTTTATAGCTTCACGAACTTCTGACGCTTTAACTTGTTCTGTTACTTCTGGTTCGGATCTTGTCATTTCTACGACCTCTTGAACTTCCAGCTCTTCCTGTCTCGTTACGTTTGCAGGTGGACCTTTCATTGCCATTTCTTCCTCTTGTGGTCTATCTGTTTGGTTGTCTGGCTGGAGCTTAGGGCGTTGATCATCCTCGATTACGCGGGCAAGATGTGACATTAGTACTCGCTTCCCTCTAGTGTTGAGATGGAGCCCGTGCCGTGTGTAGTGTTCTCGTTTGAGAATGTTTTCTAGGTTGTATTGTATTATTTATTTGTAGGAAGCAATTACAATTGCATTACAAAGTCAGAACTAAAATAATAACTATAATATGACATTTGAGCATTGAAACATATTGAGTAACAAAGACAAATTGTAAAAATACATTCGAATGTTAACACATATTACAAGTTAAAATAGTGAAAGTATTGCGCTAAAAGCGAAGCGAACATATAAATATACATATAAATCAGCATTCAAGAAATTCATTTACACTGTAAAAGGAATGCTTCATAAGGAACATCTTTAAAATATACTTGAAACCGCTCCTGGACTCAATGTTCCTGATTTCTTGCGGCACATGGTTGTACAGTCTGCGGCCAGACTGCATGACACCCTGAGACGTGGTATTTAAGCGGCAGTATTCATGTTTTAAATTGGAGGCACCTCTAGTTCCATACATGTGGTGGCTGTTGTCATTGAACAAATGCAGGTTGTCCCGTGTAAACAAACACACTGCCAAAATGTAGATACATGGGAGAGGTAGTATTGCTACCTCCCGGAACTTATCTCTGCATGACGCACTATATCCAAGAGAGAGTATGATCCGGATGACTTTCTTCTGAGCGCGAAAAGCCCTATTGCTGTCTAGCGTACCGCCCCAAAAGATGATACCATACTGGAGTATTGAGTGAACGTACGCAAAGTAGGCTGATCGTAAAGCAAATAAGTTGCAATTCAGGGCTAATGTACGCATTACAAAGCGCGCTGAAGAAAGTTTTTTAACTAGATGATCGATATGCGGAACCCAGGATAGGTTTCTATCAATAGTTATACCAAGATACTTCACGCTGGAGCACGAGCTGATAGACAGCATATTATCAGAGTGTTTGCCGCGAGGTTCGAAGGTTATAATCTCGGTCTTGGTACGATTCAATAGAAGTTTGTTAGGGGTGAACCAGTTAACAAAATGATCCATGGCTAAATGGACTTCAGCCGCTAGTTGGTTGGCGGTTAGAGCTTCAATTGTGGCACTGGAATCATCAGCATACTGGATTACACTTCTTCCTGAATGGTTGGTACAGATGTTTGGGGCAAGATCGTTCACCATGATAGAGAAGAGAAGGGGCCCCAAGATGGAGCCCTGGGGCACACCTTTGGTGACGGGTTCCCAAGAGGAGAAGTGTTCATTAAGCTGCACTCTCTGAGTCCTACCACTCAGGTAGGAATCGAACCATGCCCCACAAACACCAGTAATCCCATATACCGTGAGTTTGTTCATCAGCAGTTGGTGGTCCATTGAATCGAAGGCCTTAGACAAATCACATAGTATAACTCCAACCTTGTTCTTCCTCTCCAAGGCCTCCTCAATCCCAGTAATCATACCAAAGGCAGCAGTAGTGGTAGAATGGTCAGAACGAAACCCATGCTGCGTAGGGGACCACAGGGTGTTGTTGTTGAAGTGGGTAGTGAGCTGTTGGTGCATAAATTTCTCAATGATTTTAGAGAATGAAGATAAAAGTGAGATAGGCCTAAAGTTGGAGCAATCAGTCTTCGTTCCCTTCTTGTGTATAGGCACTACCAACGCTGGTTTTAGACCTGCAGGGAATACTCCAGAACTTAATGAGTGTGTGAATATGTGAGCGAGTGGCCCTGCGATCCATGGGCCACACTTCTTGAGTAGAGACATCGGGACTTCATCCCAACCAGCTGATGGTTTCGACTCAAATTGGTTGATTAAGTCCAGCACAGTGTCTGCAGACATGTCCGGAAGAGATATTTCCGGAGCGATTGATGGATGCGCCACCTTGAGAAGCTTCATGCACTCACTAGCTGTGTCGGAGGCTGGGTCTGTGATGTTGGTGCATACAGATAGGAAATGTGTGTTGAATATACTTGCAATTTCCAGTGGGTCAGTGGCTTTTGAGGAGTCGCTGTTCTCTATCCAGGCTGGAAAAGCCTCACGTCGACCTTTGCCAGTTAGAGACCTTATGAGTCTCCACATGGTGCTCACTGTGTTGCTAGATCCCGAAATGATTTCAGAATAATAGTCCTTCTTGGCTTTGATAACGGCAGTTCTAAGTTCCTTCTTCAGGCGATTGAGAGGCTCCTGGAGTGCAGGGGCAGCCCCACTCTTCACTAAATAGTACATGTCCCTCTTCCTATCGCACATGTTCCGGATCTCTTGAGACAACCAGCCTTTTTGAGGCTTGGAGTTCTGCAGAGTGGTCCTCCTTTTAGGAAAGTGTTTGTCGAAAAGTGGAGTAAACAATTGGAGGAACAAATTGTATTTATCATCTACAGAGTCCCTTGTATAAATCTCTGACCAGTCAACTTCCCCAAGATCCATTATGAAGTCTTGGACAGACGGCGGTGGAAACTTCCTTGTCATGATGAACTCTTGGGAAGATTGTTTCATATGAGCATTATCGACGTTAATGGGGAATGACACTAGTTGTCCAGAATGGTCAGATAGTCCAGGGTCGGTGTTGAGTATAAACTGGACTTGATCGTAGTTGGAGATCACCACGTCTAGGGTAGATTCAGAATTGCCGCAGCACCTGGTTACTCCAAAGTCAAGTATACTAAAACCGTGAGCCTTGACTACACTCTCAAGACTCACCTTGATTTGCGGTAACTGGAGATTTAGGTTCCAGTCACCGCATGCAATCACTCGCTTGCCTTTCCTGCTAAGTTTCAGTAGAATATTATCTAAATGTTCCAAGAAAGAGTTGATGTTAGACGGATCAGGTGACCGATAAATAGTCACGATAATAATCGGCTTATCTCCGAGGATCTCAATCGCACTTGCTTCCAGCATACCGTCGATGCAAGTCACATCACAGGCGCCGAACGCAAGCCGAGCTGCATTACGGATATATATGCAAGAACCACCTCCCCGCTTAGAAGCTCTAGAATAATGGGATGCCAATGTGTAATTATTAATTACAATTGAATCTTCCTGCCCTCGGGAGAGCCATGTCTCCGTGAGACAGAGGATATCAATCATATTTGCCTGCGAGTCGATGAAGGTCTCCAGTTCGTCGATCTTGGTGACAATGCTACGAATGTTGATGTGAAAAAGGTGATGAGCATGCCCTATCGATCTACATGAGGTCTCCGAGGTTTTAGAAAAAACCTCCTCCTCCTTAATCTTGTGTGCAGAGCTTCTGCTGTTACGATGTTCACTTAGTAGAATTTCCTCGCTGCCAATTCCAAATTGAACGTTACCTGCTTGTTTTACGAGGTTCGGGAGGAATTTGCTCGTGGCTGAAAAAACCGCTTTATTGCCGCACCCGCAGGCCAGAAGGCCGGACTACTCATATTTTCATAAAGAGTTTCACACAAGCCGACTTTAAACGAACTGTAATCGCCCCTAGCATTTAATTTTTCGCAGGTGATCGAGTCAGAAGAGCCTTCCAAGTTGTCCTTGATGTACGCCAAAACATCTTCACACGTGACGTCCTTGTTTAGCCGCCAGACATGAAGGAAACTCTTTCTAGCCGCAACCGCCAGTCTCGTCGATCCCTCAGGAACAGCAGCAGTACCAAGTGTGCACTTTTGTCGGTGCCTTTTTCTGGTGTTCACCACTTTGAATTCTTCTTGATCCTGTGTCAAATCATCATCAAGAGTGACTTTTCCTGTTATTGTTGTTGTTTTCGTCGAAACAGCTGGGCCACTATCAGGTATTTCCCTCCTCCTCCTGGCCTCATAGCCCCAGACCCGCTCGGCCACAAACGGTGAGAGGGGTAGTGGCGAATTATTGTATTTTCTAGAGGCGCTATATGTTCGTGGAATTTGGAGTTTATTAGCTGTATTGTTGGGTTGGTCTTCGGTTTATCATGGCGCAATGGAACTGTCATGATAATGAATTTTTTGTTTGGGCATGACCTTATGTTGTGGAGCAAGGGGTTTATAATATTTTCAAGTATTGTTTCACTTTGTATGATGTCTTCACCTGAGTGTGGTGTTGGTAGCAGTGCATCCCAAGGTGCTACAGTCTCCACATCGTTAGTTCCACCAAAGATCACTGTGTAGTCCTCTTTGATGTTGTTGATGTATTTCTCGACTCCATTTCCTAGTAAGATTCCCTGCATTTTAGCGCCAGGCTTCATCACAACTGTGACTCTGCTTTCTAGCTGATCCTGCAATATAGCCTGGCACTTTCTTCCGTGGCTGTCAGCAATGATTAATATGTTCGGTTTCTCTTGGGTGGTGAATGATTTATTTTTGACAGTGGTAGTGGTAGAAGTAGGTTCCTTATCAGTTCTGGTCGGTGCTGCCATCATTGGCGTCTGTGTAGGGTGTGGTAGGTACATGGAGTGTAGGTTAATGCCATCCTCAGCGCGACGTGGTGCTATCTTGTGGGCATTTTCGGAACTGGGAGCAGTAGGTTCCTTAGCAGTTCTGGTCGGTGCTGCCATCTGTGTAGGGTGTAGTTTGGAATGTAGGTCAGTGCTATCCTCAGCGCGTAGTGGTGCTATCTTGTGGGCAATTTCGGAACTGGGAGCGCGATCTCTTTTTCCCCATTTTGCATTGTAATTCTGATTGTAAGTTGGCTTTTGGGTACTATTACAGCTCAGGCTTTGTTTTAGAAGTAATCTCAGTTCATTCAACTCACGAAATAGTGCGGCATTGATGCTACACTGGTGTTCTTGAACATCCCTGCCATGCGCCTCCAGGCCTCGTTCATGCGTGTTCCACTGTGGGTTCCACTGTGGGTTGTATGTGGCCATAATAAAGTAATGAATGCTTTGCACAGGATATTAATACACTTTAAATGACATACGCATCTATCACTAAATATTAGTACACTTGTGTAGGGTCACAGATTGCAATGATATGCTTAAATGGTAAATAACTGAGCACTGAAAACACTGGAGTACTAAATGGCATAAAACATCTAGATGGCAGGAAAATAACATGGGGACTTACTTTGATTGCTGGTCATTTGTAAACAAAACAGAGTTAAGAAAATCCCAATACACCACCATTAACTTCAATCTTTCAATTATAATATTATGTCGACACATCTCTTCAAATATATACAAAATTTAAACTGTTACAAGTTAAACAACACACTACACAGGGTATGACGTCACGAAAGTGTACACCGGTGCAAGATGTAAATTCAATGAACTGTCAGTCTACATTTCAACAGCTCATTACATCTCGTTTTATGGTATCCTGAAATTAAAATACCTATAATATGAACTTGATTAAGTGTATAAACTCGAGGAACACAGCAATACTTCGGTTTTGTTTACTTTTCGTCAACAATCGAAAATTGACGTGCAAGGTCTGGCATCATTGTTGAAAATTGTTTCATTTGTTTTTCATTTTTGTAAAGTCGCAGTTGCCAACTTGCTTCCCAGGACATCGCGCCGCGCCGTGTTACAATTTATTATTGATGTAGATTGCAACGTCGCACTTTGGAGCTGTTTAATAACTTAAAGAGATTAACTATGGTATATATTTAAAGAGATGTGTCGACATAATATTATAAATGAAAGATTGAAGTTAATGGTGGTATATTGGGATTTTCTTAACTCTGTTTTGTTTACAAATGACCAGCAATCAAAGTAAGTCCCCATGTTATTTTCCATAAGAGGATTTTGAAAAAGACTCCAGAAGTACCTAGTGGGCGTGGCACTCTAGTACTCTATAAGAAAAATAACGTTTGAAGTTTCTTTCCGAGATGACGTTTTTAATGTAATGTGCTGGTTTAGACAGTATTAGTATCTTACCTATAATGAATTTATTATAATTACAAAAGGATAAGGTGCTCGTCTTAGGTGAGTTTCGGATATGTATTTATTCACAATGGGCAGAAGATGTAATTTTAGACATGATGGCAATAAAACGCCTCCATCTTAGTTATAATCTTAGTCAAATCGAAGCGCGCAACCTTTCCTGACACACAGACAGACAGACAGACAGAACTGGGTAACTCTAAGTAAGATGCCACTTGAATTTTTTCGTTCGAACTTAGAAACTATTTGAACTATTTCTATCTCTGCAGTTGGATACAAGTAGAAAGAGTTGATAGGGGACATTGGAGCATTTTTAAGTTAAGTGTCAAAAGTTGTGTCTGAACCTCTTGCCAAGTTTGTTTGGATTATTTCTCTCTGGCATAGTTGCAAGTTGTTCATTAATTGCATTGGCGATATATTGTTGATCTGTTACTTCCTTGTCGTTTACTACAATCGCTATGTTTTCCCTCTTACGAGCTTTTGAATTTTTGTTGGTGTGATATTTTATTATTTCCCATACTTTTTGGACTTATTTTTACTTTCTGTGATATTGTTGACGATTTTTTGCCTCTTTGCGGCTTCAATGATTACTTTATAGACACTTTTGCATTTCCTATAATACACACAGAAAAAACGATTTCCAAATCCAAATACCAAATCCTTTTGGTTAGTTTATTTGGTAAAAAAATTTGATTGGATCAACCAAAATTTGGTTACCGTTTTTTGGTTACCGTTACCGTTTTTGGTTAAAAGTTTGATTGAGTTGATCAAAACAGTTTGGTTGGGTTAATCAAATTATTTGGTTAGATTTATTTTGGTTAGTTTGATCATGAACTAGTTTGATCAAAACTTTGGTTATATTGGAATATTTGTCCACATTTGGTAGATTTAACCAAATAATTTGATTGTTCTTACCAAAATGTTTAGCAACAAGGTTCTAAATGAGTTGACCGGTTTTTCTTATAAGAGAAAAACATTGGGGGAGTGGTACTTTGAGTTGGATGTGACGTCACGGAAAGCTATCCCTTCCGGCCGGTTTTGCTTTCCAGCTTATTAAGAAAAATGATTTCGGGTTCCCGTGGCTACCACATTTTAAAGGCATGCAAGTTTAAAGAAGAACCAAGATTACGAAAATCCAACAATGAGAAAATTCAAAAGCTTAACCAGGATAAATGCAAGTAAAATAATAATTTGCGTCATGCGGAATTTATACTCCAAAAAATATGGAGGAACTATTCAGAATAGCAAGAATTTAAGTATGAATTGTCAGTCATTGATTTTTATAGTACCTGCACCTTACAGTCGAATTTACGTCAGTGTAACTTATGGCTATTCGTTTGCTTCATTGAGATAGACGTTTATCACACCTAAAACCTATAGCCGCCTGCACAGCCACATCGACAACGCGCCTAACTCCTAATGCAGAGTCCCACGGGATCCCGGGTTCGATCCCAGGTCAAGTACATCTAGCCGACTTGCGTTTAATTTCAGATTCTAATCTCAATTGTAATAACTTATCAAAATATGTGGCCATAATGTATTTAAAACGTAACCCTAATTAGTTATCGTTAATTGAAAATTTATTTTTAATATCCAACCAAATCATTTGGTAAATCCAATCAAATCATTTAGTAAATACAATCAAATCATTTGGTCCATACTACCAAATCATCTGATTACATGAATCATTTACCAAAACATTTGGTAAATATAACCAAATCATTTGGTTAACCTGACTAAATCCAAGGTTTAAGTTTACCAAAATGTTTGATTGAATTAAAAAAAAGAAACTAATAACCAAATTATTTAGTAAAGCCTGATGCACAATTGAATTAAGGTTTATGGTTTAATGTTTAGTGATTAGTGTTTAAGATGTTATAACAGAGTCCAGTGCACAATTGCTTATTTCACGAGGTTATTTCACCATGATAAAATTAAATAATTGATCGAAAAATGATATGGAAACAAAAATATGAGCAAGACTAGGCACAAATATCAAATTAAAATGCTTCCAATGACATTAATTCAGAAGACTTTTAATTTTCCCGTACGAATTTGACATTGACATTTACTCTGCTCTCTTCTGATTGGTTCGTCATAAGGTGAAATAGTGTTTTGCAATAAGAAATGGATTTTGTTGATTTCTTATTTCAGCTTAAACCTTAAACACTAAACCTTATGACGCTTATGACAGTTGTGCATGGTAACGTTATAACAGCACCTTTCATTTCTCTTAAACACTAAACACTTAACACTAAACATTAAACCATAAACATTAATTCAATTGTGCATCAGGCTTTACGCTAACCAAAGTTTGATTGACTCCCCATTAACCAAACTATTTGGTTGATCCAACCAAAGCTATCCCTTCCGGCCGGTTTTGCTTTCCAGCTTATTAAGAAAAATGATTTCGGGTTCCCGTGGCTACCACATTTTAAAGGCATGCAAGTTTAAAGAAGAACCAAGATTACGAAAATCCAACAATGAGAAAATTCAAAAGCTTAACCAGGATAAATGCAAGTAAAATAATAATTTGCGTCATGCGGAATTTATACTCCAAAAAATATGGAGGAACTATTCAGAATAGCAAGAATTTAAGTATGAATTGTCAGTCATTGATTTTTATAGTACCTGCACCTTACAGTCGAATTTACGTCAGTGTAACTTATGGCTATTCGTTTGCTTCATTGAGATAGACGTTTATCACACCTAAAACCTATAGCCGCCTGCACAGCCACATCGACAACGCGCCTAACTCCTAATGCAGAGTCCCACGGGATCCCGGGTTCGATCCCAGGTCAAGTACATCTAGCCGACTTGCGTTTAATTTCAGATTCTAATCTCAATTGTAATAACTTATCAAAATATTTGGCCATAATGTATTTAAAACGTAACCCTAATTAGTTATCGTTAATTGAAAATTTATTTTTAATATCCAACCAAATCATTTGGTAAATCCAATCAAATCATTTAGTAAATACAATCAAATCATTTGGTCCATACTACCAAATCATCTGATTACATGAATCATTTACCAAAACATTTGGTAAATATAACCAAATCATTTGGTTAACCTGACTAAATCCAAGGTTTAAGTTTACCAAAATGTTTGATTGAATTAAAAAAAAGAAACTAATAACCAAATTATTTAGTAAAGCCTGATGCACAATTGAATTAAGGTTTATGGTTTAATGTTTAGTGATTAGTGTTTAAGATGTTATAACAGAGTCCAGTGCACAATTGCTTATTTCACGAGGTTATTTCACCATGATAAAATTAAATAATTGATCGAAAAATGATATGGAAACAAAAATATGAGCAAGACTAGGCACAAATATCAAATTAAAATGCTTCCAATGACATTAATTCAGAAGACTTTTAATTTTCCCGTACGAATTTGACATTGACATTTACTCTGCTCTCTTCTGATTGGTTCGTCATAAGGTGAAATAGTGTTTTGCAATAAGAAATGGATTTTGTTGATTTCTTATTTCAGCTTAAACCTTAAACACTAAACCTTATGACGCTTATGACAGTTGTGCATGGTAACGTTATAACAGCACCTTTCATTTCTCTTAAACACTAAACACTTAACACTAAACATTAAACCATAAACATTAATTCAATTGTGCATCAGGCTTTACGCTAACCAAAGTTTGATTGACTCCCCATTAACCAAACTATTTGGTTGATCCAACCAAATTTTGATTGATCTAACCAAAAACTTTTTTGTGTGTAGTTGACAATAAAAGTATTTGGGAAAATGTAAGATGAGCTGATACAAAATTTTGAGGTTTTTGCATGAGGTCCAAATGCCTCTGGTAATCCAGGATTGGTTTTTGCATTTATTCGGAAAAGATATTTCCTTTTCTGGAAAGCAGAATTCAAAGCTATTTATGAGAATTGATTCAAAAGCAGAGAATTGTTCATCTGCACACCTTTCTTTGTAAACCCTAAACCCTATAGAGGATTACCTGTACATGTTGTCCCCTTTAAGTTCGTCTGCGCTGAAGAAAGCTGCTAAACAGTCATGAAGGCTGACCACGGGACCCCAAAACCAAGAGCGCACCCATTCCCAGAGCCAGTTCACCCAGCCCTGTAACATACGTCATTTCCATGTCATTCCCAGAGCCAGTTCACCCAGCCCTGTAACATACGTCATTTCCATGTCATTCCCAGAGCCAGTTCACCCAGCCCTGTAACATACGTCATTTCCATGTCATTCCCAGAGCCAGTTCACCCAGCCCTGTAACATACGTCATTTCCATGTCATTCTCAGAGCCAGTTCACCCAGCTCTGTAACATAAGTCATTTCCATGACATTCCTAGAGCCAGTTCACCCAGCCCTGTAACATACGCCATTTCCATGTCATTCTCAGAGCCAGTTCACCCAGCCCTGTAACATACGTCATTTCCATGTCATTCTCAGAGCCAGTTCACCCAGCTCTGTAACATACGTCATTTCCATGTCATTCTCAGAGCCAGTTCACCCAGCCCTGTAACATACGTCATTTCCATGTCATTCCCAGAGCCAGTTCACCCAGCCCTGTAACATACGTCATTTCCATGTCATTCCCAGAGCCAGTTCACCCAGCCCTGTAACATACGTCATTTCCATGTCATTCCCAGAGCCAGTTCACCCAGCCCTGTAACATACGTCATTTCCATGTCATTCCCAGAGCCAGTTCACCCAGCCCTGTAACATACGCCATTTCCATGTCATTCTCAGAGCCAGTTCACCCAGCCCTGTAACAAACGTCATTTCCATGTCATTCTCAGAGCCAGTTCACCCAGCTCTGTAACATACGTCATTTCCATGTCATTCTCAGAGCCAGTTCACCCAGCCCTGTAACATACGTCATTTCCATGTCATTCCCAGAGCCAGTTCACCCAGCCCTGTAACATACGTCATTTCCATGTCATTCCCAGAGCCAGTTCACCCAGCCCTGTAACATACGTCATTTCCATGTCATTCCCAGAGCCAGTTCACCCAGCCCTGTAACATACGTCATTTCCATGTCATTCCCAGAGCCAGTTCACCCAGCCCTGTAACATACGCCATTTCCATGTCATTCTCAGAGCCAGTTCACCCAGCCCTGTAACATACGTCATTTCCATGTCATTCTCAGAGCCAGTTCACCCAGCTCTGTAACATACGTCATTTCCATGTCATTCTCAGAGCCAAGTCACCCAGCCCTGTAACATACGCCATTTCCATGTCATTCTCAGAGCCAGTTCACCCAGCCCTGTAACATACGTCATTTCCATGTCATTCCCAGAGCCAGTTCACCCAGCCCTGTAACATACGTCATTTCCATGTCATTCCCAGAGCCAGTTCACCCAGCCCTGTAACATACGTCATTTCCATGTCATTCCCAGAGCCAGTTCACCCAGCCCTGTAACATACGTCATTTCCATGACATTCCCAGAGCCAGTTCACCCAGCCCTGTAACATACGCCATTTCCATGTCATTCCCAGAGCCAGTTCACCCAGCCCTGTAACATACGTCATTTCCATGACATTCCCAGAGCCAGTTCACCCAGCCCTGTAACATACGCCATTTCCATGTCATTCCCAGAGCCAGTTCACCCAGCCCTGTAACATACGTCATTTCCATGTCATTCCCAGAGCCAGTTCACCCAGCCCTGTAACATACGTCATTTCCATGTCATTCCCAGAGCCAGTTCACCCAGCCCTGTAACATACGTCATTTCCATGTCATTCCCAGAGCCAGTTCACCCAGCCCTGTAACATACGCCATTTCCATGTCATTCCCAGAGCCAGTTCACCCAGCCCTGTAACATACGCCATTTCCATGTCATTCCCAGAGCCAGTTCACCCAGCCCTGTAACATACGTCATTTCCATGACATTCCCAGAGCCAGTTCACCCAGCCCTGTAACATACGTCATTTCCATGTCATTCCGAGAGCCAGTTCACCCAGCCCTGTAACATACGTCATTTCCATGTCATTCCCAGAGCCAGTTCACCCAGCCCTGTAACATACGTCATTTCCATGTCATTCCCAGAGCCAGTTCACCCAGCCCTGTTACATACGTCATTTCCATGACATTCCCAGAGCCAGTTCACCCAGCCCTGTAACATACGTCATTTCCATGTCATTCCCAGAGCCAGTTCACCCAGCCCTGTAACATACGCCATTTCCATGTCATTCCCAGAGCCAGTTCACCCAGACCTGTAACATACGTCATTTCCATGTCATTCCCAGAGCCAGTTCACCCAGCCCTGTAACATACGTCATTTCCATGACATTCCCAGAGCCAGTTCACCCAGCCCTGTAACATACGCCATTTCCATGACATTCCCAGAGCCAGTTCACCCAGCCCTGTAACATACGCCATTTCCATGTCATTCCCAGAGCCAGTTCACCCAGCCCTGTAACATACGTCATTTCCATGTCATTCCCAGAGCCAGTTCACCCAGCCCTGTAACATACGTCATTTCCATGTCATTCCCAGAGCCAGTTCACCCAGCCCTGTAACATACGTCATTTCCATGTCATTCCCAGAGCCAGTTCACCCAGCCCTGTAACATACGCCATTTCCATGTCATTCCCAGAGCCAGTTCACCCAGCCCTGTAACATACGCCATTTCCATGTCATTCCCAGAGCCAGTTCACCCAGCTCTGTAACATACGTCATTTCCATGTCATTCCCAGAGCCAGTTCACCCAGCCCTGTAACATACGCCATTTCCATGTCATTCCCAGAGCCAGTTCACCCAGCCCTGTAACATACGCCATTTCCATGTCATTCCCAGAGCCAGTTCACCCAGCCCTGTAACATACGTCATTTCCATGTCATTCCCAGAGCCAGTTCACCCAGCCCTGTAACATACGCCATTTCCATGTCATTCTCAGAGCCAGTTCACCCAGCCCTGTAACATACGTCATTTCCATGTCATTCTCAGAGCCAGTTCACCCAGCTCTGTAACATACGTCATTTCCATGTCATTCCCAGAGCCAGTTCACCCAGCCCTGTAACATACGCCATTTCCATGTCATTCTCAGAGCCAGTTCACCCAGCTCTGTAACATACGTCATTTCCATGTCATTCCCAGAGCCAGTTCACCCAGCCCTGTAACATACGTCATTTCCATGTCATTCTCAGAGCCAGTTCACCCAGCCCTGTAACATACGTCATTTCCATGTCATTCCCAGAGCCAGTTCACCCAGCCCTGTAACATACGTCATTTCCATGTCATTCTCAGAGCCAGTTCACCCAGCCCTGTAACATACGTCATTTCCATGTCATTCTCAGAGCCAGTTCACCCAGCTCTGTAACATACGTCATTTCCATGTCATTCTCAGAGCCAGTTCACCCAGCCCTGTAACATACGCCATTTCCATGTCATTCTCAGAGCCAGTTCACCCAGCCCTGTAACATACGCCATTTCCATGTCATTCTCAGAGCCAGTTCACCCAGCCCTGTAACATACGTCATTTCCATGTCATTCCCAGAGCCAGTTCACCCAGCCCTGTAACATACGTCATTTCCATGTCATTCTCAGAGCCAGTTCACCCAGCCCTGTAACATACGTCATTTCCATGTCATTCTCAGAGCCAGTTCACCCAGCTCTGTAACATACGTCATTTCCATGTCATTCCCAGAGCCAGTTCACCCAGCCCTGTAACATACGCCATTTCCATGTCATTCTCAGAGCCAGTTCACCCAGCCCTGTAACATACGTCATTTCCATGTCATTCCCAGAGCCAGTTCACCCAGCCCTGTAACATACGTCATTTCCATGACATTCCCAGAGCCAGTTCACCCAGCCCTGTAACATACGTCATTTCCATGTCATTCCCAGAGCCAGTTCACCCAGCCCTGTAACATACGTCATTTCCATGTCATTCCCAGAGCCAGTTCACCCAGCCCTGTAACATACGTCATTTCCATGACATTCATTTCCATGCCAATAGTCACTTCCATGGCCAGTTCACTGGAAGTAAAATTTAGTTTCAACTTCAGTTCAACTTTAGAGTGATGTTAAGTCATTAGAATTAATTTCACAGAACAAACTGTGTCAAATTATTCAGCTACCGATTTTCTAATAAATTAATGATTTAAAAGTATGATTTTCAAGGCTTTTAACCTATTGGCGTACAAATTTTTTCAGAATTCTTGTACCGCTTTTAACCCATTTTATTTAAAGAAATCCGAGTCCGATACACTTACATCATATTGGCGTTGTAACTGGATGCATTATCTTTAATTTCGCTCATCATCACTATCAATAATGTTTTCGTCACTTTCATCATTATTACTGTCGAAAACAATGAATTTAGGACATTTCTATTTATTTTATTTTATTTAATTTTACACAGCTTTGGAAATAAATTTCCGGTAGCTGGAGATGGAATTACATATATAAAATACATTTAAGTGTTGTAACAATGCAATTGACAATATTCAAGAAATCAGATCTGGAATTCATCGGAGAGTATATTCTCCAATTGGGCAGCGTCAGGTAGGGACTCCAGCTTCTTCGCTGGCAAGCGGTTCCAGAGCCGACAAGTTCTACCCAGGAATGAGTGCAGACCGATGTTCGTCTTGTATCGCCTTAAGTACGTTTTCCATGACGGCGGCATGTCGGCGGCATCTGCGAAATCCGCCATGTTTTTTCGTTTAAGCCAATCACAGCTCAGATTCAGGTGCCGCCGATGCCGCTGCGAAATCGCAACAGAAGTTGAGTCAACTCCAATAATTTCGCAATGTGATGCGACACCGGCGTTGCGAAATCCTTCTGCGCATGCGCTGAGATCGAGTTGGCGGGTTAATTTAAAAGAGTGTGTGTTTCAACGTGGTTCTATCTTTATCTTATTGTTTACGCTCAACTTCTATTATTTTGTTTAGACATTTTAAAAATTAAATAATGTATTAAAAATTATTATTAATATTTGTTAAGTAAAAATACATGTAATTATTAGAGGTTGAGAGTCGTTTGATGAAAAACAATTTTGAATTAATAATAATAATAGCATTTTTATCTTTACAATTATATTGTTTATTATTAATAAAGATACATAACTGAAAGATATCAGCTATGTAGTTGCCTCAAGTCCCGCTAGGGTCGTGTCAAAATATCGTGACGCACTGCCGCGGTAACGCACTCATGGAAGACGGTGAGTGAAACTGATTGCGAAATCGCAGCGATGCCGCCGACATGTCGCAGTCATGGAAAACGTACTTAAGATTTAGTTTGAGGTTATGGTCATGCCGGGTGATGTTGGTTGAGAATGACCATAGCCCATCTAGGCCTTGCCAGGCTGGCTTCCTGCTTACAGCTTTAACCCTCTTAGTGCCAAGAGCCGATATATCGGCTCTGAGAGTTTGTGCGAAACTTGCCAAGGGCCGATATATCGGCTAAATTTTAAATTAAATCTCGCGCCTCTTAATGTCTTTGGAATGTTGAACTGCTTGATCGACTGGGTTGGTAATAGTGTGGTAGTTTATTGAAAAAATGTTTGGTGGCGGTAGTGTACAGATTTCTTACTATTTTGACGCAAAATGACATTTGAGGAGTTTGTTTTCAAAAAGCAACATGTCCATTCACCTATATTGTTCAGAAACAACGAAAAACTTGTAACTAATTGTCTGCAAATGGGATTGTATTGTGGTTTGTTTTAAAATTCAAGCAAAAAATTCTTGAATTGGAATGCTGAAAATGTAACTTCAATATATTTCTACTTTTTTCCTAATTAATATTTTAATTTTGGACTTGTTGCATTTTGAAGCAAACTATTGGACATGTTGCATTTTGAAACAAAATCAAGAAAACATAAAATTTTGCAAATATTCTAAATAACTTTTATTTATTATTTTACAATTTTGTTATCATCATTTCTTAATGACTTTTCATAAATTAACTTTTCAAAATGATTACTGCACCAGGTTTCTTCATCTTCGCACTCGCATACCTTATTTTCGTTGAAGTTTTGTCCGTTCATATTATTGGTAACGTCTTCTGCCGCAGTTTCTTGAACTGTGACGCTCAGAAGTTCAACGTTTCAAATGATTATGTAACCAGGTTCTTCTTCCGCGCACTCGCACAACATATTTCCGTTGCACCGATGTCCGTTGTCGTTATCGGTATCGTCTTCAGCCGCAGTTTCTTGTTCTATGACGCTTAGAAGATCAGAGTACCATTTCAGGTGCTCTGCTTTGTTCCAACCTTCCCCGAACATCTTTTCTAGAAGTTGACGAACATCTTTCACCTTTGCTGATTTAAGTGGCTTTTGCATATTTGCAAATATTCAAACTCATTTTGTAAGTTAGTTTGAATATTTGTGAGGTACTGCCATACTATAGGTACTTGCTAAAATAACAAGTAGCTCTTATAGATAATTCTAAAATTAGTTTGCTATAAGAACTAAGCATAACCTGAACTTAATTAGGTAATACCTATTCACCTCGAACTTCAAGGTTTTATTTTTTTGCCTGGGGCTTAACGTCGCACTGTTTTGCAGCGAGGCTAATGGCGACGGAAAAAAGGTTTTATATATTTGCAAGGAAGGAAAATAGATAGAAGAAGATAGGACTCCATTGCACCATGGAGTCTTTTTCTGATTTCGTCGTGACCGGCGTAATTCATTCGGCGTAAATCTTAAAATAGAAGTGAAATGAATTCGATCGCGAGGAGAGAGGAGAGGCGCTCCAGCTGGGGCCTATTCTCGAGTTGATACCGCATGTGAAAATGAGACTAGATGCGATATCAAGGGAAATCTTTTGTTTTATCAAAGATAAAATAATGTGCTCATTTGCGCATGGTGAACATTTTTAACAAACTCGAGATTAGGCACCCATGTTTACACTAGGAAAACGCTCTGAGTAACGCGTTGATGAGCGAGCACGGATACGCGCAACACCTCGAACCGAAATTCTGTTTATCGAAAATGTCCCAATTCCTAAAATATTGGTCCCAATAACCACGCAATGTTTTAACTTAAGTTGATCGATTAAACCTTTGGGATTGAACGATTCCTTGTTAATTTTCAAAAATCACAGGATCTCGTTTTAAACGGTCATCAGTTTCATATACGTTTGAAAGTTTCTGCTCTAACAACCTTGAACTGAAGATTCGAAGATGCCGTGAAATGTGAAATTAGAGAAATATGACAGCCAACACGCAAAATATCCGTAAACTGTCAATAACTTTTGAATTTAAACACAGTTTAGTCTGAAAATTGTCAAAAATACTGATAATGTTGAACCCAATGACCATGCAAATTTTAAGGTTGATCGGTCATACAGTTCTGGTTTAAATTTCAAAAAGCACATGAAATATTTTTTTAATTTTTAACCAATGGGAGGATTTGGCTGAAAATTTGTAAAATAAGAGACAATGTTGGTCTTAATGACCATGCAAAATATAAGGTTGATCACATTTGTCGAAGACCATTTTCATTTTTCAGCCTATCAGGAGATGTTTATTTAAATTTTAACCAATCAATGGATTTCAAAAAAAATTTGGGTCAGCAAACAGAAAAGGTTGTCTCTACATGTGTGCAAAATTTCAGATCGATAGGTGAAACGGTGCGACTTCTATTGCTCCAGATAGCAGCCAAAAGTAAAAACAAAAAAAAATAAAAACAAAAAAAAACAGAGGTTCGTGTCAAAAGAGTCAAAAGGAGACGCTCGCTTCGCTTGCTCAATAACATTCTTAAATTTTTATATATTATAACATAACTAGTTAACTAGTTATGTTATTCCTTCGTCGTAATAACGCAGTGTTTGTATTACTATAGTGATAACACTATAAGTGCTAATCCCAGGCTAACATTGATTTATTTAAAAATAATACATTTTAATTTGCCTATTAGTTTAACTTCATATTAATTTTGTGGATCAATTATTTACGCGAGCATAACAGCGGGAACCTATCTCCTTTCAAATGCTCGTTTCAACTACCTATGTTTCAACGCACCAAACCTTCAGCTGCCATCGTGGTCCCTTGGATAGCGCGTCTGCCTGCCACCTGGAGGTCCTGCCATCGAAATCACGTCTAATCCATTTGCGTTTTATTTCAGATTCTATTCGCAATTGTAATAATCTCTGTGAATATCTTGTCGTAATGTAATTATGATGAAAACCCGTGTAGATAACGCTATTATAGTTTACTTTTTACAGTTTAAATTCAAAATAACCGTTAATTTTAGGCAGCTAACATCGCTGGAATGTGCCAGAGATGTACTTGGGAGGTGCCAGGCAGCTGTTGGGAGGTGCCAGGCAGCTGTTGGGATGTGCCAGGCAGCTCCCAGAGATGTGCCAGGCAGCTTCCAGAGATGTGCCAGGCAGCTCCCAGAGATGAGCCAGGCACCTGCTGGGATGTGCCAGGCAGCTCCCAGAGATGTACCAGGCACCTGCTGGGATGTGCCAGGCAGCTCCCATGGACATGTGCCAGGCAGCTCCCAGACATGTGCCAGGCAGCTACCATGGGAGGTGCCTGGCAGCCCGTTGTCCAGTCATAGTTACGTGCCTGGCACCTCCCTGGCATGTAACTGGCAAATCTCATGGGAGCTGAGAATCTCATGGGAAGCTTGGCGCATTGTGTCAAGGAGGGGGCAACATAAAAAGAAAATGTCGACCAAGGAGACGACGAAAGAAAGAGGAAGAAGAAGATGATGAAGGAAAGAAGGAAGAAGTCAACATGACGGTGCAAATTCAATGCGCCAAGCTTTATTTTTATTTTTTTTACTTTTATTTTGTTTTATTTAATTTTAAATAATTTTTTTTAATTTGTATTTTAAGTTATGTAAAAAAAATGTTTTTAAATTGATTTTGTTTACTTTTTAAAATTTGAATACTTTCTATTTTTAGTTTTAAATGAGTATAATTGTTTTAAAGTTTATACTATGATGGTTCACATAGAGATTTTTTCAATCTCAAATTTGGGTACAATGTTTGGTTTATAATGTTGTGCTTGGCGGCAGCAACTGGGCGAAATGATTTCACGAATTTTAAGTGCGAAAATGTTTCAACAATATATTATTGCTGCGACCTTCTTTTAGATCTCAATCTTTTTAGGGGGAAAGGTGCTTGGCAGTCTATATACAAGTTTTTGTTTTTGTACAACATGTCACATGAGGTGGTAGTTTACAGCAGCTTTCATTGATCATTGAGTGTTACCTATCATTACATTGTTAACGCCAACAACGTCACTTCTTGTCTAAAAATTTCTGTTTTTCTTCCAATAGTTCCCAAGTTAGTATAACGAAAGGGTCAATTTCTTTTGGTTGAATATAAGTTATCTCAACTTTTAAATTGCTAAAAGTTCACAACTTGTGAATAACGTAAATTGTAGGTGTATTGTTCCGGTGTAGACCGGAATTTGTGCGTCATCTCGTACTACGCATATTAGTTGCCAGTTGGTAAACTGAAAGGTACACGAAAGGTAGATGATTGTAAATGCGTTTCCTTAATTTTAAATTCTTCTAAGTTCACTTTTTTGTGTAATTTAAACTCTATTGGTAAAGCGTTAAGGCTTACAGATGTTTACAGCACATTTTAAATAAAATCCGGATGTGTTTTGGAAGGCAATATAACTTAAAAGGAACTTATTTCATAAGTTAACTTTCCAGTTTCTGGAAACTTTCCAGGTAGGTAACTAACCAGTTCTTTATTTGAACTGGAACTAGTTCCTTTTTTTGAGGAACTAATCCAACACTGCTGTTTAGTGATAGTTCCATAACATGGATTATGCCGCAAATTTTTCCGCCAACAGTTTAAAAACGTACCAAAGATCACGAGTGGGGTTATGCAGAATATGCATATATAATTTTCTATTATTACCTACGGGTGATTTTTTAAATTAGGGGATGTTGGAAGGGATCAAGTATCATACGGTATGGGTTATTTCATATAGAATGAGTACACCAAATTTGGTTGAGATCGGTCAAAGGGTGTAGGAGAAAATAAGAACGTTCATACCAAGAAGCCTTTTCCTTTGTTCATGCGCAGAGAGACACTACTGAAAGTTAAAGGAATTACGGCAAAGGATGTGGCCATTTGATATTGCCTTGTTGTGAAAATTGATTTTGAAGATGTCAACCTAGAGTTCCTTTAAGATTAACTAGCTGAGCCACCTGGTGTTTATAGTGCTGGTTGGGAAGGAGTAGGACGTATATCATTAACAGTCACAAAACACACCAACACACGAACAAACAAACAAAGAACGGTCAACCTGATTGTACCTGACTGATTGCCAAGATACCCGAGAAGCTAAAGCACTATTTTTGCCGGAGAACAGACGCATAATCCTTGATCACACGCTTATAAATTCCCTAAGGTGTCTACCGCTTACATCGGTATGTACGAGGGACAATCAATTAAAAATCAATGTACCTACACATATTTTGTTTAAATCTCACTAAATGATAATTAACATAAAAAATCTCAAATGATTAAAAAAAAAATATATATATATATATGATAACAATGAGAAAAAATGGTAACACGGAGCGTATTTTATCTCCTCGGTCCCATTCAGTGCGTACCTATACATTTAAAAAAAACTGTTGCTCGTCAAGACTCAAGTGAAAAAAACATTGTTTAAAATATGACTTTATCCAACACGTCATGAAATATACAAGCTAATGTTCAAATTCTTTTAAAAAGTACCAAATATAGTTATGAATGTAATTTATGAATAAGATTTTTTTATTTCATTTTGAATGAAATGGCTTTAAATAAAAGTCCTTTACGATTACTAATTTTACCCTGGGGACGTCTTCGAACGAGTCGTGTGCTTACTCATTGTCTTGAAGTATACAATTTTACAATAAATAGGTAGTGTGAAAATAAGTTATTTGAAAATACAATTGTGCTAGAAGACAGCCTCCTACTGCAGCAGAATCTATTATGTTACATTCCAAAACAAGTGTCATCTACGTACATTTGTATTCGTTTAAAAGTGTCAAGACAACATAGGAAACCAAACCTCTGATACGCTCACAACACAACCCCCACCCCTAATCCACCAGCCACTGAATAGATCTGAATGTGTATTGTTTATTCTCCAAGCAATGACGATTCACGATATTAAATGACCTTTTATTGTTGTTGTTTATTGATTATGGTGTGTGTGTTGGGGGGGGGGGGAGGGGGTGTATGTGTTTATTACGCATAGATCATACAATCAATAAGTCTACCGGTCTTTATTCCTGATAGTGATGGCATATTGTTGATGCATCTAATTGATTTATTGTTTGTTTTGATATTTTAGACAGTATGAATTATTTCGTGCATTAGGTATTCTTTTAAAAATGCCATTGCATAATTGACCATGTTTGTAAACACCTTTCGCACAAGGCATTCGATTGGCGTCAGAATACCATTGTTCATTGTGCGTAGTTAATCTATTATTCTTTATTCTACACAAAACGAAGTTTCCATACTCTCGAAACTGAAATAAATTTAGATATTATAATATTCATACGTGAAGTAGTAGAAATAAAGATATCATTATGGAACGGAATCGATGTCTGTTATTCGTTTGTATTATTGTCCCAATACTTGAATATCCATAAATACTATCCAAACTAGTTTTCTCAAATGGTTGATACTACGTCATATTCTGTCGTCATATTGAGGTACCTATATTTGAGGTTTGAATCTTTCAATGTGACAAAATTATGAAGTGCATAATGAATTCTTCTATAAACAGCACAATTAGTCGACAAATATCTATCGAGACGCAGTCTGCTGCCGATTTCTATAACAAGCAAATGGGCGAAGATTTCAACATGCAGTAAGTTAGTAGATGAAGGGGAAGAGCGGAACGCTTAATATTGATAAATTTTTCACTTCCGGTTTGAAATTTTTGTTTTTTCTTGAAGTGGAGTGTCAAGCAATACATTGTCTTTAATGTTGCCAAATTTCAAAACTGTCGATGGACCCGTTTGACTTTTGAAAAAAATTAATATTTAAAATTGGATAAATTCACTTCCGGTCAAAATATTTCAGATTTTCTTTCAGAAGTACGCGTGAGAAGGGGGACTCTATGTGTCAACCAAATTTCAACTCTCTAGACCAAACCGTGCAATCTGTAGAAAAGGGCAAGCAAAACGACGTGCCTAGCTAGCTAGCTAGCCAGCCAGCCAGCCAGCCAGCCAGCCAGCCAGCCAGCCAGCCAGCCACCATGAAAGTCAATCCTTGCATGTTTGAGGCCCAAAATTCACCCCGAAGGGATGAACGCAGCACTTTGATATTTGGTTAGGTGTTGTCAGGTGGCTAAATATACCCGATAACCATGATTTTCAACTTTCATTTCTCACTGCATGTATGCCTGTCGACACCTCGTTTCGACCACTTAAGCCGTTGCGGTATAAGTCTCTGGTAGTAGCTCGCACGTTGTATTAGAGCGGTGCTTGGCAGCGTCGAGCTAGCGCCCGACTAGATCTGTATATCATAGAGACGTGGTTTCAAGAAGAGATATGGAGGGAAAAGTTATTGTGACTGAATTTCCAACCATAAATTGGAAATGTTAACTCCTCGTCGTTATACGAAAGTTACATAAATTCACACATATAAATCCAAGACAAATTAGCATAGATTTATAAAACATAAATATATTTTTATTTAGAAATTCATAAATAAATATAAATCACCTAATTCCTACAAAGTGCTCCAAATCAATTCATCAAACACGTTAATTTTGTCTGGTTTAATCTGTTTTTTCAACTGTAACATTTTTTCTAATAAATGAATATGTTTGAAATTTTCACATATAAAATTTGGTATGTTTTCTAATACTAAGTGTACAAATTTCAGAATCCTATCTATAACAGTTTCGATATAGTGACCACTCAATCAGAGGAAGTTTTTTATGCGCCACCTGGTATTGACAGGGTCAGTCGAGAGTAACATTTCAAAACATTCTCGTTGGTTCAAAGCATTGCTGACATTTAAACCACGAGTAAAGCCAAATGTGACAAAAACATCCCCAAGTTTGAGAGGTCACTATTTCCAAACTGTTGAAGATAGACTTCTGAAATGTGTACATATTTTACAAAAACCATCTGCACAACTGCATTCAAAACTTAGTAAGTACCTACAAGTTTCAAACATATTTACTTAATGGAAAAAAGTAGAGATGGGCCGATTCCAAAATTTCACGATTCCAATTCCGATACCGATTCTTAGCTCCGATTCTTGCGATTCCGATTCCGATTCTTCACGAATACCTACAAACCTCACTGTATTTATCACCCTTTGAATTTTGCCCTCAGGTAAGTAATTAAAAAATCAAAAAAGTGGTAAGAAAACACCATTTAATGTATTTTTATGTGTTAGATATATAATTTTGTTGGAAAGTAAGTAGTAGGGATGTCGGCGGGTCCGAAAATCAGGAATCGGGTACCCGTCATAAATACTTGGGTCGGAATCGGGTAATTGCCCCCCCCCCCCCACACAAAAAAATTGACGTAAATAAACACGCAGCACTTGTAACCAGCTGCTCCAGTGCAGTGAATGACCTTCTCTCTGGGCCACCTGTTCACTTGTCCTTGAAAAAAATTCGAGAAAACAGGATAGGATTTATAATGTAGAATCACTTGACTAATTAATAGAACAGTCTTTCTATGATGATTGACAACTTCAATCATAAGAAAACACGAATTTATGCATCTTTTCCACCCGCGGCTCAACTTTCACTTTGGTTTGCAGCGTGATTGAAAATGATCGCATTTTTCCTAATCCCTGTGCTTCCTACTCTCCCTTCACATGATTTCACCCCCCATACCCCTCTCATCCCCCTCACCCTTGGCATGCAAGGTCATTGAGTTTCTTGAGACGAGGCGCCAGCTGCCTGCAGATGCAGCGCCTGGGGCTAGACGCGCTACACTCCAAACCAAAAATATCGATCAAAAAGAATCGTAATCGCTAAAATTTGGACAGGAATCGGAGAATCGCGATTCTTCCGATTCCACTGGAATCGGTGGAATCGCGAGAATCGGAATCGACCCATCTCTAGAAAAAAGTTAGAAATTATTCAATTTTACAATTGAAAATACAGAATAAGCCAGACGAATTTACGTGTTTGAAGGTAATTGATTTGGAGTAATTTATTAGGAAATAGGTAAGTTTATGTTTACTTATGAATTCATAAATTAACATGAATGAAGTTTAGCGATGCCGACCGGATTAACATTTCCAATCATTTCCTGTAAAATTCAGCCACACATTTTCTGCCCTATCAATTATTTTCTTAAAACCACGGTATCAATAAGATAATTGACTAAATGGAGCCATCTTTCTGTCTAATTAACTCAATGTTCAAAACAGCTGATTCTTTAACAAGCTTCTGGTTCTTGTTTCAACTCAAACGTGTGCTTTTCAAAGCCGGTAAAACCTGTTTTTCAACGTCTTAATTAAAATTTCTCTAACTTTTTCCCCATAACTCAGATGTTCCTGAAAATTGCACTCATGAAACTTTCATATGTGTTCCATAATGTGTGAAAGTTTCAGCTCGTTATCTGTTCTTGTTCTGTCCGAGTGAGCCTCATAACAGCGGAACTTTGTTTTGCGCTACCCGGTATAAAAACTATGCCACGTGGTGTCAAGCACCAAAACAAATCAAAAAATCAAAAATAAATCAAGAAAACAAAAAAATTGTAAAAACAAAAAAATCACAAAAAAATGAAAATCAAATAATCAAAATATCTATAAAAAAAAAAAAAAAAAAAATCAAGAGAAAAAAATGAAAAAAAAACATAAAAAAAAAAATCATAAAATCAAATAATCATTGTGTAGAGTAGAATGTTGCCATGACGTACCTGCTGTCCCGCATACACGTCGCTGCATGTGGACAACCCCTGCTTGTGAGGAGTCAAGCTGCCCGCATGGATCATGGTCACGTGATCGCGGCTCGGGATCGGCAGAGACAAGTCCTGGAACGCCTCGACACGTGTCGACACCTGCGCATCACGTCAGTCATTCACAGGGAATGATGCGGCTCCAAAATAACAACATAATTGTTGGGAAAACACACTATTTTCAATGTCAAAAGTATAAGTTATCATTCATATATATTTAATTAAATATCGATGCATATTTTGCCTGGAAAACGCCATTCCGGCGAGTGATGTTATTTATCAATGAAGAAAGATGTTGCCATGGTTAAAATAATATATTATGTCACTCCCGGGGATGGCGTTTTCCAGGCAAAATATACATCGATATTTAATTAAATATATATGAATGATAACTTACATTTTTGATATTGAAAAAATTCTTTTTTTACCAACAAATAATTTTTTTAACATCATACATATTTTTTTTCATACATCCAATTGTCTTCTTTTTCTCTTCCTCGATCTCAAACCTCACTTTTTCTTTTCTTTGCGATGTCTCCTTCACCGCGTTTGTCATTGTCTATTATGAAATTATATCCGGAAAAATGAATTACTTCTAAATCACAACTATTTCTTTGGGTCTCTGAGGAATCAGTTCTGAACTCGCAATGTTTTCAACTGATGATTTGTTAACGAGGGACCAGGCACATCAACACGGAAACATTCTACATGTAAAACTGCACTTTCATCAGAAATAAAGCAGTACCCCCAGTACCCCTCTTTATTGCTTTATTTAAAGCAATAAAGCAAACCCTCATCTATCGGGAATAAAGCAGAAAAACCCTCATCTATCGGGAATAAAGCAGTAAAACCCTCATCTATCGGGAATAAAGCAGTAAAACCCTCATCTATCGGGAATAAAGCAGTAAAACCCTCATCTATCGGGAATAAAGCAGTAAATCATCCAGGAACGTGCACATTTCAAACTGTTAGAACAAAATATTGCAACTCATACACGAATACGATCTACTGTAGTTTTTCAAAGTCTAAGTTTGGGAAAGAAAATTAAACACTTTTGAAAATGTCAGCAGGTCATTTCTGTTTGTTCGATGTTAAATTGAAAGAACAACTCTATATTTGAAGTGATATATCTCGAAGATTAGTTCAGCTTGACTACTTTTTCTTGGCTTATGCAGAATAAAATCATCACCCCATCTGAGGTCATCAGAAAGCAACACATTTGACATGAAACTGTTGTGTAGTTCTAACGATCTCTCAGGCAAGAGTAAATGAAGTAATGTATTTGTATTTACCCGGTCGCAAGTTAGACATTGCACGGAGGAGAGAAGTTTCCCATCGAACACGTCGGAAATGATGCTGCGGTGTTTAGCGTACTTCTTGCGGCCGGCCAATAGCAAGCTTCGCGGCGAGGGGGAGCGGCATCTGGAACAAACAGGACAAAACATGTCAAAACATGGTGTTAACAGGTCAGAACATGTCACAAACATGTCACAACATGATATAAACAGGTCAAAACATGTCAAAACATGTCAAAACATGATTTAATCCAGTCAAAACATGTTGAAAACAGGTCAAAACATGTCAAAACATCATTTCAACACAGGAATTTCTTAGACTTGTCACATTTGGAGGGAGTTGAGCTGTTGTTACTTCAAATATAAAAACTAAAAAGAATATGTAGGTACCTTTAAAAATGAACATTTTAGTTTGGTAGCTACTAAGGTACACTCAGTGGTTAATTTGTAAAATAATAAGTGGGCGGACGCGCTACGATGTTGGGGGAAATATATATGCTTACGAAAACAATGGGGGGTTTGGGGGGTGGGCCCCCAAATATAATGCGGGTCCTGGGCGCATAGCCTTGGGAAAATTTTGAATTTCAGGACCAATTTTGGTGCCTTTCTACGCGATTTGCACATAATTATAAGTCAATTTTTACTTCTATGAAAAATAAGTGGGCGGACGGCGTCCACCCTGAAAAAAGAGTGAGGGGACGCGTCCGCCCTCGTCCGCCCCCAAATTAACCACTGGGTACACTCCCCCAAATAATAAACGGTACTTGGTACAAAACGTATTGGCTGCTGGGCCGGTTCCTTGACATCAATCCTTGTTATTATCAATGAAATCGGAGCTCACCTAAAAGAGTTAGATAATGCGTTAGCACTGACTTCATGGGATGATGCCATCAAACCTTAATCAGTCAATTCATTTTCTTTCGAGTACCGTTTATTATTTGGGGGAATGTACTTGAATCATAATATTGCCAAGACATAATATACTGCGTGCCATTAAGAAACACACAATGCTCAACACAACGCTGCGATGTAGTTACTGCACACATTGGGTTTAAACTTACTCATATTATAAACACTATGTCAGAGGTTCGATCTGTGAAAGTTTAAAAAACATTTCGTATGTGGGACAGAAGTTACAGCCGTTTGAATTTGGTTTATTATTGAAAAATTATTCATACGGAGCTCAAATCCTGCCCGTCCAGAAACTGTCCAATAGCCGGGACCTTGTTTACTCAAAACTGCTGATGATAACAAACTGAAACTTTCAAATTACATTCCAAATATGACCATTGTGAAAAATATCAATACCTGGTGGCGAATAAAAAACGCACAATGGGCGAGACATCGCTGTGACGAAACTACTAAATACATCGTGCTGAAATTTTCACAACGAGCGAGCGAAGCGAGCGTCTCCTTTTAACTCTTTTGGCACGGACATCTTTTTTTTTTTTTTGTATTTTGTATTTTCTTGTTTTTAGTTGTTAATAGCCGATACACAGGTCGCACCGTTTCACCGATCGATCTGAAATTTTGCACACATGTAAAACCAACCTTCTCTGTTTGCTGACCCTAATTTTTTTGAAATCCATTCATTGGCTCATTGGTAAAATCCTACCTCCTGATAGGCTGAAAAATAAAAATGGTCTTCGATAAATCTGGTCAAACTAATATTTTGCATTGTCATTGGGACCAACATTCAGTGGCGTGGGAACCGGGGTGGGGGGGGGGGGCAAGGGGGGCAATGCCCCCCCCAACTTTCAGGGAAGAGGGGCAAAGGGGGGCAAAAATAAATTGATTTTTTTTTTACATAGTAGTTATTTGAGAATTTAAATTATCAAATCCACTAACATTTGTGTTTAAATCGAGTTAAAAACGCATTAAAGGGCGGCAACGGTCAGAATCTTAAAAAAGACTACATTTCCAGAACACCATGTTAATAGGTAATACATAAGTGTAAATGTGCCTTAGGTATTTCAATAAACAATAATAATTGTTGAGTAGACTGCATCTAAAGCGCTGAGAATTTTCGCTTATACGATGAACTTTTCTTAAGCGGTGCTGTACAGCGAGCGAGTAGGTGTGCAAGCAAGTAGGCGGATTTTGCAGATGCATCTCTCTCTCTCTCACATTCCTCAGTAGTCGAGTTATGAATGACTGACGAATGACACATTTAACACAACCATTGAAATATTTATATTAGGACATTTAAAGTTTCAAGTGTCCGCGACCCAACGACTTCTTATTTTTAATTATCGCTGAGTGCGCAGTCAAAACAAGGCATCGTGTATCGAGGAGGCGAGGAGATTACTCGGCGCTGAATCTGTACCATAAAAAGTGCAGCATTCTCGGTTAATCAACCTAGTACCTAATTATTTAATTACAGTTCAATGGTCAGAGCTACAGAAATTTTGCAGAGAGGTAAAATAAAGAAAACATTCCGCATAATTGAGCGAGCGTCACCACGGTACTCTTATGGCACTTTCTCTGTGAGTTTTTTTTTTTTTTTTGTTTTTTTTTTTTTTTGTTTGTGTTCACTGCCCAGGTCAAACCGCTCAAGCAATCGATCCGAAATTTTGTACACATACTAACGGACTCTATGCGGTCCCTGGGATCGTTTTTGAACGGGATCCCGTGATTGGTTCAAATTTAAAAAAATTTATCTTTCGATTGGTTGTTCTGATCAATTTGAAATTTTGACAATTCATTACGACCAACATTGTACCCAATCTTACACATTTTCTGCCAAATCCTCCCATTGGTTAAAATTTAAAAAAATATTTTATATGCTTTTTGAAATTTAAAGAAGAACCGTTTGTCCTATCAACTTAAAACTTTGCATGGTCATTAAGACCAACATTATCTGCATTTTTGACAATTTTCAGACTAATCTGTGTTTAAATTCAAAAGTTATTGCCATTTTACGGATATTTTGTGTGTTGGCTGTCAAATTTCTCGTATTTCATATTTCACGGCATCTTCGAATCTTCAGTTCTAATTCAAGGTAGTTAGAGTAGAAACTTTCAAACGCATGAAACCAAAGATAATTAAAGCATTAATTATCTTTGATGAAACTGATGACCGTTCAACAGTTATCTAATATTGTGTACACACACTAATATTATATGAGTGGTCCCAGGTATATTTTTTTTAATGAGATCCTGTGATTTTTGAAAATTATCAAGGAACCGTTTAATTAGAAAGGTTCAATTGATCAACTAAAAACTTCTCAAGGTTATTGGGACCAATATTTTAGAAATTTTTGAGACTTTTATACAAGTCTGTGAAGAAATTCAAGAATAAATATTGGCTTTTAAATTTAATAACATTTTCCATAGACAAAATTTCGGTTCGAGGTGTTGCGCGTATCCGTGCTCGCTCATCAACGCGTTACACAGAGCGTTTTCCTAGGGCTTCGTTTTTCAGGGTTTCGTTTTTTTCTTTCTATTTTGGTTCTCCTACGTTCCCAACGGACATTTTGTGCCCAGCTTATTCCTTATGGGACTGAAATCCTTTGCATAGTTGAGATTAAAATCACGTTTTTCGGTCTCCTGCTTTCACCATCATTAATAGAATTGATACCTTCGCGTAGGTCTTAAAGATATATATAATATATGTAGGAATTATGGTAAATTTTTAGTTTTTGACCGTTGCCCCCCTTTAAATTCATATTGAAATTCAAAAAATTTCCGAGCCTGTACGGCCCTGATCCGCGTATAATTCTAATGCCCTCCCCCAGACTCAAATTGGACCTGAGGTTAAAATATTTTACTTTCTATTATTACCTACCTTACTACAAAAATCCCCAGTATACAAAACTAGATTTACAGCTAAAAAAAGTGTCAAAAATGTTTAAAAACATTAAAAAAATATTTTTATTTTAAAATGCTTTATGACACTTCTTCAGTTATTGTAAATCCAGTTGCGTATGCTGTGGATTTTTGTGGTCTTAAAGGTAAGTATTAGTGGTACTTCTATTACCTAATTAGCAATTAGTCAAGTAGTACTTCAATTAGTAAATAAAACAAAGTTTCACTACCATTTTAATATTTAAACGATTTAAAATAGCATTTCTACGCCATTTCAACCTCTAATTTCCCAAAATTTTCGCCGGCGGCGGCTGGGGCTGTCGCCCCAGACCCCTTCTTGTTGACGAAAATGTATTTTCTGACGTGATTCCTTTGCCCCCCCTAACTTTGAAAACGTTCCTACGCCACTGCCAACATTGTCTCTTATTTTACAAATTTTCATCCTTATCAGTTAAGAATGTATAAACTTATTGACATTTTTAATAGCTATCAGAAATGAAACATTGAAAATAAATGTTTTTCCACTGCAACTGAATCTGATTTGATTTAGGTACAAGTGTGTTTAGATGCTATTTTCAATTTTCAGTGAAAAGCAGATACTTTCATGTTGATTAAATGGATCATATTCTAATAATTCAATATGGAACATATTTCTAAACAAATTATTTTGAGTATTTGCAAAACTAAGGACCTTGATTGACTTTTCATACATTCGTATAGTTCTGATAGCCGTGCTTCCTGTGTGTTTCATAGAGTGGTGTTTGTCTCTTCTTGTGATCACACGTCATCATTTTAAATCTCTCCAGCATTTTGCTTATTTTCGTTGAAAATGTTTGGCAATTTGGTGTTCTTTGTGAAGGTTTTAGTTAAGTTTCTCCGCTTTTATAGCAGGTGAACATTATTTGAACATTATTTATCGAGAGTTTTTGTCAGAACATTGATATTTCATAATAGTCTTCTTCTACCTAGGTACTTGTGGAAACGTTGGACTCATTCCGTTTCTGAGCTTCCATCTAGCCTGACATTTCCTTGAAGGTCAATTTTTTTTTAAAGGTTTGATTCATTCAGTTCAAAACATTACATTGTCTAATTATAATTGTGGAACGTTGGTTTCATTCCGTTTATAAACTAGGTAGAACTGTTTATCGTTTAATCTAGGTTTAATAACGTTAAAACGTTTATATGTTTTCTAGGTATGTGTTAACTCATCTTCGGTTCTATGTTTGTGCACGTTTCCGGTGCTCGCTCATCAACGCGTTTCACGGAGCGTTTTCCTAGTATAAACAACATACCTACTAAGGTTTAATGTGTGAAATTTTCAAAAACATTACATTGGTGGGAAAAACGTTACAGCAGTTCGAATTTGGTTGTCGAAAAATCGATTATACGAAGCTCAAATAGGGTGCGTCCAGAAAACGTGCCTTGGTTGGGATGCTGTTTATTCAAAACTACGCATGATAACAAGCTGAAAATATCAAATTTTAGTCACAATACATTCAAATTCAAATTATCTTTATTTGGCGAAAAAATACAAAATAGGCGGCATTCATTATTTATATTTATATACAATAAGTGCATAATGATCTTCCACACAACTATATTGCCATCATTTGTGTAAAAATTTGAATAAATTTGAATACATTTAACGAAAGTTATTGAGCGAGCGTCACCACGGTACTCTTATGGCACTTTCTCTGTTTTTTTTTGTCTGCACTGCTTAGGTCAAACCACACAACCAATCGATCTGAAATTTTTCACACATGCTAACGTAATCTATGCGGTCTCTGGGATCGTTTTTGAACGGAATCCTGTGATTGGTTCAAATTTTAGAAAAATTATCTTTCGATTGGTTGGTCCAAACAATTTGAAATTTAGCAAAGTCATTGCAACCAACATTGTACCCAATCATAATAAATTGTAGCCAAATCCTCCCATTGGTTCAAATTTGAAACCATTTTTCCCGTGATTTTTGTAGTTTAAACTAGAACCGATTGACCGATCAACTTAAAACTTCGCATGGTCATTAGTACCAACATTTGAGGTATTTTTGCCAATTTTCAGTCCAATCTGAAATTATTTTCAAAAGTTTTTGTCATTTTAGGGACATTTTATTCCATAATCTTGAAATATTTAAGCGAGCGGAGCGAGCGTCTCCACTTGACTCTTGCGGCACTTTCTCTGTGTGTGTTTTTTTTGTCGCTTCAACCCAGGTCGCACCGGTCAACGTATGGATCTGAAATTTTGCACACACCTTCATCTCATACTAACTTAGACCTGTATAGTTTTTGAGAAAGATCCGTCCATAAATAAAAAAAATCAAGTTTTCCCATATAAATAGCATTGTAGGTTCGAGGAGTCCGTTGCGGCCGCTCGATGCGCCCCATTCAAAACAAACTCGGAAGCAATACGTGCGAGGTATATACTTAGTATTTATATTTTTTTCTTGTAGAAGTAACCAATGAATCTAGATATTTATTGCTTATAAGAGTTTTAACGCAGTCTTACTTCCAATCCTTTCAAAGGCTGGCAAATTATTTGTATACCGATTAAATGTCTGCTTGATTGTAGATATAGGTTGGTTGGTTGTGAAATTATGTTTATGAAATATTTTATTTATACAGTCCATATGTTTCTTATAGATACAATGTGTTAGGTTTATGTTTGGTATAAGCTCTATTATACGGAACGGCAAATAACTGTTTGGAAAATATTTCTTAAATTATGTTTGCTCATATTAGCACATAGATGGCATATTTTGTTGTTTGAATCTCTGTATTTTTTATTTTTATCCATAATACCTAAATACTCAAAAAAAAAACATGAGTGTACCCAGCAAATACAAGGTTGTACCTGGGACCTCCCCAGTCCCTCCTAATTAAGGATGTAGGATATCCCCAGTCCTTCCTAAAATGATCCTAAAAGCCTCCCCACAGCTTCCTAATGGGGATCCTAAATGGCTCCCAGGTACATCCTGGGGAGGGAGGACCATCCTAAAAAAAGGAAGGTCTGCCTTTTTTTAGGAGGTATTCTGCCTTTTTTAGGAAGAATTCTGCCTTTTTTTAGGATATCCATCTCCTAAATTAGGACATAATTTCCTAGATTAGGTAGGTAGATCATTTTCCACGATATTACGATGAGTGCCTTTTCAAAATGCCTTATTTAATATATGTAATACACGACAGAGCGATATAATATATAGATCGATAGATATACACTAACACTGACAGGACAGGGGTAGGCTTACTCCACCAAAAAAGTGAAGCATTTTTGCATCACTTGCGGGACACCGACAACAAACACCAACATGACAGCGTCAGATCAGCTGCTATCATTCATTTCTTTGAAGGAATTTATTCATTTATAGTTTGAATGCATCATACCTACAAATAATATGGATCGGAGTGCAGGGGACAACTTGCAGGGGACAACTACTTAAGAGGAAATACACATTTGTCCTATCATGTAAAGCAACGTGTCTCATTTTGACAGAGAGGGGCAAGTAGGTAGCAAGCCTTGGTATGATGCGATTCACATTGTCAGGATAGATCTGAGCATGCTCAGCCACCATCTTGGAGACTATTTCAAGCAATTACTTTCAATATGGCACCCCCCTCCATTGTAATGTTTTTGGCAAGAGACTTGAATGTAACTTTGTACTAACCTTCAGTGCATACTTCACAGTAACAAACAAACATCACAGAACAAATAAATGTACATTAATAACAAGATATAATATTGTAATAGTCTTCTATATTCAAGTTAAAAACGTGTTTCTAGTAATATTCAGAAGTTTAAAATTTGACAGCTCAAAGTAATTTTTTCACTGCCTTCCAAAATAATTTTCCATTTCAGTGGCAGTGAATTATTAAATATTTCCAATATGGAGAAAAAGGAGGATCTTTCAAAATTAGTCAAGCATTAACCAGTCTCTGTAATATATCTCTATGGCAGTACGAAGGCCGAATCCTCCAATTGGTTTAAGAGTCTACGATACTTGATGAAATCCATGTTTTATAAAGCACAAAAAGGCGGCCCCTACTTTTTTCTAAACGAATTTACTAGGGTTGGGCGAACCTATTTTTTTTCGAACCGAACCTCGAACCGAACCTTTTTAAAAGGTTCGAAATTTCGAACCTTAAACGAACCGAACCTTTTTTTTCAGAAAATGAGGTTTTCTAGATAATGTAGTAAAGATAAGCGCGTAAGCGCCAGTCACCATTCTCCCCCCTCCCTCTCGCAAGTCAAGTGGCTAGACACTTGAAAACAGCTGTTTGATGGGGTGTTTGTGTACGCAAATATTATTTCTATTTGTATACAGGGACATTGACATAATACCAAATATAATAGGAACAAAAACGCGAAATATACTGCTCGAAATTTTAATACATTTCAGTATATTCCAATATTCTTCAAAAAATTATCTCGCCAATCGTCATACTGTTTTTGATTTTGCATTGGGTTACAATGAAGTTTGGAAAGCTCAAATATACACCATTATTTTTTAACTTATGCGTGATAATCTTCACTTCATTTAGATCGCGAATGGTGTTCTCAATGACCACTATTATATTTTATTCAATAACCATGATCATACAATATCATATAAATAAAATAAAATATGATGTCAAGTCATTTGCCATCTGATTACTTCTTACATAAATTGCGAGTTCACAGACCTTTTAACAGAGAAAAACAAAACAATCCTCCCTTACGCAGGCAAGGGTCAGGTTCAGGTACCTGCTGGCAAGCAGCTGCACTCTGCAGGACCCAAAAGTACACTCTGTTCCAAAAGTACAACACAGTTTAGATCGCAACAATCATTATTTCATTTTAATACTTCGAAAATTTTACTCAACAAGGAAATTACCTGGACTTCTAAACTGAAATTAATGCTACTTTTCTAGTTGGGACCAAATAGCACTCCGAATTGCGTCTTATGAAAAATTCGGTTCAAGATTTATTTTAACATGGAACACCCTATAGTGTGACAGGATTTGAGTTTACTTTGATTTATGATGATTTCGGCTTACAGGGGTTTGATTTACCCAGGTTTTACCATTTTACTGCACCACTAGACAAGAGGCCAACATTAGACAAATAGTGACAAGATATTGGTCGCATTGTTTGAATGAAAAAGGGCGGGAAAAAAAGGCGGGAGGTTCGAAAAAGGTTCGAAAACGCACCTTAGAGGTTCGTTTTTCGAACCTAGCTAGCCGGTTCGGTTCGGTAACGAACCGGTTCGCCCAACCCTAGGATTTACCGATTGTCTTCAAATTTTCACAGGTTATAGATAAAGAGTAGATCTGTGTCTCTAGTGGCCCCAAAGTTTAATTTTTTGTTTAGTTATTTCAGGGCAGTGGTGCCAAAAAGACTCATATATTGCCCATGTTAGCACTTCCTCAAAACAACAAAAAAAAATATAAATTTTTCGATCACTAGAGACACAGATTTTACTCTTTATCTCTATGCTGTTAAATTTTGAAAACAATCGGTCAAGCCATTAAGAAAAAAGTAGGGGCCCCCTTTTTATGGTTTTTTGTGGTTTTCAATATTTGAATTAACATAACTTACTTCACAGCAGTATATGCAACATGCAACACACGATTAAATGTCACAAATGTCACGTACAACCCAGAGCTAATGCAGTTTCATGCATTTCTAGGATTTTTTTTACATCGGAATCGAAATTTTCTGCGAGTACTGTCGACTCTTAAGTATAAATAATATCTTCTGATTGGTCGACAATCAAAATGTTCCGATTAAGTTCAAATTTTGCATGGTGATCAAGACCAACATCATCTAAAATTTTACACATGTTAAGCCCAATCAGTCAAGTATTAATTGTAATTTTACGAGTTAAGTATGGGTTGTCAAAGCTGGAAAAAAGTATATAGGAAAGTCACGAAACAATGGATCTGATATTCATCCAGAGTATTTATGGAGATTGGAAAGTTGCAGAGAAAATCGTCTTGTGCCGTGTATCGTGACTGGGGATTTGCATGTTCTGTGCTCGCTCATCAACGCGTTACACTGAGCGTTTTCCTAGTAGCGTGAAATAATTAAAATTTTTGAAATTAACATGCGTAATAAAACTTAGAAATGATACTCTGCTTTTAGGCTCTACATGAAGAATCATTAACTTTCGTTCCATTGATCCAAATGTATTGAAGTTTCTTTATAGTAATATATTTCTTTTAAAATGTAAAATTTTCAGATTTATATCGTACGCAGTTTTGAAGGAACAGCGTCCCGGCCAATGGACGTTTTCTGGACGCGCCCTATTTGAGCTCCGTATAATCGATTTTTCGGCACCCAAATTCGAGCAGCTGTAACTTGTTTCCAACAAAAGTAATGTTTTGAAACTTTCACACATTAAATGTAGGTATGTTGTTTATATTATGTGAAATTTTTAGCCCGATGTATGCAGTAGTTTCGTCACAGCGATGTCTCGCCAATTGTGCGTTTTTTATGCGCCACCCGGTATATTAGAATCAATGGAACGAAAGTTATGATATCTTGAGTTAAACTTAAAAGCAGAAAATCCAGGAGATATAATCTCACATCTGAAATTAAGAAGACAAACCTTATAAAACTATCATATTGTATTCTGTTTTTAAGCTCAACTTCAAGATACAATAACTGTCGTTCCATTGATTCAAATGTATTTAAACTTTTACACACTCGATAGCAGAATATTTTGAATAAAATTTGAGAGTTTCAGCCTGATATCTTCAGCAGTTTTGAGTAAACAGCCCAGCCATTGGACAATTTCTGGACGCGATTTGAGCTTCGTCCCAGCAAACAAGGTACATGCCTGGCACCTCCCTGGCAAATCCCAGTTTGACCATTTGGGATAAGGCATTTGGGAGGTCCCTGTTATATGGCGGGGACCTCTTAAATGTTCAAACTCATTTTGTAAGTAAGTTTGAACATTTGGGAGGTACTTGCCATACTAGGTACTTGCTAAAATAACAAGTAGCTCTTATAGATAATTCTAAAATAAGTTTGCTATAAGAACAGCTGGAAGCATAACCTAAACTTAATTTAATACCTATTCACCTCAAACTTCCAAGGTTTTATTTTTTTTTTTGCCTGGGGTTTAATGGCGCACTGTTCTGCATCGAGGCTTATGGCGATGGAAAAATGGTTTTATATATTTGCAAGGAAGGAAAATAGATAGAAGTAGAAAGCTCTCCATTGCACCATGGAGTACATTATCTTTTTCTGATTTCGTCGTGACCGGCGTAATTCATTCGGCCTAAATCTTATAATAGAAGTGAAATGAATTCGGTCGCGAGGAGAGAAGAGAGGCGCTCCAGCTGGGGCCTATTCACGAGTTAAAACCGCATGTGAAAATGAGACTATACGATATCAAGGAAAATCTTTTGTTTTATCAAAGATAAAGTAATGTGCTCATTTCCGCATGGTGAACATTTGCAACAAACTCGAGAATAGGCACCCATTTTTACATAACATTCTTAAATTTGTATATATTATAACATAACTAGTGAACTATAGTTATGTTATTCCTTTCCTTCATCGTAATAACCCAGTGTTGTGTTACTATACTATATATATATATATATATATATTGATTGCATTTTATAAGGTATTACTGCGTGAAAGAAATAAGACTGATTTAACTCCGACGTTTCGGTTTTATTTTAAAAACCTTCCTCAGGGAGCAAATACAGGAATATAATGTAACAAAAGTCTATCTGACATTTGAAAATTAATGAAAACAAAATAATATTTCACAAAATATGGCCACTAAATATCAAACAAAACAAAGCCTACTAAATTAATAATAAATTAGGAATCCAACAATTCTGTATATTTTGTAAAAAATTAATTCACAATATGTCATAATGTTTAACGTCCAGAACTGAGAATATCTGGACGGTGTCAATGGGCGTTCGCTCTCCGGCTTCTAGCTCTGGTCAGCGGACCAGCAGCGGTAGAGGCGCCGTCGGGTTGTGGTATCACTTGTCTCGCATTTAAGCCGTCTGCTTGATGGGAGGCGAGACGTCGGCGAGTAGAGACTGGAGCAGAGGCTGATGGTACAGCAGTTCGGGAAAATGCGGGACGAGCTGCTCGCCGCCCACGTGTGGAGACTGGAGCTGAGGCTGATGGCACAGCAGACTGTGAAGCAGGGTGAGCTACTGGACGCCGTCGTTTTAAGACCGGAGCAGAATCGTGGGATGTTGACGATTGTGAAGAGGTGTAATACACTGGTCGAGTGACCCGACGCCGTAGTGCTAACACCGGAGCTGAAGCAAGGGGTGCTGACGATTGCGAAGAAGTGTCATCTGCTTGAGGAGCTGCCTGACGTCGCGGTTTGGAGCTGGTAGAAGCGACCGGATGCTGAGCAAGAGGTCCTGATGGGAGAGTCCCGCCTGCAGAAGCTGGTTGAACCAAACTACCTGTTGGCATGACAGTGTCCAGAGCCGACTTCCAAGTCGCCGGCAGTCGCTTGGCATCATCACGGCTGTTCATTGTGAAAGATCTCCTCTCAATTTCTATTGCTTCTCTCAGCACTCTTGGTGTATAATGCTCCACTCGAGCTATGGTGCTGGCGTTGGCAAAGTCGATGTTATGCTTCGTCTGAGAGACATGTTGAGCAAGAGCATTCGTTCCCACATTTCCGGCTACTGCTCGCACGTGTTCTTTCACTCGATGTGACACTCTACGATTCGTCTGTCCGATGTAGGTCATCTCACAGGAACCACAAGGAACCTGGTAGACACCCTGAGCTTCATTTAAGATGACATCTTTGTAGCTACGAAGAATGGCTCTGATTTTTCTATCAGCTATATACGTGGTCTTGATGTTGTGTCGTCTGAGTAACCTTCCAATTCTGTCGGTTGTGCCCTTGACATATGGCAAGTAAGCTGTCGCTCGGGTCGGCTGATCATCATCTTTCTCAGGTTGAACCTTTGCATTAAACGCCTTGGTTATCGACGAGTTTGAATACCCATTCTCTTGGAGGGCTTCTCGGAGTAACTTCATTTCAGATTGAATGTGGTTTTCATCAGCCAGCTGTCTGGATCGAAACGCAAGCGTCTTGGGGACCGAGTTTACAAGCGACGGATGATGGTGTGAATTCGCTTGCAAATACCTGTTTGTATGAGTAGGTTTCCTGTAAACAGTATGTGCCAAGGTCCCATCTGGATTTCTGATAATCATAACATCAAGGAATGGCAGTTTATTCGCGCTCTCAATTTCCATGGTAAACTTGATGTCCGGGTGGATTCCATTCAAATGATCGAGAAATCCGTCCAGAGCAGTCCTGCCATGTGGCCATACGACGAAGGTATCGTCCACGTACCTCAGCCACATGGCTGGTTTCAGCTCTGCTGATGACAATTCGAATTCATCAAGAAACAAATTTGCGATAACTGGCGACAGAGGTGATCCCATCGGCGCTCCTGTCACTTGCTTATAGAACTTCCCGCCGAAAGTGAAATAGGTTGAGGACAAACAGTGTCTAGCCATCTTCATGACGTAACTAGGTTGATGATATTTTCTATTGATGATGTCTAGAGCTTTAGGAATTGGGACTTTAGTAAACAACGAGCAGACATCAAAGCTCACTAATAAATCAGAGTCGTTAAGTTTTACGTCTTTGACTAGTTGTAGGAAATGATGTGAGTTACGTACATATGACAGAGCATCCTCAGCAAATGGTTGGAGACGTTAGGCTAGGTATGCTGCGAGAGCTTGGGTGGGAGAACCTATGGCGGACACAATCGGGCGAAGGGGCACATTGTCCTTGTGAATTAATTATTAGAGTTTAACGGCGCGTCAATGACGAGGTTATATTGCGCACATTAATTTTAACTTTTAACTTTGTTGAACTAAGTGGGGGACATCGGGAGGGGTCGACCTAACGGGCCCGATCTGGGGGAGTCTGAAACTGGTGGGAAAGCCAGGTCAGAATGGGGACAGACCGGGGGGTGGAGAGCTTCGGGCCGGTGGGACTCGATTTCAGGGGGATCACCATCTCGAGGGAGGAGGCCGGCCCGAGGGGCCCGCGAATTTGGGAAGGGCATGGGACTAGGTCGACCCTGGACTGCACTTGGTTGGGGCCAACTCGTATGTGAGCCGGCCCCTTAAGCCCCACCACCACGTCAAGGTGGCAGTCCATTGGTGGGGTTGTCCTTGTGGATCTTAGGAAGACCAAAGAGCTTAGGACATCGCGAAGATAACATTCTTGGCTTGAGGAACTCCTTCTGATCTAAACCCAAAGGCGACTCATCAATCACATCTCTTGTCTTCGTTTCAAGGTAAACTGTAGGGTCTTTAGGAGAAGCTTTGTACGCTGGATCATTGAGAAGAGCATGCATCTTGTCCTGATAGTCGCGTGTGTTCATGACTATTGTCGCGTTCCCCTTGTCAGCTGGTAACACAATGACATCCAGATTGTCTCTCAATTCTCTCAGGGCTTTTAACTCCTCATAAGAGATGTTTCTGGCCGGTAACTTAGCGTTCTTCATAATTCTACATACTTCTTGACGAATCTGATCAGCTGTTTTTGCAACTAAACCCTCAATCGCAGGCTCAACCCCACAGATAATTTCTTCGACAGGAATTCTTCTCGGTGTGACACCAAAATTGAAACCCTTGGTCAATGCTTTTACAGTGGTATCATTCAGTTGGATGTCAGAAAGGTACTGAACCACCTTCTTTGGATCTAAACTCTTCTGAACTGGTTTTTGTGACTTACATAACGTCTCAAACTTGCGCAGTTGTCGTGAAGTGTTGAGTGACGTATTTACTTCTGATCTATTTGTTGTAAGATCGTCTAGAATGGTCCATAGAACGGGATGCAGGACAGATCCTAAGTGCTCATGGGACTCACGTAGTTGATACGAGACGTAATCAAGATCCTTACGAATATTGTATATTGCGTCTCTGATGAGTGCACAGCTCGTTTTTTTCAGAATCTTGGCAATCCTTGGACTGTGAGTATGAAATCTCACCTGGAAACACGTTGGGATGATGTCCTTGTCTCGGCATCTCGTGAGAAAAGCCAGATCACAAAGCAACTTGGCTCTCTTCTTTCGGTTTTTTGTGAAAGTCTGGGAAATGGTTGAGGTCTCCTCCCCGTAGAGGCGTAATATATGATGTGTTAGATTTTCGCAGTTGCTATTTATTGATTGCATTTTATAAGGTATTACTGCGTGAAAGAAATAAGACTGATTTAACTCCGACGTTTCGGTTTTATTTTAAAAACCTTCCTCAGGGAGCAAATACAGGAATATAATGTAACAAAAGTCTATCTGACATTTGAAAATTAATGAAAACAAATAATATTTCACAAAATATGCAGAACCAGTTGGATTAAAATGAAAACAAGGCCACTAAATATCAAACAAAACAAATCCTACAAAATTAATAATAAATTAGAAATCCAACAATTCTGTATATTTTGTAAAAAATTAATTCACAATATGTCATAATGTTTAACGTCCAGAACTGAGAATATCTGGACGGTGTCAATGGGCGTTCGCTCTCCGGCTTCTAGCTCTGGTCAGCGGACCAGCAGCGGTAGAGGCGCCGTCGGGTTGTGGTATCACTTGTCTCGCATTTAAGCCGTCTGCTTGATGGGAGGCGAGACGTCGGCGAGTAGAGACTGGAGCAGAGGCTGATGGTACAGCAGTTCGGGAAAATGCGGGACGAGCTATATATATATATATATATATATATACTAAGTGCTAATCCCAGGCTAACATTGATTTATTTAAAAATAATACATTTTAATTTGCCTATTAGTTTAACTTCATATTAATTTTGTGGATCAATTATTTACGCGAGCATAACAGCGGGAACCTATCTCCTTTCAAATGCTCGTTTCAACTACCTATGTTTCAACGCACCAAACCTTCAGCTGCCATCGTGGTCCCTTGGATAGCGCGTCTGCCTGCCACCTGGAGGTCCTGCCATCGAAATCACGTCTAATCAATTTGCGTTTTATTTCAGATTCTATTCGCAATTGTAATAATCTCTGTGAATATCTTGTCGTAATGTAATTATGATGAAAACCTGTGTAGATAACGCTATTATAGTTTACTTTTTACAGTTTAAATTCAAAATAACCGTTAATTTTAGGCAGCTAACATCGCTGGAATGTGCCAGAGATGTACTTGGGAGGTGCCAGGCAGTTCCCAGGGATGTGCCAGGCAGGTCCAAGAGAGGTGCCAGGCAGCTGCCAGGAAAGTGCCAAGCAGGCCGTTGACCAGTCATAGCTACATGCCTGGCACCTCGCTGGCATGTAACTGGCAATTCTCTAGGCACATGCCTGGCAGGTAACAGTGTTTGCTGGGGTAAAGTTGACTTTTCGACAACCAAATTCGAACAGCTGTAACTTCTTTCCAACAAGAGCTATGTTCAGAAACTGTCACACATCAAACTACAGCAGGGCTGCCGCCATATACAAATTAATATCCTTGTAAGAAGCCTGAAAATTCCGTACAAATCCGTATGTCCATTTAAAACCATTAAAAAGATGTATCTCGCATTTTTCAAGCACCAATACTTGACACTTGACAGTAGTTAAGCCATTAAATTCCTCACGCAACATGGGACATGAGAGGAGGGGTTGGGTTCTGGACTGACAGCTGTGGATGAAATGGTAATTCATGATGATCATAATAAAACTGCAAAACTAAGGGCCACTGCAGGCAGACAGATAACAAGTCCCCCCTATTCAAGGACGATCAGTTTCACCCACCCACATTCCTTGCTCCACCAATCACACCAATTTTTCCCTAGTATAGCACAACCACCTACAATATTCCTCAGCCACAAACGCTCCTAAGCTAGTTGCCGCATACTGCCTTATTGAATTGTCAAACTATTTGCGTAATAAATATTATCTTTTGAAGCTTTTCAACAGAGAAAATGTGGTTTAACCATAAATCACTAAAATCTGTTAATGTGACACCATAACCGAGTGTCCGTTTTTGTCTTCATAAATCCGTAAAAACGAATATCTGAAAAACGGCAGCCCTGAACTACAGTATGTTTTTTATAATATGTGAAATTCTCAGTCCAGGGTAAGTTGAGTAGTTTTACCAGTCAGCGAAGTCTCGACCATTGTACGTGTTTTAATGCCATCCCGTATCTTGAGCAGGGTTGGGTGCGTATACGTATAAAACCTAAATGTATTATACGTGTATACGCTGATAACCTCACTGTTGAGCGCCATAAACCATAATATCTAATATAAAACTACGTATTATACGTAAAAAACGTATAATACAATAAAACCTCTAAAATTCAAAATTAAATGTAGGTATTTTTAAATTATGACACCATATCATATTTTGAAATGCATTTCATAGATTACAGTCATATTATTATTTTCATGTCAATAGACTTGTTTACTGCCAAAGATGTCATAGATACCTACTATGCGTAAATGATCAAGAAGTATCCATGAGTATTTTGATAGATCTTCATGTGCATCCTCTTTGGAAGATTATATCATAAACGATTACAATGCATAGCCTGTACATTCATGATATCATTATCAAAAATGTTATCATTATTTTGTTTAAGATATTGTGCACATTTTATCAACCAATTAGGCTGCAAACACACGGGGCGTTATTTTTTCATGCCCAGCCAAAGCGTACGAACGCCGGCGAGACGCCGAAAAGATAGGTTGCCTTGAGTCTCATGGGAGCGAACACACGAGGCGGTTTTTTCCATGCCGGCCAGACGCGACAAACGAAAAACATCACGTGTTTATTCCACGTGTGTTTGCAGCCTTAACGATTTTATTGCCGAACTCATTTTTCATTATAATCTTTTAAAGTTGTTTGAATATTCTGCCAAAAACTACTCTCAAGGCAGTGTATTGCTAATGCAATGCAAGACTGTGAGGTAACCTTGGGTATGGGTGGGTGGGATCTGACTTGGATTTACACTCACTGAAGAAAGCAAACCAGGCTGCAAGTAAGGTACAATGTCTGGTCTTTTTGGTGGCCGCCCTAAACTTCCGCCCATTCGCTTATAAATTGAATTGTACATAGGCAAGACATGAGTAACTATCTATAACACCAAAAATGTGCAGTGTAGGTACTCTACTACATTAAGGAGTAATTTATTTCTCATTGCTGATCGAATAAGCTTTTTTACGTATAATACGTATAAAATGTATAATAATAATACGTACGTATTATACGGTATTATACGTACGTATAATACGTTTTTTTACGTAACGTATTACACGCACTCATCCCTGATCTTGAGTACCTACTATGATATGTAGCTATTACATTACTCAAGGATTTTCATCTCACTTTCTCTTGTTGCTGGATCTGTTTCTGTCTCCCTCCTCGCTCAAGGAACTTCTCTCGCTGACTCCGGAGTCGCAGGTCTCGTATTCCTCGCCTTCTGATTGGCTGGACACTCCCTCCGCTCCCTCCTCTTCCTCGCTGTCTTCCAGAGAATCCCCGCAGACAAACTCAGTCGCTGAAACAAAACCTCAGACATATACACTCATCTCATGGCTTGGCCTATATACAGGAATGTGTGCTTTGAGAACGTTATTATAATTAGAACTGATACACGATCTATGTAATAGTTTTTCATAAATCTACAGATGGGAAGCACTTTTGAAAAACTTCCGTCTTTCTGTACGGTCCTAATGTTGAATTGAATGAATAACTGTAACTTCTTAGTGATACATTTTGAAAATTAGTTCAGCTTGCCTAACTTTCTTGGCAATTTATGTTGCAGAATGATATTTTCTATAGGTATATTGTATAATTTCAACGATGTGTTAGGAAGGGAAATAAATATTATGATGATGATACCGTCTAAATCAACAATTTACCATTTTACATCCATTCCATTGATTATAAAAACATTCACACAATTCAAGACAGAAAGTAAAATAAAGATAATATTGTCCAATATTTGTATAGGTTTTATGAAACTGTTGTTAATTAAAATTTTAGTACTCGCCAAATCTCTTGCCCGGTGACGTATCTACTCGCCATCCTAATTTTCATTAGGTATTTATATTAGAACTACAATTTTGTGCCTGCTAATTTCCAGCTCCATAGCCAACTATTATACGTATTGTACTGATAACATCAAACCAACACACATACAAAGTGACAAATGTAATATGTAGGCAGATGCAAAACTGTTCACACATATTATTTTCAAAATATTAGGTACCTATAGGTATTCAAAATATTATGTAGTAATATTCAAAATATTTAAAATAATTTTCAAAGTATTACCTAGGTAGGTACTTCAAACTAAAATGTAAAATGCACAAATAGCACAAAAAGTAGCTCGCCACTCGGGCAAGTAACTGCCAAATTTGACTCGCCAAGCAGTCATTCTACTCGCCTGGGGAAGCGGGCGAGTGCTAATTTAGAGCCCTGAATATGTTTAATTGTTTTTTCTCGGAGTAAAATGCCTCTCAAACTTTTCTATAATGATGTTCAGTTTGTCTTTTTCTTCTCGCGTAAATACGAAGGTATTATACTCTTCTAGTGCTTCTTCTCCTATGATATGAATTAATGTAGCACATTGTTGCTCTTCTGACCTTTCACTCAACCCGCTAGCTTTTGCATATAATTCAAAACGCTGTCTCCATTTTCTCCAATTATCCGCCATTGTTCCTGTGCCTCCTTCATGGGTCAGAGGTTTGGGCGGCTTCAAATCCATGAAATTGCTTGCTATTTTTCTTTTTTCTGGTATTTTTTCTGCTGCTTTTTCGTCAGATTCATTTACCATTTCATATTAGTTCTCTACCGACTGCGCCATGTTGAGTTGCTGCTTATATTTCTATTTATTTTATTAGAATAATTCATGGATTGCTTTTCGTGTATCTATTTATTGCAACTGTCAATTCACTGCTTGTTGGATTACATTTTAGACAACAATGAACACTTATAAAGTATTACACTTTTACCAACATAATTAGTAAAAAGCAACAGTCATTACAGGGTGCGCTGCTTTATATTGACATTTTGCTCCTAAGGAAGAATCTGACACTGAAACTGTTGAACTGAAATATAACGTTTTGACTTTTGATAATGTTTTTCGATATTGTTGGAACTGGATGCATGGTTTGCAATAAAAAGTGCAGAACCATGTTGATATTTTATCCTATTAATAATATATCTTAATTTTTATTAGGTATGCACACTCTATGCTCAACCTTGTACGAAAGTTATAACGTATGCTGAATGGTCTTTTTGTGATTATGTATTTATGTAATTATTAGGAACTATTGTAGGTATATTAACTTTTTCTTTATTCTTGAGTTAAGAGTCGGTTGCATGGCTGCCATTTTGATTTTTTTTTCAATAATTTTCTTCCCAAAACAGGGTATACTCTTTTGCTTCTAGTTTCTACAAGTCTCCATGAATATTAGTGAAAATTTTTGTAGTAATAGACTAGATAAACACGCAAAAATGCCATAAAAGATATTTTAATCCGGCGTTTATTTTCTCTCAAAATAATTTGTAAAAATGCCACTCTAAACGAGGCGTGGGGATCAGTTTTTGCAGTATTTTGAAAGCTCTAGGAGAAAATACTACTACTAGAATGAAGTGTTTTATTCATTTAAAGCATTGGAAATGTCATTGGCTATCTACGAAATTAATTCCTATATTGTGGCAGTTAAAATATGATTGTGAGCATGGAAGTGCTAATGCACGATTACGGGTTTTTTCTCTTGTCAAACATGAGTGAGCACTACTGTTGTATTTACTACAAATCATAATGGATTGTAATGAAATATTTTATGGCGCTAGTTAAGACATGTCTTAGTGGGTTAAATGGATGTCCCCTTAGAAAGAAATACTACATTCCGCTTAAATAAATGTTAAAAATGACTCACGGGCAGCTGCAGTCACACTTCTTTATCACAAGTTTGTATAACCACCTTTAGAATGAATGGCTTTATCAAGAAAATCACGGTTAGTATCAACGGAAAGCCTGATTATTTGACAAGGAACACACGCAATTTGGAAGACCTAGCATTAAATTGGGCTTGGTAATCGCGGAAATAGTAAGGTAATCCACTGAGAAACTATCACTCAAAAATGCACACGAAATCTATATAATCTGACAATGTTTTTACACCAGTAGTTCACCACTTTCCTGACAGAATATGCTAGTGAAAATCGTTGAAAATGCTTTATCGCAAGTAATTTTTCTAGGATTGATTCACGGCCAACTCGATACTTTCCACTGGGCAGTGATATATAAGTACCTTGCTTTTCTGAGAAGTTTCCTTACGTTCCAATGGTTACCTATTTATTTATGAATATATTTATCAATTTCAATATTTTTAGTAGAATTTTGATATTCAACAGATACCTGTGGCACTTGTCAGGTTACAAAACTATTATTAAGGACGTTTTGGAATTAGAATTATGTTATTAACGGAATCTAATGCATGCATTTAAGCATTTGTAGGCGGAGCTAATTATACCAAATAATATTTATTTTGACATTTTATAGAAATTGAGTTTTTTACTTACTTATTACTATTGATTGATTACAATTATTTGTCGGCCTGGATTTTCCACCATGAAAATAAAGAAGTAGCAAATGAAGTAAAAGCGGATTTATAATAATGTGCTTTTTAGGACCAATACCTACAGTCCTAAAAATCTGTGGCATACGAAAACTACATGTATACTTGCCCAAAACCCATGTCCAAATTTGCTGCTGCAACAAGAAGTTGAACGGAACATTATATGACGCCGTAGACCTGTTTTTCTCATCGCAACTCAGCAAATATTATTCTCTGATCCACAAATAATCCATACTGCAGATTTGATATGAATGTAATCAACGAATCTTTCTGAATAGGAAAAGTGAATGAAGTATTGAATTTTTGAACTATGATGCGCTTGAATGTTGAACATTACTTGAGTTCCTGATTGACAGTGCACGATACTCCTTTCTCCTTATAGGCGTTTAATTCAAATATTCAGGTTGGCTCGTTATGAGGAACTTGTGCGTTGCCCAGTTTGTCATTGGTTAGCTATAACATGGGATTTCGCCACCCTCCCCTGCTGTCTATTTGTCGGGATCATACTATTTAAATTGTCTATATCGTACAATTGGAAAACGCTCAGTGTAACTCGTTTATGAGCGAGCACTGATACGCGCAATACCATGCTTTCCACACCCTCTTGCTTGAATACCCACAGAGAAATATTCCAGATGCAGTGACTTAAAACACTTTTCAAAGCATGCCAAGACAGGAACGATGAAATTTCAAGGAAAATACTATAACCTATCAAAGAAAGAAGCACACAATATTTCCATTTAGATTTCATTTAAATTGCAGCCAACAAGCGCGAACTGCGAAACGAAAGTCACAAGAAAGTTCCGGTGATAATCCCGAGGTGGGTCACAATCCAAGCGCATTGCTCTGGACTCGACAAAACTCTTTGACTGGAACTTGCATTGTTTTATCTGTGGTAATGTTAAAGATGAACGAAAGAAAGGCGACAAATTTTCCCTTGCAAATATGAACCCTACTTCACTACATTCAACAGTCCTATGCCCAAAAACGATCCGAATAGGTAATAATCCAGCGGTTTACGTTTGAAAGAGATTTGTTTGCTGTGAACGCACGTTACCATAGGCAATGTTACCATAGGCAGTGTTACCAGACGTATTGCTCAGAGAAGAACTCAACGCAGCAGAGAGGAGAGAGAAAATTCTAAATTTGATAGAGCAGCTGATTTGGTGTTTGATCATTTTAAAAATGAATTAGCCGACGGAAAAAATGTCTTAGTTCCGCAAGTGTGCGAAAAATTCAGAGCATTTTAAGTGCAAGAAGGTGCCGAAGCAATCGATGCAGAACAGTGCCGCACTGCATTTATCAACAGCAAGATTTTGAGTAAGTTCGGCAGTTTTGTTTCCTTTCACGTTCAGTCTGGAAATTTGCCTAGCATAATGTATGCAAATACAATTGTGTGTGGGTCAACTGTATAATTAGACGACGATCTTGTTACTGAAGACCTGACAATAGCATCCGAATCACCCGACATGATACTGAGACAAGCCGCTGCAGTCATCCAAACAGAAATTAATAATATTCCAACAGCCGATTATTATCATTTTCCATCCGAAGTGTCTCTTCAAGCTTCTGAAAAATTTGTACCACAGCGTTTGGCTACATTATTGAAGTTGATAATGGATCCGCGAGCACACAGAGAAGATGACACAGAACTCGAATCAGACGAAACAATAAAACGACGATATTTGACAATCGCAATTAATTTACATATTAATTAATACATATTAATTACATATTTAATTATTAATTAATTTACAGTTTACGCCGTTTTAACAAAAAAAAAGTAGTTCCTCCGTTTCATTTGGGTCTGATGGCTCAATTACACCATGAGTATGGAAATCGTAATCTCATATAGACTCTTCATTCGTATGGACCAAGGAGTTTACGACTTTCTGCAGGCATATTTCGCCTCACGCACCAAAAACACCAGGCAAGCAACGGGTCACGTAGCACGTGGTCAAACCCGCACAGTTCCAATAGTTGGTTCCAGGAATATTTTAATTGCGCGCCAATGATTACACTTAGGAGATGGGGTTTGTAACATTGCTTAACTGAGACTGTAAGGAATCACCTCCAATTTTTAGATTCCGCGACCTTACAGCAAGTTGAATAGAACACTTTTTGTGCATTCTGAATTATTTTCCAAACGTTCCCAGACATATTTTAATTGCGTGCCACCCAAAGTGTAAAAGTGAATCGAAAAATGGGAGGTGATTCCTTGGAGTCTCAGTTAAATGTTACAAACCGCATCTCTCTAAGTGTATTGGCGCGCAATTAAAACATTACTGTAACTCTTGGATTGGCGCTCGTAAGCGCGCGTGCGAATGCAATCGTTTTCTGCCTGGAATTTTTCAGCCCGGGAGGAGTGGCGGCTAGCCGGGAGTATTTTTTAAGCCCGTAGCGTAGGCCGGTACTTTCCTTGGGTTGGCCCCTCCAGAAGAATATAACTACAACCTCCTTGGTATGGACTCTGCGCGAGTTATCATGAATTACGCTCTTTCCTAACAACAATTGCTGAGGATCAATTGTCAGACGAGATTGTCAGATTGTCGATGAGATGTACGTACTCACAGGTCTATAAAACAGAAACGAGGGTGGCAACTTTCAAGATCAAACTGTAACGAATGAAGTAGTGTCAACTAGAATGAAATGGACTTATGAAACCACATTAAAAGTGCCAAAATAGAGATTGAACAAACTAATTCACTTCCAGAAACCAACTATCCGACCAGAACCACAGAGAATGCATGGCATCTATGACAAGTTGCATACATTTCTGGGTTATTCATGTCTTCACAACAACAGCAAAGATATCGCCTTGATATTATTGCGACAAGTTCACCGACCAATTTTCAAGGAATTTAAGTTGATTCAGATTACCAGACAATACCATTTTGGACTGGCTTCAATACCTCTACCGGAACATTTCGTCAAACCCACACCGTAGCTCTGTACTTGCCAGCGATTGATGCCAAACCAGCAGATTTCACAACTGTCAATACAACATTGAAACAAGGAGAGATGTTTGCAAAGAAATGTGGTCAACAGTTTCACGTGCACACGTTCGACCAACAACTGTACGCCCGTCGCGCAGCAGATCAAGATGAGCAATCCGGAGGAGTACTCCAACTTGATTGTTCGTTTTGGTGGCTTCCATAATCTCTGCACGTTCATTGCTTGTATTAGCAAGATTTGGGGCGATGCTGGTTTGGCAGACATCTTGAGTGACTCTGGCAGTTACGCGACACACACAGTAAACGCCATGCTGTCAGGAAAGCAATTCTTCAGAGCTGTCCGAGGGTTAACACAAGTGTACGAAACCCTCATGAACATTCTGATCGTAAATTGCTTGAAGTGGATGGAGAGCACTGGAAAAGATGTCACTGAACTGGATGCACTTGTGGCCTGCCTTATAAATGCTCACACAACACATGAAAAGGAACAAGGAGTCGAGGCACTTCAGGCGCTAGTTGAAGAGATTGACCAGCACTTCGTTCCTGTTTTGAAAGAGTATCGACAATACGGCCGAGCCAATAGCCCAACATTTCTTTTCTGGGACAATCTCATCGTAACCTTGGAGATCATACTTCTGAACATTCGCGCAGAAAGGGAGAAACTCCATGTTCAGACGCAAGTTAACACTCTGCCACACTTCTTTGCATGTAACCGACAGAACTATGCTCGCTGGGCCACGTACTACGCCGTTGACATGCTAACATCCCTTCCTCCGGCAATAGAAACCGAGTTCGACAATGGCCACTTTTCTGTCAACTTCACTCCCGGTTGCTTCCGAGGTGTGTGGAGTGACATGGCCGTGGAAATGTCAGTCATCAGAGACACCAAGGGAGGAAACACTGGAAGTGGCAATGTCGGCTTCACGTTGAAGGAGAGCGCCGTTCTGAGGTGGACGCTAACATGTCACGTGCTGGGCTCGTACGACAAAGAAATGAAATGACGAAAAGGACTACCATCTTCAGCGTTCGTCCACGATCAGGATAAACCCTCCAGGAAAGCTCGAGATTAGAGAGAAGTGACGAAGATCATAAAATCACACATCCAAGACAACATGGTCGATCCATTTGATACCGAAAACGTTGTCAATACATCCTTGTCATACTGTGTCGAGACAGGCAGAGCTATGCTCAAAGGGTTTGTTCAATCACTACTTGAGCCGCACCAGGAGGAGAGTAACAGCAAAAAGCTTTTCAACGATCCCATCAAGAAATCAAGTCTCTTATCTTTCAAAGACATGCAGAAGGGAACTAAGATAATGGTGAGCAGTAAATCAAAGATGGCGTTGCTCGTGCGGTGTAGTGTCCAAAAACGCGTCGTTAACTGAGTTCTATGCTGCACGCTATTGAGATATGCAATGCAAATTATTTGACAGAAGTAGTGTTGCATCCCAGTCAGGCGTCGAGATGACGGTATGATGATGCAATGAACCAGATTCGAGTGTAGAACTGCAGCGTCGACTAATTGTTCCCCTAGTTGCGTCCGAAGGCTGCGCCCGCAGGCAAATGTGACATCTGTATTTTATTGCCTTTTTAGTTTAAAGCTAATTGTTTAGACTCGCGTCAGCAAATTCTTGGAATTCAATGAACGCGCTGAGGGTTAAAAAATTGGAGTGTTTAAGGGTTGGTTTAGTGTAAAGGGGGGTGGTCAGATATATGGGGTAAATACCCTACGATGTGCGTGCGCCGGGTCTCGTAGAATGTCTCTACCCTCAAAGGGTGTAGGAGTATGAAGAGCAGACAGATATTATGTGTATGTGTGTGACAGACATACATACAGACATTCTACTTTATACCGGGTGGCCCAAAAAAAAACGTCCAACGGGCGAGACATCATTGTGACAAAACTACTGCACATATCGTGCTGATAATCACACCAATTATACAAAACGTAGTAAGGTATAATATGTGAAAGTATTAACATCATACATATTATAAGTAAAAAGTTACAGCTGTTCGAATTTCGTTGTCGAAAAATCGATTATACGGTGCTCAAAATTCATGCGTCCAGAAAATTTCAAATGCCCGGGACGCTGTTAACTCAAAACTGCTCACGATATCAAGCTGAAAATTTCATATGTTATTTAATATATATAACTATCAATTGTGTAAAAATTCAATTCATTTGAATCAATGTAACGAAAGTTATGTTATCTAGAGTATGCGCTTAAAAAGTTGAATACACGCATAGATAATTTCTCAAGTTTTATTTCACATGTTAATTTTAGAAGTGAAACTATCTCCAATATTTTCTGTTTTTAAGCTCAACTTCAAGATACCATAACATTCGTTCCACTTATTTAAATGTATTGAAATTTGTATACAATAGATAGTCATATGTTGTGAATAATATTTGAAATTTTCAGTCTGATATCATTGTTGAAAATAAAGGTGTCACCGCCAGTGTACTTTTTCTGAATGCGCGCTCGTGAGCTCCGTATAATCGATTTTTCGACAATGTAACTTTTTTCCTACAAAAGAAATGTTTTTGAAACTTTCACACATCAAACATTGGTATGTTTGTTACAACATATGAAATTTTCGGACTTATATCTGCAGTATTTTATTCACAGCGGTGTCTCGCCCATTGGACGTCTTTTTTGGGTCACCCAGTATATAAGGATGTGAGGTGCCCAGTTTAGATTTTCATTATTAAGATTCCTAGGAATTTGGTCTCGGACACCTTTTCAATATTTTATTTTTATTTATTCAAAACATCTTGCAATAAAAATTGTACATTTTATGTGGCAAGGAAAACAATCACAAACCATAAACTTCAAATTCACAATAACGTTATAATAATACTAAGAGAACAAAATTACAAGGGAACAAAATTAAATACAAACTATAAAACATCAACATCCATCCCTTATCAATTCCTTAAACCTCTTCACAGTGCAATCTTCCAAAACCAGCTCCAACAACACATTCTTATCCAAACCATTCCAATCTCGGACCGTTCTGTGAAGAAAGGAATACCTCCCTATATCTGTTTTTGAAAAACATTCCTTTAACATGCCAGTATGTGTCCTCCGTCCCTCTCTCTCAATATCCACCAACCAATCTCGCAATTCATTCCATCCACCAATGCCTTGTCGAATTCTGAACATATTACCTAACCTTGTCAATTTTCTCCTATCTTCCAAACTTTCCCATTCCAAAGATTCCAACAAAGCTGTAGGGCTAATTCTTTCCTTTACAACAATTCCATGATCGTTTCTGAATGTAATAAACCTTTTCATATTATTTGTTACCTTTCTTGCAGCAATTCTCTGAATTTTCTCAATCTTGTAAATGTCGTTAATTTTATAAGGGTCCCAAATGGCACCACCATATTCCAAAATTGGCCTAATTAATGTTTTGTATGCTTGAATTTTTACATTTGTGTTTACTCCTTCTAAATTTCGCATTACAAAGTTCATGTTCTTTAATGCTTTCAATGAAACTCTGTCAACCTGCACCTTCCAGTCCAGCCTTCTATCAAACCAAACTCCCAGATATTTATATCCATTGGCAACGGTTAAAACCTCTGACCCAATATGATAATCTGTGTGCCGATTTTTAAGAGTTTTCGAAAATTGAACAACTTGACATTTTTTGACATTCAACGACATTTTGTTTATATTCATCCAAGTTATTATATGATCAAGGTCATCCTGCACACTTTCAACATCACCCTCTCAATTAATGACTTTATAGACTATGCAATCATCAGCAAACAATCGAATACAAGCTGAAGATACATGCTCAGCAATGTTATTTATATATACAATAAATAGAAACGGGCCAAGAACACTACCTTGTGGAACACCAGACATTACAATTGTTTTATCGGACAAGCAATTAGCAACTCTAACCTTCTGAGTTCTGTCAGTTAGAAAATCCTGCACAACACTAACAACAGCTTTGTCTTGAATCAAGGCATTCAATTTAACAATGAGTGCATCATGGGGAACTGTATCAAATGCTTTCTGTATGTCCAAGAATATGGCATCAACTTCTAGCCCACTATCTATCGCCTCTGCCAGATCTTGAGCCAGTCCTGTGAGTTGCGTTTCACATGATAGTCCCTGTCGAAAGCCATGTTGCTCCTTCAGAAACCAACCTTCCTCTTCAACTAGTCCTCGCAAGTAGTTAACAATAACCCTTTCAAAAACCTTCGATATTATGGAGGTCAAACTGATTGGTCGATAGTTTGCTATATTATCCTTCTCTCCACCCTTATAGATTGGAATAACTATTCCTACTTTCCAATCCTGGGGTATTTTACCCCCCTCTATGATGTCCTGAAATATGACATTGAGATACATGGATAGGGAATATCCCCCAAGCTTAAGCAACTCACTCACTATACTTTTATACTTTACACAATACTTTTACCTCTGGATTCAGTCTGATCAAAGGGCTATACTCGTTATAGTTCGTTGTGCTGTAGGAGATTGGGTGCAAGACGATTACTTAAATTTTGCAAATTTCTTAGCCTGTGATTCATTTTAGCAAATATTTTTATATTTAGTGTAATGTTGGAGTGTACACTTATCTTGGCTTAGTAAAAGGCCGGTGAGCTGTCGTTTGTATTGGAAAAAGCAAGTAACATGGATGGATGGCGTCCTGTTTAAGAGATCACTAATACCTATCAAAACTGTAAAAGATATGATTTTGAAATATACACATATTTTAGAAAATATAGCAGAATTTAACATGTGTAAGTTTCAAACATATTTATTGTATAGAAAAAAGCTATAAATCATTAAAGTTACAGTTGGGTACCGCCATCCGGTATAACTAATTATATTTATGTGAGTGGAGGGGATATCTTGTTGTAGTAGTATTATGGTTTGTATTGCGCTCAACAGCTTGGTTATAAGCGCCGATATCTTTATCGCCTTTCGCCTAAATATAATGTATACGACCTAATTTGTATTTATTATCAGTTCTTTTCAATTGTATAAACTTTTCCTCCATACATTATCAATAATACTGACTTATTTATTATTCACATCTATTTTTAATATGGGTGTGGAGAGTTATGGGGGTGTGTAAACTAGGTTAAGAACTCGACAATCTTTATGCTTGATTTAGACAGAATATTGACAAATTTGGCAAATTATGAATTAAAACATTTGTTTTGTGGGAATGAAACAATTAATATTTTTACATAAATGTTCTCAAAAGTTTCATTGATGACAATCAGTAAACCTGTCGTAGCTTTATCTTCATATCTGTACCAATAATACATGCATTCTTGACCATCAATTTCCCGTAAAGATAATGATTCTACCTTTATTAGATGCGTCAATATGGCTAATTGATTTAATCATATCATTTTTATTAATTGTTAATTAAGTCCAAAAATATTAGAGATTTTCATTGAATAATTTTTCATATGTTGAACAATAATTTAATACATCGTATTTGTTGAAAAACAAGCGTGAAATCGCATTGGTGTCTCTTAAATAAAAATATTACAGTTTTAATAAATTCAATTCAAAATGATTTTTAAGCAATTTCCTATTAGATTACGTTTTTAGATTTTATCAGAGCGTAATCAGCGAATTTTTCTGAATGAGAAACGTTAAAAACAAACCTCGTACGATTTGTTCTAAATTTGACTGTTTTTATGGTCACTTAATAAAAACTGAAAATCTAGTTTGAAAGTAAAATGTGATTTCTCCCCCACCTCCTCTACTTCTAGCGCCATGGTAACCTTCGCCTTGACAACCCATGACGTCAATACAGAGTCAAAGCCCTTAGATATAATATTTAATAAATACATAGACTCTTCTTGATCGTTTAGGAAGGCACTGACTGATTGTAAAATATTTCATTGTTAGGTCTGAATCATGAAGAATATTGCAAATTATTTGATATGAGGGCATTCAATTTATAAGTGCATTGTATATAAATCTTCTTGCAACTCAGGAGAATAGAACAATCAGTGTGGATACCAGTAATGTGTTGGAAATATCAATAACAAAGGTAATGAAATCTCCATATGATATTTGACTCTTCGATTCTCGGCTTCGGCAAGGAAATCAACCCACCTTCTTTACCGACTTATTGTTGTTCAAGTAGTTGCAAAATATGCCACCAAATTTGAATACGCTGGCGTCTGCATCTTACTCTTAATTTATAAATTCTTTTTTTGTGTTATTGTATTCACTTTTTATTATTATTCTTGAGTTATTTTTATTAATCCTTCTTTGATGGTTGTTTACTATAGAACCACTTCAGAACCTAAGATTGTCTCAACCTTATTTGATAGTACATAGCAATTGTGTTTGAATGTTCATGCTATGTGATTATTGATGTAATATTTTTTTTCTTATTATTCTTAAGTTACTTTTATTAATTCGTTTTTTTATTGTTCTCTTAACGTAGATCCTTAGAGCGGTTTAGTTCCTCGTAAAAACGCCCGATGGCGCTGCGGTCGGTCGTCAAGTGTCGACTTGATTTTGTCACACACGCCTACTAGGCGAGTAGGCTGCATGGAAAATGCAACAAAACAAAACACGCGGAGAATGACCTTCAGTCTACTAGACTGCCACTATCAGCGTAACGCGATCCCCAGCGATATTATTATCCCCCCACGCACGGCAAGGTTAGTGTTAGGCTCTCATACAGAACATCAATATTTTTCTATACACAATTCCACATCGATTTGATAAAATTGACATTTCTGAAATATATTATTTTCTCAATCAGTTTCAGTTCCTGCTTGAATATTTCTTGTGAAAATTGGAGTAAAATTAGATCCTACACTCAAACGTTAGTAGCGTAAACAAAAACATTAATATTTTTAAGAACTTAAAGCCCTATGTCATGGATAATTGATACCTAGGTATCTACATAAAACAATTGTACCAAAATATTTTATATAAACAAAAATAAGATCTTAGATTAGATTGGCGTGGGAAAAATGGAACGGAAAATCTACGGTATTGGATTGATTTTTTGGGGATAAATAAGGCGATTTCAAAAGCACAGTCAGATTTCTTTGCGAATTATGTGTATTCGATATACTTAGTAGAATAACTGAAAATTTTCAGCAGATAAGATACACAGTGTACTAAATATCATGGAAACAAAAGTCTATAGAAAATCTAGTGGAGCGGTCGCTCCACGCCAGCCAAGTCGTACGGCGCGCACACTCTCATATAAAGGCTGGAGCAAACCACTTTTACTGTAAGCATCAAAGTGGCATTTTCGGCCTACTGGATCATAAAATTGGGAAATCTCACATTGTTGCGAAATATCTAAATTTCGAGCTATGGCCCACCCCACCACATATACCAAATTTGCGAACAATAGGTTACGCCCTTTGCGAGCTAGAGGGCCGTGAAAACAGTGTTTTAGGGCGGTTTTAATCAGTAATAATCATAGTAGTAGTAGTAGTAGTAGTCTCCTGGAATTCAAATCCGGTAAACAGGCCACAGCCTAAACGGCTGAACCGATTGATCTCAAATTTTTACCAAGTGTGCACTTTTGGCGTCTGATTTGCCCTCCTTCCCTTGATTTTTTGTGCCGCCATTTTGAAACCGGAAGTGACGTCATATCTCAACAACGGCTGGACCGATTGGAACGAAAATAGCGCCAAACGATTCGGACGGTCAACTATATGGAATATCAATAGCAACAGACTAAAATTTATATTAACGAAACCGGAAATGACGTTATGCAATTTGAAATTCATCGATTGGCATTTCGGCAACAAATTTGATCCAATTATTTTGATATTTATGTAACGTATGTACTATTGATAACTCATTTGACTTGTTATAAAATTAACCAGAAGCCGCCATTTTGAAACCGGAAGTGACATCATATCTTAATAACGTATAAATAGATTTGAACGAAACCAGCGCTAAACAATTTAGACGGTCAACTTTATGTATTATCTATCATCAATAATATTTGCAGTTTCGCATACCGAAACCGGAAATGACATCACACATTTTAAAATCTCACAATTTACATTTTGATGCAATAAATATACTATTTGAGACAGCTTATAATAAAATGTAATCATGTTTAAACTAAATTCAAGAGGTCAGTGATTTCAGCAGCCATCTTGAAACCGGAAGAAACGTAGTATCTCGAAAACTGGTTGACAGATTGGTATGAAACTAGCGACAAACGATTCGGAAGGCCATCTTTATGGAATGGGAACAGTTAAACTAGAATATTCCTATTTATGAGGCCGGAAATGACGTCATACACATTTATAAATTATTATAATCCCCTCCTATACAATAAATACATATTCAGAAAGCTTCAAATTAAACAAATCATTTATCGTTATAAATTCTATGTGGCAGTGCAGAAAGTTCAGCAGCCATTGGACCGATTGGAATGAAACCTCTGCTATTCTTCATGAAAATAACCAAATTGTAAAGGGTGATTTTTTTAAAGGATTAAGTAATTGTTCATTTGATATGTGTCACACATAAGTGGTAAGACAGTAAGAATAAACTAAAAAAAGTAGTGATATCCCCATAAAAAACACTCCGTGTAAAAATACCAGCCAAGTCTCTTCAACTCAAAAAAAAATTAAGAAATCTAAAAATTCTGCACTGAAAAGTAGTGATATCAAAAAATTAGCCAAGTCAAAACTTTATTTGAAAATCAAAAAATACTTGGCGCATCGTTTTTTATTATTATTATTATTTATTGATTGATACAACTTTGACTAATGCTACTATACATGTTTCAATTATTAATAATAGTCAATGTTCTTAAGTGCACTTATTCGTCGGTTGTTGTAGTTTTATAAGTTCATGTCGGAATAATGGACTTCATCCTCTTCCTCAATTCTTTATTGTTCTGGGGAAGTGGCTCCACGACGCTGGCAGGCAGGTTGTTCCACAATCTGATCCCATGCGCTGCGAGAGAGAACTTGCCAGTGTCTGTTCGCGGCTGCAACAGACGAATTTTCTCGGTGTGGTCTCCTCTCGCGGTGTAATTCGGTCTCTGCAGTAGCTCACCTAGCTCCTCCCAAGCCTCTTCATGGCAGTAAGCCCTGTATATAGCGATAGCTCTGGATGCGTCTCGCCGGTCTTCCAGAGACTCCCACTTCAGTGATTTTATGAGTTCAGTGGGGCCAGGAGAGTTTCCGAATGAACTCTCAACATACCGTGCAGCCCTCCTCTGTACCATATCCAGCTGGTGTTTATTCACCATGGTATATGGACTCCACACACTGGCACAATATTCCATCTGTGGACGAACAAGGGTGAGATATGCCAGTTCCTTTGCCTTCTTTGCTGCACCTTTGAGGTTCCTCATGACGAACTGCAGTGATTTGGATGCCTTCTTTGAAGTTACATCAATGTGGTTATTCCACTTCAGGTCATCAGACAGCCACACTCCAAGGTACTTAGCATCCTTTGTGGGATCAATTGGTAGGTTCCCAAGCTGGTACTGGTACTGTATCCGTGTTTTCCTAGTGCTGAATGACATCTTGATGGTCTTATCGATGTTGATTCGCATCTGATTCAGGTCCACCCACTTGGCTAGTTCTTCGAGGTCTTCCTGGAGCTGCCCGCAGTCATTGGTGTTGTTGACAGTCCTGTAGATTATACAGTCGTCTGCGAACAGCCGCAATTTGGAGTGCAAGATACACTGTGGAAGATCGTTCATAAAGATCAAGAAGAGGAGTGGACCGAGAACACTTCCCTGGGGTACTCCTGATGTCACTGTAATTGGCAGGGAGATTTCTCCTTCAATCCTTACTACTTGCTTTCTGTTATTTAGAAAGCTCCATATCCACTTAATGACCTCCTTGTTAAGATTTAGTTGGGATATCTTTTCCATAAGGAGGTCATGTGGCACTAAATCAAATGCTTTGGCAAAATCTATTAGGATGGCATCAACTTGCTTTGCTCTGAAGTCCACTTCTTGAACTAGGTCTTGTGTAAGACCCACGAGACTAGCCTCGCAAGAGTAGTGAGGTCGGAAGCCAAATTGACTTCTTGTGAAGAATTGAGTTTCGTCTAGGATTTGCCTGATTTGTTTTTCAATTATCTTCTCAAGTATTTTACATGGAATACAAGTTAGACTTATAGGCCTATAGTTGGAAACGGAGCTCTTACTACCACCCTTGTGTATTGGCGAGACAATTGCCATTGTCCAATCGGTGGGTAGGGTGCTTTCTTCTATCGATTGTGAAAAAATTATATGTAGATAGTCTAGTCCTGCCGATCCTGCAGTTTTTAGTAGATCTCCTGTGATACCGTCTGGACCAGCAGTAGTTCCAGGTTTTAGATTTTTAATAACATCCCATATTCCATGAGTACTAATCACCAGGGGATTCGAATTATCTCCAACAATGGAAGGAGCTCTATGGTTCTTCGTTGAGAAAACATTTCCATAAAAGTCGTTGAGAGCGTTGGCTTTGTCTAGATTTGTTGTTAGTATCTTATTGTTCAGTTTTATTGCTGGTATCGATCTTGAGCTGCATTTTTTGCTATTGATGTAGCTGTAAAACCTCTTCCAATTCGTTCTTGGGGCTCCATCTTCCATCAATAAGTTAGCCATATATTTGTCATAGCAGAATCTCTTGGCTTCAATCAACTTGTTTGAAAGGGTCTTGAAACGTGCCTTGTCAGCATGGGACCGCTTGCGATGTGAGTAGGCTCTCTGAACTTCTTTCTTCAGATGTTTCACTTTATCATTATAGTAGATGGGATCACTGTTCTTCTTAATTACTCTGTGCGGAATGAACTTGTCTCTTGCTTGCATGATGATTTTCTTAAACGACTCCCATTTTTCATTTATCGTAATATTATCTGATTTCCAAGCAAGAAAATTGCATCTCAGGAACTCTCCAAGGCCACGTCGGTCAGCTTTCTTGTACTGCCATGATGTTAAGGGCTCCATCTTGGGAATCGTGTGCAATGGGGTGAGTTCAAGGATGACTGCGTCGTGGTCACTAATACCTGGGACAACTTCTGTGTCCCACCATATTTCAGGTGGTTGAACAAGGATAACATCCAGAATATTAGAACTTCCATCTGTTTTGGTCCTCGTGCCCTCCTTAACAGTTTGTATAATATTAAAATTACTTTGCAATGAATTTACAAGTAACTGCGCATGATTTTGCCCACTTGGGTTATCACTGTCCCACTCAACATCAGGGAGGTTTAGATCTCCTCCTATGACTGTGTGAGCCGTCGAGTCAGTGTTGCACTTTAAGTCTAATAGAGTTGTATGAAGTTCCTCCATCAAGGTATAGTCATTCCTGTTGGGATTATAAGCACCAATCACCTGAACTTTTATATTGTCCTGTAGAATAACTGTCACACAGAGTAGTTCAGCTGTAGCACTTGATGAATTAATGTGGGCTGAGAGTTCCTTTTTCACACATATGGCTATTCCACCACCCCGGCTCCCTCTATCCCGTCTGAATACTTGATACTCTGATACAGGAAATATTTCGTTGTCATGATGATCTGGCGTTAGCCAGGTTTCTGTAGCTATGACAATATCAGGCATATGAAGTTCTATAAGATCTTGAAACAGAAGTTGTTTATTATTCAAACTTCTACAATTAACCAGCAGTACTTTGAAGCGTCTGGTCGTTCCATGTTCTTTGCTTCTCATGATGGTGGAGTCTCCCTCGTCCTCTCGCGAAAAAACCGCCGGACCATTACACCTGCTGGCCATGAGGCTGGATCATTCATGCTGGCTAGGAGTATGTGGTTTGCCGTGACTTTGAAGGAATTGAATGATTCACTTCTGTTTTGCAGCTGCTCACACTCAAACTCGTTACTTTTGTACTTCTTCACTAAGTACTCCTTCACATCGGCTTGCGTGATGTTCTTTGCTATGCGGCTAATGTGGAAGTACACATTACGATGAACAGGTCTGAGAACATCTTCTTCACTACTCTTGCCAGTTCCAACAATATAAGTCCTGCTAGTTCCCTTACGTCTCCTACCTTGGACTGTTGTGAATCCATCGTCCTGGCTTGAGGGGATCCTCTCGTCCTTACTTGTGGAAGGAATCGGATTTTCAGTGTTCTGGAACAACGTACCACGTCCTTTGCCTCGATGTTTTCTTCTTGGTAGTGTACGGATAATGACTGCTATGTTAGTTCCAATGATAGCTTCTTCTAGCATGCGTTTTACATTCGGCCACTCGAGTCTGTCTCGGAAACACCCGATTTTTGACATTCCAATAGATTTCACTCCGTTAGCTTGACAGTAATCAATCATATTTTTAATGCAAACTTCCAAATTCTCTTCATCAGGTTTGTCCGCGTACAAGCTTTTTGTCACAAGATTGAAGATCAACCTGGTTTTTGTAAGTACCGGGGCACAATCTCCAATTTGCAGGTTAGATTCCTTGAGTGGTTCGACAATTGGAAACCGGTTTCTGAAAGACACTGCTATTCCACGACCTAGATGAACGTCACCTGAAATGCAGTGAGCTAAGGCCGTCGAGTCTGGCAGATCAAATATGTCCCCTGTTTCTTCACAGACTGTGCCTGGTGCAAAAACTTCAGTTAGCTTAGAACCCGAAGCTGTCTGGGTTACTGAAACTGTACCTTCTGCATAGACATCGGCATGATCGTAATCCAAAGCAGTCTGGGCAGCTGACGAAGAACTATTAGTGTCAATCCTTCCCATAGTAGTTTTCCCAGGTTTGTTTCTAAGATTCTTGCGTATCCCTGAAACTGGATTCACTGTAGGAATTGGTGCTTTTATCTGCTCAGTCTGAAGTGGGGTTATAGGTGCCCATGTGCAGACTTTACAGACCCATTTAATGCATTCCTTGGAGGAAATCACCTTAAATTCTATTTCAGAAAGATCTGAACAATTAAGGTGAAATATTGCTCCACAATGTTTGTCACACTTGATGGCCTGATCACTTTGCAGTATACGTTTTAAGCAATTAGAACATTCCAAGGTCTGTTGCTCAGACGCCATCTTGTCCATCTTGACGCCATCTATGGCATTATAGGTATATTATGTGTTTGATTGTATGTCATATCTGGCATATACTTCTCAACTATTTATATACACGATGCGCCAAGTATTTTTTTATTTTCAAATAAAGTTTTGACTTGGCTAATTTTTTGATATCACTACTTTTCAGTGCAGAATTTTTAGATTTCATAATTTTTTTTGAGTTGAAGAGACTTGGCTGGTATTTTTACACGGAGTGTTTTTTATTGAGCGAGCGTAGCGAGCAGCACACACACACACACAGCGTTCTCTGTGTTTTTTTTTTTTTTTTGTGTGGACACAGCCCAGGTCAAACCGCTCAAGCAATCGATCTGAAATTTTGTACACATACTAACGTAATCTATGAGGTCCCTAGGATCGTTTTTGAACGGGCTCCTGTGATTGGTTCAAATTTAAAAAAAATTATCTTTCGATTAATTGTTCCGATCAATTTGATATTTAGCAAAGTCATTTCAACCAACAATTTACCCAATCATAATAAATTTCAGCCAAATCCTCCCATTGGTTCAAATTTGAAACCATTTTTACGGTGATTTTTGTAATTTAAACTAGAACAGATTGACCGATCAACTTGAAACTTCGCGTGGTCATTGGTACCAACATTTTAGATATTTTTGCCAATTTTCAGTCTAATCTGTTGTTATTTTCAAAAGTTTTGTCATTTTAAGGTCATTTTATTCCATAATCTTGAAAAATTTATACTAAATTGTCATCCCTGCCTTAGACGAGTTAGCATAGACTTCATGTTATTGTCAATGAAATCAGAGCTCATCTAAAGAGTTAGATGACGAGACGAGTTAGCATAGACTTCATGTTATTGTCAATGAAATCAGAGCTCACCTAAAGAGTTAGATGACGAGACGAGTTAGCATAGACTTCATGTTATTGTCAATGAAATCAGAGCTCATCTAAAGAGTTAGATGACGAGACGAGCTAGCATAGACTTCATGTTATTGTCAATGAAATCAGAGCTCATCTAAAGAGTTAGATGACGAGACGAGTTAGCATAGACTTCATGTTATTGTCAATGAAATCAGAGCTCATCTAAAGAGTTAGATGACGAGACGAGTTAGCATAGACTTCATGTTATTGTCAATGAAATCAGAGCTCATCTAAAGAGTTAGATGACGAGACGAGTTAGCATAGACTTCATGTTATTGTCAATGAAATCAGAGCTCATCTAAAGAGTTAGATGACGAGACGAGTTAGCATAGACTTCATGTTATTGTCAATGAAATCAGAGCTCATCTAAAGAGTTAGATGACGAGACGAGTTAGCATAGACTTCATGTTATTGTCAATGAAATCAGAGCTCATCTAAAGAGTTAGATGACGAGACGAGTTAGCATAGACTTCATGTTATTGTCAATGAAATCAGAGCTCATCTAAAGAGTTAGATGACGAGACGAGTTAGCATAGACTTCATGTTATTGTCAATGAAATCAGAGCTCATCTAAAGAGTTAGATGACGAGACGAGTTAGCATAGACTTCATGTTATTGTCAATGAAATCAGAGCTCATCTAAAGAGTTAGATGACGAGACGAGTTAGCATAGACTTCATGTTATTGTCAATGAAATCAGAGCTCATCTAAAGAGTTAGATGACGAGACGAGTTAGCATAGACTTCATGTTATTGTCAATGAAATCAGAGCTCATCTAAAGAGTTAGATGACGAGACGAGTTAGCATAGACTTCATGTTATTGTCAATGAAATCAGAGCTCATCTAAAGAGTTAGATGACGAGACGAGTTAGCATAGACTTCATGTTATTGTCAATGAAATCAGAGCTCATCTAAAGAGTTAGATGACGAGACGAGTTAGCATAGACTTCATGTTATTGTCAATGAAATCAGAGCTCATCTAAAGAGTTAGATGACGAGACGAGTTAGCATAGACTTCATGTTATTGTCAATGAAATCAGAGCTCATCGAAAGAGTTAGATGACGAGACGAGTTAGCATAGACTTCATGGATGATGTCATCAATATTTTTTCAGCCAATCCCATTTCTTTCAAATACCGTTTTATCATTTGTTGAGTGTATTTACTACATAACTGGATAGCTAACATTAAATTCTGGATAAATGCATTTATTTCAATCTTTATTTTTTTATTTGTACCATTACCTTAGACTAGACCTGTCTCTACTTGCACCCTAAGAACTGGGACATCATCGGCATTTGCTAATGACCAGCAGTATTTTCATTGATTGGAAATTATGACAGACAAACAAAAAAACAAAAACAAAATCATTCTGCAATGATATAATTTTATTGGCACGGCATGGCAAATCACTACACTTACCTATTATAAACCAGGATTATTTTAAAAACAGATCTCATTTATAATGTATACTTATCAAAAACACTCCGTGTTAAAATGGAAGTTTTGATTTGCCCATTTTTTTATTACAGCAGTTGAGGTGCTAAAAAGGCTAAAAAATCAACTATTGTAAAAAATCGTTTTTGAGATAAGAGTCGCATTGCATGCTTCGAAGCAACGTTCAAAGCAAGCTCTGTCTTTAAAATAAAAGCATTTGAATCTAAAATGAAATAATTCGTATTTTCAATAAAACTTCGGATCAAAACGACTTCTTTTCAGTTGAGCCAAACGGATGATTTGGTATTTGCGTTGGTTATCAGAACTAATGGTGGAATCCCCTATGGGGAATTATTGATAGTTCCAACCCCCCCCCCCCCCCCTGGCAAATTTTTCCACTTCACAATAATCCCCTATGATTTGAAAACAGCACTATGAAGATAACTTCAAAATAATATCATTTCTAGAGAAGTTGTCAATGTAGACGCCATTCGTGTAGGGTTGTCCAGTGTCCAATGTAAAGTTACATTAGACCATCCTTTATTAGCAATTAAGATGTATTTGATAAGATTTATGTATTTCAAGATTTATTTTACTAGCCCACCACTTAGCTGATTTCCCTTTAAATTAAAAGCAATTCCTATTTTATATTGCCATTTGCCATTTGTCAAATTCAATATTGAAATTCAAAATTTCGCACCCTGATTCCCCGATGGATGACTTTCAGTTCGACCACTACTGGGGTAGCAGTGATTTTCAATAAAGTTCAAACTGTTAAAAAATAAATCAGCAAAATTGAACTGTGTTATCTCTGCGCCCCTGAATCCCTATCTCTGAAACCATCCATCCAAATTTAATGTTTTATAACATTTATTTTGCACATCAATAATTTTAAGTGCAAAAAATGCTTTGAAAGAAAATTTAAATAACGGGCAATTATAATTTTGAAATTTTGAACGGTGATAACTTTATCACTCCAGCGGCCAGCCTGAATCAGATTATTATATTGATCACTCATTCAATTCAAATTAAATAAGATTTATAAGAGAGAGGTAAAGAAATAACTAAGGACTCTAGGCGCTTGCCCCCCCCCCCCCCTCCCCCGCCACGGAGGTATTTTACATATATATAGTTTCTTTTTGTAAACAAAAAATCTCAAAATAATTCATTTCAAAGTGCCAAAAACAAAAAATTCTCTACCGGGCATGATGAAAGCATGCCCTCCACCAACCCAAAAAGTGTCATATTTTAAAAATATTGATATTATCAACAAAATACACCTCACAACGTCTCAAGTAGAGGTCAGTTAGGGTACCCGGGTACAAACCGGGTACCCGGGTACGCCATTACCCGGGTACAATGGCGGGTACTCGGGTATCAAAAAAATAAAAAATAAAATTTTTTTTTTTTTTTTTTTTTTTTTAGTTATTAGGTTTGTTTGCATTATTTGCGAATGCTGCCACTTAATCTCACCAGCTGCATTGTTTATAGTTATATAAACTGAATTTAATATTTATTCATATTTCCCAAATCTCAACAATCCCAACCAATAATTGGTTTGTAAATTCATTGTTAGTAATTTCATGAGAATGCTGGTGAGTTGAGGATGGATTATTGATGGAGGGGATGCATTGTGTTCAACCTTCCATTGTATGGACGTTGTGTATCTCTCCCCAAGGACACGGATAGGGCGGCGGGCTCAATGCAACAAATTTCAAAACATTTTCCAAAAAAAAAAATATATATATTATTATATATTTTTTTTTATATAAAAAAAAGTTATTTTAGTTATTTATTACCCGGGTAATTAAAGCGGGTACCCGGGTACAAAACATTACCCGAATCCGACCTCTAGTCTCAAGACTCATTTCAAAGTGTAAAAAATACCAAAAATTCCCTCCAGGGCAAGGTGGGTGCCAAGGGAGTATACAGGATTAAATTTCGGGGGACCAGGCATTATAAATATTTTGAAAAATCACAGCGGAAAGTAGGGCGTTAGGGCATTTGTTTTGGTGCAATTATGAATCGCAGTGTAGCTTTTTTAGGGAATTATAAATTGCAATATATGTCCAAAAATTAGTCTAAGAGGTTTAAGAATAGGTAAATTATTTAAAATTATTAGCATATGCAAGTCTAGGGCGCATAGCCCCGGAAAATGTTTGGAATTTTAACTCAATTCTATGCATTTGGCGAGGCATTTTTGGTACGTTTTCGACATTATCTGCCTATGTGATTCACTACAACTTCATCACACGCTAATAACTGACTAACTGAGTATTCTTTTCTCCCCATATTTTATAGATTGACGTTACTAATTTATTATGGTAGTAATGTGGTAGTAATTTGATATTGATTTATTGGGACGTGTTTTGTTTTTAATTGTCTGATATCTTCTACATGTGTTAGGAAATTTTATCACAAGGTGCTGCACGTTGTACGTTGCCGGGGCTCGCTATCAACTTATCTTATCGCTTATCGGAGCGTTTTCCAAGTGCAAATTTATGTTCCAGTAAGTTTCTGTTTTTTTCTGAAAAATATTGAAAACGTTCAATTTATTTTGGGATCCAACCAACCTCTTTAGTCTTCATTGCTAGACCTACATAGGTACTACATAGAATAACTGACAATTTGCTTGAACTTTTAATAGGCACGTATGTTCCAATATTGAAATGAGATACATACATTATCATTAAATATGACTAGAAAATAAATTATTTCATCTTTGAAATTTCATAAGAAGAATACTTATGCCGTGATCAGAGTGGATATAAAATGAAGAAGAAACACATTGAGAATTTTGGTGATTCCATATTGATTGAACACAAATTGATTCAAGTGCAGACGAGATTTCAAGCTGCTCTTGTTATCGCGACAAGACGTGAAGGAATGCAAGTGAGTGGGCGGAGCTCGGCAGCGCTGAGCGAGTAATAGTTTATGAAACAACTGTACAAGACAAGGCAAATAATTTGCCGCGGCGGGACTTTATTTCGTTTTTACAGTTTTAGCTCGTATTGTCTTGATGCATATCTTCAGAAATAGCTTAGGAAGAAAGGCAATAGTTTATTCTACCTTAGGACCGAAACACTTTTTCGATATTTGTTATACGAGTTTAAATAAATCGAGGTGAAGTCGGCGTTTCAAAATTAACAAATTTTTCATGACGGTTTGCCCTTTCATATAAAATCTCGTAACTAATTCAAATTGCATGTAAAATTACTTCCGTTACGTTTAAAATGTAGCTAACACCCTCCTGATTATGACCAAACTTTGTGTTTTGCATAAATAATACTCTTTCATATCGAATTTTAAGCAATACGATATAAAGATATTATTTTCGGAACTTTTTTCTAACCAACATTTTTTTTATGCACAATCACAGTTGTTTACCTCATTAAATTAAGTAAAATTGAATTACTTCATCTTAAAGAAGAATTCTTCAGCTTTCCAATGGTATATGATTGAAGTACATTTGGACTACGTGGACTCAATTTCCAAACGATATAGTGAGTCGTGTCGCGGCGCGTTTTGCGCTCTCGACTAGGCCGTCAGCGTCTTGGGGCAAATGTTTAGGCTACTTAGGCAACCCGCCCAGCACAGCTCTATTGTCTGTTCTTTCTTTTCATATTGTTTTTTCTCACAGATGAGCTCCCTGAGCTTTGTGGATTGTGTGATGTTGTGTGTATGTATGTTGTATTAAATAATAAAGGAGTAAAAAAAACTGTTACAATGTGCATTATTTTGATAATGCACCTGATTGATGTTTCATTGTCCGGAAAGGGCAGAATGTCACATCAATGCTGCGTGATCATGTTCAAGGCATAGACATGGTTTACCTTTGGGTTTGTTGACTTGAATGAGAGGTTCTTTGAGTTCCTCGTGGAGTTGATCCATGAAGCATCTGAGAAACTCCTGCGTATCGTGCTGTTGATAACCTCGGAACATCGGATGCACCTGAGACAAGATATGACATGCTTTAATAATATACCAATACTCAATAGACATTATACCAGGAACAAATAAAGAATGTGTGTTGTGGTGATGAAACTACTTTACACATCAGGCTCAAACTTACACATACATATTATAAACAACATACAAAGGTTTAATCACAGCATTACTTTTGTAGGAAAGAAGTTACAGCAGTTTGAATTTAGTTGTACAGCAGAGCCTCAGCTACCTAAGATTTTGAAGGGAGACAAGAAAAAATCATATAGGAAAACTCCTATCAATGGACTTTTTTTATTTAGTCTGAAACGGTCTAACTAAAAACAATGTTCACATGTCAAAAACACTTGTACAATATGATGATTCTATCTTTATGTTTTGCAACAATCCCATAAAATTTCAACATGCTAATGCTATGTTTACCCTTTGTTTATTCCATAACATTTCAATATGCTAATGCTATGTTTACCCTTTTTTATTCCATAAAGTTTCAATATGTTAATGTATGTTTATGTCTGGCAACAATTCCATAACATTTCAATATGTTAATGTATGTTTATGTCTGGCAACAATTCCATAACATTTCAATATGTTAATATATGTTCAGGTCTGGCAACAATTCCATAACACAGGGGTCAGCAACCTTTTTTGGTGAAGGAGCCAATTTCCCAAAAATTAATAACATAAGTAATAATGGGAGCCGAAGTAGAAGCAATCAATTATAATACACCAAAAATAATAAATTGAATTACTTGTATATTTTGATATTTTGACGAAGCCTCCTAGTTGTTGCCCCGCATGGCGTTTATTAAGAATTACAGCAATTTTAAAAGAGATTCTGGGACTTGAAAATGAACAAATTGAATTAAATAACCTTCCAATTGTTACCCCGTAGGCCGTTCTTTTAAAATAATTGTAACAATTTAAAAGTGATTGCGGGACTCTAAAATTAACAAACTGAATCAAATAACCTTCCAAATGTTGCCCCGCAGGTCGTTTTTTTAATTTATAAATTTTTCGTTTCCAGATTTTAATTTAAATTATGAAGAGCCATTCAAGAAGCACTAAGGAGCCGCAGGTTGCCGACCCCTGCCATAACATTTCAATATGCCAATTAGTAGTTTGCTATGTTTATGTAAATTGCAAAGTCCACACATCATAATATTCCAAGCTTTTCACCTCTGCACTGTGCCCTTGACAGAGAGGGTGCAGACTGCTGACCCAGCTGTTGTTGAATGCGGTCTGGTGGGGTGGGGGAAAGTAGTTTCTTGGAATCTGAACGAGGGGATGGGGGAGCCCAAGGCCAGACAGGCACTATGCAAGCTTTCTTGGAATATCCACTTTGTACAAAATTATCATTTGTGGGCGGGGAAGAAATACTTGTTTTGTCTAGGGATGTTAGTGGGAAAATCCCCTTTTAATGGTATAAAAGAAAGAATAATATTTACTCAGGGGTCAAGGTATTTCCGTCTAACTAGGGGTGCATTCGTATTTGGATCAGGTCGCCCAGTTTCCCTATCCTTTTAACATTGTGACGTAAGCACCTGGGCGTGACCTTGAGTCGAATTTAGTCGAATGAATGGAAATACAGGCATCCATGTTGGATCAGAAAGCCCGACCTCTTGAGCTTGGGCATTATGGGTACTGGTTTGAGCTCGTTTGTTGACGCGGCAAGTTTGATTTAACCCGTAAACCCTATGGTGACGCCAACGCCCAACCAGCTTCTATTTTGGACCTCACCCTAGGTATGCTTATAAGCAGATATACGCGATTATAGCCCGAGGCTCTAGTGACGACATTGCGCTCAAACCCCTGCGTGCGAATGTAAACAAACGCCGGGTGAATTGATAGAGGCGAAACTACTTTTGGTTGGTTTTACTCACGGTCCGAAGTTACTTTTCACTTAATCATATTTAAGAAGTCAGATTGTAATGAAATGTATCAGTTGTGAAATATACGTACACCAAACCAAGCTTCGAACCCAGGCCCTTTTACTTGAAGATTAAAGAGAATTGTAAACATTAGATTTAAGCAAACACTGCCTACTTCTGAATCAAGATGGTGAATTATCCTGAAAATAATTATCTTCCTCAAAATAAGGAAGTACCTAATAAGATAATGTTTAAAAGGAGACTTTTTAAATAGAGGATTTAATATTCACTGATCAAGATTTCCATAACCCATTCCGTGTAATTTATTTATTTAAACAAATAAACATCCCATATTTTTAATCTTACATTAACTTGCAACCAAGACGAAGAGAAGTGTGAAGAGTCAGAAGAGAGTCACAATGGACCAATGGTGATGGGAGGAGTCGATGTAGAATAAAAGTTCTCTTTACTCACACTAGAGCAGCACTGTCCATATAGTGGGAGAAACAGCCAATCAAATGTGTGTGGGAAAGACAGTTGAATTTCTTTGCTATTTGATTACTATTGATTACTGTGTTGTCACAGCCTTCTTGACGGCCACAGCCCACATCCTTCTGTCATCTGTTTTATTCGTGACCTCACATAGCAAGATAATGACTAGTGGTCCATTGAAATCAAAGAAAATTAGGACAATCGTCTACTAAAGACTTGTACAATTTTAGCTCATTATGTTTTTATCATATCTCTGTGCGTGAAAATGATCTCAACCTTATTTCCATTTAGTGGGGATTTGTTTGATTTTTTCAATAATTTGTGATTTTTTTTATTTTTATTTTGTATAGTGACATTTTAAATTTTTATTATTTGGGGGGTTTAATAAGTCTTTTCTCAGAGAGTACAAAAAATACATGATTAAGTTTTACAATTTAGCTCCTTCATAGAAATATATCAGAAAAAATATATAGTAATCATTGTGCAAGTGATAGCAAGATATTCATGATGAAATTCAAAATCTAGTCGGGCGATAGCTCGACGCTGCCAAGCACCGTCTTTTACGAGGTCTACTTTTTATAAACGGCGAGCTTACTACCAGGACTGTTTACCGCAACGGCTTAAGTGGTGATTTCGGGGTATCGGCCCGCATTGACGCAGTTTGAAATGGAAGTTTAAAACCATGGTTATCGGGTATTATTCCACCTGACAACACCTTCCATATTTCATAGTGCTACGACCGTCCCTTCAGGGTGAAATTTTGGCCTGAAACACGACAGAAAACACTTTCATGCTAGAGACTGGCTGGCTGGCTGACTGGCTGGCTGACCACGGTTTGCCCCTCTCTACAGCCCGAACCGTTTGGTTGAGAGAGTTGAAATTTGGCAGAGGGAGAGAACCGTTAGAACCGTTTGGCATCCTCTCAATTTCGCGCGCACACTCTCTATGTTATATTTAAAATTAAAATGGTCGACGTTACATTGCCCAAATCATATCCAAAATACATATTCTGCTCTTTGTGCATAAATAAATAACTGAAACTTACCTAAATGGCAATCCTTATCCCTTTGTGTTTATAAGAAATGTATTTTAACACAGAATAACTGTCCAAATCTTTACATTACATTGAAAACGGCACTATTTTGTATTTAAAATGGTGGCCTTTCATTGCCAAACGTGTCTTAAAAATACGTCTTTTGCCTTCACAAAGTAAAGAAATAACCATAACTTACCTAACACGTAATCCTTAAAACTTTGAGTGTGTAAAAAATCTACTATAGCACATAATAACCGTTCAAAAGAGACATACCATAGAAAATTTCTTCACGCCAAGAAACGTCAAAGTGTAATTTTTATAAATTTTTCATTTCCTCTGAATTTTAGAGGGACATGAAAACCAAACAAAGCCGATAGATTTTTAACATTGGCCTCAAGATACAATTTGCAAACGATCAAACGTATTATTTTCTTCCTACATTTAACCCTCAAACCAACTAACCGACGAAGTTTTTAAATAATGTTGTTATTAATCGTTTTCAGTCGTTTCTTATTTCGTAGAGGGGTCTGTATTGAGTCATGTATTGACAACAAATTCATGTTGATGTTGATAAAGTTTGAAGCACCAATGTTTAAGTTTTACATTGTCAACTGAATATCTATACCTTAATTAGAGGTAGATGGGCTGAAGTCCATTTCAATATTCTTGAAGTGAGCTCAGAGAACAGTATTTCTGACATCAACCAATCATTTGTAATGGTGACAGTGAAACGGTACTTGATAGAGCTTGATTACAATCCAAAATTGTGCACCGCAAAATCAAACAAATTTACTTCCGCCCTACATCCTGAGGAACGTATATAATGAAACCGTAGATACCATGTAATAGCATAGCATCACAAATGAAGAAAAGGTCGTGGGCATCAGGTCACGGTATCAACGTAATGTATATATATATAATATATTTTTTACGGCGCATACATATGTTTTTCTTCTTATTTTTACTTAGTACGAATACTCTGGTGTAAATTTGGAAACTTATATGAAATTGTTTCACCATACCGTCGTTGAAGTGGCAATACCGCGTAAGTCGAAATTTCAGCAAAAATCGTTTTTGGTTGATTCGTATGCACGGATACTATTGGCACTAGTTTCTAGTGGTTCTAGTCTGTTGGTGCCAATAAGCACGCTATAAAAGACTATTTACACACCGCGTATCTGACTTGCGTCGGGTAATACCGCGTATCTCCCTATACTTGTAATGTTAGATCCAAGATGGCCGCTTGACAAGCTAAGCCATGCTAGCTCCCCATTTTTATGGAATATTACGTGTCGTTGCAGTTAAGGTACTATTCATAAAACATTCTTATATATTTAAACTTCATCTTAACAATACTTTATTAAAGCAATAAGCTATATTTCTGTCATTATCATTGCTGCAAAATTGAGGTTTCAATTCGCGGTATTATTTGCCTGACACTTGTTAAAACCTGTCACTTACGCGGTATTCTGTGTAACTTTAGCATGTAGTTTGCCACTGAAATAATTATTTTGTTAGATATGTTACAGATGAATGGATTAAATTATTATATTCATTATCATGTCACAGCTAAATTCGTCATTTACAGAATATGAGCTTTTGGATGCCGTGGAAATGACTTAGAAAAAATGTCCATACCACGCACTAAGAAAATACCGCGTAACTAGAGAAAAAAAACAGTGATAACCGCGTATGATTTAATATTGCGTGTTTATAATTGGTGTGCGATTTTAAAGTGACAATTAATGAAGAATCTGTTTCTAAACATTATTTCTTTAATTTTGACAGCAATAAAATCTTAGAAGTGCTATTAAAATTAAAACAAATCCGTTTTATGTTCCTCCTGCACAATCTGTCAAAAGTGACTTACGCGGTATTGCCACTTCAACGACGATAATAGGTATGATCAAATTGCTTTTCTTCGTTCCTCATTTGTTAACGTATTCTGTTAAGATTGGGTCATCAACGACGTCAAGTGTATTAACGACGCACACTCTGCTGACAAATATTGCTGACGTTTTATATTTACGCATAACTCACTGGTGCACATTGGTCATGTTTTACATGACGGGACCCTCTAGTATATCTATAATGCACTAAAAAAAGATGCGCCAAGTATTTTTTGAAAAATTTTGACTTGGCCAATTTTTTGATCTCACTACTTTTCAGTGCTGAAAAGTGCTTATATTTCAGTGCTTATTATATTTTTTTTTTAGTTGAAGAGACTTGGCTGGTATTTTTACACGGAGTGTTTTTTATGGGGATATCACTCCTTTTTTCAGTTTATTATTACAACTTGTAATATATTGTGGCACCAAAGATTATAATTCTATTCAAAAAATAAGATTTTGTGATTAGGTTGCTAAGAAAAGTTTTGCTTGTTACTGTGTTTATGCTATAAATAATATGTAACAAAGTATAGCGAAAGTTTCGTTCCAATCGGTCCAGCCGTTCTCGAGTTATGGCATCACTTCCGGTTTTCAAAATGGCGGCTGACATCACTGCCACCTAAAATTTGTATCTACAAATGTTATGTAACATTATAAGCTTTCTGATATTGTTATAAGAGATGATTTTAGTCAGATTTGGCATATTTATGACGTCATTTCCGGTTTCGGTAATTGTACATATCTATTTCAACTATTGATATTTTATATAGATGACCGTCCGAATCGTTTAGCGCTAATTTCGTCCCGATTGGTCCATCCGTCTTTGAGATATGACGGCACTTCCGGTTTCAAAATGGCGGCTTCCGGCTGGTTTTATAAAAAGGCACCTTAGACGCCTAAAGAGCACATGTGGTAAAAATTTCAGATCGATCAGTTTTGCCGTTTAGGCTGTGGCCCTGTCAATAGGGTTTCCTGATATCAGAATCATCATCATCAGATAAAAGCGGTGTAATTTCACTGTTTTCACGGCCCTCTAGCTCGCAAATGGCATAAACTGTTGTTCCCAAATTTGGTATATGGGGTGGGGTGGGCCATAGCTCGAAATTAAGATATTTTGCATCAATGTGAGATTTTCCAATTTTAAGATCCAGTAGGCCGAAAATGCCATGTTGTTGCTTACAGTAAAAGTGTTTGGTCTGCTCCTCAGTTTTTTAGGCATTGAGTGACTGAGTGTATGTTGAGTGACTGTGAGGGTATAGTACGACTTGGCTGGGTGGAGCGACCGCTCCACTAGATCACCAAAAGATAGCCAAATTTAAGTAAGCCAAAAGCAAACCAAAGCATCACCATTTAGGTTCATTTGTTTCACAAAACGATGCTTTGGTGATGCTTTTGCAAGCCAAAAGCAAACCAATTTTCATGCATGGATAGCAAAACGTCACCAAAGCATTACCAAAGCATTACCAAAACATTGCCAAATTAAACCAAAGCATCACCATGAAAACCTACAAAAACCAAAGCATTACCAAAGCATCACGAAAGCATTACCAAAGCATTGCCAAAGCATCGCCAAACCATCACAAAAGCATTACCAAAGCATCACCAAAGCATTACCAAAGCATCGCGAAAGCATTTCCAAAACGTCACCAAAGAGTAACGAATAATTACAAACAAAATTCAAAACTTTAATTCACTATCACACTTTAATTAACATTCGTATGCATATTTAAACCAGATATTTGCAGAGAACTGGTCAGCTGTAACAAACATTCGAAATTAAATTATTTGACTGTGACGAAGAATGTAGCCGGGACCCTCGTCGTGACATCTCGCAGCGCTAGCTCTGAGCCATGGAGGCAGATGTGTTTTCGTGCGCTGAAACTTCTATACCTTCTAACCTGAACGGGTCTGCTGTTAGGTCAATTACAATAATATTTTCAACGACGGTATCTCATAGACGCCTCTCTACTCGAATTGAATCTTGTGTTTAGCACTGCCTAGGAGATCAGAACTGTTTCTTTTAATTGTAAATCACTCAATCGATTCTTGGACTGAATCGCCCAGCTCTGATAATTACCTACATAATACGTATTTATTTATGTACCTATATATTTGTAGTTTATTAACTTTACAATGATATATTGACAATTAAACAGACTTGCATATTTATTAGTCGATAAGCCCCAATCATGTTTGTGAAATGGAAGTGGACAGTGATTGGTTATACCTCCAGTAAAAGCATAGATTGGATTAACTGTTATCAACTGCAAATCATTAAGATTTTACCAATATGTAATTCAAACCCACAACCAGCGATTATTATAATTTTTTTAATTCAGTGATTAATCAGAATGCAGATAGTCGAAAATATCGATAGCCAAAAGTAGAATCAATTCTAGCGCGTATTATTTTATCAAATGTAAGAAAACATTCTACTCAATGGCATAATCGTGAAAATCAGTCTTTAATCTCTCATCCACAGATTACATTTAATGTTTTACACACCTATAAATTCACCTTGCAATGGAACCTTTTTGTGTGGTTTCTTGGTTTTTGTAACTGAGCTTCCAAGGTTGACAGATTAACATAATTCTAAATAATGAAATTTTGACTAAGTAGTGAACACCTAATCCCCATAAAAAAAACACTCCGTGTAAAAATACCAGCCAAGTCTCTTCAACTATAAAAAAAATAGAATAAATCTAAAAATTCAGCACTGAAAAGTAGTGATATCAAAAAATGAGCCAAGTCAAAACTTAATTTTAAAAACCAAAATATACTTGGCGCATCGTGTATATAAATAGTATAGAAGCATATGCCAAAAATCAAATGTACCTACCTAATTATATATAATATACCTATAATGCCCTTAAAAACAATGCGCCAAGTATATTTTGGTTTTTAAAATTAAGTTTTGACTTGGCTCATTTTTTGATATCACTACTTTTCAATGCTGAATTTTTAGATTTATTCAATTTTTTTTATAGTTGAAGAGACTTGGCTGGTATTTTTACACGGAGTGTTTTTTTATGGGGATATCACTTATTTTTTTAGTTTATTTACACAACTTGTAACACACATCGGAGCAACAATGACTAAATACTTTTAAAAAATACGCCATTTGCGAATTGGTTAATACGAAATATTGTGTTTGGTGCTCAATATACCTAAGCTTAAAGTGATATTCCATGAAGAATTGCGAAAGCTTCGTTCCAATCAGTCCAGCCGTTTTCGAGATATGGTATCACTTCCGGTTTTCAAAATGGCGACTGAAATAACTGCCACCTAGAATTTATTTCTATAAATGTTATGTATCATTATAAGCCTTCTGAATATGTAGTCATTGTAGTAAGAGGTCATTAAAATCTAGATCTTAATTTTCATGACGTCATTTCCGGTTTCGGTAATAGTACATCTCTACTTTAACTACTGATATTCCATAAAGAAAACCGTCTGAATCATTTGGCGCTAGTTTCATTCCGATCGGTTTAGCCGTTTTCGAGATATGACGTCACTTCCGGTTTCAAAATGGCGACTACCGGTTGGTTTTATAAAAAGGCACCTCAGACGCCAAAAGTGCACATGTGGTAAAAATTTCAGATCGATCGGCTAAGCCGTTTAGGCTGTGGCGGTGATAGCGGTGTTTCCTGATATCATCTGAATCATCATCTAAAGATCAAAGTGGTGTAATTTCACTGTTTTCTCGGCCCTCTAGCTCGCAAATGGTATAGCCTATTGTTCCCAAATTTGGTATATGTGGTGGTTTGAGCTTTTATATAGCTCAAAATTAAGATATTTTACAACAATGTGAGATTTTCCAATTTTATGATCCAGTAGGCCGAAAATGCCATGTTGTTGCTTACAGTAAAAGTAGTTGGTCTGGCTCCTCATTTTATTAGGCATTTACGGTATGTTGAGTGAGTGTGAGTGTACAGTACGACTTGGCTGGGTGGAGCGACCGCTCCACTAGATACTTCTAGTAATGGAGCCTTTTGTGTGGTTTCTTGTTTTGTGTTGTTCTTGTTTCTTGTTGAGCCACCAATATTGACAAATTAGCAGTATTTTAAATAATTTAATAAGTTTGACAAATGAAAAGTCTTAAACGGGTCATTTTCAAAAATTTTGTAGATTTGCGTCCCACCACTTTTGTATTTTTTTATTGGCTTAATTTGGCAAATTTATGACGTCCATTACTTGCAAATTATTCTGTGTTTATATTTGAGCATCAATATACCTCAAAATTGGAGAATTTTTATGCATTTCTATGATTTTTTAATACGTTATGTGTTGAAAAGATGGATTTTGCTATGTCCCAGCACCCATATCTTGAGATAATAATGTTTATTTCAATAACTGCTGAATTTTTTATTAATGTTATGACTGGTCATTAAAACACTAGAGCAATTCATCTCTTTTTTTACATGAAAATATAAACATAAAAAAATATATTTCAGCTATATTTTGAACTTTTAAAGTGTGTCTCGCAAAAGCTGTCCTTTTTGTAACGTCCTTTTTGTTACGCGTATTTATAGGGATATAAATTATTATTAATAATGCTAAACTCAGGGACTTATGCCACGAAACAGAGGTGTGGCACATAAGTGGAATGAGAGCCAAACTTGAAGAAAGGAGATGGGAGTGGCACCAAAGCATTGGAACCAGCTTGCGAAAGACCATTGAGGAGAAAACTGATAGGCAAAAGGCAGTGGGTTTTTGGAGTCGAGTGGTGTGGGGGAAGCCAGCGTAGGACCTGGCAGAGTGGGAAAGATAGAAGAAAGGAGAACATAAGAAAACAGTCGATGCAGAAGAGGAGGAAGGGTGATGCGATTAAGATTGGTACACTGAACATCGTGACATTAAATGGTAAAATTGAAGAGATAATAGACATGATGGAGGAAAGAAGAATAGAGATTTTGGGCATCAGTGAAACAAAGTGGAAAGGAGTGGGCGAGAAGGATTGTAGAGGAGGATATAAGCTATTCTGGTCAGGGGGATTGCGGGAAGAAATGGAGTGGGGTTTATGATTGACCCGAGTCTGAAGGATTTAATTATTGACGTGGAAAACCATAGTGAAAGAAGCATCAAAGCTAGCCTGGTAATGAAGAACAAGGTGAAGGTCGACATAATACAAGTGTATGCGCCACAGACAGGACGGCCAGCAGCGGAGAAGGAGATCTTCATCCAGGAACTGGAGAACAACATCACATCCAATACCATAATAGTGATGGGGGATTTTAACGCGCAGATTGGGGAGGACAGGACAGGAGTTGAAGGGGTCATGGGGCACCATGGATGGGGAAAGAGGAATGTAGATGGAGAGAAGATGTAAGAAATGTGCGGAAGAAGCGGACTGCAAGTGGGAAACAGTATGTTTCAGAAGGAAAAAAGAAAGAAGATTACACGATATGGACACGGCGAAGAGGCTACCGAGTCCGTTATAGATTTCATATGTGTGGGGAAGGAATTAAGGAGATTCTTGGAGGATGTTGAGGTTATCCCTTCAGTGGCCCTAGATAGCGACCATAGACTTCTAGTGGGAAAGTTTAACTTCAAAAAATTTAGAACAACCAAGAAGAGAAGCAAAAAGAATGGCAGAGTAAGAGTGTGGAAGCTGCAACACGGTACAGTACAGCAAGAGTTTGAGAGAAGATAGCTAGCAAAGAGAGAAGAGGAGAGGTTGGACTGGTGGAAGTGGAATGGCAAGCATTTAAGAAGGTATTTGTTGACTGTGCAGAGGAAGTTTGTGGGCGATCAAGTGGGAAAAGCAAGAAGAAGGAAACACCATGGTGGAATGAAATAGTCCGAGAAGCAGTGCATCAGAAGAGAACCGCCTGGCAGACGTACGAGGCCGATAGATCTACCCTCAACAAGGCCGAAAACCGAAGGTGGAAAATACGAGTAAGAGAGACAGTAGAAGAAGAAAAGAAGAAGTCCATGGAAGAACTTTCTGGTAAACTAGAAACGGATTTTGAAGGCAATAAAAAGATGTTTTATGGCATAATAAAGGAAAAGAGGACAAGAAAAGTTGGATAGGCATGCATAGTGGATGCTTGCGGAGGATTGATCAATGACCCAGTAGAAGTACAGGAACTGTGGAAAGAGTACTTCAAGGAACTACTGAATGTTGATGAAGTGGCACTACCAGAAAGTAGTGGAATACTACAGAGTGAGAACGAGGAAGAGGAGGAGTGTGCTTTGAGAGAGGGAGAAGTGGAGAAAGCGCTAAACGAGATGAAGAATGGTCGATCACCCGGAATAGATGAGATAACAGTGGAGATGGTAAGAGCTGCTGGGGAAATTGGAAAAAGATGGTTGTTTCGAGTAATGAGTGCGGCATGGAAACAGAGGACCATACCGGACGATTGGAGAAAGGGAGTGATTGTACCGATCTACAAAAAGGGTGACAGGAAGAAGTGCAGCAACTACAGGGGAATTACTTTGATGTGTCAGTGTGCCAAAGTATTCGAAAAAGTGGTGGTATCTAGACTGAAAGAAGTAGTAGAGGAAAAGCTCAGGGAGGAACAATATGGGTTTAGGCCAGGTAGATCAACCATTGATCCAATATTCACTATCCGACAAGTCATGGAGAGAAAGTGGGAGAGTGGAGAAAAACTGTACATGGTTTTTCTAGACTTGGAAAAGGCCTACGATCGCCTACCAAGGAAGAAAGTATGGGAATGTCTGAAGCGGAAGGGGGTGGGATTGGGTCTGATTGAGAGAATCAAGAGCACATATGAGAAGAACGAGAGCTGTGTACAAACAGTGGAGGGGAAGTCAGGATGGTTTGAGGTGAAGGAAGGACTTCGACAGGGCAGCGTTCTTTCCCCGACACTATTTGTCATTGTCATGGACGAGCTGCTGAGAAAAGTAGAACCAAGCGAAGACCAGGAGACGAATACACTGGTATGCAGATGATATCGTAGTGTGGGGAGGAACCAGCGAATGTGTTCAAGAAAAGATTGATAGATGGAGCCAGATGACTGAAGAATACGGTATGCGAATAAGTCAGGAAAAGAGTGAGACACTAGTAATGGAGAGGAAGGCAACAAGAAATGTGAAGATCAGGCTACGGGGCTTGGAACTGGCGGAGAGAGGAGAGTTTAAGTATCTGGGGAGCTGGCTAACTAAGGATGGAAAAATAGGAAGAGAGATAACATCAAGAGTACAACAGGCTAACACATTTTTCCAGTTAGTCAGGAAACTTCTTTGGAATGAGCAGTTCCCCCAGAATGCAAGATACTCCTTTTCAAAAGCTATTTCCTGCCAATACTCACCTACGGTTCCGTAACGTGGGCGATTGGAGGAAAGGAGGAGAGCCAGTTGCAGGCAGCAGAAATGAAGTTTTTATGAAGCATACAAGGAGTAACTAAGATGGACAAGATCAGGAGTAAAAAGATTAGAGGAGACTTGAAGGTAGAGAGGTTGGCATTTAAAATGGGGAGAGAGCGGCTACGGTGGTTTGGTCACATGAAGAGAATGCAGAGGGAGAGAATACCGCGTCGGGAGTTCAAAGCTGCGAGAAGTGATAAAAGGAGAGTGGGAAGACCGAGGGAAAAGTGGAGAGAGCTGGTAGCAGAAGATGTACAAGAGAGACTGGAGAAGTGGGAAGAAGTGGAAGAAGGAAGGTGGTGGGAAGACAGGAAGAAGTGGAAAAAACTGGTAGAGAAGAAGAACAAAGAGGAAGAGCCAAGCCTGGCCAGCTAGCTTAGGAGTCCGGGCCCTAGTAAATGGTGGCCTCGCCACCCCCCGACCCAACTCTTGGAACCGGGAGAAAGATTATTATTATTAATTTCGTGTTGATTGTGGAGTTTCAATAATCATTACCAATATGTTTCCTCAATCACACAATATCAATTTTTATCCTCGTGCTTCTCCATTATCAACACAGTGTCATGAAGAAATTTTGTGCTCGAGTGTATTTGATCACTGTCCATTTGGTAACGGATGAAAAGAATATGAAATCCTTCAATATTTTATTTATTAATTCATAATATTGCACATTTGTTTAGCTTGTTTGCAATGCAATCTTCAAAATTCAATTCTTTGATTCTATGCTTTTGCTAGGAATTTTGCAAGTAACTTTTGTCCATTTTGTAACAAGTCCACTTTGTAACGTTTTACTTTTAAAAAGTGGACAAATTTGGATAAATTATCCAATGCATAATGCATCATAATAAGTCGATAACATATATTCAGAATGCAGGTTTTGCAGTTCAGCCAAGTCTTGATGTGTTTGCACAAGTTTAATAATTTTTCAACTTTGTGACAGTCAATTTCGTTACAAAATGTCCACTTTGTAACACATGTCCACTTTGTAACGCACATGAAAGTGGTGAATTTTTGTAGGTAATAAAATGAATATCAGAATAAACTGAATTGAATTTGTTTAATCAAGGCCATATTAATTAGAAATATAACATATAATTAAGCGAGCGGAGCGAGCGTCTCTACTTGACTCTTGCGGCACTTTCTCTGTGTGTGTGTTTTTTTTTTGTCGCTTCAACCCAGGTCGCACCGGTCAACGTATCGATCTGAAATTTTGCACACACCTTCATCTCATACTAACTTAGACCTGTATAGTTTTTGAGAAAGATCTGTCCATAAATAAAAAAATCGTGTTTTTCCATATAAATAGCATTGTAGGTTCGAGGAGTCCGTTGCAGCCGCTCGATGCACCCCATTTAAAACAAACTCGGAAGCAGTCAGCTGTCTATAAATTATTGTTAGAATACGTTTTACGGTTAAATAGGTATAGGTATAGCAATACCTGCGAGGTTATAGTTTTTATTTTATTTTAACCGATAGTATAGGTATTTATTGTTTATAAAAGTTTTAACATGCAGTCTTACTTTCAATCCTTTCAAATGCTAAGCAAATTTTTTGTAGACCGGCGAAATGTCTGCTTGATTGTAGAAATAGATTGGTTGGTTGGTTGATAAATGAAATTACGTTTATGAATTATTTTATTTATTCAGTCAGTACGTTATATTTATAGTTACAATACAATGTGTTGGGTAATAGGAAATTGCTCTATTGTACGGAACGGCAAGTAACTGTTTGAATACTATTTCTTAAATTATGTCATGTTGCCTATTTTGTGAGTTTCAATCTCTGTATTTATCTGTATTGTTTAATTATCTGTTTTGTTTCTGTAATTATTATTTGGAATAAATCCCTTTGATACACACCTAAATACTCCAAAAAATACACATGAGTGTGTGTGTGTCTGTTACTAACTTGCAATGAGACACAAATGCAGTTATTTTTTATATAATTTAGTGAATCATGCTTCTAGCCTTCAGTATATTATTGCCGTGTTTTAAGGAATTATGGTTCGAGGTGTCGCACGTATCCGTGCTCGCTTATCAACGCGTTACACAGAGCGTTTTCCTAGTTGTTATCATTTACTCATTCCCTCCATTATTTAACTTTTTAGTTATCGTTACAAAAAGGACAATTTGAGTGTTTCAATTTTTTTAATTAATATCTTTTTAACTAGGAAAACGCTCTGTGTAACGCGTTGAATGAGCGAGCACGACACGTGCGCAAAAATTAACCGAATATGCGTTCGTTAACACACAGAAAACATTATTTTAAGTCAAACTGAAAGCAAACTACGATCCACTGAATCAATATAAAACAATGTGTCATTGTATGACCACCATTAATGTGTAATCCGAGATATACCTAACCTTCAAGGAAATGTCAGGCTAGACAGAAGCTCAGAAACGGAATAAATCCAACGTTTCCAAGAAGAAAATAATTTGAAATAATCAATCCCCTGGACAAAAACTGTAGATACCTAATATCTATGCTTTAAAAGCGATTCAATTTTACTAATACCTTCACAAAGTACACCAAATTGCCAAAATTATCAACGAAAAAAAGCACAATGCAGGAGAGATTTGGAATGACGTGTGAACGCTAGAAGAGAACAAACGCCACTCGATGATATTATTGAAATGTGAGCTTATGTTTCTAATCCCTCCTGGATGCAAAATCAGCCAAGTAGAAACACGAGAGGCACGGCCATCAGAACTACGAATTGACGAAAAGACAATCAAGGTCCTTAAAAACTCGAAATGATTTGTTGGAAACTATGATCCAAATTGAATTATTCAAATTTGATCAACTCAATACACATAAAAATATCTGCTTTTCACTAAAAAAGTGTACATACCATCAAAACACTCTTGTACCTAAAGCAAATCAGATTCAGTTGCATTGGAAAGACATTCATTTTCAATGTTTCATTTCTGACAGCTATTAAAAATGTCAATAAGTGCATACTTTCTTGACAGATTCGGCTGAAAATTGGTAAAATAAGTGACATTGTTGGTCTTACTGACCATGCTAAATATGAGTTTGATCACATTTCTCGAAGACCATTTTCATTTTTTAGGCTATCAGGAGATACTTATTTTAACAATGAACCAATGGATGGATTTCAAAAAAAAATTGGGTCTGCAAACAGAGAAGGTTGTCTTTACATGTGTGCAAAATTTCAGGTCGATCGGTGAAGCGGTGCGACTTCTATTGCTTCCTTTAGCATACAAAAACAAAAACAAAAAAAAAAACAAAAAAAAAAACAGAGGTCCGTGCTAAAAGAGCCAAATGGAGTCGCTCGCTTCGCTCGCTCAATAAGTTCGCTGCTGAATGTTGTTTCATATATGCAGTATAACATACTAACATGCAACACCGACAAGTTGCATTTAGATCAACATTTTTTTTAAATAAAAAAAAAGTATCAAATCTACAACATTTTTGAAAATGACCCAACACCTAATACACTGAGTAGTAATGGAGCATTTACTGAATTTTACTATTTACTTAATTACCTGAATTTTATATAATTAAATAATTCTGACAAATTAAAAGCTGTGACACCCTAATGCACCCAGTAATGGAGCCTTTTGTGTGGTTTCTAGTTTAGTAACTGAGCCACCAAGATTCTGTTGATTAGCATGACCACGAATTGTTTGATTGCACAACTTTTCGTACAACGTGTATTGACAAATCTTTATAAGAGTCCAATAAGTATAGGTAATATTAAAAAGAGTTGCTATTTAATAGTTGAATGTAATCGGATTATCATTTTGAATGTATTTTCAAGAAGGTTAAACATATTTTGTTTTAAGTAAATAAAAAAAATTAAAATAAAACGATTGTGACGGGGATCGAACCCGTCAGCGCCGTGTTCGAAGCCAAATGCTTATGTGATTGAGCCAATACATCACACAGAAATCAAAGCAGCCTGTGTAGTATATTAAAGAAGAAGTGCGGAACGTAAAACGACCTCCGCGTGATCCCTATGGCCCTGATATCTTCACTGTTCCCGATGGCAACCGGCATGCCGCGATGGCTATGTTTCGGTCTATTTATGTTCACAGCATCCCATAGACCTCTCATTTGAATATTTATCGAGGAAGGTATCATCACTTATACAAATTAAAAAATAATAATATGAAAAAAAAGGTTTTCCGTGACCGGGAATCGAACACGGTATGCCTGCGTCGAAGCAAGCTGCCTTAGATAACTGTGTTATACAGGCCGACGGACAGCGAAGCTGCTGTGTTGACAGATAAAGAGGAAGAGCGGAACGCTAAATATTGATAATTTTCCACTTACGGTTTGAAATTTTTGTTTTTTCTTGAAGTGGAGTGTCTAGCAATACATTGTCTTTACTGTTACCAAATTTCAAAACTCTCGATGGACCCGTTTGACTTTTAAAAATATTTAAAATTTAAAATTGGAATAACATCACTTCCGGTAAAAATTTTCCAGATTTTCTTTCAAAGGGCACCGCTAGAAATATGTGAAATATGTGTGCTAGAAATATTTGGTAGGTGTTGTCACGTGGCTAAATTTCAACTCTCTAGACCAAACCGTCTAACCTGTGGAGAGGGGCAAACAAACCGGCCGTGCCTAACTAACTAACTACATGAAAGTGAATCCTTGCATGTTTGAGCCCCAAAATTCACCCCGAAGGGATGATCGTAGCACTTTGAAATTTGGTAGGTGTTGTCATGTGGCTAAATATACCTGATAACAATGGTTTTCAACTTCCATTTCAAACTGCGTGAATGCGAGCTGACACCCCGAAAACGAGCGTGAAGCGCTTGCAGTATACAGTCGTGGTAGTAAGCTCGCCGCGTTTAAAAGTAGACCTCGTATTGACACGGTGCTTGGCAGTGTCGAGCTAACGCCCGACTAGATATAACTGGAAGTCCTATATTGGATTTATTTAATGTAAACACATAGGGAATTGGTTGGGACTTCTCAGAAAATTCGTATAACAGGCAAAATCGTACAACTGAGAAATGTATGACAGAGGCTCTACTGTAGAGAAATCAATTGTACGAAGCTCAAATTGCGAGCGTCTAGAAAATGTTGTTTACTCAAAACTGCTGACGATATCAGGCTGAACCTTTAAAATATAATTCAAAATATATGATTATTGATTGGGTAAAAATATAAATACATTTGAATCAATGGAACGAAAGTTATGATCTTGAAGTTGTGCTTAAAAAACAGAACATGAGTTTCATATAGCATAATAGTGACATATATTTTTCAAATTACAAGAAAATGTCCTTAAAATGACAATAACTTTTGAAAATAACGACAGGTAAGTATTGGCAAAAAATACCTAAAATGTTGGTCTCAATGACCACGCAAAGTTTTATTGCCAAGTTTTTTTCTAGTTAAAATTTCAAAAAATTACAGGAAAGATGATTTTAAATGTTAACCACTGGGAGGATTTGGCTGAAACTTTGTAAGATTGGGGACAATGTTGGTGGTAATGATTCTGCATAATGCAATAATGAAAGTAACTCACGATGCGAATGCCGTAGAGAACTCCCGAGGGAACGACGTATCCCGGCCTCTTCCAGTGCCACATTTCCTGGATGAGCCTGTGATAAGACTTGCTAAGTCCGGGTTTCTTGTCGGACTTATTGTTGACCAGAGCCGGTCCGCAGTCCAGGAAGAACTGCGTAAGCGCCGGCGTATTGGACAGCGCTTGTAGCGCGGCGTTCATGTAGCACGTATTGCCGATATTCTGCAGCCCGGTCAGACCTGTCAATACGACAATGTGTCATGATGCACTTTTATACATTGTTTTGTACACTAAATGAAATTGTTTGAAAACGCTTTTCGAGCCAGTAAAAAGCCGTATAAAAAGAAAAAATACCAAAACATCTGTACCCATTCAAAACTTTTCAAAACAGCAATGAATATTTGGATAATAATCATTGAATATAATGAAAAATAAAATAATAAATATTGAATTTATTAAGTTAAAAATTCTTCAATCACTGAAGTTAGCCTGGAGGCCAAGTCTTGAAACTTACGCCTTCAGGACGCAAACGCTCTAGGACGTCATAAAGTCCCATTTACTGTAAGAATGATGACCTTGAAATCTACCTTTAACTGTTTAGCTTAATTTTGAATAAGGTTTTATGAATGTATAATATATGTAATAATAATTATAATGTTAATCAATTGTTTCCAATAGATTTCTGGATGACAATCAAATAAGTGGCTTGACTTTATGTTTCAATGTCGATCACTCTTACAGTAAATGGGACTTTATGACGTCCTAGAGCGTTTGCGTCCTGAAAGCGTAAGTTTCAAGACTTGGCCTCCTGACCTCAGATCAGGGTTGGGTCATTACGCGTAGAATATTAATTTTCTACAAACACGTAGAGTAACATGTAGAATATGTAGAATATTATGTAGAAATTATTGTAGAATATTTTTTTAAAGGGCCAGTGGATTGACAGCGGTAAAATGTGGAAATGCTAGCAAAGACCAAAATAAATTATTTTACCTTATTAGTTGCCCTATTTTCAACTTAGCTATAGAGCGGTCGAGTTCAAATCTTTTCTATTTATTCTACTCCTATTCTATCTTGTATGAGACGGTCACAACCTTAATATAGGCAAATTAGAGAGCAATCCTACCTCTTATTAATAATAATAATAATAATAATAATAAATATCTTTATTTTTAGAGTGAAGTTAAGCCAGTGGCTTCTCTTCCACTTAACTCTTTTGTTAACATAAGTGGTACAGTGTCAAGTAAATATGTGAATAAAAGGAAAATTTTACAATGTATAAAGCCCATTCATAGCACACTTCCCCTATATCTACAATAGGGAACACTCGATGATTTGAATATGTATTGCAGAATAGCCATTAATTAGCGAAATTGTAAAAAAAAAAATTAAAGCATTTCAAAATAATTTTCTATTGAAGAGACATAACCATGTAGAATGGATTGTAAATTTGTACGAAAAAGTTGTGGGCACATTATTCATGTTTGGATAATTGAATCTAGATTACAGCATCCAGCATTACAGAGCAACTACCAAAGTCCCAATGAGATGATTGAGTATCACTTTGCGTTTTTGTTAATTATTAATTTAGAAGAAAGAAATTGTAGTTGGTCTCTCTCGTATCAATAATTTGGTAGAGAGTTGTTATGTACTAGGTACTCATAGTAAAGTAAAATGCTGCTATATTGAAAACAAATCAAAAAATGATCATTATAATCCAAATCAATATGTTTTCTTAAAAATAATATTCTACGTGTAGAATATGTCATCTACATCAATATTCTACATTACATTCTACGGTAGAATATACGTGTAGAGGAATATTCTACTGACCCAACCCTGCCTCAGACATAGTTTTACGGTTTCAAATTCGTTGTTTTGAATAATTTTGCTTAAATTTTTAAATAGTTACTTACCTAGACGATGGTTTGTAAAAATTTCTTTTGAGGAATTTCTTTCGTCTAAACAACACAAGTCAGGTCAAGGGGGAGAGATATTTAAATACGGTCTTCTTCTTTTTGACACACATTTGCAAAGAAATGTATAGGTATTAGGTAGGTACTTATTTCTAGAAGACAGTTTCATGTCATGAAACTGGATATCACAAGGAAAAACATTGAAACAATCAGTGAAACCTCATAGGTTAGTAAAACAAAGAGGGGAGGGGCTTCTTGTGCGAGTCATCACTTTCTGGTTTTACTCAAGAAATATCCAAGATTGTGGATAGTGGAAACCAGGTGGATGCTGTACTTGTCGATTTCTCTAAAGCCTTCGATGTGGTGCCCCATAGCCTCCTCTTAGAAAAGTTTGCCTCGATGGGGCTAGACAACCGATTGGTAAAGTGGATTGGCACGTTCCTTACAAACCGCAGCCAGGTTGTACAAGTAGGCTCACAGACCTCCACACCAGTAAAAATCTCATCAGATTTTCAGATTTTCAGATTTTTTGTGCCCCAAGGCACAGTGCTTGGTCCTACCTCATTCCTGGGCTTCATTAATGACGTGGCAAAAAACATAAAATCACCCATGAAGCTGTTTGCGGATGATCTTATCCTGTACAGGGCTATACATAGCAATGAAGACCGTGTCCTTTTGCAAGCTGATTTAGACAATATCCAGGAGTGGGTTTGTGATAACGGGATGTCTTTAAATCCCTCAAAAACAACGGTTGTCAGCTTCACAACTAGACGTTCGCCAATACCTACTTCATACTTAATGAATGGGGAGAAACTTGTGAAATCTAACACCTGCAAGTACCTTGGTGTGACCCTTGCTTCCAATCTCAGCTGGGCACCGCACATCGCATGTATGACATCAAAGGCTAAAAGATCACTGCACTTTGTCATGCGAAATCTGAAGGGCAGTCATCCTAGAACCAAGCAGCATGCATTCAAGTGCCTCATCCGCCCACTGTTGGGGTATTGCTGCAGGATCTGGGATCCACACTCTGCTGTCCACATCAATGCCATCGAGATGATTCAGAGAAAAGCCGCCAGATATGTAATAAACTGTCACCGCAGGTGTGACAAGGAGAAGAAACAGCCAGCTCTCAGGGTCAGCAGGGTTGTTCAGGAGTTAAAATGGGACTTACTAGAGACTCGGCGCGCTAAAGTTAGCCTCCGATATCTTTTCAAGGCGCTGTCCGGGCAACCTGCCTGGCAAGATCTAGAGAAGTTAATACACCCCCAAAGTTTATTGGCAGAAAGGACCACAGGAAAAAGCTGTTTGTGAAGAGGTATCGGACAGCAGTGGGACGATACTCTCTGTTGGGACGAGCTGTTCGTGCTTGGAATGATTTACCGAAGGTGGAAATGGATGCCCTGACAGAAGCTAAAATAAGCCACTTTAATAATATATTAGACAACTTAAGACCGATTCATATCAAACTCATCTGTGATTTAATAATGTAAATTTTAAATTGTAATAATGACTAATTAGCACCACTGTGCTTGTAAACTCATCTGACAACCACCGGAAAGGATGCATTGTATCTACCTATACTTTACTGTTTTGTATACTGTCACTCTTTTACTGTATTTTTACTATAGTATCCAAAGTTGTTAATTAACTTGATACTTGATACTTGACAGAGTTTTATTCCTAGAAACATGAACACTCATGATAAAAAAGTCTTTGAAAGATACGGATTGGCTGAAAACGATTTGATGGCATCATCCCATGAAGTCTGTGCTAACTTGCCATCTAATCAGATTTCATTAATCATTGATAAGAATGTAGGTTTCTGTGGAAAACTTCCATGGAGTCAGGATGATATGAAGGGATGTGCGTTGTGAAAAATATCCGACCGAACCGGGGCTCGAACCCGGGACCTCTCACTTGCCGGGCGAGAGCTCTACCAACTGAGCTACCCGATCGGACGGACGGACATTTGACACAACGCACTGATGAGGGTTAGAGATCTCCTAGGAGAATGGAATGAAGGTAATGATTGAAGGTAATGAAGGTAATGATATCATTGATAATTTAACAAGTATTGATTGTCAAGGAACCTGACCAGCAGCTAATCCATTTCATTCAAATACCGCTTTATGATTTGTTAGGTGTACTACAATGAACGTAACTTGTAAGAAATCGATAGAAAAAATAGTAATAAACTATTGATAACATCAAAGTCTTTTGCTGCATGGAAGCAATTAGAACTGAAATATAAACTGTACGTTGTACCTTTGTGAAGTTATTTTTAACATTAGTTGATGTTCTAACCATTTTCATTGCCCAATGCAGAACAGAAATCTACCTACCTTATAAATACTGGATGGAGCAAAACAATCCCCCTGTTTGAGAGGTCACTAGGTAGGTACACAGAAACTATTATTTATTAGGTAAAGGGTTCTTAAATTTTTACCTAACTAGTAACTACACATTTTAGAAAAAAAAATCAATTTTAATGTGTACTACCTATGCAAGTTTCAAACATTTCTGTTGAATAGGATAAAGATTATATTAGGTAAATATTTTATAAATTTGATATTTGAAGTGGGAGTTGAAAGAAAACCAGAACAAACAAGATAATTGACTTGGTTGAAGATTTGATTTGGAGTTACTTGTGGAATTACCTTTAGAAGTGAATTGATATTGTTTGGTCTACCATTTTCCTTAAGTAGACATTGTACAAATTATGTTTCCATTTTAATAAGATATCTGAATCTTTGATAAGTATCGAAATTAGTGACCATGAATCTTTTATTTTTGTTTGCAAGTTCTGTTATAGTTTTATAAAACTGGTAAAATGTATTTCAAAATTTCAACATCTTAATTTAAAATGCCTCCTACCGTTTTTTCATTGGTCAAATTTCTGAAAATGCTCACATAAAATATTCATATTTTGTTCTAGATAATGTATGAAAGTTTCAGTGCGTTATCTGTTATAGTTCTGTTGTAGTGACCTGAAACCGGGGATGTTTTTTCGCCATCCGGTTTGTGTCAAGTTTGAAAGATTTCTCTTGATAATGGAATAAAGCTGGTGAGTTTGATGTGGACTCACCCCTGGGTTTCCCCGACTCTTCTCGACTTCCCTCCGTGTCGCTGGAATCCCCCGAGTCTCCATCTTGCAGAGGGGTCGGACTGTATCGAACCGTCTGCGTCTGCTCCAGTTCGATCACGTCCACAAACACTTCGCGCTCGCATCGATAACACCAGACTCTCAGCGTAGACAGATTCAGATGTACGCAGTGGCTGGGGTAGCTCTACAACATTCATTACATGGTCAGTCACAAGCTTTAACAAACACTCATTTTCTAGTTTCAGTTTTATTCACGGAGATAATTCAAAAAAACATTTATTTCTAGTGGAAATCAATCCCCAGTTTACACGAGTCTCCTGGGTTCAGAACATGCAAGTTTACGTACCCTATTGTGAGCCGTGCTGTGATCTTTATGAGCTTCCCCGCAGCCAACTTTCAGGCAGCCCCGGGTCAAACATAACCACAAATTCGGACCAGGACTGTAGCAGTCGGAGCACTTGGCCACCTGCGGAACAAATAATAAATTACAATCACACACTAACAGACAGAGAATCTCCACTGTTATGTAGCTACTTACATCTCTTGCCTTCTCGATGTCAGCGGCAGTGAAATCCGCTAAGTTCGTGAGATGTGCGCATTTAAATCGGCCGGACATTTTCTGGGGATCAGTAAGTTCATTATTACTTCACAATAATGGCATTCTCTCGACAGACAACATAATTGTAGTACTTAATCAATAGTTGTGAATGAGAATAATTGACCGTGCTACACATGAGTGCCCTCCCAAGATGACCCAAGGGACCTTTCACATTGACGATGACAAGTGACATTAGAGGTGAGGATGGACAGTTTACTCACATCTAGTGCTGGGCTTCACGGGTTTATCCAGAGAGAGGCGGAATAAATAACAACATCTGGATATTTACAGGAAATCACACAATTTAAATAGAAATTCCAATTTCATTCCTAACTGACAGCCAAACAATTGACAATTTCCTTGTACAGCCTCCTCTATGAAAGGCCTCTAGCTATGATGGTCGGAACTAGTCGCACGCCGTTGTGCACACAGTCACGATACGGCATACTTCACACCACTTAAGTGATCTAGCATGTTCTAGTAACTTCCATATTGTTATGTTGGTACACTGAGTCATTTTGCTTTTGCTTTGTTTCTTTTAGAAGTTATTACAACGTTTTAATGACTTAAATAACTCAATAGTTCAAATAATTATATGAAAACTGACAAATTCAGTGATATTTGAATATTAGGTATGTAGTATTTACTTATAAAACTCATAAACTGGAAGTTTGACTTTTTAGCGCGCATTCTAATAACTGAGCACTAGTGCCATCTTCAGAATGCCGATTGAACTATTTCTTCCAAAACTACAGTGACCATTCAGGTGATGGTTTGTGTCCATTTTGTAAAGTGATTGGACTATTGAAGAGCAAATTGGAGAGTATCTCATAATCACACTGATTGGTTCTAGGGCATTTCTTATAAACGCGGCTTTTACGTACCAGTCAAGAAGAAATACAATCAAATATAAATTATCCAGTCTGATATTCTGATCACTGGTTAAAAAAAAATGTCAGTTTACTTTGTAAATTCGTAAGTATCTCGCCATAAAGCTGCTTGGCAGCAAACATTAACAGAAAATTACTGTCTTTGTGTTGGAGGTAATTACTTAATAGAATTTGATGTTTGACATTTCAGGGAGGATGTTGATGCAGAGAGTTCAGGACAAACTGCAGCGGCTTCGGGGATACAAACTGATGCTCAAGTCGCGCTCAATGAATTCTGGCCGAAAGTCACGGAGGAGATACGAAGCATTAAGACGGTGGGTAAAACCGATTGTTTGTTGAACATATCGCTGGCTTGTGTCGTATACGTAGGGTGAAGGCACTATAGTAAACGATCTCGTAAGCTGTTAGCTTTGACAGCTTATACCTACCTACCTACTGCCTAGGAACATTCATCATTTCACAGTCACCAAACCGTTACCCATTCTCCAATTCAGCAAATGTTGACGAATAAAATGTCGAACCAATTTTGCAATTCAATAATTCATACGTTAATTATTAAATTGTTGAAAACTGAAAAAGCCAGAGACCTTTTGTATACAACATTTGTTTTGCATAAAAATTACACCTAAAATAAATTGTTTTCACTTAAGTGTAGGTATTTCACTAATTTCACTACCTAGGTAATAGGCAAAGATATTAAACCCTCTTAGTGCCAAGAGCCGATATATCGGCTCAGAGAGTTTGTGCGAAACTTGCCAAGGGCCGATATATCGGCTAAATTTTAAATTAAATCTCGCGCCTCTTAATGTCATTGGAATCACCGCGTAGAGAACAGCTAGCTTCACACTATTAAATTATAGGTGGGATCAGATGGGCTTGAGATGTGAAACAGGCTCCAATGCTAAATATGGCCAGGTCTATAGAGTGGAAGGGCTGCGGCTACCAGCCGTTCGCAGCGCTCTCTAAGCACCATGGTTGGTGTTAGAAAATCGAACTAACCTGAATTTTAGCGGGTTAATTCAAAATCAAATGTATAAATTAGAACTTAAACAACTTGGATAACGATCAGATGAAATTAAAAGGGTTGATATCAGTGTAAAAACGTGATTAGTTTATTGATTGTAATAATTTACATGTAATACAAGCATTTTCACTTACTTATTATTCACCAAACAGCAAATAACTTAAAAGATGGCATTTGACAGCTCGCGCCATTGACTATCACTCAAGAAATAAAATGATTGCCTAGATTAGTTCCGGGATCGCCACCAGCGAACTTAGCGCTGCGATCGGCTAGGGTGCAGACTGACCAAGGGTCGATTTTATAGCATTTTTTTCTGCGTATTCCACCCGTAGTCCGTATTCACGGGAGCCAATGGTAGATTATTGAAGTGTTCACACCGTAATCTTACTAGTGTGAAGATAGATGTTCTCTACGCGGTGTTGGAATGTTGAACTGCTTGATCGACTGGGTTGGTAATAGTGTGGTAGTTTATTGAAAAATGTTTGGTGGCGGTAGTGTACGGATTTCTTACTATTTTGACGCAAAATTACATTTTTTCAATTCAAAATGGCGTCTTCTTTTGCTGGCATATATTTTATACATTATTTCATAGCTTCTGTAGTTTTAATCACAAAAATATGAAATTAATCATGAGTGTTGAGAAAATATCAGTTAAACTAAAAAATATAGGTACCTATTCACTTTGTTTGGAAAAATTCATTACAAAATTTGTGGCATAATAATTTTTATTTTTTTTTTTATAATCCACATAAAAAAATAAAACATGTGCAATAAGAATAATCATGAACTAAATTTTTGTCCAAGTCCTCATTATACTTTTACCACCATATAAAAAAAAATCAACAGTTTTGGTGAAGCACAAGCAAAGATATCAACTTTTTACTGTGACTCAACAATTTGTGAAAATATGGCCTGGCATTCTTCGCATATATACAGGAAATAATGCTGGCACTAAGAGGGTTAAGACAGGAAGATTATTCCTTTAATAGTAAAATCTGTCTGTGAAAATCGACCGGATTTTTGAAAATATTCTATCACCTGCGTCAAGTACTTAGCCTCACCGCAAGAGGCTGGTCTAACAGCGCTGCGTGTTTTCACACACAGTTCCGGAGGAAGACAGAGAAAGCAATAGTAGTGTTCTATCTCTGTCTTTCAAATCTGTGTGAGGAGCTCGTGGTGGGGGAGTGTCAATCTGGCAACACTGCACTTCTTACGCAACTGCAATATGATCCAATCTCTTGCACTCGTCTCATCTGTCGACTTCATGTCACGTGTTATTCTGCAGGCACTGAATGCCGCGTCTTATCATGTAGTGATTTTGACACTTTGACTTTTATAAAAACAACAATAAGCAGAAGCTAATTTCGGTTTATATTTGGCGTGGTCCACTTGGACTGGAACGTATTTGAACGTACGTGGACTGGAACATACTCACCATCAGAATTCAGTCTAAGCGATCTTATTGCGTCACTCTAGTAGGTGACCATCTCATTTCATTGATAACAGGTATCATACATTGATTGTTATAGAGCTAGACCGGCAGTCATTCAAATATGCTCAACGATAAAATTCTCTTGTGCCAAAGTGTAACTAACCTTAGATAGGATAACATTTTGAATTAAATAATTTTATTTATAATTATTAAATGGACACTGCTATATTAATTAAGTCATGCGTAAATTTGGTACCTACATCCTATAACTGGATAATAAGAAATTAAACTCGGTTATATCATATGTAATTAAAATGTTTAGTACCTATTGAAAAAAAATTATATTCGTACAAATTTTCTGTCAATAACATTCGACTTTGAAATGAAAATATAAGAAACACATCGTATAGGTAGAGCCAAGATTAATGGTTTTAAAATTGCCCAAATTTCGTTTTAAATATTGGTAATTTTGCGTTTTGGTGGTTTTAAGATAAAATTTCTCTTAGTATGCATTTTTGAAACTGCATTTATTTTGCACTTATTTTGACCGCACTTATTTTGTATTTTAATTGTTTGAGAAAAATTTCTCGCAATTACCTATTATTTTTTGGGGTGGAAAATAATGTGTATATATCCGTGAAGTTTTGTGAATTTTTTCAGATTTATTGGACGCGATCTTATTAGTGAAATGGTATTTTTAGTTTTTAGTTTGGTTTTCGCGGAAGTTTTTTCTTATCCCGCTGCGCCGGACCTGGCAACACACTACGCTAGTAGTACGCAATACGCATTAGGTTTGGAAGGTTCGAAGCCATAACCGAGTTTAAATAATATCTTTGGCATAACCACTCAACACATTTTATAGTCTGTCATATTTAGTGATGGCACCATTGAAAATTTTCAATGACCATTGAAAAAATTTAAAATTTTTGAAAAAGTTTAAATCAATTTTATTTGATTTAATAAATGTATGGGCATACTTGGGATGCATACTGAACTCTATTATGATGCGTGTTGTTGTCTGAGTGGTAAATGTGCAAAATGATCATTAATACAGCATTCAAATTTCCCGCCTATGTAGAAATTACAGTCTGGCCAAAATTACAATGAAGAAAAACTGAGATTTGGGCTTATATTTGACTTTTATTTTGATTTTGATTTTACGCTTTTTTCAGATATATTATCAACAATTGTGTGCAATAAAGCAATAAAAATAGTAATTTAAAAAATTTTCAACGAATTTTCAACGAATTTTCATTTTCAAAAAAAATTTTTTTAAGAAAATTGCCATCACTAGTCATAATAAACTTAACGATACAGCCTTTATAATAAACAGTTGCATCACAATTACTTCATACATACGAGTTTACTCGAAAGTAAAAACGTGATCTGTTCATAGTAGGTTTTTGTCACTTACTGTGTAATTATGTATGTATGTATACATACATAATTACATAATACATAATACAAAATACAAAAATCTTCTGGGTTATCTGATGATGTTGATGGTTTATTCAGATGTGTGACATTACCATCTTCTTTCTCTATATTGAGAAAAGATTCAATCAGTCACGTATGAGTGAACAGTTTATACAAATGTGTAGGTATTTTAACTTACCCATTATTGTTCAAGAATGTGACTGTGATTCTCACCCCCACATTTAGTATTAAATATAATAAAATATAGAATTGTTAGATGGTAGGTAACATATTATACGCAAATAGCTATACACTATGCACTATAGCATAATACACTATAGCTATACACTATACGCAAAACACTTTCACTGCACTTTGAAAACTGATCAAAAGGAAATGCACATCATTCCTCCAGGAATGTTCTGAACTGAATGCGTGGGATCTTGATATTTAATGTCTTTTCCAAATTTTCAACTTGTCAATTTTAATCACTATACGTGTTTAACTTCAGTTTTGGTCTTTTGAAGTAAAAGTGAAGTTTAAAAGCCATGTCCTGCGGCAATGAAGAGTCAAAGAAATCAGATTCGGTGCTTGTTAGTTCTAAACCTATAAAATTTAGTGTATTTCTTGGGGGTCAGATCTAAGGGTAGACCATCTGGTCAATGTCAAAGGTCAAGAGTGAGGGTGGAAAGTAAAAATCTTAATATTTGAGGGTGATTTCAAGTTAACTTGCACCCAAACACTGCACCTGATTCTGAAAGAGCTCATACAATTGGCCTGTGTCAACCAATCATAAATAGTTTTATATAATTTTTAAGAATTGTGAGAAACACGACACAATGGATCTGATATTCATCCAGAGTTTTTATATGGAGATGGAAACGTTGCAGAGAAAATCGTCTTGTGCCATGTCGTGTATCGTGATTGGGGATGTTGCATGTTCTGTGCTCGCTCATCAACGCGTTACACTGAGCGTTTTCCTAGTTATTGAATCAAATGATGTTTTGACCTCTTGTTATTCAAAAAATATCCTAAAACATGATAAAAGTATTCTGGAGTGTTAAAATTTCCTCAAATTCTTATTTTGTAAAATATTCCCCGAACAAAACACAGTCTGATTATATTAAAGATGTGATGTTTTCAGTTGGATTTGAAGACGCAGGCTCTGCCATTGGCGCGTATCAAGAAGATAATGAAGCTGGACGACGACGTGAAGATGATAAGCGCCGAAGCACCGATGTTATTTGCAAAAGCCGCGGAGATCTTTATACACGAGTTGACCTTGAGAGCTTGGGTCCACACTGAAGACAACAAACGCAGGTAGGTTCAGTGTACATTTGATATTTATATTTTTTAAACTGCAATATTTATTTTTTTACCTATTTTGAACTTGGAAGATACTTATAATAATTAATAACACAAACATTGTTTTAGGCATTATGTGACGGTAATGAAAGTTGACTTAATGTTCTGTATTTTCGTATTTCTGTATTTCCTACATAATTATGCAATTATTAATATTTGCGATCGTGTAATGAAATTGCATTCTCTAATGTGGCAACAAATGAAGGCCACTTCATTGGTCGAGCAACTTGCTCAAGTGTGTTAATTTGATATATTTGTTATTTGGTGGCCATTGTTCATTCGTTGTAATCTTTTGCAATACTACACAAGAAAATTTAGTAAAATTTCTTTATGTATTTTAATAAATAATAATATTGATTATATTAATAACATTAGGTACCTAATTACTTATAATAACAATATTATTAAATTTTCCTCCAAAGTAGTACCAAACTACCTACTCAATATTACCAATTTTTTGTAATGTTCCGTCTGTCATCTTAGGACTTTGCAACGCAATGACATTGCCATGGCGATCACCAAGTTCGACCAATTTGACTTCCTAATCGACATTGTGCCGCGTGACGAGGTTAAACCGGCCAAGGCAGCGGACTCGAACACGAGGACGGCATCGATGAATCCAGACCAGGTGCGGTAACATGACAAACAATATCATATGCAACAGCAATACCAGGTGCGGTGACATGACAAACAATATCAATGGCAACAGCAATACCAGGTGCGGTGACACGACAAACAATATCATAGGCAACAGCAATACCAGGTAAATACCAACTGCAATGAGAAAAGATTTTCCTCGAGTGGGACTCGAACCCACGACCTTCCGATATCCAGTCAGATGCTCTACCAGCTGAGCTATCGAGGCAGTTAACATTGCAGCGGCTGTGTTCCAATATAAGCTGCGTTAGCAACTTACCGAAATTTGAAGATAGGGTCAGAAGACCGTGGAATATGTTCCACGTTTGACAACTGACTAACTTCACTCGACTTGGTTTCCTCATAAGCAGATGAGTGCGCATATGTGTGAAATATGGTTTTCGCTGATAGCCTCAGATAGGTTGATGTAAATAAATACCAACTGCAATGAGAAAAGATTTTCCTCGAGTGGGACTCGAACCCACGACCTTCCGATATACAGTCAGATGCTCTACCAGCTGAGCTATCGAGGCAATTAACATTTATCGTTCATATTGTTCATATCATATTCATATTGTTCATATTGTTCATATGTCATATCGTTCATATTGAAGGAAAAAAATAGTGAATGATCAATAATAACACAACTAATAGTTGTGTTATTATTGATCATTCACTATTTTTTTCCAGATTTCTTGGCCCGACCAGGACACTTACTCTTTGAGCCACCACCTTCTTTATGCACTCCTCTCTAGGGAGAGAGGAATGCATGAAGAAGGTGGTGCTTTGGACACTTGAAATGTGTTCTTTGCCCACTGCTAACATCTTGTAGCAGAAATCGTTTATGTACACAACACACGTATTTGGTCTTTGATCTGGTAAATTCATATCGTTCATATTGAAGGAAAAAAATAGTGAATGATGAGAGGAGTGCATAAAGAAGGTGGTGGCTCAAAGAGTAAGTGTCCTGGTCGGGCCAAGAAATCTGGTGAAGCATACGTTATAACTACAAACCACACGCATGGACCAGATATCTATGCAAAAGAGAGGAAAATCGTGCTTGCACGGTGCTGTAATTGTAATGCGGTGCCGCATTACAATGGTGAAAGAACAGTTGTCTACCTCTCAGGAGTGTGGGTCGGCAGTTAAAAGTGGCAACATAGGGAGGCGAAAAGGTTCTTGCCCTCTTCTAAGTACCAGTTTTTACGGATCCTACCACTTCGTACCACTTTGTGCAATCGGTGGAACCCAGTTTGCGCATGAAGAAAGTGGGCGTCTCTTTTCTCAGACCGAGTTTTCTAAGACCGAGTTTGTATTCTATGCTGGGATCTACTTTGTACAGTACTAGTTTGTTAGGAACGAGTTTGTGTGCATGCCAGAGTCCCAGAGATTTCAAAGAACCACTTTGCACTTGGTGCTGGGACCCACTTTTTACAGACCCAGTTTTTATTCTGTGCGTCCAAGGTACCAGTTTGTCCGAGCCCAGTTTTGAATGTTGGTTTTATTTTGAGACCCAGTTTTGCCGGTCCAAGGTTTTACCAAATAGTACCGGTTTGTTGGGACCAAGTTTGTTCCTCCCCCATAATAAAAGACAATAGATTGCTAGACACGCCATTTCAAGAAAGACCAAAAATTTCAAACCGGAAGTGGAAAATTATCAATATTTAGCGTTCCTCTCTTCCTCTTTATCTATCAACACAGCAGCTTCGCTGTCCGTCGCCCTGTATAGCACAGTTATCTAAGGTAGCTTGCTTCGACGCAGGCATACCGTGTTCGGTTCCCGGTCCCGGAAAAACTTTTTTTTATCAAATTTTTATTATTTTTTAATTTGTATAAGCGATGATACCTTCCTGGAGAAATATTCAAATCCCGGGATGCTGTGGGATGCGATCAAGATACATTGAAACATCGCCATCGCGGCACGCCGATTGCCTTCGTGTATCAGGCATTCAGATTGAACAGGAAGCTATGATGTGCGACATAGACGCAAAGAGACATTTCATATACCTAGACACTATATCAGTCGGCGAGGTGGCTCAGATACTTACGGCAGCTTGCTTCGACCCATGCACAGCGGATTCGATTCCCGAACCTGGTAAACTTTTTTATTGTATTTTTCTTTTTTAATTTGTATACGCTAGGATATACCTTCCTCGATAAATGTTCAAATGAACACATTCAACGATTACATATCTTCACTTCAAAATGTTTGTTTCTTTTTATGGACTAGAATAATGATTTATAAGTACACGTTGTGCAGATGATGAAATAGAATTCGTTATCGAGCTAAACCACTCAAAAAGGCTCCACTGCTCGGTGTATCTACAGCTTTTAATTTGTCAGATTTTTTTTGTCTGGGGCTTAACGGGCTTAAATTATATTATACATATTCTGCATAAACCCCTCTCGTCGTCTTTGGTGCGTTTTCAAACTGCTGGCGGAATAATTTGCGGTATAATCAATGGTGAGACGATCACTACACAGCTGTGGTTGGGTTGTTCTTCAAAAAAAGGAACTAGTTCCAGATCCAGGTCTATTAAACAAAATGGAACTAAACTCCGTTTCATGGGGTCTAGAGTCCTAGATAGCATGGGCAGGTAGGACTACCCATGTTAAACAGGACTCTAGACTGTATGAAACGGAGTTTAGTTCGAATTCCTAGTTCCTTTCAAATAAATTGCTGGAATGTTACCTGGAAAGTTACCAGGAACTGTAAAAAGTTACTTTTAAGTTGCATTGCCTTCCAAAAACCATCCGGATTTTATTTAAATTTGTTGTAAGCATCTGGAAGCTTTTACGCTTTTATGACATATAAAAGTGAACTAAGAAGAATTTAAATTGAGGAAACGCATTTACAACCATCTACCTTTCGTGCACCTTTCAGTTTACCAACTGGCAACAAATATGCGTAGTACGAGATGACGCACAAATTCCGGTCTACACCGGAACAATAGACCTACAATCTTCGTTATTAACATGACTCAAAGAAGTGAACTTTTAACAATTTAAAAGTTGAGATTACTCGTATTCAACCAAAAGAAATTGACCCTTTCGTTATACTAACTTTGGAACTATTAAAAAAAAACAGAAAACTTTAGACAAGAAGTGACGTTGTTGGCGTTAACAATGTAATGACAGGTAACAATCAATGATCAATGATAGCTGCTATAAACTTTTATCCCATATGACATGCTGTACAAAAACAAAAGCAATAATATATTGATTAAACATTTTCGCACTTAAAATTCATGAAATCATTTCGCCCAGTTACTGCCGCCAAGCACAACACTAACAACATAACGTTGTGTCCAAATTTGAAGAATAAAATCTAAGTAAACCATCATTGTAAACTTTATCAAAATTATACAAATTAAAAACGACTTAAAAAATAAATTTAAAATCGAAATTAAAAAATTAAAAATAAAGCTTAGCGCATTGAATTTGCACCGACCATGTAGACTTCTTCTATCTTCTCCCTACTTTCTGTCTTTCTTCGGCTCCTTTATCGCCATCTTCTTTCTTATGTTGCCTTCTTCTTGACACAATGCGCCTAGCTTTATTTTCATTTTAATTTTAATTTCGATTTGAAATTTATATTTTACGTCGTTTTTTAATTTTTATAATTTTGTTGAAGTTTACAATGATGGTTCACTTAGATTATATTCTTCAAATTTGGACACAACGTTAAGTGTATAGTGTTGTGCTTGGCGGCAGTAACTGGGCGAAATGATTTCACGAATTTTAAGTGCGAAAATGTTTAAACAATATATTATTGCTTGGCTCTTCTTTTAGATCTCAATTGTTTTAAGTGTGAAGGTGATTGGCAATTTTTTTACAAGTTTTTGTTTTTGTACAATTGATCTAATATGTAGTTTATTAGAATACTGATTGTTTTATCCTAGATTAGTCCCCTTTTTTCATTTCCCTGGTTTTATATTAACTAACATGACATGCATTATTAAATGTTTCGCAGCGAAGACCTATCCAGGTTTGTAAAGGCCGATCCAGAAGAAGATGTTTTATTAAATCATTAACCTAGTTCTAAGTCTTATTCTTAACACACATGACTATGAGATATTTCTCACGACAACTTACTATGATGTCATTTTAGATGATAGGGAAGTCTCATTACGTCAGAATAATATAGGTAATATAGTTATTTTTGAAAGTTGTTGTTGGATGAATTGTTTTTAGGGAATTCATTGACATTACTATGTGTGTAATGTTAAAAACACATTGTTGTGAACTTGGAAATTATCACAATCCTAAATCTAGCAATTTTTTCTCGCCAAAATATTTCATGCATGACATTTCAAATGGACTTTTATGAATGAAATTGAAAATTATACATTTCTTGAGTGATTCTATGTGTTGTCATCATTATTATTTGTTGATATTAACACATAATAAAAAATTTCATGTATAGTTAACATAAAGTAAAATAATGTAAAATAAAAAAAATTAAATAAAACGAATAGTAAAATCAATGGGATTTTTCAAACAAGTTGTCTTTTTATAATACAACTAGAGGCACCCGTCATGTCACACATGACAAAGGCAATAATTTGTGCGATAGTTATACAAATTGTATTAATGAAACGTTGGTAATTTATAAATAGATTTTTATATTTTTATTCAATTGGGATGGTGGTGGAAAGTAGGAGGTGCAAGTGAAGTAAGAAAAGAGTTGTTCACAATTCATATATGAAATTATGGAAATGAAGGAAAATGTGGAATAATTTTCATAATGTTTGGCGTATAGTGAAAACTATAGCAGAATTTCAAGATACACAATGTTTGCGTAAAAGTTGCATCGGTCGATTGTGCCAATTTTCCTTGCAGTTCTCCATGAATGACTTCTATGAAGACTGACTGGAAATTGCGGGTTCTGGATAATGCTACGTAAGGTTGGGGACAGGCTAAGTTGAACCCTGTTTAGTATTGCCATAGTATAGGCTGACCCATGCTAGCGCGGGTTCAACTTAGCCTGTCCCCGACCATAGAGTTGTCTAAGTAGGCAGCAGGCGATCTGTGGATTGGATTTTATTTTAAAACCGTTATTTTACCAACACCTGAGTTAGCTCAACTTGGAGTCCAGGATCATTACCATAGTTAGAATCATCTCCATTATTAATTCCAGACTTCAGGTTCATAAAAATACTAATGTTTTAAAAGTGAAATAAATCCACAGATTGCCTGCTGCCTACTACTCGTATATGTGAGAAACCAGGTTTGTAGAGGAATAAACCGACTCGGGAAAACGTGTGTCCTTGTGCTTTGTTGATGGTCATTGCGAAAGATAATGGGATAGGAAATTGCCTCGCGCTAAGCATAAATGGTAGGCCAAATTCGGAAGGTGTAACTGCATTGTGGGTGCCTATTCTCGAGTTGAAAGCGCATGCAAAAATGTTCGACTATGCGAAAGCAAGTAAAATTTTGTTTTTTCAATGTAAAGTTGGCTGAATCCATTGCACGTTGATGGAAAGAGAGTCAACATTTATAGGGCATAGAATTGCATAGTCTTTGACGGTAGCAATCTGATCGTCAGATATTGCCTCTCGGTAGTAAACAGCATCAAACTTCAATTGTTTCTTTATCGAGGTGATTGTTAAAAACTTCTCCATTTCCAACATTGAGAAGGAATTGCATAAAATTATCTTCTCCTTCCATCACTCGCATGTTTTGACGTTGAGGCGAAGCGAATTGAAGTGTTGAAAATGTAACTGCTTGTACATCAATTCGCCATAGACATGGGTGGTATGAAGTACGGTGGCTGCCTTATAATACAGGTAAAGTTTGCCTGAAATCACCTCCATAAAGAAAATACTTGCTTCCAAGGAAACGCGTATCGGTAGCGCGACGTCGGGCATGGATAGGTCATGGATTTGTACTCTTCTCATAGCGCATATCTTAGTGGCAGTGAGCATATTTTTATTTCCTTTCTCTCTCAGATGATTCCATAGCCAAATATTTTTCATGTCTATTTTTGCAAGTTACAAAGTTTCACTGCCTACTAAAATTAATTTTCACTGCACAGTTGAAATTGACGTTTAAAATTACGACAACAGTAAAAGCGATGTTTTTCACGAATAACTCGGTAAATACTGAACAGAATATCGCGAAACAATTACTATAAATCAAGTCACGTAATTGTATACATTACTGGCGAGTTTCAACTTGATCGGTAGAAAATTCAAGATTTGTATAAAGAACCAAATTTTCAGCCACGTTGCTACGGGGACGACGTTCTTCTCTTTTAAGTATATTATAGTAAAGGATTAGTAGGTAGAAAAATAGACCTTAAGTATTTTTCAAGTTTTAGTCTAGGTAAACGATTTAATAACGTCCACTTAGGTAAAATACAATATCCTAAAAGTACCTTCTTCTAGTATATCTCACTTGATCCTATAGGCTGTTCAATTTACGCTTACAACGCTGTTAGGGTGTAACTAAGCAGCACCATCCAGACCTTCCACCTGTTGCCAACCTAAACTCTCCAAAGTAAATCCGCTAACTTGAATGTTCCACCTAAGTTCTAGCTGATTTCATTTTGTTGTGTTGGTGCTAGCGTAGTACATCATTTGCGTTGCCATCTTCACCACCATAGTCATTGTAAAGAAGATTTGAACAAACTGTAGGTAACAGACGATTATAATTTTCTGTATGAAGATTGATTCAATTTTGCTAACTTAGATCTACTGCTACATTGATCATCATTATTGAAAATTACAAAAAATGTATGTAGTCGAAACCATACAAGTACATTTTTAAGCCCATAAAACCCACTGGGCAAACCATATTGAAAAGTCGAGTGATTTCATGTTGTGTAACGCGTGGACTTGCGTCCTTCTGCTTCCAGGTGCACTACTACTTCCAGCTTGCGCAACAACATCAGGCCGCGCTGCAACAGAACACGCAACAAAACAACGCAACGACATTGCAGCTCGTTCAGCCGCAGCAAGTCAGTGTGGCCAACCCCGAGGTAGGAACACTTTTGTAAAACACTATACTTTCTCCGTATCCACTACAAAAATCCACCGCACGCCACTACTCATACATGGTGTGCAACCCCGAGAATGTGAATAGCCCCCCCCCCCCCCCCCCCCCCCCGCACAAAAAAGTCTGAATTCAACACTGTTGACGTGTAGTCGATCGCCAACATGGAGCAGTTGAATCATCGTGTTTTGAGTTTTGACGGTCAGTGATTATTAGTGAAAATTATTTGGTTAGTGTTGATTAAGGGACATGTGAGGTGAGAACACGGATGGAAGGCAAAGATTATTGCTCTGAGTGTAATGACTGGGTGAAACGTTTTGGAGAGAACTCGAAAACCAACTGGTGTGTGCGCAGTTCGTGGCCAAATCTAACCAAGTTGGACTACAGAAAAGCCTTTGTGTTTCAACAAAGCGACTACTCTGACTCGAGTTCGACAGAGAAACAAAAATTGTTTGGCTCCAATAAACATTAAAGTGAAGTTGAACCCCTAACGACTATGAAATATAAGTTGACAATATTAGGCTGAATGTAAAATTGCTGTCAGAAACATGCAATAAGGGGAAGTAACGAAGGTTATTGCTGCTAAATAAAAAGATTTTTAAATACATTTTTAAATTGGTTAACTGACTTTTTTGAGCACATAACCTGACTGTTTTATTTTTTTACCTACTTATAATATATAAATGAGTTTTTATGTTACTTTTTAGTTTTTATAGTGCCACGTTGTAGCCGCGTCAGTAACCTCGGCCGCTGACAGCGTCCACCTTAACACCACGAGCAGGTCGTGGTGTGTCTTTGCCTAGTGGCTAGCTCAGACATAGATAGGTTGATGGGTTTGAGCATAGAAAAACAATTAATTAAACAACGTAGGAACTAGGAGACTACAAAGATGTTCAGCAGTGGTTACTCAGTACAACTCAATACTCAGAATTACAAAAGAAATAATCCACACAGGTGGTTTTATTACACAAAACCATCAACTCAAAAGAGTTACTGAACTGAACAGGCTTAAAATAAATAGCACATGGTTTGAGTAGAAAAATGCAAATGGCCTCCGGCCCATGAAGTTACTAGATTGAACAAGAAAGAAAAGTAAATAATTAAATAATACAGTGTGGCAATGCCAACACTTACCTCGAGAGCCTCCTCGACAGATTACTAAACACTAGAGTCAAAATAGGCTAGCACTTTGGTTCGAGAACCTCCGTGCACATTTACTCTGGCACCTTCTATACCTTTTTCATACGTACTCAAATTGTGGAAAGCATAAAATAGCTATATAATAATGGAATTTCGAAATACAGATCTAAACAGAATAATGGTCTATCCGAGACGAAAACCGAAGGGAACGAACAGGACGTCTTGATCAGAGAACGCCCCTCAAGAAAACCACGAGGTTGGCAAAACGTCGGTAGCAAGCAAGACAATCAAACGCCTCAAACTCACAAACTGAATCGAATGAACGAAACCAGCTTGGCTCTACAAATAGACTAAGGGCAAGACTTCTTAGCAAAAACACAAATGAAAGTCTAAGAAAACTTTCATAGACTAAAACTGAAAGGCGTGAGCCGTATGTGAATTTACTTTACCATGCTTCCCGGTTTACCCTGGCTCGCGGAGTTCACGTCCGAACCCCTCGGTAGACGACACGAAAAGACAACGAGGGAAGTTACATGCTTTTCGAGCAAGACAAAATATCATCCCTTACAGTACATCCGGTAATGGAAAATTACCTGTACAACGTCAGAATGACAGCTCGCATCAAAACCTACAAGGTCGTGACTATGCTACTTGACCGAGCAGTGGCGCTATCACACGGCCGAACAGATAACTAACAGTAAAAGAGTGGGAAAATACAAAACCCAATGGTGGAATAGATGTTACGTAGGTAATAGTTTTTGAAACTGTTACAATGTAGTACTAAGTGTGGTAAATGAATGAAATACTAAAATTCATATAAAAGTAAGCCCGTCCAAAAATGAGAACCTTTGCAAAATTACAACTTTACCAGCACTGCAAATGAACTAATAATTTTTTTTATTTTAATTTGTATAATATTTTTCATTTTTAAGAACAAAAGAAAATTTAAAAAGACCTCATTTATAATTTTAATGCCCTTTCTGAGAACTTAAATGTACTACGATTAAATTTTCAATTCAATTCAAATTTTATATGAAGTTTTGTGTGAAGAATTGGGAATATGTATGGATTTACTATAACCTATATTTCAAAAAAGCATTAGGTATGTTGGTAAAACACACTATTTTCACACTCAAAATTGAAAATGTTCATTTATAAATGAGGGGGTTGGGACCAGACAGTGCTAACCCACATATTTGCCAAATTTGAGTTGAGTGTATGTAGCTGCTGTCTATGAGGTAATGCATGAACTAATAAATACAGAATTACTTAAATTGTCACTAGATATCGTGGGTAACATAGGTGTATTGTATTGCCTTTGACTCATTTCTGAGCAATCTTTGGGGCAATAATATAGTGTTATCCCACTAATGGCTGAAATGGAAAATGTGCCAGGTGTACGCCAAAAACTGTTTCCCGGCGAATTAGATTCAGATGAAGACATCAATATGACAGTTTTGATAATGATCTAGATTATGAGGATAGTATAATTCATGTACAAGTATATTTCACGGTAATGACAGTGGTAATATATGACATAACCTCAAATTGCAGTTAGCGCCATGGTATAAGTGGGTGTGACTACGATCCCGACAGCCGGGACTTTCAGGTTAAAAAAATAGTCCCGACCGTAGGTTTTACTGGGCAGCCTAAGGAATAAAACTCTCTATGGGTAGACAAATTCGAACTGGGCAACTTAAAAAAAATAACTCTATGGTTAGGCAGAATTAAAACTTGTGAAAATTACAAATACAAAAAAATTTGCTCCCGGCCGGATTCGAACCGACGACCTCTTGCACCGTGGTCCAGAACGCTATCCATAGCGCCATCTGGACGGTCATACTGAAAGCCGTTCTCAACCAATAAATAAACAAGGCCAGTCGGGACTATTTTTTTAACCTGAAAATCCCGGCTGTCGGGATTTTAGTCACTACCGGTATAAGTATCTCTACGCTCAGCAAGGTTGGTCCAACTGGCGGACGCGTTTGCGTCAATCTCGCGCTTGACGTCAGCTGGCCCACAGCGCAGCCGTCTAGCGAGCCAAGACATGTAATAAAGCTATGGGTGGACCAGCAATAACTTCGCGCGTATTAAGATTTCTCACCTTTAAAGTTTTTAATGGACTTGTAAAATATATGGGTGATAGGAATATTGGTTGATAATGAATAATGTATGCATACACATCTTTTTGTGCAATTTATTATAGCTTGTAATTAACTTGATAAAAATATACGGAATATGGATCTTACTATATTAACCACAGTGTAATAACAAATTCCGTTAATATAACAAATATATAAATGAGTTCAGTCATAAAAATAGTAAATATAAAACAACAAGCGATAAGCATGTATATGGTTGCGCAAATTCGGCTACAAATTAAGCTAATTAGCTCACTCAATTCGCAATGCTGGGTAACTTTTGACAGTAAATATTGAACAATATGGCATTAAAATCACAATCGTCGCGGTATTTTAATATTGAATGGTTCAATTTGAGATAAACATTTACTAGCGAAGAGATGAATCACTTCTCTTCTGTAAATTGCTCTGCAACAACAAAACCATGATTGTACACTATAAAAACTGAAATGCTAAATGCCTTGTATTCAAGGATGATTTGTTCGAACTGGAGTACTTCTACGCATTGTGCCAGATCAGCCGTGTGTGTTTTATCGTATCACTATATCTACAGTAATTCACATTATATTATAAGAAACATAAGAAAGGTATTGGCATTATCCCTCTTTTCTCGGAGTAATTTTTGTATTTATCTGCTTAATTCGAATGTACATTCTTGTGCGAACAAAAATGTTCCGTTCCGGTTCTCAAATTATAAATCAAACAAGATTATACAATTTTAGCAATTCTCTCAAGTATCTCACATTTGATGGAATTATTAGTGGATTTGGATGTTGTCCTATGAACGAAAATGTACTAGTTCTTTCATTATAAGTTGATATTTTTTAATTTTACTCAATTGTTATGAAAATAGGTCAATTGACAAATATTTACATTTGCAACCTGGAAAGCACTGACCGTGTAGTGTCTGCTGCACAGGATGTCGCGCAGACATCCTAAAGAATTAATGAATTAAAAAATTAAAAAATTATAATTAAAATAAGTATTCTTCCTTCTTTGGTCTAGTAGTGGCTATTTTCATTCATTTTGCCTGAGCTATCATATTCATATTGTCAGCAATGCAGTTCGTATCGCAGTACAGTCGGATGTAAAAATAGAAAACTCTTTTTGAAAATTAAGGATTATTAAATCTCAAGTGTGATTGAACGAAATTGATCTTTCTCACTTCAAATTTACTCTCCGTGCTAGTACTCTCCATTACTCTCCATGTTATTCTCCATGCTTAGGAGAATAACCCAATAGTTCATGTTGTAAGCTCCATTGAAAATCACTGGCTTGAAAATGTTCAGCACAAATTTGCGCGTTCTTGGTAACAACTTGATCGGTTATCTAACAAAAGTGAATCCATTTCATACACAAACAGCGTCCTTTGAGAATCTGAACAGTGAAATCTTGGTTTATGACTATTGTTGCATCCGAACATGGCACAAATTACCATATGTATTTATTATTAAAATCATAGCAAGAGTTGACAGGCGCTAAACAAGGCGTCTCGCTGGTCCACGCGTACTGGTGTAGGCCAGCTTACGTCACAGCGGCAGTAAGCTCCTCCCACACATGCGCATGGGCTCACCTGGTCCAGCTAGTATATTATTGCATCATGAGTTAGCACTATATTGCTGTAAAAATGACCCATAAAAAACACTTCGTGTAAAAATAACAGCCAAGTCTCTTCAACTTAAAAAAAAAAATGAAATCTAAAAATTCAGCACTGAAAAGTAGTGATATCAAAAAATTTGCCAAGTCAAAACTTTATTTGAAAATCAAAAAATACTTGGCGCATCGTTTTTTTTAGGGCATTATAGGTATACTATGTATATGTATATTTCATCTATAATTTATAATTGGCTTATACTTCCAAGCTATTTATGTACACGATGCGCCAAGTATTTTTTGATTTTCAAATAAAGTTTTGACTTGGCAAATTTTTTGATATCACTACTTTTCAGTGCAGAATTTTTAGATTTCATTTTTTTTTTTAAGTTGAAGAGACTTGGCTGGTATTTTTACACGGAGTGTTTTTTTATGGGGTCTCAATTACCTACACGACCCATTTAGATTTCGATGAAACTTGGTAGAGTAACTATTTCTTACACTAAAAGACTTCGGTGTTTCTCTCTTTGTCGCTAATTTCAGCTGTATCCGAATAAAAAGGGCGACAAAAAACCAAAAATTATGTTGATATTCATTTTGTTCTGCTATACCTAACTTTCAGCCGTCTACGCTCGGAAATTTGACACTGTTTTGTTTATCTAATGGAGCGGTCGCTCCACGCCAGGCAAGACGTACGGCGCGCGCACACTCTCATATAAAGGCTGGAGCAAACCCACTTTTACTGTAAGCATCAAAGTGGCATTTTCGGCCTACTGGATCTTAAAATTGGGGAATCTCACATTGTTGGAAAATATCTCAATTTCGAGCTATGGCCCACCCTACAACATATACCAAATTAGGGAACAATAGGTTACGCCCTTTGCGAGCTAGAGGGCCGTGAAAACCGTGTTTTAGGGCGGTTTTCATAATAATAATAATAATAATAATCTCAGTAGTAGTCTCCTGGAATTCAAATTAGGTCCAATATCAAAAGTTACCCACCAATATTATACACTCTGGACAGAAATGTTCCCTTGTGCCCCCCCCCCCCCCATAACCCTCCCCAAAAATGTCAGCATTTATTCACATGAAATGTTGCTTTGCCCGTGATTCTAGTCAAGGTCTCCAGTGGAAATTCCATTATTTTCTTCACTGCTAAATGGATGCACGGCTTCCTACATTTGAAAAGTTTCGAAAAAAGTGACATTTTCAATGACAATTTGGTTTCTATTTTATATCTCTCTAAATACTTATCGGATTCAAACGAAACTTTTTGCTTGGCAGTCGCTTGAAACTATGTACAGGAAAAGTCAAGTTTCGTTGAAAATGGTGTTAAATTCGCGATGTTTATAGACGCGAATCGTAACGCAACTTCCGAGCTCTGGATTCCATGGCCAAATATTGTTCACGTCAATTTCAGAAAATTCGTTTCACTGCCAACTAAAATTTATTTTTTGACGTTTAAAATTAAGACATTAGAAAAAGCGGTGTTTTTCACGAATAACTCGGTAAATACTGAACAGAATGTCGCGAAAGTGTTACTATAAATCAAGTCACGTAATTATATACATTACTGGTGAGTTTCAACTTGATCGGTGGAAAATTCAAGATTTGTATAAAGAACGAAATTTTCAGCCACGTTGCTACAGAGACGACGTTCTTCTCTTTTAAGCGTATTATAGTAAAGGATAGTATCAAATTAAAGATAATAATTTTTAGAATAAGACTGACGTTTGAAAATATGGGGTCACGGGCCAAATAAGAAAGAAAATGTGTACAATGTGTGAAATTTACCATAAATATGGCAACATTGCACTACAAATATGTATTATTTTGGGATAGTTTAATTGGAACTTCAATTAAAAACATATAATTGGAGCGCACGGTAAGATATAATTGTTTTATGCTGTTGTTTGAGGTATTATTTCATCAGAGATTTGTATGAATTACGGCAAATTCTAAGCACCATGGCTGGAGCAGTGGGACCACTTTAAAAACACTCTGAAGAGTCCCGAGGTATCATCCAAGACGTATTGCTCGGGACACGTCCAAACTTTTTGATTGGAATCTCCATTGTTTTATTTGTGGCAACTTCGAAGATGAACACAAGAGGGGGGACAAATTTTCACTTGTCAATATGAAACTTTCATCACCTACAAAATCCCTATCTGCTGCCAGAGAACGATGAGACGAAATAGCTGTTATACATTTGAAACCGATTTATTTGCTGTGAACGCCCGATATCACAGGCCATGTTATCAGGCATATTGCAATGCAGCTTATTAACGTCATCGGACGGATTTTTTTTTGTAGTTCCTCAAGTTTGCAAAAGTTTAGAGAATATTTAATACAAGAAGGCGTCGAATCAATCGCGGCAGAACAGTGCCGATCTGAGTAAGTTCGGCAATGTCGTTCACTCGAGACCCAAAGAGACGACGATCTATGTCACCGATGACCAGACATTTGACAATACAATCTGATTCGCTCGACATGATACTGAGGAATGCTGCTGCAATCTTCCAAACAGAAATTAATAATATTCCAACAACCGATTAATCATTTGCCATCAGAAGTGTCTCTTCAAGCATATGGAAAATTTGTTCCACAGCGTTTGGCTACATTGTTGAAGTTGATAATGGATCCGCGAGCACATAGAGAAGATGGCAAGACATCGAATCAGACGAAACAGTGAAGCGACGATATTTGACAATCGCAGAATGCCTAATTTACAGTTCACGCCGTTTTAACACACAAAAAAGTAATTCCTATGTTTCATTTGGGTCTGATCGCTCAATTACACCATGAGTATGGTAGTCGTAATCTCATAGACACCCTTCACTCGTATGAACTCTGCGCGAGATATTATGAATTACGCACTTTCCTAACAACACTTGCTGAGGACAGTGGTGAGGTGTATAGTCAGGGAAACTAGATGTTTCATACTCGGCCTCTCTCTGACCCATAACATAAACATGTTTTTATATACGTACCCACAGGTCTACAGAATAGAAACGACGGTGGTAACTTAATTCAGGAGGGGGTTGACATTAATCTGGAGACTATTGGTGGATAAAACACCTACCATGTTATGGCCCGTGTAATGTTTCAAGATCAATCTGCAACGAATGAAATAGTGCAAACTATCCGACCAGAACCACAGAGAATGCATGGCATCTATCTATCTATGACAAGTTGCACACATTTCTGGATTATTCATTCATGTGTTCGTAACAACAGCAAGGATATCGCCTGGATATTATTGCGACAAGTTCACCGACCAATTTTCAAGGAATTTAACGTGAATTCAGATCACCAGACAAGACCCTTTTTTTGGACTGGTCTCAATACTTCTACCGGAACATTGTATAAACTACCTTATTTATAAATAAGGGAGGGTTTGACAAAGAATAAATAAATTACCTTAGACATGGGTACATGTTCCTGAATTAAGTAAAATTGTTGTAAATATAGGCAGTACAGTTTCATGGATAAATGTTAAATTTTTAAATGTTTATATATTGGGGTAGTTACCTAATTAAAAATATTTTTTAAGGGTTTCACCCTTATTTTTTAATGTGAAAATAAGTAACCCTTATTTATATTTGTAATTTATTCGCTCATATTCTGCAATATAATATCGTTTTGTCCAGTTTACTTTTTGGCGCGAAAACTTTTTTGAATGAAGCGCTCGGCGTTTTTCGCAAAATCAATGCGACGAAGTTTACGTTTTGGGGGGTTTCTATTTTTTATGTTTAGCCAATAATAGACCTATCGAATGAAACTGATTTGAGCCTTTTTTGTTCATAATTACGATCACAGTGACAAACGACGCGCGGACAACGGAAAATGTATGTGTTTTTTTGCCTATTTTTTGCAAATTATATCAACTAAATAATAAAAAAGTTATAATTTTAAAACTTAATAGTGTAGGCTATATATAAATACATATCTGTGAATTTTTTCATATTTTTAATATGATTTGTAGTTACCTTTAGGTCATTTAATAAAATTTTGAAAACCAAATGAATTTAGGGGTTTCATAATTTTTTGGGGGTTGTTCCGACAGGAATATCTCGGTAAACTTTGGCGCATATGATCTTTGTACAGTTATTAATGTATGGTAAAAAATTCAGCTTGTTATGCGTCCGTGGAAGCAAACTTCTTTATTTGACGAGTTAGAGCTCTGTTTTTCCTCGCCTACACCAGCTTCCTCCGAAATTGAACGATCACTGAACCATAGAGATTCATATTAAGTATATGAATCTCTATGACTGAACGAACTAACGAATTCCGATCACTTTCAGATTGTGTAGGCTCTTTGCTACATGCCATTAGAATTTGCATATTTTCAGCTAAATCTGTCAAGTACCTACTTCAAGAGTTTTTCGAATATTTTGCGTTTTTGAAATCTATGTCTAAATTACTTGATCGACAAGGAATTACGACTTTCACACTTTTCTTTGCAATAGTTTCCAAAGTCTATAAAGCAGAAAGTTTCACACGTCACAGCTATATCTGTACCTCAGAGGTAGAAGGCCCGATGTACATTTTAATGGGGCGTGAAATGAGCTCATAAACAATAATTCTGAGTTATTCTTCCAATCACATTTGTAATGATGACTTGAGTCATTGTGTCGGAGAACAATAGCGTCTCCTTTTGGCTCTTTTGGCACGGACCTCTATTTGCTTTTTTTGTTTGTTTTTCTGTTACTAAGGCTATACAAGTCACAGTTTTTCTTCTATCGAGCTGAAATTTTGCACACATATGTTTGGACATACTCTGGGCGTTGCAGACCCCAATGTTTCCGAAATCAGTTAATTGGTTAAAATTTAAATAAATATCTCCTGATAGGTTGAAAAATTAAAATGATTTTCGATAAATCTGATCAAACTCATATTTTGCATGGTCATTAAGACTATAAAGTCTCATTTATACACAGTGCAACTTCTTGTACAATTTCTGTACCACACTTCTGTGTCACACTTCTTGAATGGAAATTAGAACATGTTTTAAGTTCTGTGACAGAAAGTTGCATCGTGTAAATACAAAATTGTATGAAAGATGGAAATGTGACACAGAAGTTGTCCAAGAAATTGCACCGTGTGAATGGGGCTAAACATTGTCTCATATTTTATAAATGTTCAGCCCAAACAGTCAAGAACGTAAGCACTAATTGGCATTTTCAGTATCTGTCAGAAATGAGGTATCGAAATGGATGTTTTTTCACTGTGACTGGATCTGATTTGCTTTAGGAACCAGGACCCTTACCTAATATCGCCAAATTTCAGTAGCACCGTGTTACTGTAGCACAACTTTTGTTTTAAAAATTTTAGCCATAAGAGCTAACATTGTCGCCATGGCAACTAGCCGATCGTGCTACTGTAACACGGTGCTAATGAAAAATTGGCGATATTAGGTAAGGGTCCAGAGTGCTTAGATGCTATTTTCAAGTTTCAATGAAAAGCATACCTACACTCTTATATTGATTGAGTGGATCATATTTCAATTCAATGTGGATGTATGTTTTCTGTTCGTTTGGTAAATGAATTCCGGTTCTAGAATTTGCATGTACCCGTGTCGCTCATCAACGCGTTACACTGAGCGTTTTCCTAGTGATAATCGGTAATAGCATCCCCTTTTTCCCAAAAAAGTTGCAAAGTTTTGCATTTTTATTCAAAATAGTTCTATAACGGTCTGTGCAATGATATTATATCTGCTGAAGGAATAACGAATCGCTACCAAATACATTTTTACATTCTACATACATATACATAATTCAATGACAAGACATTGAAGATCGTGGGGAATTGGGAGAAGGTGAAGAATCAAGAAATGTGGAGAGAGGACGAGAAATGGAATGAATTAGTGGATAGAAAGGAAATAGAGGTGGAAGAATGTCGTGAAGAAAATGAAGGGGTGGAAAATGAAGATGGGAGGGAAGATGCAGATATGTGGAGAGAAGAAGAAAATGATGAGTATGAAATGGAATTTGAGGAAGAACAAGTTGAAGAAGAAGAAGAAGAAGAAGAAGGGAAGGGGAAGGGGAAGGGGAAGAGGAAGATTATAATGTTTAGCAATTTATCCTACTCCATAAAATGTTTGGAAAGGTGCTGTATATATAACTATAGGAAAACGCTCTGAGTAACGCGTTGATGAGCGAGCACGGATACGCGCAACACCTCGAACCGAAATCTTGTATGAAAATCTTCAAAAATTCCAAAAATATTGGTCCCAATAACCATACAAAGTTTTAAGTTGATCGATTGAACCTTTATGATTGAATGGTTCCTTCTTAATTTTTAAAAATCACAGGATCTTGTTTTAAAAATATACCTGGGACCACTCACATGATATAAGTGTGTGTGTACATAATATCAGATCAATCTGTTGATTATAAGTGTCATAATTATGCGTTTGAAAGTTTCTGTTCGAACTACCTTGGAACATTGGAACTGAAGCGTCAATGTTGCCGTGATCCATAGCAACAAGCAAAATGTCCGTAAAATGTCAATAACTTTTGGATTTAAACACAGATGTGTCTGAAAATTGTCAAAAACACAGATAATGTTGGTCCCAATGACCATGCAAAGTTTTAAGTTGATCGGTCAAACGGTTCTAGTTTAAATTTCAAAAATCACAGTAAAGATGGTTTTAAATTTTAACCAATGGGAGGATTTGGCTGAAACTTTGTATGATTGGGGACAATGTTGGTCGTAATGACTTGTCAAAATTTCAAATTGATTGAACCAACCAATCGAAAGATACTTTTTTAAAATTTTGAACCAATTAGTGGATTGAAAAAAAAATAGGGCCTGCAACGCCCAGAAATGGTCTGTACATGTGTGCAAAATTTCAGCTCGATCGAAGAAAAACTGTGACCTGCATAGCCTCACCTAGCAGAAAAAAAAACAGAGGTCCGTGCCAAATGAGCCAAAAAAGGACGCTCGCTTCGCTCGCTCAATAAAGTATGATGTGATTTTAAAAAAATCCCCATTCAATCCAGAAATTTTCCATTGTGTATGTGGGGAAAACGGTTTTCTCCATACATACCTACTTGAATGAATTACGCCAAACACAAGTAAAGTAAAGTAAAAGTAAAAGCGCACTTGAACACCCAACAAAAGATAAAGGGTATTCCAGAGAAACGGATTGGCAGAAAAAGGTTTGATGGCTTCATCCCATGAAGTCTGCGCTAACTCCTCATATAACTCTATAGTAGTTGAGCTCTGATTTCATTGATAATAACAAGGATTAGTTGTCACGGAACCTGACAAGCAGCCAATCATTTTCGTTCAATTATTGTATTGTATTGTATTGTATTGTATTTATTATCTTCCCGTAGATCAGTACACTATACAGATATGGGCATCGTCAGAGTTATTTACAAAAATATATACACATGAAAATATTTACATGAACATATTTACAGATCAATTTTTGAGAAGTATAACAACAATATAAAATTAGAATAATAGTTATTAACATAAGGTGGTGATAATTGTAAATAAATCAGATTAAGACAAGTCTATTCAACTACAGACTGAGCAAACTGATGATGAGCTACAATGGAATTATAAGGATAGGTACTCATTAAGGTTGTAGAAAGGATTTTGAGTGAGGTAGGTTTTCAGGCTGAGGTTGAACGAGGTGAGGGTTGGTGAATTGGCAATAGATTGAGGGAGTTTGTTGTAGATGACGGTGCATAGGTAGTGTGGGCTGGCGGTGTACGAAGCTTTAGAGTAAGAGGGCGTGCGAATAGAGTTCTGGCTCCTGGTGGAGTGGTTGTGAATGGAAGAGTTGAGGGGAAATTGTTCGGGATGTGTTCGCACAAAGGTGGCTGCGATTTGGATTAGAGTGGAAGTTAGGGTAAGGATTCGGAGCTGAACGAAGTGAGGCTTCGCGGATTGCCGACGGGAGACGCCTGCCATGATACGAATGGCCTGTTTTTGAAGGATGAAAATGCGATTTGAGGCAGAGGAAGAACCCCAGAAGAGTAGACCATAGGAAAGATGTGAGTGGAGATGAGCATGGTAGACTAAGGATAGGGAGTGGGGACTGACGATTGATTTGAGGCGACGAAGAAGGAAGCAGCAGCTTTGTATCTTCGAGAAAGTGTGCTGTATATGAAGAGACCAGTCCAAAGAGGGGTTGAGGTGGATGCCTAGGAACTTGACGGATGGGGTGCTAGGGATTGTTTGGTGATTGACCCTGATCAGGGGCGAGAAGGAAGGGGTACTTGCCTTGGAGTGGAAGTGAATGAAGACAGTTTTGGAGGTCTGCAGGGCAAGCTTGTTGTTTACACAGTAGGTGGCCATCACTGCGGATTGATGATTGGCAGTGTTGATCAGGGACTGGAAGGAATTTGTGTTCGGGGTAGTCAGGAGATCATTAGTATCATCGGCAAATTGGAAAAGATTGCCGTGAGTAAGGCGGTCGGGTAGATCGTTGACATAGAGAGAGAATAAAAGGGGAGCCAGGAGGTATGATTGATTTGTTGAGTGTACAACATGAGGAAATATTACGAGAACTTTGCACGTTTTCCAACCTTTTTAAGTGGATTTATATCTTTCAAATTTTGAAATGTCATTCACAGCATTGAAATAATGTGTATCAAAACAACTTTCCTAAGTTGCATCTAGATCTGGCTGGATATAGAGTCTTGGTTCAAAACATTATCCAGTTATATCAGGCTTTATTAAAAAGCTTTAGTAAAGAAATTCCTCATATTTCGGAAATACTGCTGTCATTTTTGTCAAGCCACTGACATTAATAAAAAATTGTGGTTAAAAGTAACTATCAGCCTCATGCTCAAAAGAATTTCCGGATTTATCGACGCAACAGACCAGAGTCTACTAGATTCAGTCCATAAGATTATTAGCTCACGGTCTTGTGGTGTTGAGGACTGACATACGCAAATATCTACTTGAGGCAACTCTTTTGAGCATGAGGCTCTATGTGGATAAGTTAGTTGTAATTTTTAATTGAAGCATTGAGTTGTCAGCTGTCCAAGTGTCATACCACAAAGCGATGGACAGACCCTCTTTTGAACTATAGTTGGCAAAAGTAGATAGCCAAATACATCTTGATCCGCTTTTTTTCAGTGTTATTAAGTATCTAGATGGCATCTAGATACAGCATTTTCATATTTGTTCGTATCCGTATCTGTATTTTAGTGTATAACCTATCTGTACTATTTTTACAATTTTGTGTTTATCTGATACTTTTTATTTATGAAAAAATATATTTGGGCCATTATCCCACTATATTAGTTTCAGACATTTTTTTTCATCAAATTTTTTTTACTTGTTTCATGTTGCATTAATTTTTTTAATATTACTTATATATTTGGGAAGCCATCTGGAAAGTAGCTTCGATCGATCCTCGGGTGTTTCGAAATTATTTACGATTTTGCATGATGAAACGTTCATTTTAGTAACCTCCGTCCCACACATATTTAATCCTACAATATAAAATATGTAACTCTGATTACTTGCTTATGGTATTTATTCGTAAGCTGATGATATGACTTATTATAAAAAAAATTATCGTGACTTAGAAATACAAATAACTTAAAATGTGTGCCATAAGTACTTACTATTTTGACGGAATTTATCAAACTTCCACATTAAATTTAGTTTTGCACATGCAAATCACAGTGCAAATGATACAAACTAAATTAAAATGAATAAACTGTTGTATATATTATGAGGAAAAAAATATAAACAGATGCTATCAACAGTATTTTAATTTTGTCGACAGTTTTAAGGGTGGGACAGTGGTTATTTCGGAAGGTCGGTAGTTACTTGAGTCCAATAAAATCATATTTATAGCACTTAATGCAAGATTTTTTCTATTCTAACATTCTATTGTACATATAATGGTAACTTTTAAAGCATCAGATCATGCACAAATGAAAATTTCAAAATTTTCGTTGTTCCCGGCCCCATTGAAATTGCTGTTTTGGGACAGGAGCTACGCGGGACAGGAGTTACTTTTAAGAAGAAAAATGCTGACTGTAATTTAGGGGTAGGTGCCAGAAACTTAAAACTCTAGAAATATTCCGTGGCAACATCGTACAATTTAATAAAAATTAATGCTAGTATGTAGCTTGACGCGTTTTAATTATACATGGGTGGACAGGAGTTACGGGAGAAAGGGTACTTCCACCTTTTTTGATGAATAATAATTTCTCATTTTTTGACGTTTCTCCATATCGCCATGAAGCAAGCAGCAAATTCAAGGAAACAGGTTGACGAACCAATAAAAAAAAATCTGGATCCGTACTACCAACTTAAGAATATAATAAGCGGCAGTTTTCAAACGGGACGGAGGTTACAACTAAAGTGATGGACAGCCATTAAACAAATAGCTACAATTAATTGTGTGGACTAACTGATGTTTAATCTGTGTAAATGTAAAATTTGCGTGGACGTTTCACTAAAAAAAAATCATCCTACTATATTTACTGCCTCAACATTAAATGCCGTGCGCTCAAACATCGACTTTTCGAAGTAGGACACGGGACGGAGGTTACTTTTCACCTATAAAAGTAGCAAAATTGAAAATATTATTGTACATAAACACAAAAACAGTGATTGCAACATGTAGAGGGGTACGTAATACAAATTTAAACTTGGAAAACGCTCTGAGTAACACGTTGATGAGCGAGCACGGATACACGCAACACCTCGAACCGAAATTATGTCTATCGAAAATGTCATTAAAAGCCAATAATTCTTGAATTTCGTCATAGACTTGTATAAATATCTCCAAAATTTCCAAAAATATTGGTCCCAATAACCTTGCTAAGTTTTAAGTTGATCGATTAAACCTTTGATTGAACGGTTCCTTGTTAAGTTTCAAAAATCACATGATATCCTTCAAACAATATACCTGGGACCACTCATATGATATGATATTACTGTGGACACAATATCAGATCAATCTGTTAAGGTGGCTGCATATCACGTGACATTTCAACCAAAAAGCTACACATTTTCATTTGGAAGGGTTCAGTTTAGCAAATACTTCTCACTCATCAGATAAGTTAGGACACATCTGTTGGAACAAATCTACGCAGAAAAGAACTGCGAAAATAACTTATTAGATGATTTTACTTCCTTGCACCTAAATATTCTCAAATCAAGACCTGAAGTTTAAGGAAATCCTATGAGTTGCCAAGAACAGCAAACTTTAATCTAATAAAAGGGCACATATGCATCACAAACCTGACACAATTTTGCCAACAAAACATGCGCTCTTTCTTCATCTTTCCAACGAAATGTTGAGATATTAATTATATCCACTATTATGAATGTAATGTTTAAACGAACAGCACTTGGTTTTGACAGTCTTCACACGCGTTGTTTTTATTATAAATATATTATGTATATATTATGTTGTTTTGATATTATGTTGTTTTTATTATAAAACCACTGCAAAATTAAATAATATTGACTGCAAATATTGATAAGCTCCAGTATGCAGTGAATTTCCTTCATAAATCACCTTGGATTACTCAACATGAACGATGTAAGGTATGTACTCATAGGTAACTATTTCTTTTGATCGGATGTAGAGAAATAAAGTCACGTGATATGTATTGGCCTTAAGGGGGTTCCACGGTTACGGCATAGGAATGAGAATTTGTTGTAATTCACACCAAAGATTAATGAAACCATATTACATACAACTAGCAATAAATATTTGCCCCTCACGGTATGAAATAATTAGATATTCTTGATTGAAGATCATCTTTTCCCCCATAAGATAACACAGGGAGACATGAAATCGTCCCGGAAAATTGGCCTTAAATTGCTCCTAAAACCGCAAGAGGAATGACAAATTATTGAAAATAGTCTCAAATTAAAGATAATAATTTTTAGAATAAGACTGCCGTTTGAAAATATGGGGTCACGGGCCAAATAAGAAAGAAAATGTGTACAATGTGTGAAATTTACCATAAATCTGGCAACATTGCACTACAAATATGAATTATTTTGGGATAGTTTATTTGGAACTTCAATTTAAAACATATAATTGGAGCACACGATAAGATATAATTGTTTTATACTGTTGTTTGAGGTATTATTTCATCAGAGATTTGTATGAATTACGGCGAATTCTAAGCACCTTGGCTGGAGCAGTGGGACCACTTTAAACGGTCATTATTAGTTTCATTTCGTTTGAAACTTTCTGCTCTAACTACCTTGCCTTGAACTGAAGATTCGAAGTCGCCGTGAATTTGACAGCCAACACACAAAATGTCCCTAAAATTACAAAAACTTTTGAAAATAACTACAAATTAGACTAAAAATTGGCAAAAATACCTTAAATGTTGGTACCAATTACCATGCGAAGTTTTTAGTTGGTCGGTCAATCGGCAATACCCGCTGCACGAGAGCGGGTATTGCCTTGATTGTTTGAGTATCTCCTTGCAGCAGTCTGGTCGGGGGTCTCTTTGCTCTTTGATGCTTTATTATTAACGACATTTTGTTTCAACGTTTTAGATTTAGCTTCGTCAGTTTCTTGATCTTCAATTTCACGCAGACGCTTTTTCGCCTTTATGGCTTTCATTCTAGCAGAAATCTTTCCATTTTTCGGCATGTTTAAATAGGGTAAGATAGGTAATGAAAAAGTAAGAAGTAGAGTACCTACCTAATTAAAGTACAATAATATTTGTGTGATCAATGTTTGAAATGCACGAAATGTGTGCTCAAAGACGTAATGTATTCAATGTCGTAATGTTACGAAATGAATCTTGAACAAAACTTCGCAAATATGAAAATAAAGTAAACACCTTTCAGCTAATAAGCGAAAGGAATCAAAGTTCCACACAAAAAAACGGATCAGGTAAAATAGTAACTACCTAGTTTAGAAACGGAATGAATCCAACGTTCCACAATTAAAATAAGACAACGTAATGTTTTGAACTGAATGAATCAAAACTTTCAAAAAAAAATAGCAACCTTCAAGGAAATGTCAGGCTAGACAGAAGCTCAGAAACGGAATAAATCCAACGTTTCCAAGAAGAAAATAATTTGAAATAATCAATCCCCTGGACAAAAACTGTAGATACCTAATATCTATGCTTTAAAAGCAATTCAATTTTACTAATACCTTCACAAAGTACACCAAATTGCCAAAATTATCAACGAAAAGAAGCAAAATGCAGGAGAGATTTGGAATGACGTGTGAACGCTAGAAGAGAACAAACGCCACTCAATGATATTATTGAAATGTGAGCTTATGTTTCTAATCCCTCCTGGATGCAAAATCAGTCAAGTAGAAACACGGGAGGCACGGCCATCAGAACTACGAATTGACGAAAAGACAATCAAGGTCCTTAAAAACTCGAAATGATTTGTTGGAAACTATGATCTTAATTGAATTATTCAAATTTGATCAACTCAATAAACATAAAAATATCTGCTTTTCACTAAAATAGTGTACATACCATCAAAACACTCTTGTACCTAAAGCAAATCAGATTCAGTTGCATTGGAAAGACATTCATTTTCAATGTTTCATTTCTTACAGCTATTAAAAATGTCAATAAGTGCATACTCTCTTGACAGATTCGGCTGAAAATTTGTAAAATAAGTGACATTGTTGGTCTTACTGACCATGCTAAATATGAGTTTGATCACATTTCTCGAAGACCATTTTCATTTTTTAGGCTATCAGGAGCCTAAATTAACAATGAACCAATGGATGGATTTCAAAAAAAAATTGGGTCTGCAAACAGAGAAGGTTGTCTTTACATGTGTGCAAAATTTCAGGTCGATCGGTGAAAGGGTGCGACTTCTATTGCTTCCTTTAGCATACAAAAACAAAAAAAAAAAAAAAAAAAAAAAAAAAAAAAAACAGAGGTCCGTGCTAAAAGAGCCAAATGGAGTCGCTCGCTTCGCTCGCTCAAAAAATATTTCCCTTCATTTTCTTTCAATTGCTTTTAGCAATTCAACTCGGACAGCGAAACTAATATAGTGGGATAATGACCCATTTATATCTTTTGTCATCTTAGAATTTTATGGTGGATATAAAATATAAAACCCGATTAAAATACTCGTGAAAACGTAAATTTGTTTATTGAAGGGTCTTCATTATTTTCATATTTTTTTTCACAGTAATCAATTTTCCGGTGAAATCTAAATACCAATTTTGCTCAAAATCATTAGGTAATCGAATAAGATATGAACGAATGTTTTTTTTTATAAAATTAACCTGATTTACTTGGTTTGACTTGTTATAGGTAAAACCAAAATTATACATAGGCAAACGCTATGTGTAACGGTAACGCGTTGATAAATGAACTTTTGTTTCGTATTGTAATATGCGAATTTATATCCCTGTTTAAAATTCTAGACATATTTTTCTAGACAACTCTTACTCTAGATTTGTCTAGAAATCAGATAATCAGAATTGACTAGAATTGACTCGGTTATGGCACTTGACTAGAAATACAAGAATTGACTAGAAATGACTAGGTTGTCGAGAAATACAAGAATTGACTAGAAATGACTAGGTTGTTAGAAGCCAGTTGAGAATTGATAAGAAATATCAAGGTTGTCTAGAACTCTCAGATGAGAAATGATTAGAAATGACTAGGTTGTCTAGAATCCAGGTGAGAAATAACTAGATTTGTCTAGAATTCTCAGGTCAGAAATAATCAGAAATGACTAGGTTGTCTAGAACTCTCGGGTGAGAAATTATTAGAAATGATTAGGTAAGTAATCTAGATCAGCGGTCGCCAACCTTTAGGACCTCGCGGACCACTTATGACAATTTTATGTCTCGCGGACCACTCAGGCGCGTAAAATACGTGTGCCGGGAAATACGATAAGTGAGGGAGACAATGGGGGGTCTGGGGGGAGGGCCCCCCAGTAATAAGCGGGTCCGGGGCGCTTAGTCCCGGAAAATTTTTGTATTCAGGAAGTCATTTGGCTCGTCTCTACGCGATTTCAGCCAACTTTTATTTCGAGAAAATGCGTTTAAAATGACTCTTAGGTTTTGGAAAAATACTCAGAAACTGATATTATTTTCATTATAGAGCTAGTGAATATGTATACTTTGTAAAAGGCATAGGTACGTATTGAAACATGTCCGAATTCAATACATTTGTATTGGATTGCCATTTTTCTAAATTAAATAAATTGCATGGAAACTTAAAAGTAAACTTCAAAATTTCTCTGGGGACCACCAAAATTTTCTCGCGGACCACCAGTGGTCCACGGACCACCGGTTGGCGACCGCTGATCTAGATCATCATGATCGAGAATTTTTGTACTGGATTTTTTTTTAAGGTAGTACCTCATATTATGTTGGACCATGGATTTGTAAGTAGGTGTTGGACGTTGTTCGCTGAAATGGGAGAATACATATTTTGTTGAATGCATTTTGTTGAATGATATTGTTGAGGACAAAGCTAGCATTCAACAAATATGGCTCACCCAGTACAGCAAACAACTTACAACTGCAAAAAGGGTTTTACAAATTTTCCTATCATGTAGAAATATATGTCTTATGTTATTACATTAACTTATAAATATTTGCCAGATTTTGGAAATAATGTAACTTCTTTAAGACGAACAGATAACGAGATATTAAAGATATTAAATAATATGTGATGAATTCGCGATGGTGGCGTTCTCTGTTAACAACTTGAGAAACTATTAATTCTTGTAATTTCTAATAATTCTAGTCAAATCTAGAGTCTACAATTTCAAGACATTTCTAGTTAAATCTAACCGTTTTTCAATTCTTATGATTTCTAATAATACTAGTAATTTCTAATAATACTAGTCATTTCTAGAGTCTACATTTACTAGACATTTCCAGTTGAATCTATTATATTTCTTCAATTCTTGTAATTTCTAATAATACTAGTAATTTCTAGAGTCTACATTTACTAGACATTTCTAGTTGAATCTATTATTTCTTCAATTCTTGTAATTTCTAATAATACTAGTCATTTCTAGAGTCTACATTTACTAGACATTTCTAGTTAAATCTATTATTTCTTCAATTCTTGCAATTTCTAATAATACTTGTCATTTCTAGAGTTCACTTCACTAGAGTGTTCTAGAGTATTCTAGTCATTTCTTATTTTTCTAATCATTTCTGAAGTGTTCTGATATTATAATGAGACGAGTCTCTAGAGTGTTCTAGACAACATAATATTCTTGCCAATTCTAGACAAATCTTGTTTACCAGCACTCTAGAACACTCTTGAATTATCTAGAATTTTAACCAGGGATGCATTTGAAAGTACTGCTCAAAGAGACGAAACGAAATATATAAAAATATCTCAAATTTCCTTCAAGAAATTGACAAAAACTAACAAATACGTGTACCTAAATGCCAAAAATTCACAAAAATTCACATGATACTGTAAAAAGAAAACTAGGCAAAAGACTATTATGACTTGACTATGAGTGACATTCAGATCGATTGTTTGAACATTTTGACCTGGGCAGTGTCTACAAAAACACAAACAATGAAACAAATAAAAAGCAACAATCAGGGAGCGCCCGCTACATCTCTCTAAATGCACCATACTTTAAAATCAGCGAAAGGAATTTTAAATTTGCCTCTAGAATCACAAGCGGCCAATAAGAACAGCCCTTGGCTGAAGGCAAGATGCTTCGTCAGATGAAGAATGTTGCTTGGCGCCATAGTCCGTATTGTTCCTATTAGTCATAAATGTCACTCACCCCTTTCACCTCTTCAGGCCGTCCTCATTGTCAAAAAATAAGGTGGCAAGCGCAGATGTGTTGTAGTTTTGAAAAAAGGATGGAATAAGTTTCAGAAAAATATACATTTTGTGATTAGTGCTTTTTGAATGAGCGATAAATATATCGTGAACATTTTCACAACCATTTCGGTTTTGAAAAAACTAGTAAAATAGAAGAAGCCAAAATAAACATACTACCTACAAGTAATTTTTTCATTTGTCAATTTCATCACCCATCTGGTACTTTCTTTCACCCCTACGAATGATGAACACAACTCTGAAAATAACCGTTTATACTTCACTTTACTATGGCTAAAATCTGAAATAGAAACTGTAGCTGCATTTAATATCAATTTTCTCGATATATCGTTGAATTGAACACATATCTGGAATGATTTAATCAAGCTATATTAATTACGATTTAACTGAATGTCAACTGATTGTTTGAATGTCAACAAATATTGAAGTATTCTCTAACAAAATGACTCAAGTCATCATTACAAGTGATTGGAAGAATAACGCAGAATTACTTGTTTATAAGCTCATCTCACGCATCATTAAAATGTACATCGGGCCTTCTACCTCTGAGGTACAGATATAGCTGACTGTGTGAAACTTTCTGCTTTATAAACTTTGGAAACTATTGCAAAGAAAAAAAATGTGCATGGTAAAAGTCGTAATTCCTTTTCGATCAAGTAAATTGGACAAAACACCTCAAATGTTTGATCCAATGACAATGCAAAATTTCAAGTCTATCGGTTAATCGGTTCCATTTTAAAGTTTAACCAATCACATGGATCTTGCCAAAAACTCTATGTACACGTGACCGCTCTTATCACAATAGTGTGTGTGTTCCACATTTCAGATCGAATGGTTCAACTGTTTGACCGTTCGACCATAAGCTACGCGCTTACTGATATCTAAGTTATCTAACGTAAAATTTGTAAGTAAATGTGTAAATTATCATTTTTTGAATTAACATTTAGGTACCTTCAGGTTGGGTGAGTGGGTAACGCTCTGAACTTGTATTCCGGAGGCCCGGGTTCGATTCCCGCGGCCGTCCTTCCTGACTGGGGTTTATCGTGGTTTTCCCTCAGTCGACAGGCAAATGCTGGGAAGGTCACCTACAAATAGGCCACGGCACCCTCCTTCCCACCTTCCATCCTTACCTACTCTTCACCATCATCTCCCAATCATCATCATAATCATTCATCCGTCGCCATTAGCCTCGCTACAGAACAGTGCGACGTTACACCCCAGACAAAAAAAATATATAAAGGTTTGACCCATTAAATTCCAACATGATTAAAATAATCATACCTATTTTATATCTTATTGAATTTGAGATCAGTCTCAACAAAAATATTATTCGTATATCTCTATCGATTAATCAACTAAAAATCCTCAGAAATTGAAACAATCAACAACGGAATGGTCTGATACAATGGACAGAAACAAGATCTACCTACTTCCGTCAAATATTAGTGGATTTTCAAAAATAAAAAAGCAATGTACTCGGTGTTCGGCCGTCGTTTGTTATATTTCGTTAATAAATTGATTACTAACCGTTTTAATCAAGTTACTTTTTTATAAATTATTATTCATATTAACAATAGACCAGTGGGCGACCCTTGTTCACCCGCGCGTGCTTGCCAGACCCTTGAGCGGCGCAGGTATAATTTGGAAGACTTGCCGGCTGGAAGACTTAGCGGCTGGAACAGTTGACGGTCTTTGCCATTTTATTATTTAATATTTAAAATAATAGTTAGTTTGGAACACTTGCTGCCAGAAATAGTTAACGTTTGGAAGAGTTTTTAAATGTATATATATTTAATTTATTAAATATATTAAATGTTTGGAACACTTGCCGCCTGGAAGAGTAAACGTTTGGAAGAGTTTTTAAATGAATTTAATTATTAATTTAAAATAATAATTAGTTTGGAACATTTGCCGCCTGGAACAGTTAACGTTTGGAAGCTTGACGCTTGGAACACTTGACGCTTGGAACACTTAAATGCTGGTCCAGTTGACTACTACCCACGCGCCAAGTATATTTCGGTTTTTAAAATCATGTTTTGACTTGGCCCATTCTTTGATATCACTACTTTTCATTGCTGAATTTTTTAGATTTCCTATATTTTTTACAGTTGAAAAGACTTGGCTGGTATTTTTACACGGAGTGTTTTTTATGGGGTACCTACAATCTAAGTGAACCATCATAGTAAACTTTAACAAAATTATAAAAATTAAAAACGAATTAAAAAATAAATTGAAAATTGAAATTAACAAAATTAAAAATAAAGCTTGGCGCATTGAATTTGCACCGACCATGTAGACTTCTTCTAGCCTTCGCTCCTTAATCGTCATCTTCTTTCTTATGTTGCCTTCTTCTTGACACAATGCGCCTAGCTTTATTTTTAATTTTTTTTAATTTCGATTTTAAATTTATTTTTTAAGTCGTTTTTCATTTTTATAATTTGTTTAAGTTAACAATGATGGTTCACTTAGATTGTATTCTTCAAATTTGGACACAACGTTAGGTTTATAGTGTTGTGCTTGGCGGCAGGAACTGGGCGAAATGATTTCAAGAATTTTAAGTGCGAAAATGTTTAAACAATATATTATTGCTTGCCCCTTCTTTTAGATCTCAATTGTTTTAAGTGGGAAGGTGCTTGGCAGTTTTTTTACAAGTTTTTGTTTTTGTACAATACATAATTGCATTCATCCTTTACATGACATTGGATGTCATAGTATATTTGAAAAAAATGCACTCAACGATTTAATAAATAATTTCTTGGTAAAGCTATCCTTAAGCTTGTACAATTATCAATCGAATCAGCTAAACATTTTAGAATGTCATGTAGACAATGGTCTTAATAGCGTGCACATCATTATTTCTAACGGATTAACTGTGTGAGCTCTAGGCCATTTCAAAATATTAAAAAATCAGAATACAGTATGCATTTCTTTGACGAAGATAAACAAGATTGTGAAAAACGTTTACCAAGTAATACAATTAACTGTGTATTTTATTCATACATTTTATGTAAGTACGCTTTTAAATATAATTATATGCGCATTCGCTATTATTATACATTTTAAATTCTACCGCCACTTGCATGAGGAAGGAGCATTGATATATAACACGTGGATTGCGCTTCAAAGCTTGCCAGCGAAGTTAAGTCACCGCCGTACGGATGTAATGTACTGACAACTTCACTGCCTTGTGAAGTAGTCCACATTCCTAAAAGTGTGCGTGATTGGTCAAAGCTTACTAGCCTTATGATTGGTCCATGTCGTAAAGCGACTGTCAGTTGTTTGAAATTTCAACAAAATGCGACATTATATTGCTTTAATGGGAATTATTTAACAGAAATTGGATTACATCAATAAAAGTAAGTTATTTATTTATTTATAAGAGCGAAGAATATATCAGGTCATATTGTGTCGAGTGTAAACTGTCATTAAAGTGCTGAATGTCAATCCCTAACCTCGCATCCGTCTATAACAACATTGTGTTCTCGTAATAGCTACTAAAAACATGTATTTATTTGTATTACCTATAATATTAAAGCAATAATAACACTTCTGCGAACAAAAATGCTAATAAATAGATTCGAAATGTATGTTTGTTATTAAAATGTCAAAGTTAAGTATGCAACCATTTTAAATTCACCGCCCATTTGTTTTGAAACTCAGTTGATTTAGAAATTATTCTGATCGTGTAGAAGGCTGTTATGGAATGATGACCTTGAAAAGGAACATTTTATCTTCTGTCTTTGTCTCACATCTTCTGTCTCTGTCGCACTATTTCAACTTCACTGCGACCAATGTTAAAGGGGTTCAATGCTCTATCCACCCCAACGAAGTGGAGGTACCTTGAGATCAGTGGGAAGGAGTCATAGTCGTATATATTTGGCATAGGGACCGAAATCATGTATGTTTCGGAAATACGCATCCTGACTTGGAGCTCTGCTCGCACTGTGGCGGGAATTCCTTTTTATGGATGCAGAGTCCTTTTCCTTGCGCTTTTTAGCTGAGCACATGATGGTATTTTATACCATCATTTCATACCAAACAAAGTTCTCCACGAATAAGTTTATACTTTCACAAACACTTTACTAGTACAAATTAACCAATGAATTTTACAACTTAACACACACTCAGAATCATTATTAGAAACGAAGTTATCAGCACTGTTAGCAATGTATTACTTATGAAACGTTCAAACTCACTACAGCACGGTGGCCATTTTGAAACATTTTCGTACTGAATGTAAACAATGTTTGTTGGTGAAGTAAAGCCTTGTCTAAACAGCTCTAAACGACTGTGTACCGACTGTGTAACGACTGTGTAACGACTGTGTACCGAAATGTAACGACTGAGTACCGACTGTTTCAGCCCGCCGCTGTGAACACAACGCAGCAAGTGATCCAGCTGCAGCAAGCGGCGCAACCGGCTGCGCAGACGGTGCCACAAACAGCCGCCATTCAGATCGTGCAACAAGTGGTCGGACCAAACGGAGAGATTCAAAACATCCCGGTAACAAAACTCACTCACTTCATACAATCACATTGCTTGTTTCATTATAGCGTTCAATTGGTTTCAAAGAATTCTATGTTTAGTTCAGTTCAGTTCAGTTTTATTTCCATTTGTCAAGGCAATACAATGTAAGTACATACACGTAATACACAAGCTGTGACCCATAAGCTTTATGCTTTTTTAGGGTATTTGGAAAATCTTAGTTACTAGGTAATTTATTAATAGGTACTTAATGCAAGTTCTCAGTAAGGTGTGATTCTATCTAGTATTTTATTTAGATTCTATCTAGCATATTTTAAATTGGAACATGATTATCAGATAAAATTAATAATAATAATAATATAGATTGATATATTATGTGGAATAGGTACATATATATTTATCTAGTGGTTCAAAGCTAGGTACCTTACTTTGTCACTTTGATATCTATGCTAGTTGTTAATAGTTGACGATCATGCAGAAATTCTTCTACAGAGTAATATGCTTTGTTAATGAGAAACTGTTTCACTTGATGTCGAAAAGCTACGTATTTTTTTGTTTCTTTCAGGTTTTGGGGTAGTGCGTTGTATAGTTTTGTATTAATGTAGTGTGAATTTTGTTGTGTTCTTTTTGTCCTATAACGATCTGCGTGTAAGTTAGTTTTCTGTCGAGTGTCGTGTTTGTGAATGTTATTGTTTTGAATTACACCTTTTTTCATTCTCATTGCAAGCACAGATTCTAATATGTATATGCATGGGAATGTTAACATTTTATGTTTAATAAAATGTTTTTTTGCAGTCTGGTTTTTTATATGTGTTCTTATTTTTATATTTCAATCCAAAAATTGCTCTTATCGCTTTTCTTTGCATTGTAAATACTTTATATGCATCCGTCGAGTTGCCCCAAAACTGAATTCCGTAGCGTATATGTGACTCAAAATTGGCATAGTAAACTAGTTTAGCTGTTTTTACATTTGTTAGCGATATAATTGACTTTAGTGAGAAGTATGAGTGATGAATGAATTTACCAACAATGTAAGGAGTTGGCAATCATTATTGTTATTTTCAGTGTAAAAGTCTAACCTAAAAGGATTAAACGTGTAATAGTTTGTTGCCATGATGTTTACTTAGCCAAGCAACACAAAAACAAGACTTTGAGGACGCAAACGCTCTCGGATGATCAAATGACGACCTTGAATACAATGTCAACTGTGTAGCTTCATTTTGGGTCTGGCTCAGGTCCCGGTCATCCGGGATCCCTGCCAGTAGAATTAGAATCCCGGTCACGCTTCGTGACGTCACAGCTAGTCCTCTGGACTAGCTGTGACGTAATGAAATTTGAAATACATCGATAGGCATTTCGGCGACAAAGTTTGATCCGATTATTTTGATATTTCTGTAACGTGTGTACTTTTGACATCTCATGTGACTTGTTATAAAACCAACCGGAAGTTGCCATTTTGAAACCGGAAGTGACATCATATCTCAAAACCGGCTAAACCGATTTGAACGAAACCAGCGCTAATCGATTTTTACGGTCTACTTTATGTATTATCATCAGTAAGTTTTGCAGTTTCCCATACCAAAACCGGAAATGACGTCACACATTTTAAAAATCGACCTAATTTACATTTTGATACAATAAATACTATTTGAGACAGTTTATAATAGGACAGACAAAGAGACAGACAAAGAGGACAGACAAAGAGGAGATAGTAAGGGTATGTGGAAAACTCTTAAGAAACTTGTAAGTGAAAAGAATCAGAAGTGTACTGCAGATGAGATTGTCTTATGCAATGGTAGCATAATATCAGATAAGGTAGACATTGCAAATCACTTTAATACATATTTTTCTGAGAGTGTTGAAGAGATTATAAGTAATATTTCGGAAATAGATATAAATAATATTAGTAATAGAATAGTTGACCAGGTTGAACTTAACCAGTACAACCGAGTGAGTAAAGATATCATCATGTGTGACTTCAAACAAGTTCAAATCCAGGATTTAAATAAGCTAGTGATGGATTTAAAAAATAAAGGAGGTGGAACTCTGGATGGAATCTCTGTCAGATTGTTAAAAGATGGGTATCCTAGCATTAAGCATAGACTACTTCATTTAATTAATTTATCATTAAGTAAAGGCGTATTTCCCAAAAGTTGGAAAGAAACACTTGTAATTCCGGTCCCTAAAGTTGCTGGGACTACATTAATTGATCAATTTAGGCCGATAAATATGCTGCCAATTTATGAAAAACTGCTGGAGCTTGTTGTACACTCTCAGTTAGAGGAATATTTTTATAAAAATAACTTTATTATGACTAATCAATCTGGATTCCGGAAAGGTCACTCCTGTGAAACAGCGGTGCAGTGGATGGTTTCTGAGTGGAACAAACTAAGAGATAATAATTTATCAATATTGTCAGTTTTCCTGGACTTCAAAAGGGCTTTTGAGACCATCGATAGGAAAAGGTTGTTAATGAAATTGCAATATATGTATGGTGTTCAAGGTACTGTGTACCAGTGGCTCGATGATTATCTCAATGAGAGAGCTCAAAGAACTAAATTTGATGGGGAAATCTCAGACACTATCGATGTAAATCTAGGAGTACCACAAGGCTCAGTCTTAGGACCATTCTTATTTTCAGTGTATGTTAATGACATAAATTGTTGTTTAAATAAATGTGTGATAAATGTCTATGCAGATGATACAGTCATCTTCTATGGTGGAAATGATATGACTGATTTGAACAATACATTGAACGAAGAATTGAAGGTAGTGACTGACTGGTTGAGCATTAATATGCTAAAGCTGAACAATAGTAAGTGTAAGGCAATGATGATTGGTACTGGGAAACTACATTATATGAACACAACTGATAATTGTGAAGTTAATATTGTACTAAATGGTGAGTTAGTGGAATGTGTTAAATCATTCAAATACTTAGGTATGTTGTTGGATGTAAATCTAAGTTTTAAACAACATATACTGTACATAGAGAACAAAATCAGAAAAAAACTTAGCTACCTTAGTAGGATAGGTCAGCACCTGACAGTAGCCACAAAACTATGTATATATAACACTATTATTAAACCACACCTTACCTTTTGTATGATTTTATTGTATCAGGCATTTAATACAGATATTGAAAGACTACAGATTCTACAAAATAGAGGCATGAGGATTATTCTGAAATGTAGTAGATATACACCTGTAAATACTATGTTAAAATCTCTAAATTGGCTAAGGATTAAGGATTATGTGTATTTTCAAGGCATGTGTTTTATTTACAAACTTCAAAATGGTCTTCTACCTGCATATTTTACAAACACTGAAAAAGTTGAAAATGTCCATCAGCATTACACGAGAGCGCATAATAATTTTTTTCTAAACCATGTTCATAAACAATCATCGGCCAAATCTTTATTTTATCTTGGGATTCGTTCTTTTAATGCTCTTCCACTTAATGTTAAAAGTGTGAGGAGTCTTAGCATATTTAAAAGCAAACTTTTAGAAATTATAATGACGGAAACATTTATGTTGACATCCTAATTAGATTATTCTATGTTTTTAGTGTGTTAATTCTTTGGTTTGTGTCTTTATTGTGTATCTTTATGTATCTTTGTATTGTACTGATTTGTGAAAGATAGCGCTTGCGCTAAATAAAGAATTATTATTATTATTATTATAGATGTAATCATGTTTAAATTAAAATTTAATGGGTCAGAGATTTCAGCCGCCATTTTGAAACCGGAAGTAACGTCATATCTCAAAAACTGGTAAACTGATCGGTACGAAACTAGCGCCAAACGATTCGAAAGGCCATCTCTATGGAATAAGAACAGTCACACTAGAATTTTCCTATTTATGAGACCGGAAATGACGTCATTCAAATTTAAAAATTATTATTATCCCCATTATATACAATATGAATACTTATTCAGACAGCTTAAAATGATGCACATTATTTTGTAGATATAAATTCTATGTGGCAGTGCAGTAAGTTCAGCAGCCATTTTGAAAACCGAAGTGTTGCCATATCTCGGAACTGGGTTTACCGATTGGGATGAAACCTTTGCTTTTCTTCATGAAAGATCATTTAAAGCAAATATATAGTACCATATGCAGATTTTCATTAGTAGTAACCAAATTGTCAATCGCGACTTTTTTAAAGGATTTAGTAATTGTTCATTCAATATGACGTCACAAGTTCTAAGAATAAACTAAAAAAAGGAGTGATATCCCCATAAAAAACACTCCGTGTAAAAAAACAGCCAAGTCTCTTCAACTAAAAAAAAAATATGAAATCTAAAAATTCTGCACTGAAAAGTAGTGATATCAAAAAATGAGCCAAGTCAAAACTTTATTTGAAAATCAAAAAATACTTGGCGCATCGTTTTTTAGGGCATTATAGGTATACTATATGTATATATGTATATTTGACGTATATTTTATATCTGGCCTATACTTCTAAGGCTGCATTTCACCAAGATTCTAAACCCAGTTTAGAGGCGGTAAACCTGGTTTAGAGGCCCCTAAACCAGGTTTACCGCCTCTAACCCGGGTTTAGAATCTTGGTGAAACTCAGCCTAAGCTATTTATATACACGATGCGCCAAGTATTTTTTGATTTTCAAATAAAGTTTTGACTTGGCTCATTTTTTGAAATCACTACTTTTCAGTGCAGAATTTTTAGATTTCATAATTTTTTTTTGGTTGAAGAGACTTGGCTGTTTTTTTACACGGAGTGTTTTTATGGGGTATTTCTTCTAATTCAAAAACAGGAAAATTGACAATGACATCACAATTTGCTATATTGCCATTGTCATGATTACATGACATTGCACCCCTAGTTAGTCATAACGCACGGACGCAGGTGCCTGATCAGTCATAGGCTTAGGTCCGGTTAGTTAGTTCTATTTTAGATCTAGATAAGAGTTATTATTGGAGAGTAACTTCCTTTCTGACGTGGTAAAGACGTCACATCTTGTCTTTGTCTTGTGAGCTTGAGGACACGTGTTGAGTGGATATATGAGGTTGGGAGAGAGAGAATGGAGGAGATTGGTCATCGGGAGAGTGTCAGTCAGTCTGGACGAGGGAGATGTAGAGAGGAAGAGAAGAGAAGAAGTTAAGTCCAGGAGGTGATTATTATTAATTGTAATAAGTGTAGATTATAGTGTAATTGTGTTATAGAATAAGTAAAGAAGAATTAAATAATATTGGTTATATCAGTTCCCTATGTCACCTTCCCTTCTCATGTGGTATGGACAGACATGGGCAGTATCTAGATACTTGTATCTTAAGATACGTATTTTAGATACATTTGTATCTTGTATCTAGTATTTTAAATACATGAGCCAAATGTATCTGTATCTTGTATTTTAAATACCCATTTCTAAATAATTGTGTATCTTTTTTGAAGATTTAAAATACAAGATACATTTTTATGCGCCTAGAATTTCAAAGATAGCTTGATCTCTTGCTTGATTTCAAACAATCATCAAATAATACAAGTTGCCGTATTGAATCGATCAAGAAAATGTTAAGTATGTTGCCTTACAAATAGAACAAATTAAAATTTAATTTAGAAAGTAAGTCCACTACATTTTTTACTGTTGGATGATATGTATGAGAATAAAAAAAGGATCTTTAAATGTATCTTTTTTGAAGTATCTAAAGATACTATCTTGTATTTTAAATACATCTCTAAAATGTATCTTGTATCTTGTATTTTAGATACCCAAATTAAAAGTATCAGTATCTTGTATTCCAAATGCATTGAAACAGAGTATTTTGCCCATGTCTGGGTATGGATAAGGTTGAATCGAAAGGATCTTGGTTTAGTTAGTATCTTGGTGGGACTCAATAGAACTCGATCATGACACCATTGGGCATGGCAACATAGAAATCACCATGGTAACACATCACATTGTTGGAGACTTGGAAATACATCACAGTTCTGATTCTTGTTACATGCCGTTTTTCCCGCCAAAATTTCCCATGATATTTGAATTTGATTTTTATGAATAAAAATTTTGAATTCACAGTTGATAAGTGTTTTTGTCATTATTATTTGTGTTGATAATTAGAATATTACTGGAATAAAATTTCATGAGACTTCACTGTTGAAACAAAATCAAGATTTTGACAGAAAATGACTTCTTCAAAAGATGTTTATTTTCAAATTGAACAAAAAGTTAGAAAAATATCTGAAAACGTTTTCAAAAATTGTGTAAATGTTATGAAGGTACCTATTTCCTAATGTTTTGTATTGTAACTCAGCCCAGACTGTTGAGTGACTTGTAGGAGTGTGCGAATATTCTAAACTATTTGTATTGTATTGGATCGTTGGGTATTGAAATATTAGATTAGGTAAACTTGTCTTGACTTAACGTGTTGGTTTCAGATAACGTTGACACCGCAGCAGATGCAAATGATCCGACTGCAAATGTCTTGACTTAACGTGGTCGTTTCAGATAACGTTGACACCACAGCAGATGCAAATGATCCGACTGCAAATGTCTTGACTTAACGTGTTGGTTTCAGATAACGTTGACACCGCAGCAGATGCAAATGATCCGACTGCAAATGTCTTGACTTAACGTGTTGGTTTCAGATAACGTTGACACCACAGCAGATGCAAATGATCCGACTGCAAATGTCTTGACTTAACGTGTTCGTTTCAGATAACGTTGACACCGCAGCAGATGCAAATGATCCGACTGCAAATGTCTTGACTTAACGTGTTGGTTTCAGATAACGTTGACACCGCAGCAGATGCAAATGATCCGACTGCAAATGTCTTGACTTAACGTGTTGGTTTCAGATAACGTTGACACCGCAGCAGATGCAAATGATCCGACTGCAAATGTCTTGACTTAACGTGTTGGTTTCAGATAACGTTGACACCGCAGCAGATGCAAATGATCCGACTGCAAATGTCTTGACTTAACGTGTTGGTTTCAGATAACGTTGACACCGCAGCAGATGCAAATGATCCGACTGCAAATGCAGGGGAATTCTTCTCAGCCGATCGTCATTCAAGCTCCACAGACAATCCAACACAACCCAAACCTCATTCAGGTAAATAAATACATCATTAAACACTTCTTTCTACCATCAAGTCCAATGCAAAGTTTCACGAAGTCTGCAGAATTTGTCTTAGATTATTTAATTGCGTAATTAATTACATTTTATGATTGCTTCTATCTCAATACTATGCATCTTGTTTGATCGGATTTAACTGTACAAGTGGCAAGGCTATAAACGTGTATATAGGTCATGCCAAAGATAGGACGATAAGTTATCCGCCGTAAGCGTCACGAGCGCTATGTGGGAAAGTGTTTCATCTTTATACTGAAATTCTTTGTTTTTAGTATCTTTGGATTACACAACAGCTGATTTTGTTGACAGCTTGACAGCTGACAGTTCAAACCTGTGTAGCTAAAAATAGTCGTTCAAAAGTAATTCCACGCCTAGTAAATAATCATTTAAAGTTCCATTGTTACCCTGAAGTCATTGGAAATCATCAGTGTGAGTAGAAAACTATTATTAACAAGGAAATGGTGTGGTTATTAGACTGAAGCCGCCATTGTTCAAATGAAAGTCACCGCCGCCTATAGTTGACTGACAACAGCCCGCTAATCTTACTAACTTGCTTTTTCCCACAAAATGCATTGTGCTGCTATCTGCTGGTTGTTTCGCTTTGCACAAGCCCTATTGCCAGCCATAAATACCAAAAAAGTGGACCAATTTGTGAAAATTATTTGAAGGTAATGTAATTGTTCAATTACGTTGGGATTGGTTTTAAAAGTTTTAGAATATCTACTCCAAAGAATCATTATTATGAGTTCATTACTTTTCATTTTCTTGACATATCCACTGATTAAAAATATAATAACTGTTATAAAATGTATTTTCAAAAAAAAAAAGGATGAGAGAATCTCTGTGGAAAAGGTCATGTAGTGAGGATGAAAGAAAAGGATGTGAAAATATCCGACCGAACCGAAGCTCGAACCAGTCAATCTGGTGTAAAAGTGTGATCTTCAACATGGATGAAAGCATTCAGTGTTGCTGTTTTTAAAGTAATCAATCCCAGAGCCAGTGTTGGGGAAGTTCCTTTTTAAAACGATCTTTTTAAAAGTTCAGTTCACGTCCAAATATATGAACTTTTTAAAAGTTCAAGTTCTTTTTTTAAGCATGTTTCGTAAAAGTTCACGTTCCTTAAAAAAACGAATATAAGTTCTTTTAAAAGTTATTTTTTAAAAAAATTTACTATATACCTAGGTAAATGACAAACGCAACGTCACAGACAAAAAAACTGAAATTCTCAAGACAACAAACAAAAGCAGGTGCGAGCCGCGTGAAACTGGGAACTGGGAAGAATCTAAGAGGGGCCCCTACTTCCCCTTCCACACCTGCCTCAAACTACCCTCGCCATAGTAACCAATCCACGCTCAGAGTTAAAGAAACTTCGGAAATCTTCGGATCGGCTCGGACTTTATTCCGATTCGACTGCTTAGTGCTCAGTAGGAAAAAGCGAACTTGATCGAAACGTTCGTGGTTAAAACGAACGTTTGACGTTCACGTTCTTTGTATACAAAAAAGAACGCATTCGCTCAAAAGTTCACAAAAAAAAGTTCCCTCCCCAACACTGCCCATAGCTAGAGCCAGTTTTAAATGGTGATTTTATTTCTTAAAATTCGTTTTTAAAATCATCAATTTCGTTTTTTGTGTTTTTTCTGGAAGAGTGATTTCGCGATTTTGTGGTGATATTAAATTGGTTATAAAACACATTGTAATAGCCCCCAGAAACCATAATTTGATGAAAAACATGTATGCCACTTTGGAGGAGGGATTGGAATGGATTGGTCATGCACTATTAGCACTGAAATAGGCTTGTCTAGAATGGCGTCTTTAATGCTCTGTACTGTCTATTCCACAACCCACATTTTCTCTGTACATACTAGTATAGATGATACATAATATTTAAAATTTCATGACGCAAAATGTATAGTTTGACAAGATATTTTCTTTCCCAATCCAACAATTTGCAGCGCAGTAATTGTTCCAAAATATCCTTCTGTGTAAGTAGACTATTGATGAATAGTTGCGACTGGTTGAGGGTGGAAGGGGGGTTGGGAAAACCGGTCGACCTTGAACAGATGGGGGCGCAAAACAAAGCAGCCTGGAGGCATCATCAACTGGTTAGACTGGTCTGGTTCACTTTGAGGGTGGGTAGCAAAGTGTCTGGCGAGGGGGAGGGGGTTGAGTGAGTAGCACATGGAAAGAAACTGGTTTCGTTTGTTGTTGTGTGACCTGTTAGGGGGATAAAAGCAGTAATTTTAATAGAAAACCTTTATTTCGTGGTCATTTCGCGGAAAATGTTGAATATCGCGATCAGGGTTGGATTTCGTTTTTTTTCGCGATGTAAAAATGGTAGATTTGGGATCTATACACAATGAAATGGATTTTAGTAGAAGAAAATAGTGCAATCAGAACAATTCGCGAATTCGCGCATCACCATTTAAAACTGGCTCTACCCATAGCTAAGGAAAGTCAACGAATGAATAAAATTATTAGCGGTTTGCAAAGGGTGTTTTTTCACATCGTATACTAAATCACTTATTTATTCGATTTATTTTCGATATAAGGTAGTTCAAAACTACATAGATTCATAAGACATCAAATAAAACGTATTATGCAATGAAACTCTCTTAAAGTAACAAAAGTGTCTTAAAAAAAAAAGTGTTTTTGGTTTGTAAAAAAAACTAAGTATCTCATTAAAAAATATTACTAATCTTGAGTTTGAATTGTGTTATCCTTTACTATTAATGTCGCTAAAAAAGAAGAAGGTCGCACTGAGCTCTGAAGTTGCGTTACGACTTACGTCTATAGAAATCGCCAGTTTAGCACCATTTTCAACGAAACTTGACTTTTCCTGTACATAATTTCGAGAGAAGTAATGTGCTGACGGTTTCATTTGAATCCGTCCAGTATGTTGAGAGATATTTAAAAGAAACCAAATTTGCATGGAAAAACTAAATTTTTTCGAAACTTTAGAACTTCAGAATGCCGTGACCATTTGGCATTGAAGAAATTATTGGCATTTACTCTTTAGACCTTGACTCGCAGAAGTCTCACTGCCACATAGATAGAAAGTAGCAACTAGAGAAAGACAAGTAGATTAGATTAGATTAGTTTGGTTTAATGGCGCGTCAACGACGAGGTTATATTGCGCACATTAATTGTTATATATAACTTTGTTGAACATAATTGGAGGGCAAGGGGAGGGGGTCGACCTAACGGGCCCGATCCGGGGGAGTCCAGCACTGGTGGGAAGGCCAGGCCGGAATGGGGACGGACCGGGTGGGTGTGAGGATTCGGGCCGGCTGAACCCGATTTCAGTGGGATCACCATCTCGAGGGGGGAGGCCGACCCGTGGGGACCGCAAATTCAAGGGAGGGCATGGTTAGGCCGACCCTGGCTGCTCTTGGTCTGGGCCTCACCACTGATCTGTCCGGCATGGGTAACCCTTACACATGAGCATATGCTCGCCGGCGTAGCTGCAATGGATCATTGGCCAACACAAACCCACCACCGCGATAAGGTGACAGCCGTCGGGGGGAAAAGACAAGTATGTGAAGTATTAATTTTGATTACGATTTTGGATAAGTAAATGATTTGTTAGCGGAGTTTGTGATTATCAATATGCCACCGAAAAAACGACCCCGTCTTAAATAACAGCAGACTCCTACACAAAAACTACGTCTGAGTTCTAAACGGTGAAATGAATAGAACAACCTAATACCTGGCAGAAGATGCTCATCGCGAACGTATTGCCACTGCATCTTATGCCGGTGAAACGCATCGGGAAGAAGATACTCATCGCAATGGTGAACTGCTACTTCTTCCAATGATGGCAAAATGCATGTTAAATGCTCAATAGTCTGCTACAAGTATGGTCTGAAGAATTCCATTTCCTTTTCTAAATGTATTGATTTGATTCTTACTAATTAAGTCATCTGGCATGCCAGTGACAGCATTTCGCGAACATATTGGGTGCATATTTGTAACGCATTAAGCAACCCATAGTTATGTTGCATTATTGACACACAAATCAAGACCAAAAACCTAAATCAGGATCCCTAAATTTTTATCAAGTATACCAACACCATGCAAATGTATTTTTTTGGATAAAGCAGTCCAAAATAAATCTCAATAAATTATCACGTTCTTATTTCAGAGCCTGATGGTACACAACGCATGTTTAACGAAGTTGATGACAACAAAACTCTTATTTGGAATAGTAACGAGCCCAGTACCCTTAGTTTAGCTCATGCATGCGATGGCTCGAGAGCTCCGTGCTAAGAAACCTCGCCCGGGACCATCATCTGCAGAACCATCCATGCAATTCCCCTGAACATCGGAGTTATAGTCATGCTCTTGCGTAACATTGACATGCCTATGCAACGGGACACGTCTAATTGTGCGTGGCCTCCGAGAGCATGTCATCGACGCCGAGATCTTAGGGAGAAGGCATGCCGGCGAGCGGACATTTCTCTCCAGGGTCCAGCTGATACCGTCTGACATTGGACTATCCTTTCAGCTGATGAGGACACAGTTTCCCACACGATTGTCCTTTGCCATGACCATTAACAAGGCTCAAGGACAGACATTTTCTCGGGTCGGTCTGTTCCTTTTCAAACCCGTCTTTGATTATGGACAGCTCTATATCGCCCTGTCCAGAGCGCGGAGGTTTGCACCTGTGTTTGTGGAGGTAGTGCACGGGGAGCAGCAGGTACAATGGTCCGCTCGAGTGAGGCAATATTCCCGCAAAACATTGAATATCCTGAAGTTTTATAAAAACAGTTTTTTGAGAGTGAAGACTTTATAATAGTATTTAGAGTTTTTATATGTCTGTATATAAATAAAGATATACACTCTAAGATAGATCTATCTTATACTAGTGTATAACTTTATTTATATTTAAATTGTTTTCCTCCAATTTGCAAACTTACCGAGCTGGACATATTATATAACTCCATGGTCCATCAATAAAATTTTGCCTTAAATTGTTATTTTACCTTTGGGTTATGTGTTACATGACGGGTCCTTCTAGTTATATTTAAATACCTCAAGCAGGGCCGGCGCAAGGGAAAATGGCGCCCCGGGCAAGACTAAGGTATGCGAACTGCGAACGTAAAAATGTAAAAAAATTTTATATCAAGGCCAATCATTTTGGTGCAATTTTGATGCTAACTTCACCAGATATTGTTGGGGGAAAAACACGATATTTCTATATAGTCGGGTTACCAGTGTAACGTTTTGTACGTTTTTTAGGATCTTCGTGGAGGAGGTTGCCACCCAATGCCATTTGATAAAGCATGATTTTAGATGTATGAAAAGTGGAGGTGGCAACCTGGCAACCCTGTACGGGGGCGGGGGCGGAGGGGTCTGGGGGCCACTTTCCAAAACTTCAACGGCTTCAAATAAAATTCTGAAAAAATTTAAATATACCAAAATTGGATCGAGAAATTTAAAAAAAAAATATTTAAAAAATTTGAAAACCCACCATCTTGGAAAAATATGTGTTTTATTATTACTTTTGTACATACTGAACAACGTTGGCCAAATATAAAAATTCGTTTCAAACAAATTTTATAACCACAATAATGCTTGGTCGAATATTTTTTTGAAATAAAAAATCGGTGCAACAATACTCTGTATAGACGAGTTTTTGTAAAGAAGAATCAGTAATCAGTCCAGAGTCTAGACACTTTGACCCATCACTAATTGCAACAGTAGGTTTTTTGATGTTAAAATCGATTCATAAAAATGCCCTCTATAACGGTTCAAAATTTCTCCAAAATGTGATAAGAGTGGGTGGGCTAAAATGCAATTTTATTCAAAAAGTCATTGTTGTCATTATTAAATAATCAAATTATATAAAATGCAATTTTTTTCAAAAAGTCATTGTTGTCATTATTAAATAATCAAATTATATCAACCTAGGCGAGTAGCATATCAAATGAAAGCGTATGTTTAGTGCAATTAATAAAAATATATATCACCATTATTAAGTTGATACAGAAGTCAAAAGGGGTCAAAAAGTGGTAAAAATTTCAAAATTGAAGTTTTCCAGGACAAATGCGATATCTCCATCCCTAATAGAGACAATAACATACTTTTTTATATTAATCGATCCAAAATGAATCTGTTTATAACATATCAAAAGTTCTACTAAATTATTTAAACATGAGTGGGCCAATGAATCTGTCAAAAAGTTTAAAATTACGGTTTTTATTTTTGAGTGCAAAGTCTAAGATTATAACAATTTCCTAAATCACCTACTTATTACAAAAGTTTTTTGAAGTGAAACGATAAAGAACAATGCCCTCTAAAAATATCAAAAGTTATCTGAACTTGTATTAGGGTGGTTGGGCCAAATTTCTACATTTGGCAAAAACTCATTGTTGTCATTATCAAATTAACAAATTATATCAACCTGTCGAGTGGCATATCAAATTAAATCGTATGATTAGTGCAAAATATTTAAACAAGTATAACCATTAAAATGGGTCATACAAAGGTCATCAGAGGCCAAAACGTGGTAAAAATGCAAATTTTTTAGTGTCTCAGGATATGCCATTATATCATCATTTATCAAAGTAAAAATATACTTTTTGATACCAATCGATCCGTAGAGATGTAGTTTATGGCATATAAAAAATTCACAGAAATTCTTTGACCGTGAGTGAGCCGGTTACTGTTTTAATGTATTTATAATAGTGATATTTTATATAGGAAAAATCGAATATAACGCTATATGAGAGATAATCACGGTCAAAGAATTTCTGTGAATTTTTTATATGCCATAAACTACATCTCTATGGATCGATTGGTATCAAAAAGTATATTTTTACTTTGATAAATGATGATATAATGGCATGTCCTGAGACACTTAAAAATTAGCATTTTTACCACGTTTTGGCCTCTGATGACCTTTGTATGACCTATTTTAATGGTCATACTTGTTTTAATAATTTGCACTAATCATACGATTTCATTTGATATGCCACTCGACAGGTTGATATAATTTGTTAATTTGATAATGACAACAATGAGTTTTTGCCAAATGTAGAAATTTGGCCCAACCACCCTAATACAAATTCGGATAACTTTTGATATATTTAGAAAGCATTGTTCTTTATCGTTTCACTTCAAAAAACTTTTGTAATAAGTAGGTGATTTAGGAAATTGTTATAATCTTAGACTTTGCACTCAAAAATAAACCCGTAATTTTAAACTTTTTGACAGATTCATTGGCCCACTCATGTTTAAATAATTTAGAAGAACTTTTGATATGTTATAAACAGATTCATTTTGGATCGATTAATTTAAAAAAGTATGTTATTATCTCTATTAGGGATGGAGATATTGCATTTGTCCTGGAACACTTCAACTTTGAAATTTTGACCACTTTTTGACCCCTTTTGACTTCTGTATTAACTTAATAATGGTGATATATATTTTTATTAATTGCACTAAACATAAGCTTTCATTTGATATGCTACTCGCCTAGGTTGATATAATTTAATTATTTAATAATGACAACAATGACTTTTTGAAAAAATTTGCATTTTGGCCCACCCACTCTTATCACATTTTGGAGAAATTTTGAACCGTTATAGAGGGCATTTTTATGAATCGATTTTAACATCAAAAAACCTACTGTTGCAATTAGTGATGGGTCAAAGTGTCTAGACTCTGGACTGATTACTGATTCTTCTTTACAAAAACTCGTCTATACAGAGTATTGTTGCACCGATTTTTTATTTCAAAAAAATTATTCGATCAAGCATTATTGTGGTTATAAAATTTGTTTGAAACGAATTTTTATATTTGGCCAACGTTGTTCAGTATGTACAAACGTAATAATAAAACACATATTTTTCCAAGAGGGCGGGTTTTCAAATTTTTTAAATATTTTTTTTTAAATTTCTCGATCCAATTTTGGTATATTAAAATTTTTTCAGAATTTTATTTGAAGCCGTTGAAGTTTTGGAAAGTGGCCCCCAGACCCCTCCGCCCCCGCCCCCGTACAGGGTTGCCAGGTTGCCACCTCCACTTTTCATACATCTAAAATCATGCTTTATCAAATGGCATTGGGTGGCAACCTCCTCCACGAAGATCCTAAAAACGTACAAAACGTTACACTGGTAACCCGACTTATAAAGAATTTTAATTTTGTATGAAAGTATAAACTAGTTTTCGTGATATTTAGCGCCCCTTCATTAAATAAATTATATATTTTGGAAGCACCTATAAGCATTTGTTTTCATGACATAGTCTTATATTTTGAACGTGAAATTTTATAAATTTTGTAAATGGCAAGTCTAAGGGGTCGTAAGTGCTCCCCTTGACCTTTATTAAAGAAATTTTAACTTTTATAAGCACTTGTATTCGTGATATTTTCTTATATTTTGACCGTGATATATGAACAATTTAGTACATATGCCATGTTCAGGGGGGCGCAAGCGCCCCCCTTGACCTGGCGCCCCGGGCAGTTGCCCGCCTCGCCCGCCCCTCGCGCCGGCCCTGACCTCAAGAAAGAAGAACTAGCTAGTTGGTAGTTGGTGTTTGTGGTTGGTGTCTTAAGACCAACTATTTTTTTTAAATTTATAACCGTAGATTGTTACCTTCTAACTAATTTCAAAGTATGCTTTATATAGTAATGATATTCTTCAAATACTAGCTACTAGTACTTATTTATTTTGTTTACTATGCCGAAGTTCAAGAAGAAGATGAATTATTTTACATTTCACCAGAGATGGAAGATTCCAAGTGTATTGTTTTTGCCGATCCCGGTGCTTGTGAAAGAATGATCTGGTTTAATCCGTTGTTCCTCTGTTCAGGTGACTCAACAGACTTCTGGCTCCACACCGGTTTATCTGACTCAAAGCAACGCGGGGACAGAAACAGAGTGAATACACACACCTTGACATTGCATTGCGACAAGCAGTGGAAAGAGTGGAAACAAACAGATTTTCACTGTTTTTGTGTTCTAATATTAATTAATTATCATTAGTCTTGCAAAAACTATATTTATTGTAATTTTATAGCACAACAATTTCTATGTTGTTTTTTCTATACCTTTCATTGGTGGCAATTCATCGACTCAGAAGTCAGAATGATGTTTTATGTCTAATTTTAATATATTTTCCAATAACTAGGCACATACTATTTTTTCATAGTTGCCGTTCTTTACAACCAATTTGATGTTCAATTTTTATTGAAATAAATTACTGCTTTATACTAAATCATGGCTTAAAAGCACATAATAATTAAGAATTATCAACAAAATTAAACGGAACTAATATTATTATTAAAAAGCTAACTAAAACTACCAATTACACTTAATAAAGATAATTAATTACAAATAATTCTTATAGAACCATTTAAAACTAACAAAACAATAATTAACATCTATGATAGTCCTTACATTTGAAATTAAAAACCGTTGACAAAATTCATATAAAATACATCAGAACCAGTTTGTTCTTCCTCTTCTGTGCTATGTCTATTTATTTACTCGATAATATTGGACATAGAATTTTTACGTTCTGAGGCGACGAATTGTCAATGTTAAGTAACTTTGGGTTAAGAGAAGAAGTTTTGAGAAGGACGGACTGAATCATGTGAAAACAACATTGCGCTTGCAAAAGACAAAGTTATGTAAATATCAAGTAGTATGTTATCATGAGCTGTATTTTGTAAGTTTTGTAATGTTGTAAATATCTGTCTTTAGCCTATGTCTTGTCTAAAGCCAAGTTACATGGAGCAGTTTCTTGTTAACTTCGAGATGGAAATTAAAATGTTTCCGCCGACGTTTTGTACTTTGCTTACCACTTAGATCACAATCTTATATCTTGCAAACCACTCCGGTGTAATTAATTCCGGGGCTATGGACTACAATTCCAAAGCCCCGGAAAATTATTGATTTCACAAATTAATTTGTAGTGTTTAGACACTATTATTTCGACAAATAGTGTTAAAAATACTTGAATGTAATTGGAATACTACTCGGAATGACTCGAATGGTATTGGAATACTACTCGGAAAGACCCGAATGGTATTGGAATACTACTCGGAATGACTCAATAGTATTGGAATACTACTCGGAAAGACCCGAATGGTATTGGAATACTACTCGGAATGACTCAAATAGTATTGGAATACTACTCGGAATGACACGAATGGTATTGGAATTCTACTCGGAATGACTCAAATAGTATTTGAATACTACTCGGAAAGACCCGAATGGTATTGGAATACTACTCGGAAAGCCTCGAATGGTATTGGAATTCTACTCGGAATGACACGAATGGTATTGGAATACTACTCGGAAAGACCCGAATGTAATTGGAATACTACTCGGAATGACTCGAATGGTATTGGAGTTCTACTCGGAAAGCCTCGAATGGTATTGGAATTCTACTCGGAAAGCCTCAAATGGTATTGGAATTCTACTCGGAAAGCCTCAAATGGTATTGGAATTCTACTCGGAATGACTCGAATGGTATTGGAATACTACTCGGAAAGACCCGAATGGTATTGGAATACTACTCGGAATGACTCGAATGGTATTGGAATTCTTTTTGGAAAGACCCGAATGGTATTGGAATACTACTCGGAATGACTCGAATGGTATTGGAATACTACTCGGAAAGACCCGAATGTAATTGGAATACTACTCGGAATGACTCGAATGGTATTGGAATTCTACTCGGAAAGACCCGAATGGTATTGGAATTCTACTCGGAATGACTCGAATGGTATTGGAATAATACTCGGAATGACTCGAATGGTATTAGAATACTATTCGGAAAGACTCAAATGGTATTGAAATACTACTCGGAAAGACTCGAATGGTATTGGAATACTACTCGGAATGACTCGAATGGTATTAGAATACTACTCGGAAAGACCCGAATGGTATTGGAATTCTACTCGGAAAGACTCGAATGGTATTGAAATACTACTCGGAAAGACTCGAATGGTATTGGAACACTACTCGGAAAGACTCGAATGGTATTGGAATACTACTCGGAAAGACCCGATGGTATTGGAATTCTACTCGGAATGACTCGAATGGTATTGGAAAACTACTCGGAAAGACCCGAATGGTATTGGAATTCTACTCGGAAAGACTCGAATGGTATTGGAATACTACTCGGAATGACTCGAATGGTATTGGAATACTACTCGGAAAGACCCGAATGGTATTGGAATTCTACTCGGAAAGACTCAAATGGTATTGAAATACTACTCGGAAAGACTCGAATGGTATTGGAATACTACTCGGAATGACTCGAATGGTATTGGAATTCTACTCGGAAAGACTCGAATGGTATTGGAATACTAATTGGAAATTGATATTATTTTCATTGCAGATAGAAATACATAGTGAATATGAATTTATGAAACATGTCTGAATTCAGTACTTTTATATGGGTTCGTTATTTTTGTAAATAAATGAAACATTTGTAGTTAAAAGTTAACTTGCAAATTTCTCTGCGGACATTCGGTTCGTTAATAAATACATAATTGTATGACGCTTCCCCTCACTTATTTTTCATAGAAGTAAAAATTGGCTTAAAATTGTGTACAAATCACATAGAAAGGTACAAAATTTGGTCATGAAAGTCGACATTTTCCCGGAGCTTTAAACCCTGGACCTGCATTATATTGAGAGGCCCTCCCCCCAAACCCATTGTTTTCGTGGGCAAATATGTTTTCCTGACTTCACTTAACGTCCGCCCACTTATTATGTTACAAATTGACCACTGGAATGTGTCACTCAGAAGTTCAGAAGTTCAGAAGACGTTTCAGAAGTTTAATTGAGCTTAAAGTCATGTAAATGCGTCTTGTTTTGTATGAATTCCGCTGTGACTTGGATTTATGTTTGGTTCGATGTTAACGAGACAGAAATAGTATTAATGTAGCATTTCCACTGCTGGGCCATTCCATGGTAACTTACATTACAATCAGAACAAAATTTGCTCAAAATTTTTTTATTTTTATTGCTCAAATAATTAGAAAAGAAGTTACCAACAATATTTATGATACCTTCTTGATAATATGTGTATGGTGCCATTAAGACATTGGAGCAAAAAAATGTATTGGTTTTGATATTAATTAACCCCCCCCTCCCCCCGCAGGTAGGCGATCGCCCCCCCTTTTCCTCATATCAAAAAATAAACTAAGCATTATACAAAATATAAAAATTTTAAATAAATAATTTAATATATTTTTCTTCAAAATTTTATTTCGAACCAGTTATGTGATAATAAGATAGCGTTCTTAATATGTAATAGGTGGGTGAAAATTTTAACTCTTTGTTTTGTTCTTCTCCCTATCCCATCGTTTATTCCCGCGTCTGATTTAAATGATTTTGATATATCTCGAATCGATTATTAAAATTAATAATTGAGCGAGCGTAGCGAGCGTCTCCATTCGGCTCTTTTGGATACTTTCTCTGTTTTTGTGTGTGTGTGTGTGTGTGTGTGTGTGTGTGTGTGTGTGTGTGTGTGTGTGTGTGTGTGTGTGTGTGTGTGTGTGTGTGTGTGTGTGTGTGTGTGTGTGTGTGTGTGTGTGTGTGTGTGTGTGTGTGTGTGTGTGTGTGTGTGTGTGTGTGTGTGTGTGTGTGTGTGTGTGTGTGTGTGTGTGTGTGTGTGTGTGTGTGTGTGTGTGTGTGTGTGTGTGTGTGTGTGTGTGTGTGTGTGTGTGTGTGTGTGTGTGTGTGTGTGTGTGTGTGTGTGTGTGTGTGTGTGTGTGTGTGTGTGTGTGTGTGTGTGTGTGTGTGTGTGTGTGTGTGTGTGTGTGTGTGTGTGTGTGTGTGTGTGTGTGTGTGTGTGTGTGTGTGTGTGTGTGTGTGTGTGTGTGTGTGTGTGTGTGTGTGTGTGTGTGTGTGTGTGTGTGTGTGTGTGTGTGTGTGTGTGTGTGTGTGTGTGTGTGTGTGTGTGTGTGTGTGTGTGTGTGTGTGTGTGTGTGTGTGTGTGTGTGTGTGTGTGTGTGTGTGTGTGTGTGTGTGTGTGTGTGTGTGTGTGTGTGTGTGTGTGTGTGTGTGTGTGTGTGTGTGTGTGTGTGTGTGTGTGTGTGTGTTGACAAAGCTATCAATGTGAGCTCAGGCGGGTGAATACACAACAGGAATGTGAGGTCCATTTTCAATGTGAGCTCAGACCCCCTGAGCTCGGATTGTTTAGTATAGGGAATCAATGCTAAATGATAAATAAGGCCTTCCTACCGAGTTTCAGCTATGAGCTCACATTGATAGATTTGTCTGTTTTCGTAGTTGAGGTGTGTTCCCACCAGGGCGGCGCTCGAATAGTTTTCACACACTTCGTACACACCCATGACGCGTAGTGACCGCAGCATGTGAGCTCCTTTTTCGGACATGCATTTTGTGGAGTTCCCTTTAAATTCGAATCAGCCAATGACATGACGGCATTCAAATATTTGAAATACACACAGCGCGACCGCCTAAGCCAATACAATGTGAGGTCATAAAAAATAAAAACGTATAGTTTTGTAAACTATTTATTAATACGTTCAATTGTTAGGTACACCTATGTTACATGCATAGAAACCAGCAAATAAATTAAGATAACTACATTGGAGCAATGACTAAACAATTAAATACAATTAAATATCGTATTACTCTGTTGAAGATAATCGTATGTTTTTTTAAAAAGTACGTAATATCGTGCGTATGCTAAAATCGTGTACGTACCAAATGATTACCGGAAAATAATAATAATAACGTTAAACAATGTAACTATTACATAAAACAAATGTCACATACGTGCGAAATAGACAAGTTTCTAACTGCAGTAACTGAATATTGATATTTTTATTCGAGAAAATAAGGAACACAACTGACCTCTGGTGGATTTTGTGGTACTAGTTAAATGGCGGCTATCAAGGGCGCATTTGCATAAATATAAATACAAATATTTGATATAGTTGTTTGTTATGGCCAAGAAAGTAAATTTATAGCTAAATATCAATTTAATTTGTTTTTTGTTTTTTCACTGCTTTATGGAAACACGAAATGTAAAAACAAACAAATTAATATGTGGACCTGATAGTAGCCATCTTGCCAGAAGTGGCTCCATCACGTATCACTTATTTGTGGGAATAGAGGGGGGAAATCCACGTAAAATGTTATTGAATACAATTTCACAAATGTGTATATTTTTTGTTGGATTATATATAACTTGTAACATCTTGAAAAACATTCTATATTGTTATATTTGACAGACTTGCGTCTTGTGTCTTAAAATGTTGTAATTTAAACGTTGAATTTAAATTTAAATCGGATTGGCGTGTATTAACACACAGACGACCTCGTATTGTTATTTTAAATTCAACAATGTGTATGCGATAGCCAGAAGACTTCAGATACAACTGAGAAATCGGATTGGCGTGTATTAACACACAGACGACCTCGTATTGTTATTTTAAATTCAACAATGTGTATGCGATAGCCAGAAGACTTCAGATACAACTGAGAAATCGGATTGGCGTGTATCAACACGCCAATCACGTATTGTTATAAATGTAATGACACGTATTGTTATTTTAAATTCCACAGTGTGTATGCGATTGCCAGAAGACTTCAGATACAACTGAGAAATCGGATTGGCGTGTATTAACACACAGACGACCTCGTATTGTTATTTTAAATTCAACAATGTGTATGCGATAGCCAGAAGACTTCAGATACAACTGAGAAATCGGATTGGCGTGTATTAACAGTAACACACAGACGACCTCGTATTGTTTTTTTAAATTCAACAATGTGTATGCGATAGCCAGAAGACTTCAGATACAACTGAGAAATCGGATTGGCGTGTATCAACACACATACGACCTCGTATTGTTATTTTAAATTCAACAATGTGTATGCGATAGCCAGAAGACTTCAGATACAACTGAGAAATCGGATTGGCGTGTATTAACACACAGACGACCTCGTATTGTTATTTTAAATTCAACAATGTGTATGCGATAGCCAGAAGACTTCAGATACAACTGAGAAATCGGATTGGCGTGTATCAACACACAGACGACCTCGTATTGTTATTTTAAATTCAACAATGTGTATGCGATAAAACTACCCAAAAGACCTTGAAGAAATTCAGAAAGTTCAATATATTGATTCAAACTCAAAATGAGGATATTGTTTAGTAATGATTATCCGTAAACGAATGACCAATGCTATGTAAATCTACTTTCATAATATTAGGAGTAAATATGGACGAGTTTGGGATTTATTTAAACAATTGCTTGATAGTTTTTTCTTGTTTTATACACATGCATTAGATTTGCTTCACTGAACTGTTGTGTATCACCGATACGCACACACCGCATTATCTGTGGTCCTAGAGCTTCGACCTTGAACTGAAGGTAGGAGTGTTTATCGCCATAAGAAGGTTTCCATTTTCTGCGTGGTTAGGGGTTTCAGTTTACTTCGAACATGAGTAATATGTTTGATTCTCTCCACGAGTGTGTAATGAGATCTTATATTGTAATATTAATTTCTCATGTCATGCGACGACACTTACTTATATTTTGGGTTAATTTTTAACTTATATCCGAATGATTAAAAAGTAAAATGAATAAAGATGCGATCACAAAGAGAGTTTTTACATGTTGCTTTTTCAATTTAAATATCACCGCTTTGCCTGCAATGTTCACATGACACGTCCCGGATATTTTTATATTGCTATGTAGGTACGTTGTCTATGAGAATTCTAAGCTGCAAATTAACTGCAATTTTAAAACAGGAAAAATCGATAGTGATCTCATTATCAACGACATTGTCAAAAGTCGATATTTTTCAAAAGCGGCAAAATTCTTGGGAATTCGTGGTTTTCAACAGGTAGGTACACATAGGAAAACTGTTGATCATGAAGACATTTGATGATTTGCGATAAGAAGAGTCTATTTGCGATGCAATTGAACGAACTTTGGGGTTTTGAAAGGTTTTTTGAAAATGTAACAGATCCGAGAACAAGACAAAGCACCGCCAGACGGAGGTAGCTCCAGATTATTTATCGAAAATCGAGTTTGAGCACATCGCTTGCAATTTTTGGAGGAAATACTTGAATATGCAAAACTTAACTAATGCTTACACGTCGATTCCGATGGACATAACGCCGACTCACTAATTCAAGATGTCGCCGAAATGGGCCTTAAAAATTCGTTTTTTTGTCCTTTTGAGAGCGAAAGTACGAGACATTTTTAAAAAAAGAGGGTAGGTCCCAGCTCGATATTGAGTGAAGAAAAATAAAAAATTTTAGAAATTCTCAGCTAGTCGATTTTTGAAATTGTAACGCCGAACTTTAAACTCAAAATTGGGCCAAAATTTTAAATACATGCCCCCGCAGACCATCGATTTACCTTCTACAGACCTATTAGGACCGCGTCTAGAACTCGACTCATTAGGCGACCCTCCCATCATTTGCCGCTCACAGGGGATGTGAGCAAGTTGGCTCAAGCGCCAACACACGAGCTCGAGGCAATGTATTAACAAGACGGACTTACGCCCCTCTGCGTCTAGAATTCGACACCTTAGCAACCCTCCCATTACGCACAGTTTTGTATACAATAATCTTTACGGTCATTATTAACAGCTTCAATTTCTCAGACAGATGCTTTTCTGTATTCAATTTATTATGAAATACCTATTAAAATACTTTCTTCATAACATACAGTGTTTAAGAATTATTTAAATAATTAATAGCAGAAGTTCTATCTTATACACACTCTAGGCTCATTTACAGTATCAATTCGAGTTCACAAATGTGTGATGATCATTATGAATTTATCAATTACAAACGAGGTCCTAGGATTTTTCTCTCCACTGTTTGAAAAAGATTCGTCAAATTCAATATATTCCCTGATGTATTATCCTATTGTGAGTGTTTTTTGTTTGAAACACTTTTCTCTAGGATGCTTGGATTAACGGTAATCATCGTTCAAATAAAATTCTTTTCTCTGCGTTGACTTCACGTGCAAGATCGAGGTTGCTCTAACGTTGTTACTATGGCATTAAATCTGAACAAATTCACGAATTTTAGAATCGGTCTTTCTCTCTCATTTTTGCAAGTAGACAGTTGAATTTTAGAGTGGTTTACTCCAATTTTCCCGCTGAATTCGAATGTGAACTCAGATTTTGAAAATGTTGTCAGTAGAGTGAATAAACATCAATTAACTGAAATGGCATCTGTGTGTGATATTGATAGTGATATTGATAAGGGCGGGATTCCCATGTCAAAGGTACTGAATAATGAATCGTACGGGCTGTGACATGTGATTAAAATGAAACCTAATTACAATTATAAGTGTTTTACACAAGACACTATTATTTAGTGTTTTAAATTAATATGGCATATGAATCGGTGGCTGTGTGGACAAGAAAGGTCTGAGATTATACCGGACAAGCACATTATTCAATTCAACTAGATAAAGTTTCATCATGAAAACAACAAGAAATTAGCCATTTTTAATATTTTTTTGAGTATACCATACTTTGATATTTTAGGGAATATAATTGAGAAAATATATTCTGGGTGAGAGTTCTCTAAAATCGAAAATAACTTGTACCATGTTTCCATCATATTAGCTGTAATATTTTACCACTTGTCAATGATGTAGTTTTGTGTAGGATGTTTCAATATGACATTTGGCATAAGTAGTATATGATGGTAAATTAAGAATTCTTTTCTAGATTGGAAATTTGTTAATATGAAAATGTTGAGATAAAATGAAATCGTTGTAAATTTGTTCTAAAAGGAGCATACGTTCATAATAAATATACACAGATGCGTCGGAAGTATATTTTTGCAGGGGGGGGGGCACTCCTGGTTGTCAGATGCCCCAAAAGTAGCTGAAAATAAATTTTTTCGGGAAAACACGTTTACGTTTGAGTTCAATGTGGGGTTTTGGGGGAAAAGCCCCCCAAAATCATGCAGGTCGGATTTGTTTTTAATTTCAGAAGTTCATATGGACCAAATTTCGATGCGATTTGGCTTATAATTTTTCGTCGATTTGCTCCCCTTACATAGGGATTAACTGAAAATTTGAACTTTAATATCTTTACTCAATAGTTTCTTATGAAGATTATTTCGAAGTCGGACAATTTATTAAGTAGATTTGAATGAATATCTATATTATGGGGAAGGGGGGGGGGGGGGGTAGGCACATTGATTTACCTGCCTCATGTGTTTTCTTAGGGGGGTGGCACGTTTCACCCCCTCCCCCCCTTCACCGCTCCAGCGCCCATAAATATACATTATATTCATTTTAATTTTTTTATTTCGCTTCAACTAATGTGCAAAGTGGAAATAACCGCCGAACCAGGGCTCGAACCCGGGAGATCTCACTTCCCGGGCGAGAGTTCTACCAACCTGGCTACCATTAGATGTTTTGCTTCACGCAGTCCTTCATATTGAAATTGAAGTTATTTTTATATTGAATATAATTTACATTTATTGAATTTTATTTTATTTGTTATCAAATAAATGAATTACATTTATTAAAATTGTTCAACAAACTATTCACCAAAGTCAAGAAGCTATAGCATCAGTGGAAAAGTCATAATAGTAATTAACTAGGGAAAATGCACCAGTCATTGGCAGATGTACCATACTAAGCGTGTAAATGTACTACTACCCAGCCGCACACCCCTTGTTACGCCCCTGAAATTCACATTCTTTGGTTCTATCTCATACACACAGTATACTTATTCATTATCAATTCGAGTTCCCAAATGTGTGACGCTCAATATGAATTCATCAATTGCAAACGAGGTCCTAGGTTTCTTCTCTCCTCGCTTTGAGGAGGATTCGTCAAAATTTATATTTTCCCCGATGTATTATCCTATTGTGAGTGTTTTTTGTTTGAGACACTTTTCTCTAGAATGCTTGGATTAACGGTAATCATCATTCAAATAAAATTATTTTCTCTGTGTTGACTTAACTTGCAAGGTCGGGGTTGCTTTAACGTTGTTACTATGGCATTAAATCTGAACAAATTCACGAATTTTAGAATTGGTCTTTCTCTCTCATTTTTGCAAGTAGACAGTTGAATTTTAGAGTGGTTACCTCCAATTTTCACGCTGAATTCGAATGTGAACTCAGATTTTAAAAATGTTGTCAGGAAAGTGAAAAAACTTCAAATAACTTAAATGGCTTCTGTGTGTTATATTGATAAGGGCGAGATTCCTATGTTAAAGGTGCGGGATAATGAACCTTACGGTCTAGCAATACGTGATTGAGTGAAGAATTGTTATATTATTTATACAATTATTTCAATGATATCGATATGAAAACAATTGATCACAACGCCATCTCCAATAGATATCGTCTATTTGCGATGTTATTGAACGCAATTGAGATATTTGAACGAATTTTTAAAACTACCACAGATCGAAGTGATCGATAGTGTGGTAGGTATACTTACGAGGAGTGTTCCGGAATATTTGCTAAAATTCGAGTGGTGCTTTCGTCATCTATTTTTGCCGTAGAAACTAGATTTACCAGAATCGGTCCTAGTTTTCGCATAGATTTCAAAGCTAAGCGATTACGTATCTGAAATTGGCGGCCGCCAAATTGCAATAACCTAAAGTTTTGTGATGTTATGTTATTTTTGTTTAAAAATTGTTAGAATTCAAAGATTACCATATTTTTGTAGTGGGATGACTAGTTTTAAAGGCATCAAAAAAATTTAAGAAATATTAAAAAGATTTATTTTATTATCATTGTTTAAAATCAGTAAAATATAAATTGACGCCTTAGCTCAGAGTATTGCATACGGCAACAATGTCTTCACCATCGTTACAAATTGTTTCTTGGCTAGAATTGATAAATCATGATGCTCACCCACGGGGTTTCCCGTCAAAATAAAAACGTATTTGTCGGTAAAAATTATTATTTTCGTACTCAAAAGTGTACACATTAATTCATAAATATAATGTTTTATTCAGTGGACATTTTCTAGGGAAAACGGTTATACTGTCAAATGGCGTAATTTCTTAATCAACTAACAATTAATGACGTTGACATGGTTACAATAAAATATTAAATCATTCGACAGGAAATGCCGTTACCCGTCAAATTGTCCACTTGATTTAAATGTCATATTTATCAATGGATATTTACACTTTTGAGTATGAAACAGTATGTTTTATCAACATTATGTTGATATTTTCTATAAATAAATTTGTTAGAATAAATAGCATTTTCTTAAATCTGAAGGTATACCACGAAACAAACTAAGTCAGGAAGAACAGCCAAGAGAATCAAGCCTGCTACCCATTACAAACAATAACATTTCCGTAATTATACAAGAACAATAACCACTTTTTGACATACTATTAAAATGCTAGTTGGACTAAAATGTTTTCTTCCTACTTAATTTTCCTCGTAACCTTGGACTGCGAAAATGTGTTTCAAGGTTGTAATTTTTCAATCATTAGTCAATTTTTTTTGCGATAATCATCTATAAAATAAATATTTTCTCAGAATTATATGGTTCTATCTTATACACACTAGGCTCACTCGTATCATCAATTCGAGTTCACAAATGTGTGATGATCAATATGAATTATGCCATTACATACGAGGTCCCAGGATTTTTCTCTCCTCTGTTTGAACAGGATTCGTCAAATTCAATCTTTTAACCGATGTATTATCCTATTGTGAGTGTTTTTTGTTTGAAACACTTTTCTCTAGAATGCTTGGATTAACGGTAATCATCGTTCAAATAAAATTCTTTTCTCTGCGTTGACTTCACGTGCAAGATCGAGGTTGCTCTAACGTTGTTACTATGGCATTAAATCTGAACAAATTCACGAATTTTAGAATCGGTCTTTCTCTCTCATTTTTGCAAGTAGACAGTTGAATTTTAGAGTGGTTACCTCCAATTTTCACGCTGAATTCGAATGTGAACTCAGATTTTAAAAATGTTGTCAGGAAAGTGAAAAAACTTCAAATAACTTAAATGGCTTCTGTGTGTTATATTGATAAGGGCGAGATTCCTATGTTAAAGGTGCGGGATAATGAACCTTACGGTCTAGCAATACGTGATTGAGTGAAGAATTGTTATATTATTTATACAATTATTTCACAGCTATCGATATGAAAACAATTGATCACAACGCCAATTCCAGTAGATATCGTCGTTTTGCGATATAATCGCAAACACTCCACCTCCAAAATATTTGCTTAAATTCGAGTGTTGCTTTCGTCATCTATTTTTGCCGTAGAAACTAGATTTACCAGAATCGGGCCTAGTTTTCGCATAGATTTCAAAGCTAATCTGAAATTGGCTACCGCCAATTTGCAATAAACTGAAGTTTTGTTTTGTTACGAAATGTATATTTGCATGAATTCAGAGATTACTACAGTTTTGTTGTGGGATGACTAGTTTTCATGGAATCTATTAAAAAAAATTAAGAAATATTAAAATGATTTATTTTATTACCATTGTTTAAAATCAGTAAAATATACACTAACGCCATAGCGCAGATCATTGCAATGGCAACAATGTCTTCACCATCGTTACAAATTGTTTCTTGGCTAGACATTATAAATCATGATGCTGTCCTATATTACCCACGGGGTTTCCCGTCAAAATAAAAACATATTTGTCGGTAAATATCATAATTTTCATACTCAAAAGTGTACACATTATTAAATTCATTAATATAATGTTAAAATCAGTGGACATTTTCTAGGGAAAACGGTTATACTGTCAAATGGCGTAATTTTTTAATCAACCATCAATGACGTTACCATGGTAACAGTAAAATATTACATCATTCAACAGGAATGGCATTTCCCGTCAAATTGTCCACTTGATTTAAATGTCATATTTATCAATGGATATTCACACTTTTGAGTACAAAAACAGTGTGTTTTACTAACATTTGTTGATATTTTGTAAGTATAATTTTGAAACGATTTAAATAATTTATTAATATTTCCTAAAACCCATGCATGATAAGTGTGAATATAATTATTATCTGCGCTGATAATAACAATTTTGTGATAAATAAGTTGAGTGATTTCCAATTATCAATTCATTATGAAATTCGAGGATTCAATAGATACTGAAAGAAAGACCTCAGAAAGACTGAACAGATTCTTAAGTCTTCTTACACACTTGTCCGGTGGTTTAAACCTCTACTCATACATTCGAAGCAAACTGAGGAAACCTGACAACGCCGAAGACATACGATGCAATAGTTCTGGCGAGTAAATGGCAACCTCTACGTCAAGGTCAAAATTATAGGACCTCAGATGATGCGGTGTGTACGTACTCAACGTCACACAGCAGATCTAAGAAACTAATTCAATGCATTGTACAATACACACCACAAATAATTTAAGACTATTTTATCATAAAGCTCCACTCACAGTTCATATATTCTCCGAATATTAGTAAAGTGGCTTTTCATTAATACTGAGCATTTATGTACAGAAATATTCGTAAAAAATGATAAAATCATGATTTAATACAGATAGGGTTGAAGTGTGGGTATGATCTGAGGTCAGTAAGGTTTTGTCTCATACACACTGATCCCGAAGACATTTGCGTTATTGAACGAAATCGATGGTATTTAACGATTTTTTCAAATGTTAACATTACGAAGATCAAGACGATGCACTGCCAGAGAGAGAGGGGAGTAGCTCCATAACATCAGTACCGGCCCAGTACCGCCCAGTACCTGCCGGTACCGGCCAGAGCAATTGGCCGGTACTGGCCCAGTACCGGAAATTTGGCCGCGTGCAGCCCAGCCAGCACTGAGCCAGTACCGGCGTCATTGCTGTTGGCCAGCATGATCTTTGAATGCACCATCTTGTTCGTGGCCAGCACCTTGCCAGAGTGGCCGGTACTATAGCCCATCACCGTGCCTTCATCGAGCCAGCTGATATGTTTACTGGGATTGATCTAAAATCATTCTAGGCCGAAAAGATTTTAAAAAAGTTGTAGATACACAATGTCAACATATTTCTATCAATGCGAGCTCTCAAGTGTGTAATATAACCACAGTTGAGTCTATAGATTTGAAGCGAGGTACTTTGTGTTCTTGAAACACAATGTCAACTTATTTCCATCAATGCGAGCTCTCAAGTGTGTAATATAACCACAGTTGAGTCTATAGATTTGAAGCGAGGTACTTTGTGTTCTTGAAACACAATGTCAACTTATTTCCATCAATGCGAGCTCTCAAGTGTTTAATATAACCACAGTTGAGTCTATAGATTTGAAGCGAGGTACTTTGTGTCCTTGAAACACAATGTCAACTTATTTCCATCAATGCGAGCTCTCAAGTGTGTAATATAACCACAGTTGAGTCTTTAGATTTGAAGCGAGGTACTTTGTGTTCTTGAAACACAATGTCAACTTATTTCCATCAATGCGAGCTCTCAAGTGTGTAATATAACCACAGTTGAGTCTATAGATTTGAAGCGAGGTACTTTGTGTCCTTGAAACACAATGTCAACTTATTTCCATCAATGCGAGCTCTCAAGTGTGTAATATAACCACAGTTGAGTCTATAGATTTGAAGCGAGGTACTTTGTGTCCTTGAAACACAATGTCAACTTATTTCCATCAATGCGAGCTCTCACGTGTGTAATATAACCACAGTTGAGTCTATAGATTTGAAGCGAGGTACTTTGTGTTCTTGAAACACAATGTCAACTTATTTCCATCAATGCGAGCTCTCATGTGTGTAATATAACCACAGTTGAATTTATAGATTTGAAGCGAGGTACTTTGTGTTCTTGAAACACAATGTCAACTTATTTCCATCAATGCGAGCTCTCAAGTGTGTAATATAACCACAGTTGAGTCTATGGATTTGAAGCGAGGTACTTTGTGTTCTTGAAACACAATGTCAACTTATTTCCATCAATGCGAGCTCTCATGTGTGTAATATAACCACAGTTGAGTCTTTAGATTTGAAGCGAGGTACTTTGTGTCCTTGAAACACAATGTCAACTTATTTCCATTAATGCGAGCTCTCAAGTGTGTAATATAACCACAGTTGAGTCTATGGATTTGAAGCGAGGTACTTTGTGTTCTTGAAACACAATGTCAACTTATTTCCATTAATGCGAGCTTTTAAGTGTGTAATATAACCACAGTTAAGTCTACAGATTGGAAGAGAGGTACTTTGTGTTCTAAATGAAACATTGTCTACGTATTTTTATCAATTAGTTTGTTTTAATGGCACCTTTTTACATGTCATGTCTGACCCATTCTCATAAATTATTATATCCATGTTATATAGATGTAAGTGATTTTCTGAGATTATAATCTGTATTTAATATCAGGAAAAAAATGCCATCAGTAATCAGTAATACATGGGATATTTGAACAGATGTTCTTACGTGAATCACGTACCTACGCAGTTCATTGCTGTGTATATTATGTTACGGATTGTCATAATATTCATTTGTAAGGAACTCGTCCTACAAATAACCTGACAAGTAATGAAGTTATGCATATGACTTCACTCTGTATATGCACTTTCGACTTTGTAACGGTCACTGTGTATGAGTTCGGATAAGCAAAATGTACGCGTAGTGACGGTTATGTGTATGAGTTCACTTTGTATGAGCACATACGACAATGTAACGGTCACTGTGTATGAGCTCGGATTGGCAGTTCACGTGATCTCACATTATATTGAGTAAAACGCAGAGTCCACATAGATATGTCATATCATACTTACACAACGACGTCTTAGAGCAAATCGGTTATGACCACGTCCATCTAGGTACTAAAGGTAGCAATAGTTGTCATGGTAAGCATTGTCTATCTAGTGTAGTGTGCGATGTCTCACATTGGTGGTGTGTATTCACATACCTCACATAGATAGATTCGGTCGTATGGGTGTGTGTGTGTGTGTGTGTGTGTGTGTGTGTGTGTGTGTGTGTGTGTGTGTGTGTGTGTGTGTGTGTGTGTGTGTGTGTGTGTGTGTGTGTGTGTGTGTGTGTGTGTGTGTGTGTGTGTGTGTGTGTGTGTGTGTGTGTGTGTGTGTGTGTGTGTGTGTGTGTGTGTGTGTGTGTGTGTGTGTGTGTGTGTGTGTGTGTGTGTGTGTGTGTGTGTGTGTGTGTGTGTGTGTGTGTGTGTGTGTGTGTGTGTGTGTGTGTGTGTGTGTGTGTGTGTGTGTGTGTGTGTGTGTGTGTGTGTGTGTGTGTGTGTGTGTGTGTGTGTGTGTGTGTGTGTGTGTGTGTGTGTGTGTGTGTGTGTGTGTGTGTGTGTGTGTGTGTGTGTGTGTGTGTGTGGGTGTGTGTGTGTGTGTGTGTGTGTGTGTGTGTGTGTGTGTGTGTGTGTGTGTGTGTGTGTGTGTGTGTGTGTGTGTGTGTGTGGGTGTGTGTTTCCCGATGATGCTAGCCACATTTTTTTTTCGATCGAGCTGAAATTTTGCACACATACTAATATCATTGTAACTCAGTCTGGGATTGTTTTTGAGAGCTGCATTCTGATTGGTTCAATTAAAAACATATCTTCTGATTGGCCGAAAATCAAAATGTTCAGATCGAGTTCAAATTTTGCATGACCATTAAGAGTACCATTTTCAATTATTATACAACTTTTCAGCCCAATCAGTAGAGAACTTATGCACTTATTGACATTTTTAAGTTTTGAACCTGTCAGAAAATGACATTTCAAAACAGAAATTCCACTGCATTCTGGGTTGCTCTATGCAGGCTATAGCAAAGCAAAGTTTATAGATGGCTATTCTCAGTTTTATTGAAAATCAGATTCCTTTATGTTGATCGAGTGATCATTGCAATACATAATGTTTGTTTGCAATATGTTATGTATGTAATATACATAGGTATTAGGTAGGTATCTAAAATAATTTATTTTTGGATATGGATCATGTTTCACACTATTAAAACAACGTTTCGACTAGATACATATCATATTTTATACATTTCTAGCCCAATCGGTTAAGAATTTACAGAATTATTGCTCGTTTAGGTGTTTTGAATATCTGTCCAAAGGGATTGATGGAAAAGTATCAAATTGATGGTATTGGTCTGTTTAATTGTTCCAGAGTGTTTATGGAAAGTTGTAAGGAAATTTGGTAATAATGTAGAAAGTTTTGTTTCATTAAATGGATCGGGCTCGATTGGCGATGTCGTGCGAATCGGTGCTCGCTCATCAACGCGTTACACGGAGCGTTTTCCTAGTTTTTATATGTCATTTGAACTGTTTTTTTTATAATTGTTGCGTGTGTTGCAAAAGAATACACAGGGGCGCAGTTCAGTTTTCAGTTATTTTTTTAACATCATGTCATTATGTCATGATGATATGTAATTACGAAAAAGATTAGTCTAAACCGCGTAAAAATGCACTACATACATGCCCCCCCCACCCCCCCCCCCCCCCCCCAGACCCCCCATTGATGTCTTGTAAATCACTACACTTTCTGCATACCCACTACAAAAATCCACCGCACGCCACTGCTCAGACATGGCGTGCAACCCCGAGAATGTGAAAAGTCTGAATTCAACACTGTCTCGAATCATACTTACAATATTGCTTTGTCTTCCATCACACAAACCATAGATTTAATAATCTCACAAATTTTTATTTTGATGCAATAAATATACTATTTGAGACAGCTTATAAAATTATAATCATGTTTCAAATATACTTCAAGGGGTCAGAGATTTCAGCCGCCATTTTTAAACCGGAAGTAACGTCTTATCTCAAAAACTGATAGACAAATCGGTATGAAACTAGCGCCAAACGATTCGGATGGCCATCTCTATGGAATATGAACAGTACAAATAGAATTGTCCTATTTATGAGACCGGAAATTACGTCATTCAAATGTATAAATTATTATAATTCCCTCCTATACAATAAATACATATTCAGAAAGCTTAAAATGATACACATCATTTATAGAAATAAATTATATGTGGCATTGCAGAAAGTTCAGCAGCCATTTTGAAAACCGAAGTGTTTCCATATCTCGGAACTGGGTTGACTGATTGGAATGAAACCTTTGCTATTCTTCGTGAAAGATCATTTAAAGCAATTATTTAGGACCATACGCTGCTATTCATTAGTGGTAACGAAATTGTAAAGGGTGATGATTTTTTAAAAGAATTTAGTAATTGTTCATTTCATATGTGTCACAAGTTGTTAGAATAAACTAAAAAAAGGAGTGATATCCCCATAAAAAACACTTCGTGTAAAAATACCAGCCAAGTCTCTTCAACTAAAAAAAAATATGAAATCTAAAAATTCTGCACTGAAAAGTAGTGATATCAAAAAATTTGCCAAGTCAAAACTTTATTTGAAAATCAAAAAATACTTGGCGCATCGTTTTTTTAGGGCATTATAGGTATACTATGTATATGTATATTTCATGTATAATTTATAATTGGCTTATACTTCCAAGCTATTTATGTACACGATGCGCCAAGTATTTTTTGATTTTCAAATAAAGTTTTGACTTGCCTAATTTTTTGATATCACTACTTTTCAGTGCAGAATTTTTAGATTTCATATTTTTTTTTAGTTGAAGAGACTTGGCTGGTATTTTTACACGAAGTGTTTTTTATGGGGTTGCTTTGTCTTCCATCACACAAACCATAGATTTGTAAACACTATTTAAAAAAAGGAATTAAATTCAATTGGGTTTGTTAGGTTAATTATTAAAATCACTTTATGTTGGTAACTTACATAACACTTGTGATTTAACATTGGTTTCCCTATACCAAAATAACGTGTCAATTTTTTGGAAAGTTTTAAAAATTCAAAATTTTTATGTTTGAAAATTTGTAAGTACGTTTTTGTTATTTGGTTTGTTTTTGACAATAATAATGCGAAATGTATTAAAATCCTTCAATTTTAAGGTCTTAAATTAAATATTTAAAAAAAAATCCATTATATTTTTCCCTACTTTGGTGAAATGGCCCTGCTTCGAATTATATTCACTCAATAGGTCTGTTCGTTTTGCTTACTGCACTTTACTGCTCACTGCAAATCCGTTCGTTTTGCATCGAACTTGCTGTTCCGTCACTGCGATTGTGTTCGATTTGACACTGACAGTAGCTGCGCAGTGACTGTTCTTACAGCTGGGTAGGGAGGTTCTGTAGCGGCAGTAACTTTGCAGTAGACGGCAAAATGGCGGACGTTTGAAATGTCAAATGTGTTTATAATGGATGGATAGTGAAAAACGCCCAAGGAGGAGGGAAATGAGTATTTGTTTCAGAGTTTAGTTTAGTTATATGTTATGAAATGATACATATTTATATAAAAATGCATTGGGATTAGACAAGAACTCTATAAATGCAGAACAAAACCTCACTTATTTGTACATTCTTCCCGCCAAATTCACAAACCTCTCAACCAAAAGGAAAAGGCCAGACTGCCATCCTGCTGCAAATGCGTTCGTTTTGTGTCGGTACAGTAAGCTACTGCCAGAGTTACCAGGGCCTACTATAAGCTGCTGCTACTGCAACTGCAGAAAGCAAAACGAACAGACCTAAAGTCAACATTGAGATAATATTTCATAAATATCACTGCTACTTTTGTGCCCTTCAACTTATGGAATATGTGAAAAGTAATTTGCATGGCCGTTTTTAGTCAGTCTTCAATAAAATTAGATTTTTCTCTAGTTTGGTCACAAAATCTAGCGGAGCGGTCGCTCCTCCCAGCCAAGTCGTACTGTACACTCACACTCACTAAACATACCGTAAAAGCCCAATAAACTGAGGAGCAGACTAACCACTTTTACTGTAAGCAACAACATAGCATTTTCGGCCTATTAGATCTCAAAATTGAAAAATCTCACATTGATGCAAAATATCTCAATTTCGAGCTATGGCCCACCCCACACCATATACCAAATTTGGGAACTACAGTTTATGCCCTTTGCGAGCTCGAGGGCTGTGAAAACAGTGAAATTACACCCCTTTTAAAAAGTATCTTCTCCTTCCGCTTCTTTTTCAGATATCAGGAAACGTCGCTGCCACCGCCACAGCCTAAACGGCTGTGCCGATCGATCTGAAATGTTTAACACATGTGCACTACTGGCGTCTGAAGTGCCATTTTATTAAATCAACCGGAAGCCGCCATTTTGAAACCGGAAGTGACGTCATATCTCGAAAATGGCTAGACCAATCGGAATGAAACTAGCTCCAATCGATTCAGACGGTTTTCTATATGAAATAGCAATAGTGAAACTAGATATTTATAGGTTTTTATACAAAGGGGAACTGAATTTATGCAAATTTCGCATAACTATGACGTCATTTCCGGTTTCAGTAATTAGACAACGATCTATTCAGAAGGCTTATAATGATGCATAACATTTATAGAAATTAATTCTAGGTGGCAGTAAGTTCAGCCGCCATTTTGAAAACCGGAAGTGATGCCATAATATCTTAAAAACGCCTGGACCGATTGGAACGATGCTTTCGCAATTCTTCATGGAATATCACTTTAACCTCATATTTAGAACCAAAAAAATGTTTTCTTAGTAACCAATTCAGTGGCGTATTTTTTTTAAAGGAATAAGTCATTCTCATAGTTGCTCCGATATGTCTTACAAGTTGTGTACCTAAATAAACTAAAAAAAATGAGTGAAATCCCCATAAAAACACTCCGTGTAAAAATACCAGCCAAGTCTCTTCAACTATAAAAAAAAAAGAAGAAATCAAAAAATTCAGCACTGAAAAGTAGTGATATCAAAAAATGGGCCAAGTCAAAAATTAATTTTAAGAACCAAAATATACTTGGTGCATCGTTTTTTACGGCATTAGAGGGTAGGTAGATTTTATGTATATTACACATCTGGCCTCTACTTCTAAACTATCTATATGCACGATGCGCCAAGTATATTTTGGTTCTTAAAATTAATATTTGACTTGGCCCATTTTTTGATAGCACTACTTTTCAGTGCTGAATTTTTTGATTTCTTCTATTTTTTATAGTTGAAGAGACTTGGCTGGTATTTTTACACGGAGTGTTTTTATGGGGAAATATTGTATATAAATTAAGGTGTTTTTATTTCTAAGGATGTCTAAAACATTACCTACTCTAATTATTAATCATATTTTCCCTAAACCAGGAACCCAAATGAATATCGGTTCCATGAAATTCAGACAATAATTCAATTATTTTTAAATCGACTTTTGGGAACTTACCTGCTCAGAAATGTCAAGCAATAATTTGACACGGTGATCATTTATTTGAAAACTGAAAAATGGTAAAAAACAATTTCAGATTTGAAAGGCAATGAAGTAAAAATGCAATGAAATTAAGTATTCAAAGAACCCTTATGGAACACAAATACATAATGCTTAATATGGGTTCCAGTCCCTCTAAATTGAACGGCTCAGAATCTATACATAGTATGAAATATTATCTGGAATGTTGACTTTGTGTGCTTAAAAAAGGCAGCTATTTCTCATGAAATGTGTTTTAATGATATTTGTTTGTTTTGTACATATTAGTTGGAGTTAGGTTCTTTCTTGTGTCATTCAAAACCAAATCATCAGTTACCCGACAACATTAAAACATGGATAATGTTTTCGTACGACTTGAAGCAAATGTTAACATTCTATGTATGAGCCATTTGATTGGTTTTAGGGTATGTTTTTCAATACCTTGCTAACTTTTAAACAGTCAATTAGGACAATATTGCCATGGAACTACCATTGGCAATCCTCGAATGACCGTTTAAAACTTAACTAGGTAGGTACTGGCTTAGCTGACTCTTGAAATACCAGCCTTGTACTTAACTAGTTCTTAACTCTATTCACTGGAAATATGCAACATTTATAAACCTGTCTTTGATCTGAGCAGAGTTCATAATAAATACAATGTATAAACATTTAATGAATTAGTTGTCATTTAAAACCAATCATGTATTCCTCACAACGAATTCAAATGCTGAAAAAGCTCTCTTTTTAAGACCTTGACCTTTTCTGGAAGAATCTTTGGCGGACTTTTTTGAAGATATTAACTTGAATATCAATAGATGACCTTATTTTTACATTTTAAAAACCATAAATAAATAAATAAAAATTAAAAAATTAAGCTTGCTAATTTTAATTTTAAACTGAATTTGTTAACTTAAAACAGTGCCCTGGGAACATCTTGCCCCCCCCCCCCCCCCCCCCCAATTCAATTCAATTTTCAAATCATTTTATTCTCCAACAATACACAAATCGCTGTTATCAAAATAATAAAGAAGAGAGAAGCCCGCATAAGAAAATATTCTTGTGTGCGGGCTGTCTAACTGAAAGTACAGATTATAAATAACCATGACAAAGGCAGAGAGAGAGAGAGAGAGAGAAAAAAAATATAAAAGAAACAATAGTAAGTACATAATATGATAATACAATAATAATAATAATTATTACATTATTATAATAACAATGTATAATACCACAATATGTACAATATAACAATATTACAAATTGTATACAATACATAATTAATGATTATTCATGGTTAATTTGATACTGATGAAAATAAATTGTCTCGCATCCATTTACTAAGGGTTTTCTTAAATACATACATGCTATTAGGTACTTTTCCTAATTTCAATAGGAGTTTTATTATAGTGGTAGGGGCCCAGGTAATCAACGTGCCGTTGGCCAATGAGTTAAGTCTTTTTTTTCGGACATACAGTGTATTTTTTTTTGTCTGGGGCTTAACGTCGCACTGTACTGCAGCGAGGCTAATGGCGACGGAACATACAGTGATAATTAAAGTTACTTGAAAGTGGTTGTTCACGCAAAACTATTGTAGATGGCGCTGCTGTTCTAATCGTCCGGGAGAGCCAATCAAAATGCATCTAGCGGAATGGAAGGTTTTTAAACCTTGGCGGGAGTTTAATTCATAGATCTTGGATTCAGAGACCAACCAATCAGAGAGAGACACCTCCAATGCCGCTAGCGCTGCGAGTGAGAGCAAATGGCAGTGAACAACCCCATTATAGGCTCTAGTAGACTGTAAAAGAGGTGGATGATGCGTTTTATAAAAATTAAAATATCTATGGGTGTGGATAATTATCGTTTTGTAATACAATTGACTTATTGTGAGCACATTGGAAGCTATAAATGCTTGCTTCGTTGAATAACTTTTCCTCTCTTTCAAGATTATTTTTAATATCAAAAAAATCCGGTTATATATATATCCGGTTATAATATCCGGTTTGTATGTTAGCTAGTGCTTTTAAATTTGTTTTCTTAATTCCACCCCAACCAATAATACCGTAATGAATAATGGATTGGGCCAAAGCAGTATATACCTGCATAATTAATTTTCTTTGTAAAATATTTCGAAGCCTGTAAAATATATACTAGGAAAACGCTCAGTGTAACGCGTTGATGAGCGAGCACAGAACATGCAACATCCCCATAGTAACGATGCACGACACGGCACAAGACGATTTTCTCTGCAATTTTTCAATCTCCATAATACTCTGGATGAATAACAGATCCATTGTGTCGTGAAGTCTTACCTACATACCTCCTCCAGAAATCTCAATTGTGACATCCCATACTAAACTCGTAAAATTACAATTAATACTTGACTGATTGGGCTTACAATATTTAAAATTTAATATTAAGTTGGTCTTGATTACTTAATTTTTTTTTTTGTACAACATGTAAAATTTAATATTAAGTTGGTCTTGATCACCATACAAAATTTGAACGTAATGTGAATATATTTATTGTCGACCAATCAGAAGACATTATTTAAACTTAAACCAATTAGAGGATTTGGCCTGCGTACTGCATCCGATTTATGCGCTAGCTCAAAAATGCTTTCATTTTACTGTACATTGTGGATAGCTTGGCTGCTCTACAGGCCTTGCCTTGGAACAGAAGCTTAAAGAAGATACATTTTTCAAGATTATGGAATAAAATGACCTTAAAATTACAAAACTTTTGAAAATGACGACAGATTATACTAAAAATTGGCAAAAATACCTAAAATGTTGGTAGGTACCAATGACCACGCGAAGTTTTAAGTTGATCGTTCAATCGGTTCTAGTATAAATTTCAAAAAACACAGGAAATATGGTTTTAAATTTGAACCAATGGGAGGATTTGGCTAAAACTTTTTATGATTGGGTACAATGTTGGTTGAAATGACTTGTTAATATTTCAAATTGATCGGAACAACCAATCAAAAGATAATTTTTTTAAAATTTGAACCAATCACGGGATCCCGTTCAAAAACGATCCCAGGGATCTCATAGATTACGTTAGTATGTGTACAAAATTTCAGATCGATTGCTTGAGCGGTTTGACCTGGGCTGTGACCACAAAAAAACAAACGAACAAACAAACAAACAAACAAACAAACAAAACACACACACAGAGAAAGTGCCATAAGAGTACCGTGGTGACGCTCGCTACGCTCGCTCAATAATACATTTCTGAGTTTGCTGACACATTCTCAACTTGGTCAGTCCATTTAATATTTTCATCAATTATAATTCCAAGATATTTTACAGTGCGCACTTTTTTTAATTTATAACAATCACAAGGGCTCTTCATAGCACAGTTTGAACAATGAAGGTATAGTTTCGTTTTTTGCGTGGGCTCCGGTTGCTTGTATATTGAAAATTCTAAATACACCGTTTTTTAATTGGTTTAGGGTTAAAATATTCAAATTTAGCCAATCGTAGACAATTGAGAGTGATCTATTGGCTTTTTGATACACACTTGACCAGTCTGGACCCCTAAACACTAGCGCTGTATCATCTGCATAGGTGATCGTTACCTTCAATATCCATGTTGCAAAGTTCATTGAAGACAAGATGAATGATGAAAATGAATGTGAAGACTAGATGAACAAGATGAACAAGATGACAAGATGAAAATGAAGACAAGATGGCGGACAATGTAGTTGTCCAAAGTGACAGCTCTGATATAAACAAGTTAAATGTAGTTGAATTACGCCAAGAACTTGCAAAAAAAGGTCTCAGCACAGAGGGGAACAAGGGTCAGCTGAAAAATCGCCTGAAGAATCCAGGTGAGAACTCACATATACCTTCTCAAACCCAAGTGCAAGTCGCTGTGGACCCGGCATGCAATTCATGCGCATCTCTTCAAGCTAAACTAGAGCTAAATGTTACAAGCAAAGCCCATGTCGACCGGGAAGTGGTCTTGCTTGTTAAAGTAAATAGCGAGATGGAAAAGCGTTTGAAGCTCCAAGAGGAAAAAATAGGTTTGCTTCTGGATAAGGTGGAAGATTTACAATTAGTCATCACGTCCGCTTTAACCTCTAAAAGTACAGCTGCATGTTTTCTAAACGAACGTCATATCTCAAACGATCTTGCGCGCGCATCAGCTACCACCACGGCACGGTCCAGCCATCCCAGCGCAACTGCTAGCAACGGCACGGATAGTGATAGCGCGCCAACTATTCAAATAGAGACTGAACCAGTTGACTACAAGGAACACACTGAAAAAGATCAGCAAAGATCAACGTCGGAATTAGTACATGCAACAAACATTAACATCAACTCTGAAGAAGAACCAGTGCAGTCTCATCTATCAACTACGACAGCAAATTCAGTAAGTGAAGTTGAATGTGATATCTTTCACCTAACAACAACACACTCCTTTGCACTGTGCATCTCCAATGATTTCCATATGGGCAAGGGATTAGCTGCGCAAATGAAGAGCAAATACCCGATGATAGTACAAAATGATAGTTCAAAAAAATCATCAGTAGGCGACTGCCTCGCTGTCAAAAAATCTGAATCTGGGTACGTTTACAATCTGATCACCAAGGATCGCTACACAGACAAACCTAAGGAACCAATACTGAAGATTTGTATAAAGAAAATGATTTCTCACTGCAAGATAAACAACATCACGAACCTAGCAATGAATAGGTTAGGTTGTTATAGAGACGATCAAAATTGGGACATTGTGAAGAAATATCTTGAAGATGAAATCAAGGACACAAATATCAAGATTGTGGTTTGTTATCTGAAAAGACATGAAAGGATCAACTCTAGCTCCAAAAAGCCGCTGAAGCGTACTGTTAATCTGGAAATAGAAAGTAATCAAACCCAGAAAGAAAGGTCAAGAAAACGTAACTCCATCTGCTTCTAACACGGATGCAGATGGTTTCAAGCTAGTTACATCAAAGAAGACTCAAAGAAGACACGGAGAAGACACGGATAAGAAGAAGACACGGATCCCCCCTGAACTTCTCCAGCCCGTGTCGACTCAATTGATCAAGAGACTGCATGATACTGCTGACTTGAAAATTGTAGTATTAACAAAAATGTGGTCAATGCAAGTACCACTTTTCAATGTAACGCGGGTGGGGGAGAATTTGAACCCCTTGCGGGCACGGCCGCCGTGCCAATCACTGAGTTGTATATATGGTGCCAATAGAGCCAGCCTTTATATATAGGTTCAATACGCAATGCTTTACGTCTATGCAAAATATTTAGGTGCGTATTCAATTCCTTCAATACGAATTAAATGATCATGTTAATAATCATTATGTTAATAATCATTATTTTGACTTGATTGAATACCGATTAATGCATGTACATTATCATTTAATTAGTATTGAAGGAATTGATTACGCAACTAAATATTTTGCACAGACGTAAAACATTGTGTATTAAACCTATAAAAAGAATTAAGAAAAATACTAAAAGTATTTTCATTTTAAAATTTTGATTTGATTGAATTCTGATTAATGCATACATTATCATTTAAGACGGCTGGGTAGTGAGTTTGACCTTAAAGAGTTTTTTAATCGATTTTTATCAATATCTTTTTCCAGTGCAATTGTTAACAAAATAGGGCTATGGACGTGAATTCAGAACAGTTCAATGAAAATAATTTCATAGCTTGGAATAAGTTATTAGTTTTATTTTGTCCAGCAGGCGTTTAGAACGTTTAGGCGTTTATCGGGTTCTAAACGCCTGCCTGGTTCTAAACTAGCGCCAAACGATTTGGACGGTCTCTTTATGGTTCTTTATGAAATATTAATAGTCGAAAAGAAATGTACTATTACCAAAACCGGAAAGGACGACATAAAAATGCCAAATCTGACTAAAATAATTTCTTATAACAATAACTACATATTCAGAAGGCTTATTATGTTGCATAAAATATATAGATACAAATTTTAGGTGGCAGTTGAGTCAGTCGCCATATTGAAAACCGGAAGTGATGCCATATCTCGAGAACGGATGGACCGATTGGAACAAAACTTTCGCTATACTTCATAGCATATTATTTAAAGCATATACATAGTAACAAGCACAACTTTTCTTAGCAACTAAATCACAAAGGCGTATTTTTTAAAGGAATTATAGTCTTTGGTGCAACAATATAATATGTCAAAACTTGTAAGAATAAACTAAAAAAAGGAGTGAAATCCACATAAAAAAACACTCCGTGTAAAAATACCAGCCAAGTCTCTTCAACTTAAAAAAAAATTGAAGAAATCTAAAAATTCAGCACTGAAAAGTAGTGATATCAAAAAATTGGCGCCAAGTCAAAACTTTTCAAAAAATACTTGGCGCATCGTTTTTCTAGGGATAGATATATTTTATGTATAGATGAGTATATTTGATTTCCGGCCTACTTCTTTACTATTTATATGCACGATGCGCCAAGTATTTTTTGAAAAGTTTTAACTTGGCCAATTTTTTGATATCACTACTTTTCAGTGCTGAATTTTTAGATTTCTTCAATTTTTTTTTAAGTTGAAGAGACTTGGCTGATATTTTTACACTGAGTGTATTTTTATGGGGATAGTACCTTCTTGTGGAAAATATAAAACTAACTAACTAACTAACTAATTAGCATGAAAGTCAATCCATGCATATTTGAGGCCCAAAATTCACCCCGAAGGGATGATCGCAGCACTTTGATATTTGGTTAGGTGTTGTCAGGTGGGTAAATATACCCGATAACCATGGTTTTCAACTTTCATTTCACACTGCTTGCATGCGTACTGACACCCCGAAATCGGGCCCGAAGCGCTTGCAGTATACAGTCGTGGTAGTAGCTCGCACGTTGTATTAGAGCGGTGCTTGGCAGCGTCGAGCTAGCGCCCGACTAGATTTAGGTATACAAACTTTGATTTTTGGTACAATTAAGGAAGAATATGCCGTTGTTGCAATTGGAAAATCAGTCTGAGAGATCCGATAATAATTCAATTTTTTAAGGGCTATGTCAACAATAACACCCGAAATATGTGTGCATACTTATACATCATAAAACACTCAATAAAATGTAAAAGTTTTTGCATTCCGTCTAAAAATATGTAACCAAACGTCCCCGAATAATAGGTAAACCTGGCAGAAAGGGTAGGAGAATAGCACCATATAATAGCACTTGTCAAACACGTGACAGAAACTGATCAACTAAACTCGGCCACATCCTGTCATGTAAACTTTTACTGTAAGCAACAACTTGGCATTTTCGGCCAATTAGATCTCAACAATGAAAAATATCACATTGTTGTGAAATGTCTTCATTTTGAGCCCATCTGACAACATATACATCACGCGACAACAATCAGTCATGCCGTTTACGAACTAGAGGGCAGTGAAAATCGTGAAATTACACCGCTTTCTTCTTCAGATGATGATGATGATGATATCAGATGATTGATATCAGAAAAGGTCGCCGTCACCGCCACAGCATAAACGGCTGAACCGATTAACCTGAAATTTTTACCACATATGCACTTTTGGCGTCTGAGGATACCTTGGCGCTTATAAATATTTGTGCCGCCATTTTTAAATCGGAAGTGACGTCATATCTCAAAAACGTCTGGACCGATTAGAACGAAATTAGCGCCATTCGATTAAGATGGCCATAAGGTATCAATAAAAAATAATTATTTTCTTATTTTCTAAACCGGAAGTGACGTCATAAATACGCAATATTTAACTTGTTTCAACAAATTATACTTAAAATACATACATAATTAACTTACATTGTAACATAGACAATACAAATTATAAATACAAGGTTGCAGTGTTCTCGGCCGCCATTCCTGAAACCGGAAGTGACGTCATATATCAAAAAACGCCTGTACCGATTGCAACTGAACTAGCTCCTGCGTATTCATTCTGCAATTTATTTGAAAAATCAATTGTGAAAAATGAATAAACAAATAACGGTACCGGAAATGGCGGCAAGAACCAATAAACAAAACCGGAAGTGATGTCATATAATTACAAACGGCATGACCGATTTTACGAAAATATAGGGATTATGAATTCAGATGGTCGTTTATGAAGTATCAACTAGATTGTTTTCTTATTACCTATACCGGAAATGACATCATACATATGCTAAATGACACTAAATTCACCACTTTATACTTTTAAATAGATATTAGTAAACGTACTTTGTAAATAATTATAAATTCAAGGTTGCAGTGTTCTCGGCCGCCATTTTTAAAACCGGAAGTGACGTCATATGGGCCGGCCATTATCCCACTATTTTAGTTTCGCTGTCCGAGTTGCTAAAAGCAATTGAAAGAAAATGTGGGGAAATATTTTTTTTAATTTGTATTATGTACCCCTCTACATGTAGCAATCACTATTTTTCTGTTTATGTACAATAATATTTTCAAATTTGCTACATTTATAAGTGAAAAGTAACCTCCGTCCCGTGTCCGTCTTTGAAAAGTCAATGTTTGAGCACGGCATTTAATTTTGAGGCAATGAATCTAGTAGGATGCTTTTGTTTTAGTGACAAGTCCATGCAAAGTTTCCATTTACACTGATTAAACATCAGTTAGTCCACACAATTAATTATAGTATTTTTTTTAGTGGCTGTCCATCACTTTGGTTGTAACCTCCGTCCCGTTTGAAAACGCCGGTTTTTTATATTACATAGACTTGGTAATACAGACCCAGATTTTTGTTTAATGGTTCGTCAACCTGTCTTCATGAATTTGCTGCCTACTTCATGGTGCTCTGATTAAATTACAGAAAATGAGAAGTCATTTTCCATCAAAAAAGGTGGGAGTAACCTTTCTTCCGTAACTCCTGTCCACCCCTTTATAATTGAAACGTGTCAAGCTACACACTAGCATTATTTTTTATTAAATTGTGCTATGTGGCCATGGAAATTTCCAGAGTTTCAAGTTTCTGGCACCTACTCCTAAATTACTGACGTCATTTTCCTTCTTAAAAGTAACTCCTGTCCCGCGTAACTCCTGTCCCAAAACAGCGATTTCAATGGGGCTGGGAAGTACGACAAATTTGAAATGTTTATTTGTGTATGATCTGATGCATTACAAGTCATCATTATATGTACGATAGTATGTTAGAATAGAAAAACTCTTGCAATAAGTGCTATAAATATGATTTTCTTGGACTCAAGTAACAATACCTACCCCATAAAAAAACACTTCGTGTAAAAATACCAGCCAAGTCTCTTCAACTATAAGAAAATAGAAGAAATCTAAGAAATCAGCTCTGAAAAGTATATAAAAAAAATGGGCCAAGCCGAAACTTAATTTTAAAAACCAAAATAATATACTTGTCGCATCGTGTATATAAATAGTATAGAAGTATAATTATTCCAAAAATGAAATTTACATAAATATATATAATATACCTACAATGCTCGTAAAAACGATGCGCCAATTGTATATTTTGGTTTTTAAAATTAATTTTTGGCTTGGCCCATTTTTTGATATCACTATTTTTTTCAGAGCTGATTTTTTAGAAGACTTCTATTTTTTTATAGTTGAAGAGACTTGGCCGGTTTTTTAAGTTTATTTACACAACTTGTAATAGATAACGGAGCAACAATGGCTAACAAATAACAATTCCTTTGAAAAAAGCAATTTCCAATTTGATTACAAAGAAAATTGGCGTTTGGTACCAAAATATGCTTACAGTAATATTCCATGAAGAATAGCAAAGATTCGTTCCAATCGGTCCAGCCGTTTTCGAGATATGGCATCACTTCCGGTTTGAAAAATGGCGGCTGAAACCACTGTCACCTAGAATGTATTTATATAAATGTTTT